>CM057340.1:546817781-548017781 GCA_030015575.1 Agapanthus africanus | reverse complement strand
TTTTCCCCTTTAGAGAATTTTGGCATTTTATCCCATTTCATAATATTAAACAGAGTTGAGCTCTGAAAAAAAACTTTATTATTAAAACTACCATTAGAGAATTTTTTTAGATTTCTCTATTGCACACATGTTCCAATCATTAATGAGCAGCCATTTTGATTCTGTAGGGTCCACGAACTTTTTGGATTTAGTGATACTAGAACTTCTTGCTAATTTTCCATCTGGTTTCTTTTCAGGTATCATGACTTCGATTCCCTATTTTTCTTATACTCTTTCAGAGAGTGTCTTTGCTGACGCGCCTACTAATTGTGAAGTCCTCGCTTTGATTTGGGATCACGATCCGGAACAGAAATCCCTTCATTTATGAAGGACGTGGTATAATCAGATTATCCGGGATGCCATAGCTTTACGTGTAAGGCACCGTCATAGCCAATCCCTCCAATTCAGTACACGAACTTTCTACAGACTGCTTATGCGGTGGTGGAAATTAATTGGACTGCAAATGGCCGTCTTCAACCGTCTATGGCATCAATACCGGTCCAACCGCCAATGGCCATAGATATTTTAGGGTGTCGGATATGCCAAGGAGAGGCGCAGCCGTGGGGGCAGGTTTATACCATAGGGTGACCCCACGATATTCGACGGGTTATCTCGCTTGGGCTCGTTATGTCCTATCCAATGAAAAGTCATTTCTTTTGAAGACTGGATTGTATCCGGTAATGTACGCATCCTATTTTATTATCATACTTCTCACGTATGGTGGGTCAATTCATTCTTGGAACAATGGAATATCCTAACCCATACCTTTCTACTATTAGATCGAGAAGTATCGATCTTTCTGGAAGAGTTTCGAGAAATCTCTGGATTACCGATCAGATGGGAGCATTATGAGGAGATATTTCCTCCTGACGGATACATTTTCGCAACATAATCGGTTGTTAGTGGCCTAACGGCTGAGAATGCCATTCGACATAAATTCTCGGGTCTCATCAAGGTGTTGAATATCTATGAAAGCTTATATTTAGAATCAGGAGGATATGGGGTCAGCTTCGTAGATTTCATCACCCGTTTTCTTCACGCCGACGTTTTGTCCAGGAAGACTGTGAAATTCGTGAAGCTTAACGATCCTTTTGGGTTTGGTTTGGACAAACTGCCGACTGATGATAAGGATCTAAAGCAATTCTATATTCTGGATGCTCCCGGTACTTCTTTTGAAGAAATTACTGCCCCTGGCATCGACGAAGAAACGTTTCTTATGGGATTTATCGGCTTATGGCTTAGCTGGTTTGTGCTTCCTACGCATCATCGGTTCATGAGACCATCTGTCTTTTACCCCACTCATCGCATCACGAAGGGAGCACGTGTGGCTGTCGGTATTGCAGGATTGGCCCATTTATATGATGGTTTAAGCATTGCAGCCGACACCGCCCAGCCGGGTGTGGAGCCCATAAAGTTCCCACTTCACTACTTTATATCGTAGATCGAAATGCACGTATTGGATTCCTTTGGTGAGCATAAGAGACCCGAGTTCTATAGCGGATATAACTTTCCGCGAGTCAAGAAGTTGGTTGACACTTCTTCCCTTGATCCAATGCAACGGGCGGCTCGGCGATTGCTCCTGCATCCACGCCCTATGGAGGGCATCATGACCTTTATCGACAGGGTTCTTACCACTAGCAAAGAACCTTTGAGAGTGGCCCAGCCATTGCATGATGTGCAGAAGGATGGGGTTTATGTTTTAAAGGCTATGGAAGTAGTGCACCTGTACTCCATCCGGCCCTAGTATATCGACGAAATGCTTCTGTGCTATTCATGCGCTACAACCAGCATCGCTTTGCCCAGCAATTAGGTTACAATCAAGGTGTTCACCTTGAGGCTTTTCTCGTCAATCCTATCACTTCGGAGGAGACTGTTCGTGATGTTGTCCATCATTTCATGCGGTTGAACATCGGGTCTCATTTCTTGATGGCCGAGCCAGATCATATTTCGAAGGCCTTATCTATTTATACTTCCTGGAATCAACATGCGATGGGTGCTATTATCAAATAAGAAAGGTGGATGCTTCTTGATCATAAGGATTCTACCCCGGCCAATAGTCTTGTAGTTTCGTTGAAACGGCGATCAGCCGTTCGCCCTTCCTTGAGGGAGGGCGATGCGGTGGTGCCTCCGCGAGTCTTTCTGACAACTTCAACGATTAGATCAAGGCACGATGTGAGTACCCATGGTGGCATGTGGCTGCAGCATCACCTGAGTTAGATATTGGCTTTGAAATTTGAACACGCCGTCGGAAATACCTATAAAGAGAAAACACCTATTGTCAAGTGCTGCTCTCGGCTCCCGAAAGAAGAAGAGGGCAATGTTTTCAACTGATATCGTGTTCGGTCAGGAGGCTCATGCTCCCTATAGCGAGGGTCTATCTGAATATGGAAAAAAATGATGATCTCTTTCTCCCTGAGACCACCGCCGATAAAAATGCATCAACCAATCTTCAAGCAGCCTTCGAAGCATCTGAATGGTTAGCCCATGAGCAAGCGATGCTTGCTGCTCTTGCGGTGTATGGTATGTTTTATTCACACTCTTTGCATATCCTAGAGCAAATGATATCGTGCTTTATTTTTAACACTTTATTTTCTCAACAGGAATCTCTGCTGAGGAAGCTCTCCAAGCGTCGATAAGGACGTACCAGGAGGATGAAATGCTTCGTACTTCTATGGGTTTTGGTATGACTTGTTTTGTGCATTTTGGAATGTATAACTTATTTCATCTACGTCTTGACTCCTTTATTTTATTCTTTTACAAGAACTTCCGGGTTAGCGCTAATTCGAGCGGGGCACGGTCCTTGGGTGTCCATATAGAGGATGTTCCTCCTTCAACAACTGCTACGGAATCTTTGAACCGTCGATTGTTTCTCAGGCTTCCTTCGCGCCGCCATAAGAGGCGTTGTTGAAACAAACGATGGTGGATGTTGTAGTAACTTCTAAGGTTAGCTCCGATTCGTACGAGGACCTTCCTTTATCGGTTGTCATTGAGAGATCTATGCAAACAGCTTCGGCATGGGCGAAGCGTTGGAGATATATGGAAACATAACTGTTGGCTATAGTGCCCTCAAGGCAATTATTGTAATCACAGGAAGGTGATTATGATAATTGAGAGAGGACCTATACGGATAGAACAGTCTTCCTCAAAATGATAGTATGCTATCTGGTTTGTGTTATCATCATGTATATGTATTATGTGGTATTACAGATCACTATTACATGTTGATAAAGCCCTTAGGATTCTTACTTGACTACCGGCATTATAATGGAGATCATATACGTGGGACCTGGGTAGTCTATAAGCACATCCTTAAATGCCCCTAGTCGAGGGAGTATCGAGACTGGGCGTTGATACTCCAGAGTAGACTAGTGTGTACTTATCGAGACCCCGACGAGGGGATGTCACGACCCGAAAAGTATGGAACATGACCGACACTTAAATTACGAAACGTCTCGAGGCGTACGTAATCTAAGTAAGCCAAAACCCAGAAATCAAAACCAAAGAAGCAGTAGAGTGAAGGAAAAACAAATTGAAAGCAAGTAGTTTTAATCAACATAGGCCGAAGTATGTATTTTTAAAATCTCAAGTATTTTCTGAAAATTTCGGCAAAGTCTCCTTTGTAAATACTGGCCCCAAACGGGATACAACATGAATAGTATACGAAATAAATAAAAAGGCATCCCTAAGCGGGAGCTAGCTCTTCGTCAATCGACGGTCACAACCACGCAAGCAATATAATATACAATGCCAAAGGGCGAGGATCAAAACTCAAAAGAAAACCCAAAATCAGCATGAAAACCATAATGATACAACGCGCGACTCTAAGGTCGAAATAATAACAAGTCTGGTCTTCTATCTTTATCAAATATACAATCTGGTTGATGGAGTTTCTAGATACAACTGAAATAATAAATAAACAATGGTGGTCCTGATGCAAAAGAACCCACCTACCAAAGCAATCACCCGGAAGGAACAGTGTGCCAGCAAAGCCGCAACGAAACCTGTACGGCAAAACCTGCAAGGAACTGTGGCACAATGGGGGTGAGTTGCCAACTCGTGAGTAAAAAAAACATCTACGAGTAGAAATCGCATGCATAACGCTATCCTAGGTCATATCGGGTAATATCCTCAAATAATATCCTGATCCATCTACATATAAGTGCAATACCACGTGCTCGTGTCAGTGCCTCAGATAGCAACATATCAGATATATATGATGTATGAATACATTACGAATGGAAAAAGAATATATCATGAGTGAGACAACTGTTTTCTTTAATCAATAAGATTTCTATATGTATATCAATCAAGTATCATCAATGAAAGCAACAGAGAAATCAGCGTCAGCATCGACACAAAACATAAGTCTCAGTATCTCAATATCAAATCTCAATATCTCAAATCTCAGATCTCAAATATCAATATCTCAAGCATCCGTATCATCTGCGGGATCGGCCCGCGGGCTCCGGCAGAACGGATCAGCCTGTATCCATCTCATGACTCCGGCCGGTATCCTCCGGATAACCGACGAGTCCAAATAATATCACCGGTAGGTAGTGCTCCCCTGCCAGGCTCATCGAATACAACTTGAGCTTCCTGTCCCGGGGTACCATACCGGGCCCACCATGTACCCGAGACGGTTCATCCAACTCCTCGAATCGGGTCTCGAAATCCAACATCAATCATGAAAACTCATGGTGGACGACTCATACATCATAAGAAAACCGCAATTTGCATTTTAAAATGATGATACCAAGCTTTTATTAAATTCTTGCGGTTTTCCCCCAAATCCAGAAATCTCATGTAAATCCGAAATCATCAAAATCATGATACCAATAAACCGTGAATACCGGCATAAATGTCCATAATACTGCATAACCAATGAATATGTGAATGCACCTAATATCATGCAATGAATGCAATATTTAAACTAGCATATGGAAACTATAACATATTGCGACTATCAGTTATCAAGCAATGTCAATGAAAATGTATTTTCTAAAGTGTACGTGACATGGCAATTACCGATGATGATGTGTGTGAGCCGACAAGTAATTAAGTGTATGTGAAACATACGCATCATCGGTAATGGTGCTGGTGTCCTGACAGCATGATCTCAATAATGGCATATGGAAGTACAATATAAACATGCAAATGCGATGCGAACAGTAATAATATGCGGGAGCTGAATGATAAACACAATGATAACTAATCTGCATTTATATAAATATGAGTCATACAATGGTGCCATTTGAAATAACATGAATCGTGGTGTTTTGAAAATAAGGGCTACGGTGTTTTTAAGAAAATATACGTCATTTGAAATATCCGTAGAACCCCTTGTCCCGTCTTTAAAATACACACGATTCGTTAGTTTTTGAAATAGGTATGAGTCGAATCTAATCTATCATTTACAAGTACACTACAGGGCCAAACTAAACAGGCTGATCGAAAGGTAAGGAAACCGCCTAACATCTGAGTCGACACACACACACACACACATATATAATAGTCGGTGATCCCGCCTCAATAGTATCACATACGATACAATATCTATAATATGACATCCTCAAGTCAAGAGTGCGAATCTATCATCAATATAAAGCTCGTACGTAAATCCGTCGTACGATATCCCAAATCTGGGTACGGGTCAAATATCACATTCATCACATTATTCATCTGGTATCCTCTTTATCAAAAATCATGATCCGGGGTACTGATCTACGTCTAGTACAATACTGATACCATCTATGTATGCATGCGTGTGTATGAAAACACCACGTCAAAGGACCCGCTAAAACATCATGTCGTATCTCAAATACGAACCCTGTCACATCACCGATCTCACGGCCTCAAGCCCAATCTCATCGACTCATCTCAAATCCCAAGTACTATCCTCATAATCCATGTATATATATATATATATATATATATATATATATATATATATATATATATATATACATAGTCCCATACCCATGTGTGTGTGTGTGTATATATACATATCCCCATATACGCACATGTAAATAGATGTATGCAAATGCGTGTGTACGTGTGGGTGTGAACCTATTCTAGGGCTCGTGACTAAGAAGCTATGCTAGTTACTTCTAATTACCCTAAACTAAACCATGAACACAAAATCATATCTTAATAATCATCCTCGTATCATAAAGCACCTATATGAACATATATATCATAAACTATACTACGGACTGCGGGGGTGTTGTACGCCATCCACCCGACTTCCCCCGTAGATATAATCTACTCATCTGATCTTCGCTCGCCGGTGCCGACATCGCCCCGCGCTTGCTTGTCGTCTCGAAGTCCACATGGGGGTACATACATGTCACAACGTATCGTATCGCATAAAAACCCAATTCGAAATCGAAACGGCATACGAAAACCAAATCAGCACGCGTATTACGCATAGGTCAAAACCTATCGTCTACACATGCAAAAATAGCCAAACCAACCCTCGATATCGATATACAAACGTTAAACCATCGAGAAAAACCCAAACACCCCAATCTTGTTTTCACAAATCACTAATTATATACGAAATAAGGTTTAAATCATCAAAACATTAAAATTAATCAAATCGTTTTATTTCCCAAAAACCTAGTTATCACAAATTCCCATTTCGGTTCAAAACTTGATGTTTTAACCAATCTAATATTTTAACGATTCTAATAGCCAAAATGCTCACTTAATATCATAATTAGGTCACACAAATATTCACTACCAATTTATCTCACCCAAGTATATACATTTTAAAAACCTAGTTTGCAATTTGGCTTAATTAGTATACATTTAAATAAACAATTTGCAACTAGCAACTAGATTTGGTTTGCACCTGCTTTGATGTGTTAAACTACAATTTATAATTTTAATGATATGATGAAACCATAACTAGATTTTAATTCTCAATTTTGAATTAAATTCTAAAAACCTAGTTTACTAGAAATCTTAATTAGAACAATTTACATGCAACAATTAGTAATATAGCAAGTAGCTTAGCTTTAGCATGCCTAAAAATGTTAACCTACACCTTGCAAACCTTTTCAAATGATACAAACTCTAACTTACTCTCAATTCCCTTTTCTTTAAATTTCAAACTTGAAATTTAGAACCCTAATTAAACACATAATAGCTAGATTCAAGTAATTAAACAATAACTTAAGCAAAATGTTAAGATTATACCTTACAAAATTAGAGATCTAGCATGAAAATCTTGGACTCCAAATTGCTCTCTTTTCACCACAATCCATGCTTGATAGGCTAAGGAAAAATGGGTAGGAGTTGGATTTTGATTTTGTGGGATTTTTGTGTTGATTTTTGGGCATTTTGTGATGAAATTTTGAGGTGAAAGGAGAAGGAGAAGAGAGGGGGCTGTTACATTTTTTTTGGGGAGAGGGGGCTCGGCCAGCATGAGGGGGGAGAGGAGAGAGAGAGGAGTGGGTTTGTGGCCAAGTCAAAACAACCCATACCCAATATATATTAATTCAATACTTCTTTAATTCCTTTCTTTTCTTTTCTTTATTTGGAGGGGAAAATGGGGAGGGGCTGTCAAGGAGGGCTCGGCCAGCAGTTAGAGGATGGGTGTGTGTGTGTGTTTGTGGAAAATTTTCCAAGTAATGAAAGCCCAATTCAAGTCACAAGCCCATCTCACATCTATTTAATTTAATTTCACCATTTAAGCCTTTTTATTATATACTTTCTAACACCATCATAACAACTTCTTTTCATTTCAAAAAAAATATTTTACATGTTAGTTTAATGTGTCATGATGCACAAAATTTGTATCAACCCATTCCAATTTGTAATTATCCCTAATTAAATGTATTAGTGACAGCTTAAAATAATATTAAAATAATTAATTTCGGAAAAATTTTCAGTAAATTAGAAATTTTACAAGTGGCTCAATAAACACCAAATACTAGCAATTACATAGTTAGAATATGTATATTTAATTTTATATTAAAAGATATTTATATCTTGATTTTTACGGAAAACACCCGTTATTTTACCGATTTCCCGAAATTTCACCTAAACGATTTTCAAATCGTTACAGGGGAGGTGGCCGGTCTCACAAGCCATTAGTGTCGGTTAGTCACCTATGATAGTATACAGGTGCTCATTGGGTTATGAGTGCACTGGACGGACTCGTCGGGAACATGCTAGTTAGTATTATACCTATTGTCAGATAGCAATTCCCAGGTGACATGTGTACAGGTTAGTCTGTCGACCTGAGATCATTATTTATCTCGTGTGAGTTCCCACTGTGCTTTGATTACTACCCTACCATGGCTTAAAGAAGTTGTGCAAACAGGTTTTAGTTGGGTACAGTACCGAGCCACATGGAGACAGTGAGCGGATCGTCCGGGATTCGTTTCTCTCGGTATTGGGGGTTGATGTCGCGTAGTGCATGGGTGGCCATCACTAGAAATCCTTGGCCAAGGTAGTCGAGAATTACTGATTTGGATCAGTAGTTTCTCAGTTGGTGATGGGTTTCATACCGACACGAAATGTCGCGTTATCATGGATCTGACTTTATCCACCCCCTAGACTCGATATGCGATACTTTTAGACAAACAGACTGGACTGTACGGAGATTGTCACAGACATGCTCAGTAGGGGTTCGGATGAGTTTACTCGTCGGCCTTCCTTTCGCTCAGTACCTTGGTAGCCGTTACGTACAGCTAGTTCCCCTGGCGTGCTTGTGGTTAAACCTACTGCCAGCGTATTGACGAGTCTTTAGAGTCCCATACAGAGGGTTTCCCCGCTTCGGGCGAAACGATGTAGAGGCCGTATGGTTTTATAGTAGGGTTCGATCACATACGTGCACTTGTGCACGTATCATGATTCGGACGGATAATACTAGTGGGCTTTGGTTTAAGCCGGATTCTATTATTATATTGTTAAATTATTTTCGTCTCTTTGTATTCATATTTTCGGAATACGGATACGGGTATGTATATACGGATGAGGGGTATTCTTGTAATTTATTACAAGGTGCTTCTAGAAGAAGACACCTCATTTAGTTTTTAACCATTTAAGTTAAATGGTTAATGAGGTGGAGGATGAGGTATTGATTGACTTTATATCAAGCATGGCTCACTTGGTGACTTATGGGGTGACTCATGAGTTACTATTGTAGCATGCTTGATATTTGTTTGTGTTGTGAGATATTTTGTGAGCTTGATGATTTTCTTTGCTACACAACACTTAGCCATTTTTCTATGGTTGCTTCACACTCTCATCCTCAAGCTTCTTCTTCTACCTCCATCCTAAATGTCTCATGTATTGAGAAACCTAGGGTGTTTGGAGACAAATTAATCCATCATTAGATTCTACATCCTCTGGGCTATCTAGTTTAGCGAACAAGGTACCCTAGTTACCTCGGTTATGAGGTTGGAGCTCGAACTACATATCCTCATGTGGATCATCTTCGATGGAGGGAGACTGAAGACCAAACTTGATCATGGTGTCCTCTAGAAGCTAGGGAAGATGGTTAAAGACCGAAGGACACGGATCATTCGGTATAACCATTCTTAACTCCTCTTTATGTTTGCTAGATTAGGGTTAATGGTAGATCCGTATTATGGGGTTGTTCTAGCGCCAGTTTTTGAAAATATTTATTCCGCATTCGGTCACGGTAGATGGCCAGGATGCTGGGATAACTGATCAGTCGAAAATAATGTATTTTTAACACGGCAATTTCCCTATCTTTTGCACTCATTTAGAAGTGTTCGGCATTCATATTTCACATATTAGCAAATCAGTCGTAAAATATCAGATTTCATGTGTTAGACTTTTAAACCGACACTTTTAAGGAAATTAATCGCATTTCATGGCATCGCATCATTTCTGTATTTGCGCAACACTTGTCTTGAGTCTGTGCAGGAAAATACGGAAGAAAAACCAAAGAGCTGATCAAAATTACGCCAACTCAACAGATGCAGATCTGGTAGCAATGCAGAAGTAATTACAAGATTCAACATATCATAAAAGCCCACAAGTATTAGCCCAAATATGTACCAGAGAGCGCAAGCCATGAAGCCCCCAAAGCGCCGCGGAACCGCGGCGGGAGCCGGCTTGCGCCGCGGTTCCACGGCGGTTTAGCCACTTCAGTGCATAATTTTCAGTGCAGAATCTCAATCTCGGGGCCCACATTCATTTATGATATGTCAAATTCCAGAATTCTCTCGAAGCTACTGCCAGATCAGCAAAGATCATTAAGCAAGGCTAATCCTAATTAAGCTCCTAACTAACCTCTTCTAGAAGCTCCCTCCTAACTAATCACATCTAGAAGTTTCTCCTCTAACTAACTTTTGGAGGGAAATTCAAATTTCCTCAACAAACTTTAGGAGGGAAACTTAGAATTTGAAATCTTAGATCTAGGGTTTGGTTATCTATAAATAGGAGTCTAGATCTAAGGGTTGAGGTTAATCTTCTATATTCCTAAAATTCTAATTCTTCATCTTCTTCCACAAGTCTAGTGACAAGGCTTGTGCAAAACCCTAACCCTAATTCCACTCCAAATTCAAGATCTTGAGTACCAATCAAGTAAGAAGCCTTCAACCTTTTAGGAGCCGAGCCGATCTTCAATCGGGCAAGTGATCCAAGCCGATCCGCGACTCAAGGAGACGAGCGAAGCCAAATCGACGATCGAGTTCTTCCTCTTGTAGTTCTTGAGCGAATGTAATGAAATTGTTGATATAAATAAAAGGTGAAATTCTTTAATCTTGCTTTCTTTTATTTCTTGCATCATGATTAGATCTCAATTTGTGATTGTGGTTCTTGTTGTGATGTTTGAGTAAAACTCCGCTCGTGGAGGAATCGAGACGATTGTAGAATGATGATGTAACAAATCTTAATACGATTTTTAAGTCCTACGAGTCTTGTAAACCCTAGCAAGTTCAAGAATTGATGACCTAGTTTCGTTGCGATGCTTTCTTGATTGTGATCGCTCGAAATTAGGGATCTACGATCGTTTCTTGAATTTACTAGAGGCGAGAATATGAATGATATCGATGAAAGAACAAGGGATAATATGAAACCCTAGTTTCACAAGTAATCCCTAATTCTTGTCGATCATCATCGATCTAGTATCAATTCATCGAAGGATAAGAATACGTTATTATAAGATTACATCACATCTATAGATCCGATCGATTCCTACGAGCCTCATTTCGATTCTTGATATTTGGTTTGGAAAAATCATCAAACTATCAATTCTTGATTCTATCTTTTTCTTGTTATTAGATCTATATTTTCTAATTCTTGAACTTCAAATATAAATCATGAATTGTTTGATTTCTTTTCATTAAAATTTCAATTCAACTAATTCGAAAGACGAACTATTACACTTTCCCTGTGGACGATCCGCACTCACTTACAATCTACATCCGACACCGTAGTTGATTGCAGTCAAATAATTTTTGGTTGTGATTTCTTCATAATTTCCCAATTACACAAACAAGAATTCATTAAATCAAATGGCGCCGTTGCCGGGGATAGTGCGCTAATTGTTCGTATTTTGAAATTTGAGTTGATAAATTTATTCCATTATAATTTTTAGATCTAAACTCGCACAAACCCTAATACATGTTTTGTGATTTGATTGCGAGGAAATCTGGAATCACTGGAGCTGGGATAAAATTTTTGTGAATATTCCAGAGAGCTAAGGGGAGCAACAGAAGCATTTACCTAAAATTTTGTGCAGAGATCTCCTCACTCCACCGCGTTTCCGCGGCAAAACCCCCCCTCCTGCGGCGGTTCCGCGGCAATCTTGCTGCCCTTCTGCACCAACTTTCCTCTGTAAGTTTCTTACCTTCTCCTCTCTCCTCTTTTTAGCTCCAACTAACATTTTGTGCAGGTTTCTTTGCAAATAATCGCAGCGCCGCAAAAAGCAAAATAAAATTTGTGCGTGTTTTTGATTCTTGGTTGTTTGCATATTAATACGGAAATTAAGAGGCACGACCAAATCCAGATTAGGTGGGGAGTTCATTACCCTTCCTAAGCCCCGAAAATCGCAAAACTGGCATCCGCATTTACCCTCATTAATTAAAAGAAATCTAGAGATGACTCTAAGGACCATCGCGCTCAATTAGGACAAGAGAAGGCCGTGGGTAATTCATTGCTTATCCGCGTTTTCTTGTGGTGCCTAAGGCGAGTGTGTCTAAGGCTAGTGGTTTTTAATTAGGCCCACTACTTACGTAGTGGAGTACCTTCCCACTTACCTGGCACTTATCCGGCCACAGGGGAACAAAGAGGCAGTGGAGGATTTATCCTGCGACTTGTCTTTTGGCAGTTAGGAGCGGTCTAGAGCCGGACCTAGGTGACCACTAAAATTAGGGTTTTTGCTTGTTGCATTTGTTGTGTTGCATCATATTTTTCAAAAATCCGTCCACTTTTCAAAACAAACACCGCATTCATATCATTCCCCTAATTATAAATTCACGCTGCCACTTGTACTAACCCTTTTTAGTGCAAGATAGGCTGGACAACGGGATTCTAGTGCCTGTTTGTCCGCGTCCCCCGATCGACCCAAAAGTCGGTATTTCTACATTTACCTTTTCTTTACCCACCACCACACCCATATCGATGGATCCGTCTCCATCGAACTTCTTTTCCACTACCCTGCCGCCGTCCGTTGGTGCGCAGAATCCACCTCGCATCTCTCTCCAAGAGAGATGTTATCCTACACGAGGCCCACTTTCCAGCCGTCTTTCCATTCCACCAGCCAACGGGAAAAATTTTCAAATAAAACCCCAATACATCAACCTTTTACCAAAATTTCACGGTCTCGAGTCTGAAGACGCATACGTGTTTATCACGAAATTTGAAAATGTATGCGCAATGATGGGTACTTCACAGCTTTCTGTGGATACTTTCCGTCTACGTCTTCTCCCATTTACCTTGTGCGATTTAGCCGAGAAGTGGCTATATAACACTACCGCACATTCCATTTCAAGTTGGGACGAATTCGTCAAAGCATTCCTTAAGAAATTCTACCCACACCAAAAGACGGCTCGAGTCCGTAGCGAAATCTATCAATTCACCCAGCTTCCAAATGAAACATTTTCAAAATGTCTTGAACGTTTCAAGGATCTGTTAGTCCAATGTCCACATCACGGCATCCCGTATGGGAACTGTGCCGAATCATTTATGAGGGCAGTACTCCTTACACAAGACAGACCCTTGAATCAATGTGTCAAGGCAACTTTATGACCAAAGATGATGGGGAAGCCTGGAACTTTCTAGAAGATTTCGCTGAAAAATCTTTACAGTGGGAGGGTGTGAGTCAATCGTCTAGGGATGGCAATGATATTTCCATAGGAATTAGAGCTGAAATTTCAGCTTTACACAAGAAATTTGACGCTATGGAAAACAAATTTTTAGCTGCCGTCCAAAGTCAAATGTCACTCTCCAAAACTGTATGTGGCTGTTGTTCTGATCCGTCTCACTTGACGGAAGAATGTCCGTTTCAAGGTTATGAGCATACCAATGCCGCATTTCAAAGACCCAGAAACGATCCATCTTCCTCCACATATGATCAGGGTTGGAGGAATCACCCTAATTTTGCTTGGAACCAATCACAATCTCAAAACACGGTTCCAACCCAAAACAATTTCCAAAGGGTCCCTCCACCACAACAGCAGCCACCACTTCAATTGAGTCAGCACCCCTTCCAATCACAAAACTTCCAAAATCCGGCCAACACTTTTGCACCGTCTAGTCCTTTGCAATTGACCGGTACAGATAATACCTCTGCACTAGCACAAACCTTGGATACTTTCATGAAACAATCCATCCAAGGGACGGTAAGTTTGCAATCTTCCGTCGAGAATGTGATGAAGATCATTATCTCTCAAAATGAGAACATCAAATCGATGGAAGAACAAATTGCACAACTAAAAGCCGAAATGCGTGCAAGAGAGAAAGGGAAACTTCCAGCTCAACCTTTACCCAATCCTGGCTATTCACATCATGTGGATGAGATCACGTTGAGATCTGGAAGAGTGCTTGACCATCACCTTGGGGAAGAGTTTGATGATACTGATAGATCAATCAATAACACCCCGGCTGAGTCCTTTCCTCACACACACACTTCCACTTCTGACCCCAGTTCTTCTACCCCACCATTTTCTTCCGAGCCTATTCTTCGTTTCCCAAAAGGCTCGCCACTTCAGCTCACCTCTTTTACTCCTCCACGGACGATCCCCACTTCTATTCTGGGATCGGTTACACACCCACTTCCTTCTCCTATGATGGACCCAGCGCTTATTGCTAAAGCACCTTATCCTAATCGGTTAAGGGCTAACACATCAAGTCCACATATGGAGAAGATTATGAACATTTTTAAGCAAGTTAACACCAACATCCCTCTCCTAGATGCCATCCAACAAGTTCCGTCCTATGCGAAAACTCTTAAGAACTTGTGCAATAGGAAGAGGAAGACTCAAGCGCCCAAGAAGATATTCATGGAAAAAACAATAGACACGGCTTTCCCCCAACAATTACCAAGGAAACGTAAGGATCCTGGATATCCTACTATTTCCGTTTCTATTGGGGAAAAACACATCAACCGTGCTCTACTAGACCTTGGCGCTAGTGTTAACTTGCTTCCATATTCTGTTTATGAGCAATTAGGGATCGGAGAGTTGAAGCCAACCCATTGCACTCTCCAGATGGCTGACCGATCAATCACCAAACCTAGGGGTGAACTGGAGGATGTTTTAATAAAAATCGGGGAGTTTATATTCCCTGTGGACTTTATTGTAATTGATACACAGCCTGTAGCGAACCCACGGAATCAAATTCCGGTGATTTTAGGTCGCCCCTTTTTGGCCACTTCCAATGCTATCATCAACTGTCGTAATGGTTCTATGACCCTATCTTTTGGGAATAGGTCAATAGAGCTGAACATTTACAAGTTGGGAAGTGTACCCTCCGAACCTACTGCTCAGGTCTGTTCTGTCGACTTAATGGATATCGACAGCAGCGAATTTGATGATCCTCCTGATATTGATCTAGACTCTTTTCATACGTTATTGTTTGACCCAATTATGTATCATACACATACGGACTCTTCCACCGAGATGTCCGGGTCAACAATTAACACTGATTATGAACTGTTCTTAGAGTCTGAAGATCACCCCGCACTTTGTGATGACATTATTCATCGGGGTATTGATGGAACTTTTGAGGAAATCTTCGCTGAAGAACTCGCATTTTTGAATGATACGGGTGTTGAGATGAATCATGTCCCAATCACTGAAATTGAACCTCCACCCCTTCTTCTGAATTGTAAGAAGAATACGAGTAATCCATCACACTCACTGCATCGTCTCTCCAAAATGAGACGCACACACATTCTTTTCCACCACTTAACCTTTCCCCACTTCTTCTTCCACCAACCAGAGCACTGCATTGATAAAATTTTTGAATGGTTGGTGTTAACTTTCGATCTTTGCAAAGCTTGGCATCGACCAATGGTTCTTGACCCCCTCATGTGATTTTCAAAGATTAACATTGCATAACTCAAGTTTGGGGGGGTATATTTTCTGGCTCTTGAAAAGAAAATTTTTACAAAATGATGAGCCAAAAATAAGTTTGGGGGAGGTTCTTCACTTATATATTTTGCCCCCACTAATAAATTCCTCCCAAGCTTACAGGTTTTTGAGCTTTAGCAGATGGCAACAGTGAGGACACTGTTGAAAACAAGTTTGGGGGAGGTTTGTGCTTATTTTCGCATCATTTGCATCATACTTTGCATAAGCACAAAACATTTTTTTTTTCAAAACCTATAAAAATTTAAAAATTTTCGAAATTATAAAAATATTTTTTGTACATAAATAAGATAATAAAAGTTTAGATAGTGAAAAATTACATCCATGAGATTGGAAAAATTTAAGAAAACTAAGAAAATTAGAAGTTTTCTTATACGAACTAGTAATAAGTAGTTATGAGCCGTTGTCCCAAGGGTTAGTAAGATGAAGGACGTCACTAATCTGAGGATAAAAATAAGTCTGAAAAATAGTTTCTATTCTGGAAGCCAAACATTTTGAACGTTGATACCCTGCTATTCGCACTTACACACGTCTTAAAGCCTGGGATAGTAGAGGATACCTTGAAATGCTCTTGTCTTAAAGCCGATGTATGAAGGAAATAAAAAGAAAAGGTGAATAAAAAATATATAAAGTGGTGAGAAAAATGAACACTGGTTTTGTTATCGCCGAGGGCAATAAAAATTTATAGCAAGGGTGCTTCTTCACCTAGTGCCCTAAGGCCAACTGGTCTGGGAGTCACTGCTATGCCTTAGGTGGTGCAGGACGAGGAAAATACACCAAATAAGCAAGCACATGAGTAATCGATCGGTTAGTACCTCAAGAAGTATTAACGGTCGCATGAAAGTGTGTGAGCAATTTCATTTAAATATTCATTAATCAAAAAATACTGAGGCTGATGGGCAAGAGTATGATAGCTTGAATTGAATTCTCCGGGTGTAGGGATGTCCTTTACACACACGCAGGGTTATATGATCAATGTTTGGAAGAAAGATAGGAATGAAAAATAAGACGATGTTTTATTGAGGGAGGACGTAATTTCTAACATCTTTTCATGACCATTAAGATAGGGCTCATGACAACCAAAAAGCTAGCTTAGTTGGAAACCCTAATTTTCAAGGCTTTTCTTCTACGATTCTTTTCTTTAAATGTAATATTCATGATCTTCCTTTTATTATTGGATTTTGTGGGTGCAATCCGCTGAAAATCCTCAGGAGACAACACTCCTCCTACTAGGGACACTTAGAGGTTTAAAGGCTTGTTGCACGTGCTCAGTGCAATCGTGTTGCCTACGAAAGTGTGCTAGTTAGTTTTTTTTCTCTTTCTTTATTTTCTCCTTCTCTTTTTAATAAAAAAGTTCGCTCGAGACGATCGAAAATAAGTTTGGGGGTATTTGATCAGTCGAAAATAATGTATTTTTAACACGGCAATTTCCCTATCTTTTGCACTCATTTAGAAGTGTTCGGTATTCATATTTCACATATTAGCAAATCAGTCGTAAAATATCAGATTTCATGTGTTAGACTTTTAAACCGACACTTTTATGGAAATTAACTGCATTTCATGGCATCGCATCATTTCTGTATTTGCGCAACACTTGTCTTGAGTCTGTGCAGGAAAATACGGAAGAAAAACCAAAGAGCTGATCAAAATTACACCAACTCAACAGATGCAGATCTGGTAGCAATGCAGAAGTAATTACAAGATTCAACATATCATAAAAGCCCACAAGTATTAGCCCAAATATGTACCAGAGAGCGCAAGCCATGAAGCCCCCAAAGCGCCGTGGAACCGCGGCGGGAGCCGGCTTGCGCCGCGGTTCCGCGGCGGTTTAGCCACTTCAGCGCATAATTTTCAGTGCAGAATCTCAATCTCGGGGCCCACATTCATTTATGATATGTCAAATTCCAGAATTCTCTCGAAGCTACTGCCAGATCAGCAAAGATCATTAAGCAAGGCTAATCCTAATTAAGCTCCTAACTAACCTCTTCTAGAAGCTCCCTCCTAACTAATCACATCTAGAAGTTTCTCCTCTAACTAACTTTTGGAGGGAAATTCAAATTTCCTCAACAAACTTTAGGAGGGAAACTTAGAATTTGAAATCTTAGATCTAGGGTTTGGTTATCTATAAATAGGAGTCTAGATCTAAGGGTTGAGGTTAATCTTCTATATTCCTAAAATTCTAATTCTTCATCTTCTTCCACAAGTCTAGTGACAAGGCTTGTGCGAAACCCTAACCCTAATTCCACTCCAAATTCAAGATCTTGAGTACCAATCAAGTAAGAAGCCTTCAACCTTTTAGGAGCCGAGCCGATCTTCAATCGGGCAAGTGATCCAAGCCGATCCGCGACTCAAGGAGACGAGCGAAGCCAAATCGACGATCGAGTTCTTCCTCTTGTAGTTCTTGAGCGAATGTAATGAAATTGTTGATATAAATAAAAGGTGAAATTCTTTAATCTTGCTTTCTTTTATTTCTTGCATCATGATTAGATCTCAATTTGTGATTGTGGTTCTTGTTGTGATGTTTGAGTAAAACTCCGCTCATGGAGGAATCGAGACGATTGTAGAATGATGATGTAACAAATCTTAATACGATTTTTAAGTCCTACGAGTCTTGTAAACCCTAGCAAGTTCAAGAATTGATGACCTAGTTTCGTTGCGATGCTTTCTTGATTGTGATCGATCGAAATTAGGGATCTACGATCGTTTCTTGAATTTACTAGAGGCGAGAATATGAATGATATCGATGAAAGAACAAGGGATAATATGAAACCCTAGTTTCACAAGTAATCCCTAATTCTTGTCGATCATCATCGATCTAGTATCAATTCATCGAAGGATAAGAATACGTCATTATAAGATTACATCACATCTATAGATCCGATCGATTCCTACGGGCCTCATTTCGATTCTTGATATTTGGTTTGGAAAAATCATCAAACTATCAATTCTTGATTCTATCTTTTTCTTGTTATTAGATCTATATTTTCTAATTCTTGAACTTCAAATATAAATCATGAATTGTTTGATTTCTTTTCATTAAAATTTCAATTCAACTAATTCGAAAGACGAACTATTACACTTTCCCTGTGGACGATCCGCACTCACTTACAATCTACATCCGACACCGTAGTTGATTGCGGTCAAATAATTTTTTGTTGTGATTTCTTTACAATTTTCCAATTACACAAACAAGAATTCATTAAATCAATAACCCAACAAGGTATCAGAGCCAACCCATAAACCCTTAGCTAGCAGTTTAAACGATGTTTAAAGTAACAACCGAAACAACTCCGAAACAGTACGGAAAATATTCAAATTGCTGTCGTTTTTTTCAAGTCTTCTAAATTTTTTAAAACAATTGCAGAAGGATATTTATCTGATATCTAGAACACCCTCAAAACACGAGCCCCAAATTCAAAAAATTGGCTGGCGAGAATGGGGATATAACCGGCTTGGACGGTCTTGTTTAGGGTCTGGGACTCAAAATTTTTTGGGTGTTCTAGTCTCTTGAATATTGGTTTTCAGGTATTGTTTGTTTTTGCCAAGATTACATATTATGTTATCTTTGATATTGTGGCAATACGGAGTATTTCGATGTCGCTATTTTAACACTGTTTATAAGTTTCAGTGCATACATTACTATCTGCGACCGTGAATATCATTAGAGCGGTATAACTCGTCTAGTTGCTATATGTTCTTTTAGACGGGTTTGCGAACATGACATTCACGTTGATGTTCTGTGTTGTGCTGAGTTTGTGGTTGGATTGTCGTGGTGGATAGCCAGTGGTGCAATGATAGTTGTACAGTTCAGATTCATTTCTACATTTGATATTGCGGAGCGGGCGTTCGACATGTGGACTGCCGTCTCTGCCAGTTTGTATATTATTTGTTTGGGGCACGACCGGGTTGAGGTCGATGTCACCATTGTACATATATTTTCATTTTCTGTACTAGGATTACCCAGTGGTGGAGTGCTCGAATACCCAGGTTCTAGAGGGCAACGGGTCCGCATCTCATGGCGTTGAGACAGAGGGGGCCTTACTCTAAAATTGGCGGGCTATTCGACGCATTCGTAGGGGGTACAGGTTGACCCACAGAGGGGTGCTCAAGTTACCGGATTCCGTGAAGTGCTGGGTAGCCCATTCACTTTGTTGATTGGGGTTGCCTCACTTCTGGGATTGGCGGATAACTTTCCGGGCCCGTAGGGGTCCAGGTTTTCATTGCACAGGCTATCCACACGACAGGGAACGTCAGGTCTCATTTGCGGCTCAAATGAAACCCGAGGCTCCAAGGTTATCCACTATTCTGTTTTGCTTGCTGAGATTCTGTGATGTTTCTTATATAATGCCTGAGATGAATGTTATATATATTTATATATATATACTAGTAGATGTTGTATATGTTTTGCATCCGCGCTAGTCCGGCCCCTGCTCTGCCGTTAGTTAAGTAACCTAACGGTGCATGACGGAACCCCGAGGCGAATGCTGATGGCATATACGTACATTGTATTTTCGTTCTTTTCTGTTGTGATATGGATTAATTGATGGGACTGCATTAATTCCGATTAATGCAAGGAAAACAAACATATATGATATTTTTGGAACCAAGTTTTTAAGAACCGACATTACAGACGTTCTCTTTTGCTTTGCACTGTGGTATTCAGTTATGAATATCCAGCACCTCATTCGACGAGGCAAGAGCCGAGATCCTTTCATCGGGAGTGACCTCTTAACCAAAAGTTTGCGTCATTATAATAACTTCACTATAGTCGATTCTTTTACTTTGCATCATGGTATTCAGTTTGGAATATTCTGCTCCTCATTCGATGAGGAAAGTGCCGAGATCCCTTCACAGGGAGTGACCTCTTTAGAAAAAGTTTGCGCCACTATATATTTGTAAAACCACTCGGTTCCTTCAACGATATCAAGTTCATTACGTTAAAGGTTTTTCGCCAAAACCAGTCGTAGCCCTCCTTCATTTCTTACAGGTATTACTTAGTATTCATGCTGTGTATGTTGATCTCTGTCAAGGCACAGTGAATGGTAGCTGGGTAATGCTTATTTGTTGCATAGATATGCGATTATTTAGGACAGTCGCATGGTCATGTTGACCTCTGTCAAGGGCTCGTGCGGGTGGGTCTAAGTTGATTCTGGACAATGACGGGTTGAACTTGACTTGCGACTTATGATATATTGACCTCTGTCAAGGTCATAAGCCGCTTGGGGGTAAAAACCACATCGGGAGTTTCAAACATATAGGAAACTTGCCAAGCATGCGCATAACTTCTGGAGTGTGGTGACTTGATTGGATTCTATCAGGTTATCATGCGATGATAGTTGGATCCCAATTCCCACTGATGAGTAGGTGTTACTCCTATGATTTTAAATGATCCCGACCAATTCTCCTTTTATGGTTTGAAGGAGAATTCGAGGAAACAGTGGGAGCCATCTTGATTAGATAAAGTGATTAACCAATCTAATCTAGGTTAGAGTGCACGCTGAATGTTTCTTTTCTCTCTCTTTTTGGCAGCGACCATGGCCTGACCTTAAAAAACTCATGAACCAAGTTAACCGAACCTTCTTAAAAACACTTTGGCTTTTGGATTGTCACGGAATTGCATATATCATTGCCAATCTTATATCCCCTTTGCATTTCTCCAGAACACATCGTATCACTATGAAAATCCATATAGCTTGGATATTCCATCGTATAGTTATATATGAACTCGAAAGAACTTGTTCCAGTTCGAGGATGGATTCCGGTTCTGGAGAAATTGAATATGATTATTCGGTTATCTTTTCCCTTTATCTTCTCTCAGGTTGCGAGAGCTCCTAGTGTTAGGAGAGTACAACTATTGTGCTTATTGGATAGTTTCTTCCAAACCATAGGCACGCGCCGAAAGATAGGGAAGGAAGAAAATCAATTAGCCTAAGTGTGGTGTACAGAAGGTAATAAGTAAAGATATATAAAGGGATTAGAATAAGGGCAAAGGAAATTGTGACAGCTATCATTCATGACAAAACCGCGTATACCCCTGCCACTCCTACTTCACCTTTGGATTTCTCCAGAACACTTCGTATCACTACGAAGATCCATATTGCTTGGGTATGCCATCGTATAATTACATACGAACTCGAAGGAACTTGTTCCAGTTCGAGGATGGTTTCTGGTTCGGAAGAAATTGAATAGGATTATTCAGTTGTCTTTTCCCTTTACCTTCTCCCAGGTTGCAAGAGCTCCTCGTATAAGGAGAGTAAACCTATTGTCCTTATTGGATAGTCTTCTTCCAAAGCTTAGGCTGGTGCCGAAGGGTAGGGAAGGAAGAAAATCAATTAGCCTAAGTGTGGTGTACAGAAGGTAATAAGTAATGAAATATATAGGGATTGGAGTGAGGGCAAGGTAATATACGGTTACAGTCATGAATCTGGATAGTGGAAGAGGCATTACTAGGAATACCCGCTTACCCCATTAAAAAATTTTTCATGTTTCAGTTTTACTGTGCGATGTTAATTGAAAACTGTTTTCCCAATTAGATTCTAACTCCAGGGTATATATTTAACAGATTTGATTCTCACATCTGTATGGCGTTACAGATGCTGAGTGGGAATAAGATATTGGGAATTGGGTGATTAGATCCTCAATGTATATCAGAATTCTTTGTAATTGGTGATATTTGAGGAAATCTCCTGGGTTTTGCCGAACGATAAATATTTGGTTTTGAATATCCGTTGTTATACACCAATTTCAAACTGATATATCTATACGTTTATTTTATAAAGTGAGATATAACTTTTTGAAATTATGTCTATGCCATTTACTTATATCAGTTGACGATTAGGTAAGGAGCATTGAACAACGGTGTAATTCTTCGTAACCATAGTATAGTTTTTCAACCTACGACGCACAAGGTTTGAGTTATTAAACTCAGTGGACTTATACAAAGTATTGTATGTTGTCTAATGTCCGTTAGGACAAAAGGGTTGGTACTCGTACTATATTCAGTTTACTCATGACTTCTCTAGTTTTAGACAAGTATTTCGATGAAATATAAGGTCCAAGTTTTGAGAAGATATAGGTATAAGAATAAAGTAGAGAATCATATGTTGCAAGTATCAGGATTCTTCAAGGTGATCGAAGATATAGATACTTTTGCTTTGTATTCCGTTGTAAGTAATAGTTTTGAGAAGTTGCTTCTCTTTGAGGTTACTCATACGTGGATGCATTCCTGGATGAGTAATGCTGTATGGCCTTCTTCCATTTGGTTGATATGCACTGGAAACAGCTGCATGATTTTTGAATCTGGTTCCAATTAAATAAGTGCCTTTGTTTCTATTTAGGATATATAGAATGGATTCATATCTTAACGATGTTAAGGTATAAGGAGTTGTCCGGCTGATGCTTAAAACCAGAATCTGGACAAACCCAAGGCACGTTTCAGTAATGGCAGTTTGTGGGTTATCCCTGGCTTTGACGAGGGTTAACATTCTACCATCTGAAAGATCAATAGTTATATTGTTCTTGACTCACCACAGTTTTAGTAAAATGGATTCTTTTCAGAAAACATTAGTGGGAGTATGGTAGAAGTGGAAGTGATTCCAAAACCACAAACGATTACTGAAAATTTAGAAGAACCTAAAGATTCAAATGGTTTCGAAGATCCATTAGCCACTCCACATATTTGGTGGGTAACCTCAGGCACCCGAGAGATACTTCGGTCACCTCAGAGACGGTGACAGGGAGGTTTATGATTACCCAAACTTGCTACTATTGCTGTTCTAGACTATGAGGTCTGGCAGGAGGATGAGTATAACGTCGTTCTAAACTAGCTTTAGAAGTGCACGTGTATATGACTCTGCTAGAGAGTTGTTGTAGTCAGTGGGAGCAGCGGAAGCAAAGTGGGCAAAGGGCTTATGTATATTTATAGACTAAAGCAGATATAGCGGAAATAGATCATCTATTTTTGGTATGAGAGTCAAAGAGTTTGACTTCATCAGAATAAGAGATAGATCTGGTAAGAAGGTAGTAAGGAGTGATTGTTTACCCCAATCAGAGCAAAGCCCTGTTCAAATTCCAAGGCGGGAAATGAAGCAATGCTTCTGTTTCCCCCAATCAGAGCAAAGCTCTGTTTTGAAAATTAAAATTGAAATAAAAGAAGCAACGCTTCAGCTGACTTGCGCTCTGCGCTGCGCGCCACGTGGCAGCACAGTTGCGCTGCGCGCCACGTGGCAGCGCAGTTGCGCAGCGCTGTGCGCTGCGCTGTGCGTTGCGTGACACGTGTCAAGCGCTGGGGGCGCTTGCGCCAAACAGAATTAAATTCCAGTAAGATCTTACTGTTCTTGTTAAAACAAGAAGATTGCCTTCGGTAAAACAGAAGCCCTTGGATCAAAGATCCAACGGAGGGGAAAATTCCCCAAATCACTCAGAGAATGATCTCTTTAACAAATCTAAAAAATTAATGGGCACTATATAAAGGCCCCTAGACCCCAATTCATAGGGGAGAGGACAGAGAGAAAACGGAGAGAATTCACAAGAACTTGGAGGAGAATTCAGAGAGGTAAAAACCTTTATAAAAGAGAAGAGTCTCTTCTGAATAGATCATTGATCTAAGAACAAGATCAATGATCTTCAATAATATATAAATAATAATAGTGCTTTGCATTTTTTTGTGAACCGCTGGTTCTTTGAAAACAAGAAAAACTTGTTTTCTTTGATCTAAAATTGATCAAAATTATAACAGTGCCCTGCACTTGCAAAAATTGCACTGTTGCGCTCCTGGGTTGGCGCAAGCCACCAGAGAGCGCCACGTGTCAGCTCCAAGATAAATTGCGCTTTGTGCTTTTGAAATAGAGCACTGCTCTATTAAATCGGCGCAACTCACCAGAGCGTGCCACGTGTCAGCAGCGCAACAGCGCAGCGCACTTTCGCACTGCGCTTGCGCTCACCGAAGAGTGACACGTGTCACCTCCACATGCGCTTGCGCTCAATAACTGGCGCAAAGCGCCTGACAAGTCACTGTCAGATACTTAATACACAGCATTATTTACAGAAGGGCTAAGTCCAATTAAAAAGGGACCTAACAGGCCAAATTAAATGCAATGCATTATTTTAAAAAAAGGGGCAGAGCCCAAACAGATGCCCTGCATCATTTATAAAGGGACAGAGCCCAAATCAAAAAGGCTTAGCAGGCCAGAATAAAATGCAGTGCATTATCAAACAGGGGCAGAGCCATAATTAAGGTTTAATAGGCCTAATGCAAATAAAAATGTTGAACATCTTTAACTGGACTTAGCCCAATCATGGCCATAAGTCCTCAAATTAAATTGACTGAGCACGGCTGCTCTCTTAAATCAATTTACATCCGGTTCAAGGGTACATCTCTGAATTCCTCTGACACCTATCGTTGTAATCCTTCAACGACATTAGAGAGGTGATGGGTCCCGACAACCACACACCGATACGGACTGCGAGGTCCTTAAACTCGTGGACCGAAACGTCCTTAAACTAATGATGGACCACAATGTCCCTAAACTGGCAATGGACCACCACCCCTAAACTGGAACATGGACCGCAATGTCCTTAAACTACCTACGGACCACTATGTCCCTAAACTGGAACAATAGAGCCCAAATGCTCTCTTGCCGGATCTAAACGATCCCGTTAAGTTGATCTTAGTCTCAAACCGGACTATCGTATCCTTAACAAACGTTTAAGTTGATCTTAGCCTCAACTATGGCTAACGTGTCCTTAAACCTTCAAACAAACTCTAGTCCCAAACTGGACTATAGATTCCCCCCAATCTACTTTGGTTCGAGGGTACATCTCCGAACTCCTCTGACACCTATCGTTGTAATCCTTCAACGACGTCAGAGAGGTGACGGGTCCCGACGGCCATATGTCAAACGGACCACTACGTCCCTAAACTGGAACAATAGAGCTCCTAAATGCTCTTTCCGTTAAGTTGATCTTAGTCTCAAATCAGACTAACGTATCCTTAACAAACGTTTAAGTTGATCTTAGCCTCAAAAATGGCTGACGTATCCTTAAACCAAAAACCCAAACCCAAATCTAAGAAAATACGGATTTGGACTAATCCACGTCCTACGGGCGACGACATAAATTAGTCTCCGTATACAATCCATGGGCAACCACAAACAAAACAAACACCCACGACACGAAGTGAAATTCTGGAGAAGGAGAAAGTTGTTACCGCGATGAGATAGTGTAATTAACTCCAGGGGCTTGCGCTTGCAGGGAAGAGCGTCCCCACAATCAAAAACCCCTCAAGCGAGGAGGAATCTGACGAAGTCTGCTACATCGGCCGCATCTGTCTAAACCTCCGATACACGGTGCCATAAATCAACTTGGCATCTTTGGAGAGGTGGACGGATAAAACCAAATAGCATTTGCCCCGAATCTCAGGCAAGATGAACCTACGGGGTCACGTCTCTGTATTCGGAGGGGAACAGATTCTGGCATGCCCGGTGGGACCTTTTCCTCTTTGCACTCCACACTTCGTGTGTCGTGTTCGTGAACGAATCGCGGTTTGCTGTGGTTGCCTGTGGATTCGAGGTACTAAGATTTGGTGCCCTTCTCCGTGTAGAAAACAGAAGATCAATGGCTTCAAACTGCACTACCTGCAACTGCAACTCTCACTCCGTCCTTGCTGGGGGAGTGACTTATGGGCCCCAAGCGGCCTCCCTTTTTAAAATGCCAGTGGAGCAAGTGACTCAAGCCACCGCTGGACTATTCTTCGGGACCCTGCTCCCACCAATGAGCTTCAATGCCCCAATGACGTCGCAAGAAGCTCCAAAGAAGTTGGTCTTTGATCGGCTTGCTACTGCCGCGGCCCCTCTCAACGGGTCGCCCAACTTCAATACCTCAGTTTCCAACAGACTGGGCCAGAACGTCTACAAGCCCGCGATACCCGAAGCTGCCATCCCAAAGCGGATAGTCATCTCGGCTCAAGCGGACGAAATCATTGGAAAGGCTCCTCCTTCTAAGAAGTCAGTTTTTACAAGGCTGGCCATTCCGGTCGCTGCTCCAGGCGAGATCCTCAAAGTTGCTTCCCCTGCCCAGAGAAGGCATGACGAAGTCACCCTTATAGCTGAAACAACTCCATCCGCAAGACGCGCTCGACGTCGCCACTGGCGCCGAGTAAGGAAGGCTGGGGGCAACTCCCCCTCTGGGATAACTCCGCCAGCTCCAACGGTGGGGCTCGATGCTGCTGTTCCAACCGGGAACAGCTTTGAATTGCTGAACACGGTGCGCAGAAACTCTCCTACTGCAGTGTTGAAACGAACTCCTCCACCTATGGAGAGCGCTACAGAGGTGAAGCCGGAACAGCCCCCTCAGCGGTTGTCCTCTAAAATCTACAAGGTCTGGCGTCAAGTCCAAGAGTCAGTGATCGATCAAGACTACCTCCGCCGACAGAAAAAGATGAAGGTTCAGCAGGAGAAGGGCTACTCTGTCAAGTCGGAGAAAGCAACAGCTGGATGGGTGCCCATTGCAACGGCTCCCTCAACATCAATCACTCAGAAGAAAAGGAGGCCGCAAAAAGCCCCTGTGAATATGGAGAACCGTAAAAGCGCTGAACACAGACGCCCCAAGTCTGGAGGCATGGTAGTGCACACGGTTTATATGGCTTCCGGGAAGGAGGAAAGCCGTGCTTTGACGGGTCACCGACCGCTCAGCCGATCCGTGACAAAACCCCAAGAGCAGCAACAGAAGCTTCAGGAAATGATGACTGTGATGGCTGCACTTACCGAACCGAAAGGAAGTTCGGAAGTATCATCAGAGCAGCGTCATGAACAAGAAACTGACGCTGACTATCTACGCAGAGTCCTTGAAAAGAAGGACAAAGAGGCAGCCGAATAAGCTGCCAACATAAAGCAAATGACGCTCCTCTTCCAAGATATAGTAGGGATGATGTTGCACCCGGACCCTCCAGCTGAAGACCCGCCGATCATTGTTGGAGACGACAGAGGGGAGACACCTAATCCTCCTCCGTCTCTTTCAGCGGCCAAGGAAGAAACCATTTCCAAGGCCGCACTGGATGACTATATAGCTCAGCGAATACGAGCTCATCAGGCGAGTGAATAGGCTGGGCAAACTGTTAGAACTGGACGACCCTATCCTGGCTGGTATGACCAAATCAGTTACCTGTCGGGATATACGATCCCTAAGTTCCACGTATATAAAGGGACAGGGAATCCACATCAGCACGTCGCTCAATTCAGGGCTTTATGCGGCAACACAGGAGGCGATGACAAACTATTGCTTCGCCAATTCGTCGGCAGCTTAGCAGAAACAACCTTTGAATGGTATTCGGAGCTACCTAACGACTCGGTCAAAACATTTGCGGAGATGGAGTCACTGTTTACACAAAGATTCGCGAGTGCTAGTGAACGCACCCCGATAACAGCAATGATAAATGCCAGGATAAGGCCCGACGAAACGTGGTTCCAATACGCAACACGATGGCGGAACCTATGGTCAAAATGCGAACAACTCATAGAAGAGGCACCTGCGGTAGGCATGTTCGTGGGCACTCTTGATCCACAAGCGACCATCTCGCAATTTATGATGTTCTTCAGGTCGACCACCTTCCAGGCATTGATCGAAAAATTAGCCCAAATGGACCAGATGGGCCCCGGACCGTCTCCTCCAAAATCAGACTCTCGAAATGAGAAAGGAAAAGGGAAAGCGACTGTCGTTGCCAATGCTTAACAACAGCCGAGCAACTCAAAGCCGGTCGTTCGCCAAAATAACACGCATCCACGCCCGTCCCTCGAGGAGAGACTAGGACGTCCTTACTCGTTTCTTCGGAATAAAACGAGAAGATTGTTTGAACTGACAGTACGCAACAGACTCATCAATCTGCCGAATCCAAAACGTCCGTTGCAGCCAGGCGATCTCAATAATCCCGATTACTGCCCTTACCACCAAACGGTAAGTCACCCAATCGAGGATTGTTTCGTTTTTAAGGGATGGATCGAGGATCAGTACCTACGAGGCAAGTTTGCGCTGTCTGAAAACTGGAAGGTAAACCCACCACAGCCGCACACTCCAAAGAAGACGGACACGATGGGGGCAGCTTGTTCTTTTGTCAAGGACGAAAACGATGGAGAAGACTCATCAAATGAATCCGAAGACTACGTAGCGAGTTGTCATGTGATCTCTCACTCATCGGTAGATGATAAAGAGGCCCCTTGCACCGAGAAACCGAGGAAGGACCCTGAACCAGAAATTCCGCGGCCGTCAGACGAGTTGATCGATGCCTTCCTGAATAAGATTCGTCTGAAAGTTAAAGTCAATCAAGAGCGTGAGATGGCCATACTGGAAGGAGCCAAACACCGACTACTAGACCAAAGAGTCGAAGCACTGCCGTCAAATCAAAAGTCATCCGCTGCGGATAAAAACAAATTCAAGACGAGGAAAAGGTTCGCCAAAGCCCTATCAGTGGGAATGAAGCTACCGCCCTCCGAAGAAAATACTCTCGGTGGAGTAGAGATGCATCCTAACTTCTGCTTATATCATCAGAAGATTATACATCCTATTGCGACTCCTTTAAGTGTTGGTGGCAAGGATATGTCGCTCAAAAGCAACACTTCAACAGGACAAAGTGTGAAGCTCGTAGACATCGAAAAAATGCGATAGATGAGCGCAAAAGAGCCGCCGCCGACTGTCATATAGCCGACTCTAAGGGATCGCAAATTATCACCTTTGGAAGCGACTCTGACGAAGAAGTTGCCCTCAACCCTCTCCTCAAGGAATCCATTTCAAAAATGAAAGAATTGAGGAGTTGCGAGAACATTCAGCCGCGCAATCGCCCGCTACTCGAAAAAAATCTCGGCCCTGCAAACAAAGGATCGAGCAAAAAGGATAAAGGAAAGGGGAAAATGACCTTCGTCGCCAACACTCAACAACAGTCGAGTGGCCCTAGACCGGTTGTTCGTCAAAACAATATGCGTCCACGCATATCCCTCGAGGAGAGGCTAAGACGTCCTTACTCATTTCCCCCGGATGAAACAAGGAGGCTGTTCGAAGTGGCAATGCATAACAAGCTTATCACTCTACCGGAGCCGAAACACTAACTACAACTGGATGATGTCAACAGTTTTAATTATTGCCCTTACCACCAAGTATCGGGCCATCTGATCGAAAACTGTTATGTCTTCAAAAACTGGGTTGAAGACCAATACCAACAGGGCAAGTTCGTCATCCCCGAAAACTGGAAGGTGAACCCGCCACAACCGCACGCTCTGAAAAAGATGGATAGGTTGGGAGCATCATGCTCATTCATAAGGAAAACCCCATAGACCGAAATGTCATTAAACTAGAGATTCACCTGAAATACGCCGACGATAGACCGAAAAGTCAGTAAACTAGAGATTCACCTCAAATACGGCGATGACGGACCGAAACGTCTTTAAACTAACGATGGACCGCAATGTCCTAAAACTTGCAAATGACCGAAATGTCTTTAAACTACTACCGCAGCATCCTCAGGCTGACGAGATAATATATATATATATATATATATATATAAAATATAAAAAAAATTAAAAAAGACGGTATGTCCATAAGCAAAATGGCCACGGATGAAAACCCGAAAGGGCTCCGTGAGTAAAAACAGCAGGGCTACCGGCGAGTGTTCGTGAAAACCCGAAAGGGCACGACCTCGTTAGAAAAAAGAATAAAAGAATAAAAAAAAATGGTATGTCCATAAGCAAAATGGGCACGGATGAAAACCTGAAAGGGCTCCGTGAGTAAAAACAGCAGGGCTACCGGCGAGTGTTTGTGAAAACCCGAAAGGGTGCAACCTCGTTAAAGGACACTTGCAGGGTCCTCTCGACCTTGTAAGGAGAAACCACCCGCGTGAGATCGTTACGACTCATAAGGGAGCAACTCACTTAGGGATCCTCACGATTCCTAAGGAGAAAATACACTTGCGAAATCCTCACGACTCGTAAGGAGAACTCTCTTATGGGACCCTCACGGCCCATAAGGCTTGAAAGTCTTAAGTTACAGAAACCTTAACCCGTTCTTAAGCAAACCCCCCCACCCTTCGATTTTTGCCCTACAAGCGACTCAATACTGGCCCTTGTATACAATCCACGGGCGCGAATAAACGTTTCCCTAACCAAGTCCCACCCGTGACTGGGGATATGTCCATACGGTGAACAGCCCTTATAAGTCCTCTCGATTTATAAGGAGAAAACCCTTTTGTAAGATCCTTACGACTTACAGGGGAACATACACTTAGGAATCCTCACGATCCCTAAGGAGAAAACGCACCTACAAGATCCTCACGACTTGTAGGGAGAAATACCTTTGTGGGACCCTTACGGCTTAAGAAGTCAAAAGCCTTAGTCGACAGAATCCTAACCCTGTTTACTAAGCCACCTTTGTTGAAAATCGACAGAGGCAAATGATGATTCTCTCCTGGCAACATTCCAGTTGTAGCGATGCTGATGCCTAAAATGGTATCAAATTGCGAGTCCTTCCATGGCAAATGATGATTCGCTCCAGGCAATATTCCAGTTGTAGCGAGGCTGATGCTGAGATTGGCACCAGATTCCAAGTTCAACACTCGCAATAAAAAGCAGCGAGTAAAAATGCATATGAGATAGCCGAAATGATGGGGCAACCTGCAAAAAAAACAGCAAGTAAAAATATATGCATGCAAAATAGCCGAAATGATGGGGCAACTCGCAATAAAAAAAAAGCAGCGAGTAAATATAAAATAAACAGCCGAAATGATTGGGCAACTCGCAATAAAAAAAAGCAGTGAGTAAATATAAAATAAACAGTCGAAATGATTGGGTACCGCGAAAAATAGCCGAAATGATTGGGCAATCGCGATTTTCGCGATATAAAAGATGAAATGATAGAGCATCGTGGAAAGAATAAAAGAAATGATGAAAAAATAAAACTTTTTGCTCTACAGGTGAGATCACATCGATCCTTGTATACAATCCAGGGGCACAAACAAAGAGGTAATCATACCTTCCTGACAGGCTCCATCAGAAAGTGAAGCCAAATCTCGATGGTTCACAGACAACGTAGAGACCATCTCATCATTCGTCTCGTTACAGCAGACAAAATGTCAACAACGACGTTCCTTCTCAGTCCAGCAGGATGTAGATGCAACGTCAACAAAAGACCCCATGGTCGAAGCAAAGCGGAGTGACGGCAAAATCTCAGCTCCACCTCAGCATTCGTCTCGATACAACAGACGCAGTGCCAGCAAATGAAGCGAAGGCCAAATTCCTAGCTTCAGGGTCTTGACGGTAACTCATATAAAACCTGAAAGACAATCGGAGATCATCCCACACCAGTGCGGAGTGGTCACCACCTCGACGTTCGTCTCGATACAGTAGATGAGATGTCACTGCAGCGTCCTTCCTCCAACAGGATTCTGACACGCCAAAGCAAACGAAGCGAAGGCCAAATTCCTAGCTTCAGGGTCTTAACGACAAGTCATATAAAGCCTGAAAGATCGTCGGAGATCATCTTTCACCAGTGCGAAGTGGTCACCACCTCGACGTTCGTCTCGATACAGCAGATGAGATGTCACCCCATCATTCTTCCTCCAACAGGATTCGGACGTGACAAAGCAAACGAAGCGAAGGATAAATTCCTAGATTCAAGGTCTTAACGGCAAGTCATATAAAGCCTGAAAGACAATCGGAGATCATCTCGCACCAGTGCGGAGAGGTCACCACCTCGACGTTCGTCTCGATACAGCAGATGCAACATCACCAAAAGGAGCAACGGCAAAATCCCTAGTTCCAAACCTTGACGGTTCACCAGCACCTAGAGACAACCGCGACATTCGTCTCGATACAGCAGACGCAATGCGGCAAACGAAGCAAAGGCCAAATTCTTAGCTTCAGGGTCTTAACGGCAAGTCATATAAAGCCTGAAAGACAATCAGAGATCATCTCGCACAAGCGCGGAGTGGTCACCACCTCGACGTTCGTCTCGATACAGCAGACGCAACATCACCAAAAGGAGCCACGGCAAAATCCCTAGTTCCAAATCTCAACGGTTCACCAGCAACCTAGAGACAATCGCGACGTTTGTCTCGATACAGCAGACGAGTTGTCACCCTAGCGTTCTTCCTCCAGCAGGCTTCAGACGCAACATCATCAAACAAACGGAACCACGGCAAAATCCCTAGTTCCAAACCTCGACGGTTCACTGGCAACCTAGAGACAACCACGATGTTCGTCTCGATACAGCAGACGAGTTGTCACCCCAGCGTTCTTCCTCCAGTAGGGTTCAGACGCGACAATCAAACTAACGGAGCCACGGCAAAATCCCTAGTTCCAAATCTCAACGGTTCACCAGCAACCTAGAGACAACCGCGACGTTCGTCTCGATACATCAGACGAGTTGTCACCCTAGCGTTCTTTCTCCAGCAGGGTTCAGACGCGACAATCAAACTAACGGAGCCACGGCAAAATCCTTAGTTCCAAATCTCGACGGTTCACCAGCAATCTAGAGACAACCGCGACATTCGTCTCGATACAGCAGACGCGATGCCAGCAAACGAAGCAGAGGCGAAATTCCTAGCTTCAGGGTCTTGACGACAACTTACATAAAACCTGAAAGACTATCGGAGATCATCCCACACCAGCGCGGAGTGGTTATGACTCATCGGGGCTCTCCAAAATGAGCCTAACCTCAAGTAAAAAGCGGCATGGAAAATTCCTAACGCTTGCTCTTCCGACGGTCAAACTGCCTAGGAAGATTGCTTGAAGACGTCTTGTCCAGCCTCCGAAGGGATCAGAGACACGGCAGTCGCAGGGCTACTCGAACAGCACGATTGCCTATCGAGGAATATATCAGCTTATGCGACGGTACGACGGCCAAAATCCTAAGTACCACAGACCCTAACGGACTTCTGTCGTAAAGAGCAGAGGTTAACTGTGACGTTAGGATGTTCTTGCAAGAAATGCTCGATTCGTCTTGACATGTGAAGAAATTGATGTCTTTATTAGAACTTCTCGATGCGGCTCAACTCGTAAGGTAAAGCCTTAGGCAGTAAGGATTAAAAAACTTGTTCCCTAAGCATTGGGACCCTGCAAGTTGGCCCAAAACGGTCTCTTGCATACTATCCACGGGTCTCACTCTCCAAAGTCGAATCTCGACAAGGAGGGAAACAACCGCTTACGGGTCCTCTCGACCCGTAAGAGGGAAAAATTCTTTTATAGGATCCTTATGACTTATAAGAGAAAACGCACTTAGGAATCCTCACGATTCCTAAGGAAAAAATCCACCTACGAGATCCTCTTGATCCATAGGGAGAAAAATCTCTATGAGACCCTCACGGCTCATAGAGTTGAAAAGTCTTAGGCAGCAGATCTGAACCTGCGGCCTAAGCCATCGCTATCTCTTAAAGAAACCAAGGTGTTTACTCTGTTATCTGTCAACCATGTTCACTAAGGTAACATACGGATAATAAAAGAAAGAAGAAAGCGACAGAAAGAACATCTGATTGGCGTTTGATCAAGCACTCGAGACACACTCATTCATGCATGTGCAAAAGACTCAGAACGAGAAATAAGACAAGCTGAAAGGAGAAATGTTCCATTATAAAGGATTCTTACAATCATAGAGAAATAAGCAGAACATTACTCAAATTATTACAATGGTATAACCTCAGATCCAGGGCACGGATTGAGGAATTCAAAAGTAAGGCCATCTAGAGTTCTTCTAGCCTTTCTGATTATTCTCGTGCGCAGCCTCTCGCGCTCACGCGTGTCAAGATCTTCGGCAAGGCCTCCTATCCTTTGATAAGCAGCGATTATCATCGTCTGCTAAAAAACTTGATGAAGAATGTCGACGAGGATATCCCGCCGTTTCTTCGAGATCAGCCCCGACAGGTGCACTGAATGCACCTTGTCTTCGGCGTCATTCAGCGCATTGAGCGGCATGGCCTCGTGGAACCCCGGGAGTGCTCTCCAAATTGCTCCCTGCACGACTTTTAATAGAGCAGAACGGCGAGGGAGCAGCCAACCAACGCGTGCGTTCAGACGACCCATAACCTCCACACACTGGGCATCTGTAAACTCTTGGTCCTGTTGACGGCCCTGTACATGGATATCCTCGTAGGTGATGAATTCGTGCAGACTGTATAGATGAACAGCCATAATGCCTGAAAAGAAATATCATTGGAGGATTAGCAATGAGAAAAAGATAGGGAGTTAAACTCCTCGAAAGCAATACTCTACAGACAGGAGTGACACCTGCCAAAATCAGTTATGAGGAGAATTTGAAGAAAATCCCTTAAGAACATTGAGAGCTTTGCTCTAAAAAGATGACATAATTCATGAAAAATAAAATTCCATCTTTAACTTCCAAGGACAATGAAAAACTCTTAAGAGTTCTGCTATATGATTTAAAAGGGGCAAAGCTCCATTAATGAATCAAGAAATTATAAATAAAATCTTTTAGAGAGCAGAGCTCTATTAATGGAACCCTAATAGGGTCCCCTTTAGTTCTTTTTAGATCCCTTTAGACCTATAGAGCAAAGCTCTGCTAAGTGAAACCCTAAAAGGGTTTTCTTTAGATCATGGATCTATTGAGAGCAAAGCTCTGTCAATGAAAATTAATTTAATTTAATTTAATTAAAATTAAAATTTTTACCTAAAAGTTTTTTTAAAGAAATTCTAACTCTTGGAGTTCTTGAAGGCAAGAGCAAGGCTCTGAAGTTTTGAAAGTAAAAATCTTAAAGATGATAATCATCTGTTGAGGACCAAAGGTCCTATTTATAGGCATCAAATGCCCTTTCAACTTCCAAAAGCTGCTGCGACGGTTGGAATTCTGCCAACGCTGCACTCACGTTTGGGGGCCACATAAGCACAACGGAGTGGGGGGGGGCATTTGTTTACCCCAATCAGAGCAAAGCTCTGTTCAAATTCCAAGACGGGAAATGAAGCAACACTTCTGTTTCCCCCAATCAGAGCAAAGCTCTGTTTTGAAAATTAAAATTGAAATAAAAGAAGCAACGTTTCAGCTGACTTGCACTCTGCGCTGCACGCCACGTGGCAGCGCAGGTGCGCTGCGCTCTGCGCTGCGCGCCACGTGGCAGCGCAGTTGCGCTGCGCTCTGCGCTGCGCTCTGCGCTGCGCGCCATGTGGCAGCGCAGCTGCGCGACATGTGTCAGCGCAGTTGCGCAAGCGCAGCTGCGCTGCGCTGTGCGCTGCATGACACGTGTCAAGCGCTGGGGCGCTTGTGCCATACAGAATTAAATTCCAGTAAGATCTTACTGTTCTTGTTAAAACAAGAAGATTGCCTTCTGTAAAACAGAAGCTCTTGGATCAAAAATCCAATGGTGGGGAAAATTCCCCAAATCACTTAGAGAATGATCTCTTTAATAAATCTAACAAATTAATGGGCAGTATATAAAGGCCCCTAGACCCCAATTCATAGGGGAGAGGACAGAGAGAAAACGGAGAGAATTCACAAGAACTTGGAGGAGAATTCAGAAAGGTAAAAACCTTTATAAAAGACAAGAGTCTCTTCTGAATAGATCATTGATCTAAGAACAAGATCAATGATCTTCAATAATATATAAATAATAACAGTGCCTTGCACTTTTTTGTGAACCGCTGGCTCTTTGAAAACAAGAAAAACTTGTTTTCTTTGATCTAAAATTGATCAAAATTATAACAGTGCCCTGCACTTGCAAAAATTGCACTGTTGCGCTCCTGGGTTGGCGCAAGCTACCAAAGAGCGCCACGTGTCAGCTCCAAGACAAATTGCGCTTTGCGCTTTTGAAATAGAGCACTGCTCTATTAAATTGGCGCACCTCACCAGAGCGCACCACGTGTTAGCAGCGCAACAGCGCAGCGCACTGTCGCACTGCGCTTGCGCTCACCGAAGAGTGACACATGTCACCTCCACATGCTCTTGCACTCAATAACTGGCGCAAAGCGCCTGACAAGTCACTGTCAGATACTTAATACACAATATTATTTACAGAAGGGCCAAGCCCAATTAAAAAGGGGCCTAACAAGCCAAATTAAATGCAATGCATTATTTAAAAAAAAAGGGGCAAAGCCCAAACAGATGCCCTGCATCATTTATAAAGGGACATAGCCCAAATCAAAAAGGTCTAGCACGCCAGAATAAAATGCAGTACATTATCAAACAGGGGCAGTGCCCTAATTAAGGTCTAATAGGCCTAATGCAAATAAAAATGTTGAACATCTTCAACTGGACTTAGCCCAATCATGGCCATAAGTCCTCAAATTAAATTGACTGAGCACGGCTGCTCTCTTAAATCAATTTACATCCGGTTCAAGGGTACATCTCTGAACTCCTCTGACACCTATCGTTGTAATCCTTCAACGTCGTCAGAGAGGTGATGGGTCCCGACAACCACACACCGATACGGACTGCGGGGTCCTTAAACTCGTGGACCGAAACGTCCTTAAACTAATGATGGACCACCATGTCCCTAAACTGGCAATGGACCACCACGTCCCTAAACTAGAACATGGACCGCAATGTCCTTAAACTACCTACGGACCACTATGTCCCTAAACTGGAACAATAAAGCCCAAATGCTCTCTTGTCAAATCTAAACGATCCCGTTAAGTTGATCTTAGTCTCAAACCGGACTATCGTATCCTTAACAAACGTTTAAGTTGATCTTAGCCTCAACTATGGCTAACGTGTCCTTAAACCTTCAAACAAACTCTAGTCCCAAACTGGACTATAGATTCCCCCCAATCTACTTTGGTTCGAGGGTACATCTCCGAACTCCTCTGACACCTATCGTTGTAATCCTTCAACGACGTCAGAGAGGTGACGGGTCCCGACGGCCATATGTCAAACGGACCACTACGTCCCTAAACTAGAACAATAGAGCTCCTAAATGCTCTTTCCGTTAAGTTGATCTTAGTCTCAAATCAGACTAACGTATCCTTAACAAACGTTTAAGTTGATCTTAGCCTCAAAAATGGCTAACGTATCCTTAAACCAAAAACCCAAACCCAAATCTACGAAAATACGGATTTGGACTAATCCACGTCCTACGGGCGACGGCATAAATTAGTCTCCGTATACAATCCACGGGCAACCACAAACAAAACAAACACCCACGACACGAAGTGAAATTCTGGAGAAGGAGAAAGTTGTTACCGCGATGCGGTAGCGTAATTAACTGCAGGGGATTGCGCCTGCAGGGAAGAGCGTCCCCACAATCAAAAACCCCTCATGCGAGGGGGAATCTGACGAAGTCTGCTATATCGGCCGCATCCGTCTAAACCTCCGATACACGGTGCCATAAATCAACTTGGCATCTTCGGAGAGGTGGACGGATAAAACCAAATAGCATCTGCCCCGAATCTCAGGCAAGACGAACCTACGCGGTCGCGTCTCTGTATTCGGAAGGGAACAGTGATGTCCTGGTATTTGGATGACATGCATTAAATAAGAAGAGATCTTCCTATACTACGACCGGTTATACTGTGGTTGTCACAAGGTGGTTTCTTCATATAGGATATGGATATAATATCAGGGATTCTGGTGACTAGATCTATGGTTTTAGATCTAGATTTGGGAAGTGTCCTAATTCGGGTGCTTTGACATTATTCTAAAGTGTGTTAGAATGGACGACTCCTGGCGTAGTGGTGTACCTGCAGGTGATGGAGTCACCCTCTCTAAAGAGATGTGTTTTAGACTGATGAGGAGAAGGACTTGCATGATTGGCATATCACTTACTCAGGAAATTGAGTCAATCATGAGATGTCAAGTACAACACCAGATATTGATTTTACACAGGCTGCAATAAGTATATATTAATCCAATCTTAGAGAAACATTGGGAAGCAGTTATGAACATAAATGGATGTTCTTGGTATATGGTAACGACAGCCTCCTCCGGGAGGCGATTATCATTTCCGGCTTCTTAGGTAACCTGGATGACAGGGTGACTGTCAGAGTTATAGTTTTCCCTTTTTATGAGGGACAGTATGTTGGACAGATGATCCAAGAGGATACTGTGGAAGGCATGGCGTAGGATACTGATTAAATTTAGTGGATGATACAGTCTAAGAAGTTTGTTGGATTAGGAGTTCATTTGTGAACTGGGTCCCATCAGATATCTAGACAAATTCTAAGACAGGTATTGCTCATTTCGGGAGATGGTCTTTCTCCGTGAAGTTGAGATATAGAGAGAGATAAAGATAGAAACTTTGGAGCGGATCCACTCACTGAGGCTATTTCTCAAACACAATAGTTTCACAAACGTGCTTTGCGAGACTGATTAGTAGAGAAGTTGGGTGTTCGGTATCACACGGGCTGTGAGTATGCGACACCGCAATAATTAGCCTTAAGTGCAAGTGGGAGATTGTTGGCTATAGTGCCCTCAAGGCAATTATTGTAATCACAGGCATGTGATTATGATGATTGAGGGAGGACTTCTATGGATAGAACAATCTTACTCAAAATGATAGTATGCTATCTGGTTTGTCTTTATCATCATGTATATGCATTATGTGGTATTACAGATCACTATTACATGCTGATAGAGCCCTTAGGATTCTTTCTTGACTACCAGCATTATGATGGCGATCATATACGTGGGAGATGGATGGTCTATAAGCACATCTTTAAATGTCCCTAGTCGAGGGAGTATCGAGACTGGGCATTGATACTCCAGAGTAGACTAGTGTGTACTTATCGAGACCCCGACGAAGGGTGGTGGTCGGTCTCACAAGCCATTGGTGTCAGCTAGTCACCTAAGATAGTATACATGTGCTCATTGGGTTATGAGTACACTGGACGGACTCGCCGGGAACATGCTAGTTGGTATTATACCTATTGTCAGATAGCAGTTCCCAGGTGACATGTGTACAGGTTAGTCTGTCGACCTGAGATCGTTATTTGTCTCGTGAGAATTCCCACTGTGTTTTGATTACTACCCTACCACGGCTCAAAGGAGTCGTGCAAACAGGTTTTAGTTGGGTACAGTCCCGAGCCACATGGAGGCGGTGAGCAGATCGTCGGGGATTCGTCTCTCCCGGTATTAGAGGTTGATGTCGAGTAGTGCACAGGTTGCCATCACCAGAAATCCTTGGCCAAGGCAGTCGAGAATTACTGATTTGGATCAGTAGTTTCTCAGTTGGTGATGGGCTTCATACCTACACGAAATGTCGCGTTATTAGGGGTTTGACTTTATCCACCCCTCTAGACTCGATATGCGATGCTCTTAGACGAACGGACCGGACTGTACGGAGATTGTCACGGACAAGCTCAGTAGGGGTTCGGATGAGTTTTCTCATCGGCCTTCCTTTCGCTCAATACCTTGGTAGCCGTTACGTACAGCTAGTGCTGCTGACGTACTTGTGGTTAAACCCACTGCCAGCGTATTGACGAGTCTTTAGAGTCCCACACAGAGGGTTTCCCTGATTCGGGCGAAACGATGTAGAGGCCTTATGGTTTTACGGCAGGGTTCGATCACATACGTGCACTTGTGCACGTATCATGATTCGGACAGATAATACTAGCGGGCTTTGGTTTAAGTCAGATTCTAGTATTATATTGTTGAATTATTTTCGTCACTTTGTATTCATATTTTTCAGAATACGGATACGGGTATGTATATACGGATGATGGGTATTCTTGTAATTTATTACAAGGTGCTTCTAGAAGAAGACACCTCATTTAGTTTTTAACCATTTAAGTTAAATGGTTAATGAGATGGAGGATGAGGTATTGATTGGCTTTATATCAAGCATGGCTCACTTGGTGACTCATGGGGTGACTCATGAGTTACTATTGTGGTATGCTTGATATTTGTTTGTATTGTGAGATATTTTGTGAGCTTGATGATTTTCTTTGCTACATAACACTTAGCCATTTTTCTATGGTTGCTTCACACTCTCATCCTCAAGCTTCTTCTTCTACCTCCACTCTAAATGTCTCCTGTGTTGAGAAACCTAGGGTGTTTGGAGACAAATTAATCCATCATTAGATTCTACATCCTCTAGGCTATCTAGTTTAGCAAACTAGGTACCCTAGTTACCTCAGCTATGAGGTTGGAGCTCGAACTACATATTCTTAGGTGGATCATCTTCGATGGAGGGAGACCGGAGACCAAACTTGATCATGGTGGCCTCTAGGAGCTAGGGAAGATGGTTAAAGACCGAAGGACACGGATCATTCGGTATAACCATTCTTAACTCCTTTTTATATTTGCTAGATTAAGGTTAATGGTAGATCCGTATTATGGGGTTATTCTAGTGCCAGTTTTTGAAAAATTTTGTTCCGCATTCGGTCACGTAGATGGCCAAGGCGCTGGCATAACCCTACAGGAACGTCATGCCACCCTGGCCGTGAGTGCTGGCTCGAGTGAGATGCAAACTTCTGATGCTCTTATGGAAGACATCCCTCCTTCTGTAACTGTCGCTTCGTCTATCACGCTATCAACTGATGGTCCGGCCTCTTTAGTATTGCCATGAGCCACAGAGTCAAGATGAACAGTGGCGCCTACTCCAGCAACTCCTGGGGCTGACTTCACTTTATCGACCACCCATAGGCAAACTGCACGGGCAGCTAGTGAGGAGGCGGGAAGGAAGAATATGATGCCTTGGTTAAAACTGTTAGGATTTACTTATTTTCTTGGTTTCTTCATATAACAATTTATTCGAACTTTAACATCCCTTTTGTATGACAACATCTGATGCAGTAGGGACAAGTTTGGGTGCTGAAGCAGCACATGAGGCGGCGACATTTGAAGATTCTAGAATGGAGGATCACAACTCTGAGTCTAATGTAGCTCCAATCGCCACTCCTTCCCCCAGTAGATCTCAGACATCTTTGGGTGATGCTAGCATGTCGATGGCCTTTGTCGATTCAGGAGACGAGGGTGTGGATCTTGAATCTGTCTCCTCTGTGGCAATGGAGTCTAAATGAGACAAACTTATTGAAGAAACTGTTGAAGCTAGTAGCTCTCCAGATACAGTCATGGTCTCTACCTTACCGAATCTCACGGGTGTTAGATATATATGCCGTAGAGGCCATTATTGTATAGTATAGGATTGTATATTACATTTTGGATGCTTAGGATATATTCATGTATAAAACAGTCTTGCTCGGTATGATAGTATGCTATTTGGTTGATAGAGCCCGTAGGATCTTTGCTTGACTAACAGCGTTGTGATGACAATCATACTTATCGGGGCTAGGTAGTCTATAAGAACATCATTAAACTTGTCTCTAGTCGTAGGATTATCGAGACTGGGCATTGATACTCCAGAATAGAGTAGTGTATACGTTTCTTATCCTCGTCAGGGGAGATGGCCGGTCCCGCTGCCATTGGTATATGGTACTAAAGATAGTATTGTTGGGGTTTGCTAGCGCCCCGGCCATCTACCGTGGCCGGTGCGGAACAAAAAATGGCGTTTAAAAAACTCGGTGCTAAGAAACCCGTCTAGAATCGAACCATAAACCTACACTAGCTACAAAAGATATTCTAGATACAAGGTTAGAATTGTTATACCGAATGAACTGTGTCCTTCGGTCTTCTACCATCATCCTTAGCTCCTAGAGGTTTCCTCGATCGAGCTTGGCCGTCGGTCTTCCTCCGTCGAAGATGATCCACTTGAGGGAAACGATGCAGGCTCCAGCTTATCTTAGCGAAGCAACCGACGCTCCAAAGTCGCTAGCAATGGAAAGTGGGGATGTAGGAATTTTTTACTATCTTTTTCTCTCATCTCTAAAGCTCAAGTGAGCAATCTAAGAAGAACAAGGAGGAGGTGAGGAAAACCAAGGCATGAGCAACTCATGAAAGGAAAAATGAGCTAAGTGTAGAAGAGCTCTCCAAGCATCCTAGAATGAAGAGTGAATGATAGCATGTAGAAAGAATGGCTCCTCATTTTTCAACCATCCAAAAAATATCTTATCTCATTTTACAATAAACAATCAAAAGCCATACCTCTCTACATACCTCCAACCATGCTCATGCCACCCACCCTCCACCTCATTTCCAAATGATTTTCTAAAAAGAAAATCATATAATGAGGTGTCCATCTTCTAGAAGATATTCCGTATAAATACGGAATACAACCCGGTATACGTATCGAGATACATATACGCGTATTCGTATAAAAATACGAATAGCCAAGAGAGAAAAAGAATAGTGAAAAATAATACTAGAATACATATATTAAATATATATATATAAATTATTAAATCAAAACTTGATTTAATAATCCGGCTTAATCCTAAGACGCTAGTTGTCACGCCCCGCTTCCCGGTATACGGCGAAGGGGACACGACCGGTCCGCTACGTATTTACTGTGAAGCAAATACGCTAAGCGTATCTAAGCAATATAAAAGAAAATATACACAAGAGACAAGGTATAATAAAAACAATAACTTTATTTATTAACATTCTTTTGTACAATGCATGAAAAAGAAATACAACTGAAATAAAAGTGATGCCTAAACAATGGCATAATAGGAAATTAAAGGTACTGAATAGAAAATGTACAATATCTAGAGCTCAGGGTCTTCGCTGTACTAATCCAAGTCTTCTGCAGTTGGCTCTATCTCAAGTAAGTCCAGATCACCCGACGACATTCAAAGAAGAAAGAAATGGAATATCGTTTAAAGTTGTATTATATTGTTGTAATTTTGTGTTAACGCTGTTGTTTGTAGCTTGGTACAGAAGGATGCCGGTGTATACGAGAGGGGTCTCTATATGCTAGAGACCAGGGCAAACGGAATGTACAAAGAACCGTTAAGCCACGGTACAACAGCAACGGAATATAGGTTAGGTGTCTTAATCTTACTGTCTCGTGCCACTTTTAACACCTTCCGTACCAATCTACCCCTTAAACCCCGTAGTGTTTTGATTATATTGTTTTATTGTATTGTATAGGTTGTATAGTCGGATGACTGACCAAAACCATGATATTAGTAAACGGATGTAACTGTATAATCATGTAAATGGGATAACTGTAAAATCATGTGAATAGATGTATATCCATGGTTTGGTTCAGTCAAGTTGATAGATTGAATATATGGAATAATGGATTCATAGATTCATGTTGAATTGTAATATTATAAATTGTAGATTGTAGATTGTAGATTGTACTTGAATCATATTCAAGTCAGATTATAATGAGACTCAATCTGAGTCAGACAATTAGAGAAGTAAATTGAAGTCCTGATTGTTTTGATGTTATCGGTAACCGCTGCACATGGGCGGCAGGATTTGTGTCTTTTTTAAAGATGATTACCGTATTGATAACACCGTTTGTTAAGTTGTCTACCTTAGATAGGTAAGCACCCACTTCTCCGGCTCTCTGAGGCTCAAGAGATTGGTCCTGCTTAAACCTATATTTACTAGGGTCCTTATGGTAAATTATAGAACTTGAGGGGGTTTTATGTAAAAATACTTTTATATACTTTTCAAAGTACACCCCAAGTATTTATTATTCGTCTTTAGAGTTATAATGAATGTGAATTTTATATTGTGATATTTCTAATGAAAATATCATAATTTCATAATAAATGGTATTTATTATGAATATTGGTTTTGTATGAAATTCATGGTATTTTAGTGTAAAATTGATTCTTGTGATTTTTAGAAAAATGTGGAATATTTATATCGTAATAATATAGGTATTTTAATGATAAATATACATATATTTATACAAAAATAATTTTAATATATATTTTATATTCTAAATTCTTAGTTTCTCAAGATGTCGTATTTTAAATCTTTCGAGACCGAATGCTCCTTGCGGAGGTCTGAATCTTGCACTACTAAGCCCGAGGATGTGCGATAATCCGCACCATCCCGAACGGGTTCCCCAAAATGGGTTGTAGCGGCGCTTTGCAAAAATTGTATAAATACTAAATCCTTTAGAAAACGGTTTTATTAAGCAAATGGTATTTATTTGTAAAGATGTCAATTTCCCATATTCTATGTTCTAGGGTCTCCTAAGTCAACTGACTGCTTCTAACTGGTCCAAAGTGACAAGTTTTGAGATATCCCTCAAATCGCCTCTTCACCGCCAATTGTGGCCAGGTAAGTACAAGTGAAAAAAGGAGAGTTCAGCTCACGAATCACCGTGAGACGGGCCTTTTAAAGTTACCTTTATCACTTGTCTAGCCTAGACACCATAAAGTCAGGTTTAGATAAACGACTGAATGCCCACAACCTTCTTCTGTCCTAATGAGCGCGACAGTCCTTAATTGGCTGAGTCTAGATATTTTTTTTATTAGCTCAAAGGTTATTTATTTGTAAAGATATATCAATACTAAATCTTTAGAAATTGTTTTATTAAGTAAAGGGTATTTAAATGAAAATGTTTGTTTTCCCGTATTCTAAGTTCTCGAGGGTATCGTGTTATGTTGCATATGAGTGTGTGAGGAGGTAGGTCATTACCTCGTGGTCTACTTAAAAGTATAGCAAGTTTAATGAAGTTAAATGTATAATTGAAACAATGTGATATTTAAATGAAAAATAGGATAAAGTGAAATAGCCATCATTTAATGAAATGAAACTTGATCAATTTGGTTGATTAGTGTTTAATAGTCAACATGAGGGAGTTTAAGCATAATTGTATTAACGAGAAGTGAAGTTTTATAAGAAAACCGAATCGGAAATCGGATTTGTTCCGATTCCATCGGGTTTTGTAAATCCGTATTTTAGAAAAGAAAAGAGAGGTAGAATTTGGGGACTTACGGGTTTAAGAAAACAAGAAGAGGGAGATTGATCGGAAGGAGTCGCCGGTGCGTCGCTTCGTTGCCGGGAGCTCCTAGAATGATCGTCGGAAGTTCGCCGGGAAATTCGTCGTAGCTTCGCTTCGTGCTCGATTTCAAAGTACACAAGGTTTCTTAGAAATTTTTGAGAGTTGGCTCAGAGTTTAGGGTGAGGGGGTAGTGTGTAGGGTTGGTATTTATAGGGTTAGGCTAGGGATAGGGTAGATGAAGGGTTTAAATAAAAAAAATGTAAAAATGTATGAGAATTCATTAAAAATGGAGTAAAAGAGGTATTAAAGGCTCTGTGGAAACGATCTCAATAATTGAAACATGCAGGGGGGGTCAGGAAGTCCAAAAGCCCCAACTTTGTAGTTGGAGACTCGGCCGTCCGGCCGAGTCGGGCCGGACCGGCTGACTCGGTCGAGTTGGGTCGGATCGGCCGACTCGGCCGAGTCGGGCCGAGTCAGGGCCTGGGGAGGTGGGGGGTCTCCGGTGGTAGTCACTGGTACTTTCAGTTTTTCAGGTTCAGTGGAAAGTTTGGAAGTTATCTTCTGTGGACTGTTGGGCTTCTATAAAACTTAAAACAAATAAATATTAAAAATAATGTGGGGCATGGGATTTGAACCCTGGTGGCTTGGTTCAGCAATGCTAGGTATTACCAATGAGCTACAAGCTCCTTCTTGTAATTAAATTGCTAATTAATTACTTAAGTCTTGTGCTCGGGAAATAAATACCCCTTTATGGATTTTTTGAATTTTTATTGTAAAAACTTGTATAGGAATTTTGGGGTTGTTACACTAGTACTATCAACCGTCCGATTAAAATCTGTATAGCCTGTACACATATTTAATCGGACACCTGTATGTACCAACATACATCATCTACATTATTTCGCCTGAACCGGAAAAACCCTCTATGCGGGACTCTAAAGACTTGTCAATACGCTGGCAGTGGGTTTAACCACAAGCACGTCAGCGGAACTAGCTGTACGTAACGACTACCCAGGTATTGAGCGAAAGGAAGGCCGACAAGAAAATTCATCTGTACTCCTACTGATCCTGTCAGTGAAAATCTCCATACAGTCCGGTCCGTTCATCTAAGAGTATCGCATATCGAGTCCAGGGGATGGATAAAGTCAGACCCCTAATAACACGATATTTCATGTCGGTATGAAGCCCATCACCAACTGAGAAATTACTGATCCAAATCAGTAATTCTCGTCTACCTTGGCCAAGAATTTTTGGTGATGGCCACCCATGCACCGCGCGACATCAACCCCCAATACCATGAGAGACGAATCCCCAACGATTCTCTCACTGCCTCCATGTGGCTCAGGACTGTACCCAACTAAAACCTGTTTGCACGACTCCTTTGAGCCGTGGTAGGGTAGTAATCAAAGCACAGTGGGAACTCACACGAGACAGATGACGATCTCAGGTCGACAGACTAACCTGTACTCATGTCACCTGAGAACGGCTATCTGACAATAGGTATAAGACAAACTAGCATGTTCCCGGCGAGTCCGTCCAGTGTAACTCATAATCTAATGAGCACCTGTATACCATCTTAGGTGACTAACTGACACCAATAGCTTGTGAGACCGGACACAACCCCTCGTCGGTGTTTCGAAAAGTATACACTAGTCTACTCCGGAGTATCGATGCCCTGTCTCGACTAGGGACATTTAAGGATATGCTTATAGACCACCCATTTCCCACGTATATGATCACCATCATAATACTGGTAGTCAAGCAAGAATCCTATAGGCTCTATCAACATATAATAGTGATCTGTAATACCACATAATGCATATACATGATGATTGTAGGGTTTCGCCGACGCCCTGGCCATCTACCGTGGCCGATGCTGAACAAAAACTGGTGTTTAAAAATTTTTGGCGCAAACAAAACCAGCCCCAAGATCGAAACCATAAACCTATACTAGCAACTAAAGAAGCTAAACTAAAAGGTCAGAGTAATTATACCAAAAGAACCAAGTCCTACGGTCTTCTATCACCTTCCTAAGCTCCATGAGGCGTGCTCGAACGAACTTGGCCGCCGGTCTTTCTCCGTCGAAGATAATCCACCCGAGGGATGTAGTCATGGCTCTAGCTCTACATAAAAAGCAAGTGAAGCAACTAGAGATTCTAGGATGCTAGTCTAGAATTCCTAGGATGCAGTGAGTGAATTAAGTGTTTATATATCTCATCTCACCTCCTCTCATGATTCTCAACACATGAGATGGTCGAGAGGAGGTGGAAGATAAAGGTGGAGGAACTAAGGAAACTCAAGAGAGGAGAGTGAAGCTTAAAATGGTGAGGGTCCAAAAATCTCAAGTGAGAAAATAATGAACCATCCATAGAGAGAGAAAATCAAGTGGCTAGGTTTTGTAAAACATTTCTTTCATTTTTAAAAGCCACCCATACTTGAATAGTATGCAAAAATGAATTAATAATTCATTTGTGCATACTATGCAAGCATGGTCCTCACCATACCCCTTTCACATCATTGCCACTTCATAATCCATTTAATAAAAAAATGGTTAAACCAATATGAGGTGTCCACCTTCTAGAATGTTTTCCGGAAAAAATACGGATTACATTCTACTGTATATACATACCCGCATTCGTACAGAAATATGAATACCCAAAGAGATAGAATAACATAAAGAACATAATACTAGAATAGACATATCGAAATATATATACGTAAATTATTAAATCAATACCTGATTTAATAATCCGGCTCAAACCTGAGCCGGCTAGTATTATCAACTGTCCAATCGAAAGTTCGAGTACATAGTACAATCAATCGATCAGAACCCTGCATGTATCTAATACGACTACTACATCGTTTCGCCAGAACCAGCGAAACCCTCTATATAGGACTCTAAAGACTCGTCAATACGCTGGCAGTGGGTTTAATCACACGCACGTTAGCGGCCCTAGCTGTACGTAACGGCTACCCAGGTATTGTTGGGTTACACCAGCGCCCCGGCCATCAATCCGTGGCCAAATGCGGAAAAAAACTTTTAGAAACCGGCGCTAACGGAACCCGATTCCCCGATCAACCCATAAGCCCTAGATAACAAAAACTTGCAAAGGGTTAGAGTGATTATACCGAACGATCCGTGTCCTTCGGTCTTCAACCTCTGTCCCAAGCACCTCGCGGCTTCCTTGATCATGTTTGATCTCCGGTCTCCCCCATCGAAGAAGATCCACGTTGAGAGTTAGTAATACGGGCTCCGACCTCAAAACCGAAGCAACTCAAGTATCTAGTTTGCTAACCTAGATAGCCAAGACGAAGTAGAAAGAGTTTGTGATTACTTTGTCTCAATACACCCTAGGTTTCTCAACACATGAGACATGTAAGGTGGAGGTTGAAGAAGATGCAATGAGGTGAAGAAGTGTGAAGCAAAGCTTTGGCAAGTGAAGAAAAGAAATGGGCTGCCTATTTTTCTTGAGTTGTCTTTTTGGCTTAGTTTGTTGTGTGAGTATTTGTTGTGAGCTTAAGAAAAGAAAACCCTCTGCTAAAATCTCTGCAGCCCATCCCTCACAAAATATCTCACAAGTCACCAAAAAAAAAAAAAAACATCAATGCACCATGACTCACCATATGAGTCACCAAGTGCATGCATCATGATTAAAGGCTAAAACAATGAGTCATGCATGAGCCAAAACCAAAACAATGACTCACACTTCCACTAAATAAACATTTAAACCAAAATGTTTATAACAAAAAAGAAATGGCATCAACTAAAGAATTCTTGTAACGAATCACAAGAATACCCCTCATCCGTATATACATACCCGCATCCGTATTCCGACCGAATACAAATACAATAAGACGAAAATAATCCAACAATATAATACTAGGATCCGGCTTAAACCAAAGCCCACTAGTATTATCCGTCCGATCATGATCCGTGCACAAGTACACGTATATGATCGAACCCTGCAATAAAACCATACGGCCTCTACAACGTTTCGCCCAAAGCAGTGAAACCCTCTGCGTGGGACTCTAAAGACTCGTCAATACGCTGGCAGTAGGTTTAACCACAAGCACGTCAGTGGCACTAGCTGTACGTAACGGTTACCCAGGTATTGAGCGAAAGGGAGGCCGGCGAGCAAACTCATCCTGAAACTCTACAGAGCCTGACAGTGACAATATCCGTACAGTCCGGTCCGTTCGTCTATGAGTATCGCATATCGAGTCTAGGGGGTGGATAAAGTCAGACCCCTAAGAACGCGACATTTAGTGTCGGTATGAAGCCCATCACCACCTGAGAAACTACTGATCCGAATCAGTAATTCTAGACTACCTTGGCCAAGGATTTCTGGTTATGGCCACCCGTGCACTCCGCGACATCAACCCCCAATACCGGGAGAGACGAATCCCCTGACGATCCTCTCACTGCCTCCATGTGGCTTGAGACTGTACCCAACTAAAACCTGTTTGCACGACTGCTTTGAGCCATGGTAGGGTAGTAATCAAAGCACAGTGGGAACTAACACGAGACAAATGACGATCTCAGGTTGATAGACTAACCTGTACACATGTCACCAGGGAACTGCTATCTGACAATAGGTATAATACCAACTAGCATGTTTTCGGCGAGTCCGTCCGGTGTACTCATAACCCAATGAGCACCTGTATACATCTTAGGTGAACCAACTAACACCAATGGTTTGTGAGACCGGCCACCGCCCCTCGTCGGGGTCTCGATCAGTATACACTAGTCAACTCTTGGAGTATCGATGCCCAGTCTCGAAACTCCTACGACTAGGGGCTCATTAAGGATGTGCTTATAGACCACCCAACGCTCACATATATGATCGCCATCATACTGCTGGTAGTCAAGTATGAATCCTATGGGCTCTATCAACATGTAATAGTGATCTGTAATGTCACCTGAAGCATGTACACGATGCTAAAGACAAACTAGATAGCATACTATCATCTCGAGTAAGACTGTTCTACCGGTATAGGTCCTCCCTCAATCATTGAAATCACGTTCCTGCGATCCAATAATTGACTTGAGGGCACTATAGCTAACAATCTCCCACTTGCACTTAAGGCTAATTATTGCGGTGTCGCATACTCACAGCCCGTGTGATACCGAACACCCAACTTCTCTACTAATCAGTTTCACAAAGCTCGTTTATAAAACTATTACGTTCGAGAAATAGCCTCAGTGAGTGGATCTGCTCCAATGTTTCTTTCTATGTCTCTCTATATCTTAAGTTCGCGGAGAAAGCCATCTCACGAAATGTGCAATACCTGTCTTAGAATATGTTTGGATATCTGATGGGACCCAGTTCACAAATGAACTCCAAATCCAGCAAAATTTTTAGAGTGTATCGTCCACTGAATTTAATCAGTATCCTACGCCACGCCTTCCTCAGTATCCGCTTGGACCACCTGTCCAAACTACTAGCCCTCAAAAGAGGGAAAACTATAACTCTGACAGTCACTCTGTCATCCATGTCACCTTGGAAGCCTGGAATGATAACCGTCTCTCAAAGGAGGCTGCCGTTACCACATCCCTAGAACATCCACTTATGTTCATAAACTGCTTCTGAATGTTTCTCCAGGATTGGATTAATATATAAACTTATTGCATCTAGTCCAAAAACAACATCTGGTGTGGTACTTGACATCTTATGATTGACTCAATTGCCTAAGCAAGTGATATGCCAATCATGCACATCCCTCTCCCTTTTAGTCTGTAAGACACCTTTAGAGAGGGTGACTGCATCACCTGCAGGTACACCACCATGCCAGGAGTCGTCCATTCTAAAACATCTTTAGAATACTGTCTAAGTACCCAGATTCGGAAACTACCCAAATCTAGATCTAAAACCATAGATCCAGTAACCAGAATGCCTGATATAATATCCATATCCTATGGGGAGAAAACACTGTATGACAACCACAGTATAACCGATCGTAGTGTAGGAATTTCACTTCCTACAAAGTGTATGTCATCCAAATACCAGGACATCACACCCTACTATCTTCTTAACAGATCCATTTCCTATTCTGATGAAGTCAAAGCCTATGACTGTCACATCAGAAATAGATGATCTATCTTCGCTATACTTGCTTTATTCTATAAATAGACATAAGCTACTTGTCCACTATACTTCCGCTGCTCCCACTGACTACAACTACCCCCTGGTAGAGTCATATACACGTGCACTTCTAAAGCTAGTTTAGAACGACGCTATACTCATCCTCCTGCCGGGTCTCATTGTCTAGAACAACAGTAATGGCAAGTCTGGGTAAACAAGAACCTCCCTGTCACCGTCTTTGAGGATACCGAAGTACCACTCGGGCGCCTGAGGTTACCCACCATATCTGCGGAGTGGCTAATGGATTGTCAAACCCGAATGAATCATTAGGTTCTATTAAATTTTCAGTAATCGTTTGTGGTTCTGGAATCACTTTCAGTTCTACCATACTCCCACTACCGTTTTCTGAAAAGTCCATTTTACTAAAACTGTTGGGAGTCAAGAACAATATCACTATCGATCTTCAAGATGGTAGAAAGTTAACCCTCGTCATAGCCCAGGATAACCCACAAACTGCCATTACAGAAACGTGCCTTGAGTTATCCAGAGTCTGGTTTTAAGCATAAGCCGGACAACTCCATATACCTTAACATCGTTATGATATGAACCATTCTATATACAATATAGAAACAGAGGCACTGATTTAATTGGAACCAGATTCAAATCATGCAGCTGCCTCCAATGCATATCATCCAAATGGAGAGAGGCGGATCAACATTATTCAACTTAGGAGTGAATCCAGATATGAGTAACTTGAAAGAGAAGCAAGTTCTCAAAACCATTACTATCAACTGAATACCAAACACAAGTATCCACATCATTGATCACCTCGAAGAATCCTGATACTTGCAATACATGTTTCTCTACTTTATTCTTGTACCTATAACTTCTCAAAACTTGGTCCTTGTATTTCTACGAAATACTTGTCTAAAACTGGTGAAGTCACAAGTAAACAGAATATAGTACGAGCACCAACCCCTTTGTCCTAATGGACACTGAACAACATACAATACTTTGTATAAGTCCCCTAAGTTGAATAACTCAAACCCTGTGCGTCGTAGGTTGAAAACTGTACTATGGTTAAGAAGAATTACACCGCTGTTTAATGCTCCTTACCCAATCATCAACTGATATAGGTAAATGTCATGGACATAATTTCAAAAAGTTATATCTTACTTTATAAAATAAACGTACAGATATATCAGTTTGAAATTGTTGCATAACAACGGATATTCAAAACCAAATATTTGCCGTCAGGCAAAACCCCAAGAGATTTCCTCAAATATCACCAATTACAACGAATTCCGATATAATCACCTAATTCCTAAAAACTTAGTCCTACTCATCATCTGTAAAACCATACAGATGTGAGAATCAAACCTGGTAAATATATACCCTGGAGCAAGGATCTAATAGGGAAATCAGTTTTCAATTAACAACACATAGTGAAACTGAAATATGAAAATGTTTCGAAGGGGTAGCCGGGTATTCCTAGTAATGCATCTTCCAATATACTGATTCATGACTGTAACCTTATATTTCCTTGCCACATTTTCAAATCCTTTTATTTGTCTTTACTCATTACCTTCTGTACACCACCCTTAGGCTAAATGGTTTTCTTCCTTCCCTACCGTTCGGCACCAGCCTATGGTTTGGAAGAAGACTATCCAATAAGCGTAATAGGTGTACTCTCCTAAACCTAGGAGCACTCGCAACTTGAGAGAAGGTAAAGATAAAAGAAAACTGAATAATCCTTATTCTATTTCTCCTGAACCAGAATCCATTCTCGAACTGGAATGAGTTCCTTCGACTTCGTATGTAACTATACGATAGATTATCCAATAAATGTGGATCTTCATAGTGATACGGGGTTTTCTGGAGAAATTCAAAGGTGAAGTAGGAGTGACGATGATATACGCGGTTTCGTCATGAATGATAGCAGTCGCAATTTACTTTGCCCTCTTTCTAATCCCTTCATTTGTCTTTACTTATTACCTTCTGTACACAATACTTAGGCTAATTGGTTTTTTTCCTTTTGTAGGGTTCCTAGGCACACTAATGAGGTCTCACAAGGCATCAACCATGCCAAATTCAAAAAATTCCGGTGCCGAGAAACCCTAGACTAGATCGTTAACTAGAGTTTAGGCGAAACATGCAAGCTAGTTAACAACTTAACTAAGAGTGAACGAAAATACAACCTTTGTAGATCCGGTCCTCCACCTCCATAGCTCCGTGATGATGTCCCCTCGCTGCGATCATCGGATCCCGGGCTCTAGCGTCGGCTTCATCGGAGAAATGATCGGGCTAGGTCGTCGACTTCGATGCCGAAGATAATCTACGTCGAGGCAACTCAAGATCAAGCTCCAACTTCACCAAGTCATGAAACTTGTGAAGAAAACACCCTATACTACATGGCAAGTGGTAGAGGATGAAGAAATAGGAAGTGGGTTCACTTTGGATTTGGATTTCTCATTTGGAATCATCACTTGACATTTTTGTAGAAAGCTTTTTTTTCTTCATCTTGAAGAAGAAGAAGAAGAAGAATGAAAAAGAATAATCATAATGAGAAGAAAATCAAGTGATGGTTATCATTAAGCAACCATGGTTAAGTGTAGAGAATAAACTAGGGTTAGGTGAATGGTTAGGTTAGGCAAAAGAAACAAAAATGGTTGAACTTTTCAAAGCTTCATGAAGCTTCAATGTAAATCCAAAAGTAGCAACCATTCCTTTTTCCTTTTCCAAAAAGAATATAGAAAATAAATAAATAAGTAAATCAAAACCCTAACCATTAACATAACCATGGTTTAATCATACACACCCAAGTTTGCATGTATCATCAAACATGATACAAACTAGTGCACAAAACTATATCATATATACAATGTGCACATCAAGTGAGAAAATCCATCTTAAGTGAACCAATACTAGTTAATGCAAAGTAATATATCAAATATATAATTATACATTAAATCATTAAATCAACACTTGATTTAACGATCCGGTCATATCGCATATGACCGACTAATATCCAGTGTATCAATGTATCGAATCAACACTTGATTCGGTAACCCGGCTATATCACATATAACCTGCCGATGATACAAATCGTGAGAATTGAATACAGTATCACATACTGGTATTATTCTCGGTCCCGCACATATCTCATATGCGCTCCTATCTCGTTTCGCTTGAGCCAGGAAACCTCTGTATAGGACTCTAAAGACTCATCAATACGCCGACAGTAGGTGATGATCATATCAAACACCCACAAACCGCAAGCGGTCTGCTAAACGTAACGGCCACCCGGGTATTGAGCGATCAGAAGATCAACGAGCAAGCCCGCTTACACTCCTGTGAATCCAACCAGCAACACTTACCGTACAGTCCGGTCTCGTCGTCTGATATGTCGCATATCTCGCCTAGGGGTGGTAAACGTCAGACCCCAATAGCTCGATAAGTCGTGTCGATATGAGGTCTATAACAGTTCGAGAAACTACAGGTAACACTTACCAGTAAATCTCAGCAACCCTGGCCAGGGATTTCCGGTTATAGCCAATCGAACACAGCGCAACATCAACTCCCTATACCGGGAGAGACGAATCCCCTCCTATCGCTCATTGCCTCCATGTGATTCGGGACTGTACCCAAAAACCACCGTTTTGCACGCCCTCTTGGACGTGGTAAGGTGGAAATCAAAGCACAGTGGGAATCACACAAGACTCTATGACGATCTCGGGTCAACAGACTAACCTGTACCAGTGTCACCAGAGAACTGCCATCTGACGTAAGGTATAATACCATCTGGAAGTTCTCGGCGAGTCCGTCCAGTGTATCCAGTCTCCACTGAGCACCCGTATATCATCTCTAATGTCAAACACCAATGGATATGGGATCATCCATCACCCATCTGTATGGGTCGAGAAGGTATACGCTAGTCTACTCTGGTATATCGATGCCCCGTCTCGATACACCCACGACTAGGGACCTTGAAGGATGTACTTATGGACTACCATGTCCCCACTAGTATGATCCGCATCATAGTCCAGGTAGTCAAGTACTCATCCTAAGGGCTTTACCAACATGTAACAGAGAGACAATCAGTGTACACGTTAAGGTAAAGAGCAACCAGATAGCATACCATCATGTCGAGCAAGAAAGTCCTCCCTATATATGTCCAAGCATCCACTACAATATAAATCCTATGTATAGTAATGGCCTCTAGGGCATACATATAACTAACAATCTCCCACTTGCACTAGGGCCATCTGATAGCCGTGGTTGTAGTATCTCATACTCAACCATCCCATAATAGTTTCTCTCTGGGAAAAGGCCTTTGTGAGTGGATCCGCCGTGTTGTTCTCTGAGTCTACTCTCCTAACCTCGATCACCGTAGAGATCAACTAACTCCATGATCAGGTGATGCTTCCTCAGAATATGTCTGGGTCACTGATGGGACCGGGGTTCCTGAGCCAAAGCCACAACTCCATTGTCACACAATGGGAGGAACTAAGTTCATCTCATGAACTAGTATACACCCAGACAGCCTCTTTGGTAGCATCTTAAGTAGCGATGTATCTAGCCTTAATCGTTTAGTATGCCACGGTATCTAGCTTGGAACTCTTCCAACATACCGTCCCTTTACTGAGGGTAAAGACAATGCCTGTGACTGACTTTCAGTCGTCTTTATCACCCTGGAACCCTTCCAGTGATTCTCCCTAGGATCGATTGATACCATCTCACTACATCTAGTCAGTATCCTAACATCCATTTAGATCTATCTCATAGATCCAAAACCCAGGATTTAGTAGGTATCACTTTGATCCTATGTGGAGAATCATTGTGATAAGCGGAAATTGATTGAGCGTAGCACAGGAAACTCCTTCCCCATCAAGAGTATGTCATCCACGTACTCTACGAGGATCGTCACCATACTCCCTACTACCCTTTTGTTTATACAAGGTTCATCTACCATTTTGATGATGTCAAACTCTTTGACTACCACATCAAAACAGATGTTCCAACTCCGCGATGCCTGCTTTATCCTATAAAGCATCTTGCACACGTTTCCGCTGCTCCCACTGTCTACGAAGCCCTCTGGCTGTGTACTTATAGACGCTCTCTTTCAAAACATCATTTAGAAAAGCAGTCATGACACCCGACCACCAGATATCGTAGTCATGGTATGTAGCCGTGGAAAGTAGGATCTGGATGGACTTAAGCATAGATCTTTAGAAAAGGTTTCATCATAATCCATACCTGGTCAATGATGCAAACCTTTAATAAGTCTAGTTTTGAAAGTCTCAACTTTTCCATCTACACCAAGTAATCTTCTCAAGATATACTTGCTCCTGATGGGGATTTAACCCTTCAGATATAGCAACCAAAGTCCATACTTTGTTGGTGTACATGGATCCCATCTCAGATCGCTAAGCATCCAGCCATTCTTACAGAGTCCCAACTCTCGATGGCCTGCTCGAAACTAGTTGGGTCATCATCTCATGATGCAATCCTCGCTCCCACTGTCATAGAGAAACAGAAGTATCTCTCAGGTGGGTGAGAAACCCTACTAGATCGGCGGAGAGGCTGAGGTTCGTTGGTAACTATTGAATTCTTTGGTTTTATCAAATCATCTGCTGTAGTTTGTATAGCTGGAACCTTTCCAGTTCTACATTACAGATCTTGCCTCGAGCTTGTCCGGATTTTGCTTTCAGACATAGGCCGGTCAACCCCAAATCTTAACTAACTTAAGACATGGGCTCTTCCCATACCATATCTTATATGGAGTGGTAGGCTGTGACCTGATTCGAACCTAATTCAATAGGTATGCAGCTTCTCAAGTGCATAACCCCCAAAAGGAAATAGGTAACTCAGTAGTACTCATCATAGAGCACACCTTATCATATAGGGTGTGATTGCTCCGCCCCGATATACCATCGTGCTATGGTGTATTCGGAGGAGTAATGCCGAGAGAGAATCTCATTCTCCTTTAGAATAGTCCAGGAATTCTATGCACAAGTATTCTCCTCCTTGATCTCATCAAAGGACATAATACTTATACCCGTATTGGTTCTCTACTTCTAACTTATATTCTGCGAATATCTCAAAAGGTTCGGAATTGTGTTTCAACAGGAACATATGACTGAATCTTGAGAGATTATCAGAGAATGTAATGAGTACAAAGAACCGGTCCTGGCATGTGTAGACGGGGGACCTTACATATATCAACATGTATCAATCCCAAGAGTTTACTAACTCTTTCTCTGTTTCCAATAAACAGAGCTGTGGTCATCTTATCTCTGTGACATGACTGGCAAGTTTCATAAGATGTAAATTCAAACAGATTTAAATATGCATCTAAATGTAACTTCAGCTAGTCGGGTCGCATTGATATGACCTAGTCTACAATACCTTAAGAAAAATTCGTTCATTTCTGAACTCTTCCTCTTTTGTGTGTTCCGTATACTAAGAACTGTAGTTTGATTTAGAACATCAATGCTTTTAGATAACGTGCCTGAACCGATCAACTTTTGATATAGGAAATGTTCAAAACATTATCCAACAATACAAAATTTTATCATTTCTTTACTAATAAAGAGACTGATATGATTTTGTATATCAGGTTCGGTATCTAATAACATTCGTTCAGAATCAATGTATTTGGAATACAGGGTGACAGTGACCAACAGACTTGGCTGCAACACTTGCCCCATTTTCTGCCTCATGAAACTTATCACCTGTTCTCAGTTCTCTACCTTTCTGTAGCCCTATGTAACAAATTACATATCTGGGATCCTGATCCGGTATCAAATAACCAGGACGTAGAGGATACTGAAAAACAGTTCTTTGTAATGAACACACCCGAAGATGATGCATCAGCATGCACTTTCTTCGTTTGGGCGGCACGGGAAATCTGGTATTCCCCTATTTCCTGCTCGGTCTTATAACAATTATAAGTGGGAGCGGGACCAACGTTTCCCAGCTCAGTATAACAAGCGGGTTCGGTCAATATTCCGTATTATTATCTTGATTAAGGCGTGATATGGTCGCTACCTGGAGAGAGAGAGAAGAAAACACTCAGCGTGCGCTCTTGCAAGAATAGATTGGTTATTATTTTATCTAATCAGGATGGCTCCCACTGTTTTTATCAAATCTTCCTTCAAACCCTAAAAGGAAAGACTAGCCGGGATTAATTACACACTACAAGTTCGCCAATCTTTCAGCCAGGCCAGTGTCGGTACTTTGAGGGAGGTCCCCCGTGCTTTCGCACGAACCTAATTAATGTAAACCTTGTTTTCCCAGAGGCGTAACCTCGTTGACACCTTTCTAGACACCTACTTGATCGGCTAATTGTAATGTGTAAAACTCTCCCAGGAGTAACTCTTACTCGCAGCGGGTATCGGGATCCAACTATCTCATAGAAGGTATGCAATCTCATTGCAAATTTCAACACTTGAAATTCCCGATAATGTTTTGCCCCTAACGTGCTATGACCTTGACAAAAGGCAACAAACCATAGCCCGCTAGTCAAGTTCAACCCGTACATTTCTTGATTGAATTAAACCCACCCGCACGACCCTTGACGAAAGCCAACAAAGCCGCACGACTACCCTAATCCAGTCGCATCGTATGCAGATAAGCAGCATATAGCTACCGCAGACTACACCTTGACGAAAGCCAACAAATGTAGCACGAATGCTATATACAACTTATCTGAAATGACGGAGGGCTACGACAGGTTTTTCTGAAAACCTATTGCATATTGAACTTGATATCGTTGTAGGATCGAATGAATTTTGAAATGGAGTGTTTTTGAGGCTTTTCTAGTTTTGCTAAAGGGGTCACTCCCGGTGATGGGATCGCCGGCCCTTTCCTCATCGAATAAGGTGCATGATATATCATATATACCGCTGTGCAAAGCAGAAACTATAGAAGCTATCAAAAGACAAACCGAGAGTTGTAGCATCTGCCAGTTATTGCTAAAGGGGTCACTCCCGGTGAAGGGATCGTCGGCCCTTTCCTCATCGAATAAGGTGCAGGATATATCATATATACCGCTGTGCAAAGCAAGAACTGTAGCTACCTGTTTTATTTTTGAAATTCGATTCCACAACATCTTTAGGTTTCTTTTTCTTTCATTAATCATATTAATGAAGTCCCATCATTTAAATACCTAAACATCACAGATAAATACGACGTACACTTATGCCATCCGCATTCGCCTCGATGTCCCCTCGTGCACCGTTAGGTTAGGTGACTAACGGCAGAGCGGGGCAGGGCTAGCGCGGGTGTAAAACATAAGTAACGTCTATATAATATATCATATATACTATATATAGTATCTATCACAGAACATATTATGATCACATCACAGATATCGCAGCAGAAGAAACATATGAAATATTGGATATACTAGGACGTCCGTGTTTTTAATATGAGCCAGTATAAAACACGGATTCCACGGTCACGATGAATAGCCAAACCCACACCCCTAGACCCCTACGAGAGCGGTAAGCAACCCTACCAATTCTGGAGTTAGGAGACCCGGACTCGACTCCTCGAGTTGGTCTCCCACTGGACTCCAGAACCCGGTTACTTGTGCTCTCCTCCTTGGGTCTATCCTAGTGCGGAAAAGTAAATAATATACAAAAGGTGATATCCTCCGCAACCTGGAAGTGCCCCAATAAAAGAATATTACAAACAAGTTTTTACATGAATGAGAAAGAAAAACACTCATCTCACATAAAAAAAACCCCGGCTATTCAAACACGACGATCCAATATAATATATCCAGGAACATATAACATCACATGTCATCAACGTAAATAAATATGCCCATCCCAATTGTCGTTGACATATAGCAACGAAACCGGCGATATCACATATTACACTTACGGTCCCAGAAAAGAAAGTGTAAAACTACAACAGTTGGAATCCGCAAACACTTTAGACATCGCATGCCTAATCAAATGAATTCCTTAGACATCGCATGCCTAACAATTATAAACTCCGCATTTTAGTCTCATTATTGAAAACTTTTTTCAATATCAAATCGGGCAATTCAACAAGATTCCCGACATCCTGACCGAATGCTCGTCGCAAATTTTAGTAGATGGCCGCACCCCCGATACCGTCGACGAAGTGCACTAAGGCGGAACACCGCTGCCGCGAGCACCCGAACGGATGCTTTCGGCGACGGAGTTCTCCTACAGTCACTTGGTCGAGGCTATGGGGCGTGTCTGTCTATCAAGTTTACCCGGCGAGTATCCGCGTACGCTACGTGATTGCGACGGACTTTTGATCACATCAAAATTCCGTGGCAACCAATCATGTGAGACTAAAGTGCTATGTTTATAACATTCAAATCAGTTATCTCATAACTCTTTGTGGATTCCAAATATTGTATCATATTCCGGATAAATAGAAAATGTCAAACTTTCCGATCGAACAATCGAACACCTAAGTTTTCTCGAAACAGCTCAACACATGAAACAAGTTTAAAAACATTCACTTCATGCCTCAGTACCAACGGTCCAGCCGTAGAAGGGTCAAGTCAACGCCTCACATGTGGCACGCCGTATTGCCCTAAACCCTAGGGTTCAAAGGGCAGTTCAAGACGGTCACATAATCGAGTTAAGGTTTGTTGTCTTCTAGAGGGACCATCGCGTTACTTGCACTACTTAGAACGTCATTAAACTACGGAAAAATCCAACACTTGGAAATTTCCCGGTAAGGGAAAAAGTGGGTATTTATATCCGGTCGAACTTTTTAACATATTCAAAAATTATCCGGAAAACACATAGACGGAGTTAAACTTTCCGATCGAAACACCGAGTCCCCAATACACCCCAGAAAACTCAACTTTTGGGTGCAAATTAAAAATTCCCAGAAAACTCAGCACCTGAAGAAACAAATTACTGTGCAAAAATTGAAGGCTGATCTCATCATATGGCCGCGGAACCGCCGCAGAAGCCAAGCTTCTGCCGCGGTTCCGCCGCGTTTTAGGCGTATCTTTTGGTCGTTTTTGCACCTTAATTCTTAGAACTTCCTGCTGAATTTTTTAAGCATTTTTAATCAGAAAAAAACCCAGTTTTGAAAAAATGTACAGAGAGGGGTCATGGATTAGGGTTTCGGGTTCGATCGGGTTTCTAACTCCGTCTACGCATTGCCTAAGGCTCTAGCTAGGCTCTGATACCACTGTAGGGTTCCTAGGCACACTAATGAGGTCTCACAAGGCATCAACCATGCCAAATTCAAAAAATTCCGGTGCCGAGAAACCCTAGACTAGATCGTTAACTAGAGTTTAGGCGAAACATGCAAGCTAGTTAACAACTTAACTAAGAGTGAACGAAAATACAACCTTTGTAGATCCGGTCCTCCACCTCCATAGCTCCGTGATGATGTCCCCTCACTGCGATCATCGGATCCCGGGCTCTAGCGTCGGCTTCATCGGAGAAATGATCGGGCTAGGTCGTTGACTTCGATGCCGAAGATGATCTACGTCGAGGCAACTCAAGATCAAGCTCCAACTTCACCAAGTCATGAAACTTGTGAAGAAAACACCCTATACTACATGGCAAGTGGTAGAGGATGAAGAAATAGGAAGTGGGTTCACTTTGGATTTGGATTTCTCACTTGGAATCATCACTTGACATTTTTGTAGAAAGCTTTTTTTTCTTCATCTTGAAGAAGAAGAAGAAGAATGAAAAAGAATAATCATAATGAAAAGAAAATCAAGTGATGGTTATCATTAAGCAACCATGGTTAAGTGTAGAGAATAAACTAGGGTTAGGTGAATGGTTAGGTTAGGCAAAAGAAACAAAAATGGTTGAACTTTTCAAAGCTTCATGAAGCTTCAATGTAAATCCAAAAGTAGCAACCATTCCTTTTTCCTTTTCCAAAAAGAATATAGAAAATAAATAAATAAGTAAATCAAAACCCTAACCATTAACATAACCATGGTTTAATCATACACACCCAAGTTTGCATGTATCATCAAACATGATACAAACTAGTGCACAAAACTATATCATATATACAATGTGCACATCAAGTGAGAAAATCCATCTTAAATGAACCAATACTAGTTAATGCAAAGTAATATATCAAATATATAATTATACATTAAATAATTAAATCAACACTTGATTTAACGATCCGGTCATATCGCATATGACCGACTAATATCCAGTGTATCAATGTATCGAATCAACACTTGATTCGGTAACCCGGCTATATCAAATATAACCTGCCGATGATACAAATCGCGAGAATTGAACACAGTATCACATACTGGTATTATTCTCGGTCCCGCACATATCTCATATGCGCTCCTATTTCGTTTCGCTTGAGCCAGGAAACCTCTGTGTAGGACTCTAAAGACTCGTCAATACGCCGGCAGTAGGTGATGATCATATCAAACACCCACAAGCCGCAAGCGGTCTGCTAAACGTAACGGCCACCCGGGTATTGAGTGTGTTAGTTATATGTATGCCCTAGAGGCCATTACTATACATAGGATGTATATTGTAGTGGATGCTTGGACATATATAGGGAGGACTTTCTTGCTCGACATGATAGTATGCTATCTGGTTGAACTTTACCTTAACGTGTACACTGTTTGTCTCTCTGTTACATGTTGGTAAAGCCCTTAGGATGTGTACTTGACTACCTGGACTATGATGCGGATCATACTAGTAGGGACAAGGTAGTCCATAAGTACATCCTTCAAAGTCCCTAGTTGTGGGTGTATCGAGACGGGGCATCGATATACCAGAGTAGACTAGCGTATACCTTCTCGACCCATATAGATGAGCGATGGATGATCCTATATCCATTGGTGTTTGACATCAGAGATGATATACGGGTACAGAGTAGTCTGTTGACCCGAGATCGTCATAGAGTCTTGTGTGGTTCCCACTGTGCTTTGATTTCCATCTTACCACGTCCAAGAGGGCGTGCAAAACGGTGGTTTTTGGGTACAGTCCCGAGTCACATGGAGGCAATGAGCGATAGGAGGGGATTCGTCTCTCCCGGTATAGGGAGTTGATGTTGCGCTGTGTTTAATTGGCTATAACAGGAAATCCCTGGCCAGGGTTGCTGAGATTTACTGGTAAGTGTTACCAGTAGTTTCTCGAATTGTTATAGACCTCATATCGACACGACTTATCGAGCTATTGGGGTCTGACGTTTACCACCCCTAGGCGAGATATGCGACATATCAGACGATCAGACCGGACTGTACGGTAGTGTTACTGCTTGGATTCACTGGAGTGTGAGCGGGCTTGCTCGTCGATCTTCTGATCGCTCAATACCCGGGTGGCCGTTACGTTTAGCAGACCGCTTGCGGCTTGTGGATGTTTGATATGATCATCATCCGCTGCCGGCGTATTGACGAGTCTTTAGAGTCCTACACAGAGCTTTCCTGGCTCAAGCGAAACGAAATAGGAGCGCATATGAGATATGTGCGGGACCGAGAATAATGCGTGTATGTGATACCGTATTCCATTCTCGCGATGAATGTGTCGAATGGTTGTATGCGATATAACCTAGTTATCGAATCAAGGATTGATTCGATAAAACGATACATTGGATACTAGTCGGTTATATGCGATATGACCGGATCGTTAAATCAAGTGTTGATTTAATGATTTAATGTATAATTATATATTTGATATATTACTTTTCATTAACTGGTATCGGTTCACTTTAAATGGATTTTCTCACTCGGTTGTGCACATTGTATATGTGATATACTTTTGTACACAAGTTTGTATCATGTTTGATGATACATGCTCACTAGGGTTTGTGTGAAGATTAAACCATGGTTGTAGATTGGTTAGGGTTTTCATTTTCTTATTCCTTTATTTATTTATTTATTCTTTTTGGAAAAATGAAAAGCATAAAGGAAAATGGTGGCTTTGTTTGTTTTCTAGTTGAAGCTTCATGAAGCTTTGACCAAAGTGACCATTTTGTCTCATGCTTAACCCTAACCACTCCATTAACCCTAGTTTAATCTCTACACTTGACCATGGTTTATTATATGATAAGTATTGATTTTCTTTTCAATAGAAATTAACTTATCATAAGACTTTCTTCTTCTTCTTGATCTTCTTCATTGAAGAAAATCTTTCTTGATCAATGGTGATTGATGAAATAAAGTGAGAAATCCAATTCTAAAGTCTACCCACTTCCTATTTCTTCATCCTCTACCTCTTGCCAAGTACTAGAGTGTGTTTCCTTCACAAGTTTTCATGGCTCGGTGAAGGTGGAGCTTGATCTAGTGATGCTTCGACGTAGATCATCTTCGGCACGTTGTCGACGACCTAGCCCGGTCTTTTCTCCGATGAAACCACCGTGAGAGTCATGGTTCGATTTGGACAGCGGAGAGGACTTCATTGCGGAGCCGTGGAGGTGGAGCACCGGATCTACAAAGGTTGTATTTCCGTATTCTTGTAGTTAAGTGTTAACTAGTTTGCTTTTTGCCTAGATTTCTAGCCAACGATCCGTAGTTTAGGGTTTCTCGGCACCGTTAAATTTTAAAATGGCATGGTTGATGCCTTGTGAGACCTCATTAGGATGCCTAGGAACCCTACAGTGGTATCAGAGCCTAGCTAGAGCCTTAGGCGAAGTCCAGACGGAATTTGAAGTCCGAACGATCCCGAAACCCTAACCAATACATGCTCTCTGGACTTTTTCTAAAATCTGGGTTTTTCCAGAATTAAAAATTGCTAAAAAATTCAGCAAGAAAAAATAAGAATTACGATGAAAAAATATTTCGATGAACAGTATTTATTGCGGCGGAACCGCGGCAGAAGCCTAGCTTCTGCGGCGGTTCCGCGGCTATCTGGTGACGTCAGCCCTCATTGTTTGCACAGTAATTCCTGATAAATTATGCTGAGTTTTCTGGGAATTTTTAAAATTTATTCAAGAGTTGAATTTTCTGGTGTGTATTGGGGGTTCGAAGTTTCGATCGGATTATCAGATTTTGTCTATGTGGCTTTCCGGATAAATTTTTAGAATATATTAAAAAGTTTGACCGGATATAAATACCCAACTTTTCCCTGTCGGGAAATTTCCAAGTGTTGGATTTTTCCGTAGTTTAACGACGTTCTAAGTAGTGCAAGTAACGCGATGGTCCCTCTAGAAGACAACAAACCTTAACTCGATTATGTGACCGTCTTGAATTGCCCTTTGAACCTTCGGGTTTGGGGCAGTACGGCGTGCCACATGTGAGGCGTTGGCTTGACCCTTCTACGGCTGGACCGTTGGTACTGAGGCACGAACTGAATGTTGTTAGACTTATTTCATGTGTTGATCTGTATCGGGAAAACTTGGGTGTTTGACTGTTCGATCGAAAAGTTTAACATTTTCTATTTATCTGGAATGGGATACAATAATTGGAATTCACAAGAAGTTATAAGATAACTGAATGAATGTTGTAAATCTAGCAATTTAGTCTCACTTGATCGGTTGCCACGAAATTTTGATGTGATCAAAAGTCCGTCGCAATCACGTAGTGTATGCGGATACTCATCGGGTAAACTTAATAGACAGCCTCACTCCATAGCCCCGACCAAGTGACTGTAGGAGAACCCCGTCGCCGAAAGCATCCGTTCGGGTGCTCGCGGTAGCGGTGTTCCGCCTTGGTGCACTTCGTCGACGGTATCGGGGGTGCGGCCGCCTACTGAAGTTTGCGACGAGCATTCGATCAGGATGTCAGGAATCCTGTTGAATTGCCCGACTTGATATTGAAAAGAGTTTCGATTTTGAGACTAAAATGCGGGGTTTATAATTGTTAGGCATGCGATGTCTAAAGAATTCATTTGATTAGGCATGCGATGTCTATGCAGGTTGCGGATTCCAACTGTTGTAGTTTTACACTTTCTTTTCTGTGACCGTAAGTGTAATATGTGATATTGCCGGTTTCGTTGCTATATGTCAACGACAATTGGGATGCGCATATTTACTTACGTTGATGACATGTGATGTTACGTGTTGCTGGATATGTTATATTGGATCGTCGTGTTTGAATAGCCGTGGTTTTTTTTATGTGAGATGAGTGTTTTTCATTTTCATTCATGTAAAAACTTGTATGTAATATTCTTTTATTGGGGCGCTTCCAGGTTGCGGAAGTTGTCACCGTTGATGTATATTATTTACTTTTCCGCACTAGGATAGACCCAAGGAGGAGGGCACAAGTAACCGGGTTCTGGAGTCCAGTGGGAGACCAACTCGAGGAGTCGAGTCCGGGTCTCCTAACTCTAGAATTGGTAGGGTTGCTTGCCGCTCTCGTAGGGGTCTAGGGGTGTGGGTTTGGCTATTCATCACGACCGTGGAATCCGTGTTTTATACTGGCTCGTATTGAAAACACGGACGCCCTAGTATATCCAATATTTCATATGTCTCTTCTGCTGCGATATCTGTGATGTGATCATGTGATGTTCTGTGATAGATACTTTATATAGTATATATGATATATTATATAGATGTTACTTATGTTTTACACCCGCGCTAGCCCTGTCCCGCTCTGTCGTTAGTTACCTAACCTAACGGTGCACGAGGGGACATCGAGGCGAATGCGGATGGCATAAGTGTACGTCGTATTTATCTGTGATGTTTAGGTACTTTAAATGATGGGACTTCATTAATATGATTAATGAAATAAAAAAAACCTAAGATGTTGTAGAATCGAATTTCAAAATTAAAACAGGTAGCTACAGTTCTTGCTTTGCACAGCGGTATATGTGATATATCCTGCACCTTATTCGATGAGGAAAGGACCGAGATCCCTTCACCGGGAGTGACTCCTTTAGCAATAACTGGCAGATGCTACACACTCGGTTTGTCTTTTGATTGCTTTTAAGAGTTTTTGCTTTGCACAGTGATATATATGATATATCCCGCACCTCATTCGACGAGGAAAGGACCGACGATCCCTTCACCGGGAGTGACTCCTTTAGCAAAACTAGAAAAGCCTTAAAAACACTCCATTTCAAAATTCATTTGATTCTACAACGATATCAAGTTCATTACGCAATAGGTTTTCAGAAAAACCTGTCGTAGCCCTCCGTCATTTCAGATATGTACTAGTTAGTATTCGTGCTGCGGTAGTTTGGCATTCGTCAAGGCGTAGTGTACGGTAGCTAACTAGTATTTATCTGCTTGTGCATATGATGCGATTGGATTAGGGTATTCGTACGGCGTTGTTTGGCATTCGTCAAGGGTCGTGCGGATGGGTTTAATTCGATCAAGAAATGTACGGGTTGAACTTGACTAGTGGACTATGGGTTGTTTGGTATTCGTCAAGGTCATAGAACACTAGGGGCAAAATATTATCGGGAATTTCAAGTGTTGAAATTTGCAATGAGATTGCATACCTTCTATGAGATAGTTGGATCCCGATACCCGCTGCGAGTAAGAGTTACTCTTAGGAGAGTTTTACACATTACAATTAGCCGATCAAGTAGGTGTCTAGAAAGGTGTCAACGGGGTTACGCCTATGGGAAAACGAGGTTTACATTAATTAGGTTCGTGCGAAAGCATGGGGGACCTCCCTCAAAGTACCGACACTGGCCTGGCTGAAAGATTGGCGAACTTGTAGTGTGTAATTAATCCAGGCTAGTCTTTCCTTTTAGGGTTTGAAGGAAGATTTGATAAAAAGCAGTGGGAGCCATCCTGATTAGATAAAATAATAACCAATCTATTCTTGCAAGAGCGCACGCTGAGTGTTTTCTTCTCTCTCTCTCTAGGTAGCGACCATATCATGCCTTAATCAAGATAATAATACGGATATTGACCGAACCCGCTTGTTATACTGAGCTGGGGAACATTTGTTGGAGATAGTGCCCTCAGAGTCAATTATTAGGTCACAGGTACGTGATTGTAATGATTGAGGGAGGACCTATCCCGGTAGGACAGTCTTACTCGAGATGATAGTATGCTATCTGGTTTACCTTTATCATCGTGTACTGTTTTAGGTGACCTGACACGTCGCTATTACACGTTGATAGAGCCCCTAGGATTCTTGCTTGACCACCAGCAGTATGAGGGCGATCATATAAGTGGGAGCTGGGGGTCTATAAGCATATCCTTAAAAGGTCCCTAGTCGTGGGAGTTTCGAGACCGGGCATCGATACTCCATTAGTAGACTAGTGTATACAGTCGAGACCCCGACGAGGGGCGGTGGCCGGTCTCACAAGCCACTGGTGTCAGTTGGATCACCTAAGATGTATACAGGTGCTCATTGGGTTATGAGTACACCGGACAGGACTCGCCGGGAACATGCTAGTTGGTCATATACCAGACGTCAGATGGCAGTTCCCTGGTGACATGTGTGCAGGTTAGTTCATCGACCTGGGGATCGTCATTTGTCTCGTGTGAGTTCCCACTGTACTTTGATTACTACCCTACCACGGCTCAAAGGAGTCGTGCAAACAGGTTTTAGTTGGGTACAGTCCCGAGCCACATGGAGGCAGTGAGCGTATCTTCAGGGGTTCGTCTCTCCCGGTATTGGGGGTGAGGTCGTGCTGTGTCTAGGAGAGCCATTACACAAAGTCCTTGGCCAAGGCAAGGAGATTTACTGGTAGGTATTCCAGTAGTATCTCAGGGTGTTCTGGGCTACACTCCGACACGACTTGTACCGCTTTTGGGGGTCTGACTTTTACCAACCCCCTAGGCCCGCCATGCGATGCTCATAGACGAACGGACCGGACTGCACGGATATTGTCACTGACAGGCTCAGTAGGGTGTCAGGATGAGTTCGCTCATCGACGTCCCTTTTAGTCAATAGCTGGTGGCCCGTCACGTATTGGCTTATACCTCTGACGTGCTAGTGGTTAAATCCACAGCCATAGTATTGACGAGTCTTTAGAGTCCACCACACTTACAGTTACTCAAGTTTCGGGCGAAACGCTGTAGAGGCCGTATGGAGATATGGCAGGGTCCGATCAGATACGTGCGGTATTGCACGGATCAGGATCGGACGGTTTGTACTAGTAGCCGTATAGGTATATGGCAGGGTTCGATCAGATACGTGCGGTATTGCACGGATCAGGATCGAACGGATATTACTAGCCGGCTTTGGTTTAAGCCGGTCCTAGTTTAGTACAGTGTAGATTTTGTCTCTTTGCATTTGTATCCGGACGGAATACAGATGCGGGTGTGTATGCACAGTATCGGGGTTTTCCTGTAATTTATTACGGGACCAGTTTTCTGGAGTTGCCAGTTTGCATTCCGTTCCGGCCGGTTTTCCTTTGTTCTTTCCCGGCCGGACTTTTCCGGTGGAGGGGGTAATTTGCAGTTTTGCAAATTACTTTAGTGGAGGGGGTTTCTTGCAAAAGTATTGATTATGATAGCTTTCATTTCTTTTGCTCCATGCTTTTGAATTGAGAGATTTGAAAGGTTATGGAGTGAATAGGAGAATAAGCATGGTTGATGTTTTCTTGTCTAGGATGTGGTCACCATTCTTATGCTCCTACACTCACCTCCCTTCATGTTTGATATATTCATTCCTTCACATTATTCTTCTCACTTGAGATGATAAGTTCTTCATGAGAGGAAAAAGAAAAGAGAGATGAAGAAGGAGAGAGTTCTTCATTCTTGAGAGTTTCATCTTCTTGATCTCATTCATGCTAGAAAAATGCAAGCACCATTTTTCTTATCTCATTTCCTCCATCATCTACAAATGGCAACAAACCCCAAAGTGAGACATCCACTCTACACTACACTTCCTACAGCATATCTTGAGCATGTCGAGTTGCCGGCTTCATGCGCGAGTTGCCTCGGTATTGAGGTGGGAGCCCGTAAAAGCTACAGGCGATGTGGTGCCCTTTCCGACGAGGAGGAGACGGACGGAGATCCCGCGAGGAGATCGGAGTGGAGATGAAGACCGGAGGACTCGGATCAGTCGGTACATCTCTTCCCTCTCTTCTTGTTAGCTAGACTTGTTAATGGTTACGATCCGGAGTTTAGTGCGCGGTGGTGCCGTTTTGCAAAGTCCGCAAATAAAATTAAAGTTTATCACCGCTTCCGCATTCCGGCATCGGATTGACGGCCGGGGCGCCGCCGTGCACTTACAGTGGTATCAGAGCCTCACCATTAACTTAGTCTAACTTTGTGTAATGTGTTTGCATTTCCGGTCGATCAAAAAGTTCCAAAACTGCATTTTAGTTCGCATCAGTTTCTGTTGAAAATTTTTGGTCTCGAAAAATTTTTCAGGTTATAAAATATTGATGTACTGGAAAATATAAGAGTTCTGTAAAAATTTGACGAAGTAACTCCACAGTTGGAGCGCGGAACCGCCGCTAAAACCCCATTTGTGCGGCCCTTCCGCCGCGCACTATTCACATCACTTCACCATTTTTTTACAGAGGCCTTCTGGGCTTAAAATATGGGCTTTGGAATATTAAAGTTGGGCCAATTGTTTCTGTGAGTGCTACAGTTTTCTTTGGGGCCCACTTGTTAATTGTTTGATCAATCGGAAATTTTTTAAACACATTTTTCACAGTATTTACATTATATCTGCGACCGTGAATGTCACTCGATCGGTAAATCCGGTCTAACTGCTATAGCCCGGTTAGACGGATTTGCGAACGTGACTTTCACGTTGATGTTCTATGTATTTGCTGTGATGTTGCGGATCGGTCGTGGGGGATAGCCTGGATGCAATGCTAGTACTGTGCTGTTGTATTATGTACATTTGATATTGCAGGGCGAGCGTCCGACATGTGGACTGCCGTCACTGCCCGTTTGTATTATTCTTTTGGGGCACGACCTGGTTGCGGTCGATGTACCCGTTGTATGTATATTTTACTTTCTGTACTAGGATTGCCCCACGGAGGGGTGCACGGATAGCCGGGTTCTGGAGGGCAACAAGCCCGCATCTCATGGCATTGAGACGGAGGGGGCTTCACTCTAGGATTGGCGGGCTATTCGCCGCACTCGTAGGGGGTACAGGTTGACCCAGGAGGGGTGCCCAAGTTACCGGATTCCGTGAAGTGCTGGGTGGTCCATTCACGGCGCTGAAGGGGGCTGCCTCGCTTCAGGTTTTGGCGGGTGACTTGCCGCGCCCGTAGGGGTCTAGGATTTCATTGCACAGGCTATCCACACGACCAGGGGAACGTCGGGTTTCAGCGGCTCTGTGAAACCCGGGGATCCCAGATATCTGTATTGTTTCTGTGATGCTGTTCATTCTCTGTGATGTTGCATTTCATTCACGCCTTGAGCGAAATACTATATATTGGTATATATATTAGTAGATGTTGTATATGCTTTTCATCCGCGCTAGTCCAGTCCCCGCTCTGCCGTTAGTTAGCTAACCTAACGGGTGATGACGGGACCCAGTGGCGAATGCGGATGGCATATACGTACGTCAGTATATTTTCGTTCTTTGTGGTGTGATCAATTGATGGGACTGCATTGATTCGGATCAATGCAAATTAAAACAAACCTAATCTGATGTTGTTGGAACACTTTTCAAAAAGCTGTTATTGCAAGGACGTTCACTTTTTGTTTTGCATCGTGGTATTCATTTAGAATATCCTGCTCCTCAGTCGACGAGGCAAGGACCGAGATCCCTTCACCGGGAGTGACCCCTTGGACAAAAGTTTGCGTCAGGGCAATGACTTCACTATAGCCGATTACTTTTGCTTTGCACCGTGGTATTCAGTTGGAATATCCTGCACCCCATTCTACGGGGAAAGAGCCGAGATCCCTTCACCGGGAGTGACCTCTTTAGCAACGGTTTTCGTCACTATATTTTCAAAAAGCTATCCGTTCCTTCAACGATATCAAGTTCATTACGTTAAAGGTTTTCGCCAGAAACCATTCGTAGCCCTCCGTCGTTTCATATGGGTGGTCAATAGTATTCAAGCTGTGTATGTTGGCCAAAGTCAAGGCACAGTGATTGGTAGCTATTGGGGTATTCATATGCAGCATAGATAGATGCGTTGGTTTGGGACAGTCGTGCTGCCATTTTGGCCAAAGTCAAGGGTATGTACGGGTGGATTCAAATTAACCTGGAGAATGACGGGTAGAACTTGACATGTGACTTATGATATGTTGGCCAAAGTCAAGGTCATAAGAGCATGGGGCAGAAATCACATCGGGAGTTTCAAAAGTACTGAAACTTGCCAGATATGCGCATACCTTCTGGAGTATGATACCGTGAGCGGATTCCGTCACGTTGTCATGCGATGAGAGTTGGATCCCGATTCCCACGGATGAGTTGGTTTACTCCTCGGGTGACCCCGACTAATTCTTCTTTCAGGTTTGGAGGAGAATTTGAGGTACAGTGGGAGGTTTCCAGATTAGATAAATTGGTAACCATTCTGATCTAGGTTAGAGTGCACGCTGAGTGTTTCTTTTCTCTCTCTCTTTGGCAGCGACCATTGACCCGACCCCAAGACTATGACTCAGTGACCAAGTTGACCGAATTTTCTTAACACAGCCTTTTGGATTGTCAAAGTTGCAGACCTCATTGCCACTCCTACTTTTACCCTTTTCTCCAGGACACCCCGTTTTACTACGAACGTCCACTTCCATTGGACAAAACCATCGTATGGTTAGATATGAACTCGAAGGGATTCGAGGATGGTTTCCGGTTCTGGAGAAAACGGATAGGATTATTCAGTTGTCTTTTCTTTTCACCCTCTCTCAGGTTCCGAGTACTCCTTAGTATAGGAGTAGTACACCTATTATGCAAATTGGATAGTCTTCTTCCAAACCTTAGGCTGGTGCCGACCGGTAGGGAATGAAGAAAACCAATTAGCATAACGATGGTGTGCAGAAGGTATTAAGTTCAGACAAAGCAAGGGATTAGTAAGAGGGCAAAGTAAATTGCGACTGCTATTCACGACCGAACCAAGTATTTCTTCGCCAATCCTAAATCACCTTTGTATTTCTCCAGGACACTCCGTATCACTACGAAGATCCCATTTTATTGGATAATCCATCGTATGGTTATATACGAACTCGAAAGGAACTTGTTCCAGTTCGGGGATGGATCCTGGTTCAGGAGAAATAGGAATAAAGTACATTCAGGTGTCTTTTATCTTCACCTTCTCTCGCATTGCGAGTGCTCCTAGGACAGGGACAGTACACCCATTATGCTTATTGGATAGTCTTCTTCCAAACCATAGGCTGGTGCCGAACGGTAGGGAAGGAAGAAAACCATTTGGCCTAAAGGGGTGTGCAGAAGGTAAAGACTAAAGACATATGAAGGGATTTGGAGAGGTGGCAAAGAATTACAAGGTTACAGACGTGATGATGGAAGAGGCATTACTAGGAATACCAGGATACCCCATCGAAACATTTCAATGTTTCAGTTTCACTGTGTAATGTTAAAAGAGAACTGATTTCCCGATTAGATACTTACTCCAGGGTATGTATTTACCAGGTATGATTCTCACATCTGTATGGTTTTACAGATGATGAGTGGGAGTACGTTATTGGGAATTGGGTGATCATCCTCATTATATCGGGATTCGTTGTAATCAGTGATATTTGAGGAAATCACCTGGGCTGTTTGCCGGTCGGCAAATATTTGGTTTTGAATATCCGCTGTTATGCACCAATTTCAAATTGATATATCTGTACGTCTATTTTCATAGAGTGAGATATACCTTTCTGAAATTATGTCTACGACATTTACCTATATCAGTGGATGGTTAGGTAAGGAGCATTAAACAGCGGTGTAATTCTTCTTAACCATAAGTACAGTTTTCAACCTACGACACACAGTGAATGAGTTATTAGACTCAAGGGACTTATACAGAGTATTGTATGTTGTCCAGGGTCCATCAGGACAGAGGGGTTGGTCCTCGTACTATATTCGGTTTACTTATGACTTCTCTAGTTTTTAGACAAGTGTTTCGTGGAAACACTGGATCTAAGTTTTGAGGAGTTATAGGTATTTGAATAGAGTAGAGAACCAGGTATAGCAAGTATCGGGATTCTTCAAAGAGATCGAAGATGTAGATACTTGTGTGTGGTATTCAGTTGATAGTAATGATAAAGAGAAATTACTTCTCTTTCAGATTACTCATAATTGGAAGCATTCCTAAGTTGAGTAACGCTGATCGGCCTCCTTCCATTTAGTTGACATGCGCTGGGGACAGCTGCATGATTTGAATCTGGTTCAATTATATCAGTGCCTCTGTTTCTATATTGGATATAGAACAGTTCATATCTTAACGATGTTAAGGTACGGGGAGTTGTCCGGTTCATGATTAAAACCAGACACTGGACAACTCAAGGCACGTTTCTGTAATGGCTGTTTGTGGGTTGACCCAGGCTATGACGAGGGTTGACTTTCTACCATCTGGATGAACAATAGCGATATTGTTCTAGACTCGCCACAGTTTTATTAAAAATGGATTTTTTTTCAGAAAACAGTAGTGGGAGTATGGTAGAACTGGAAGTAATTCCAGAACCACAAACGATTACTGAAGATTTGATAAGGAACCTAAAGATTCAATCTGGATTGACATTCCATTGGCCACTCCGCAGATAAGGTGGGTAACTTCAGGCACCCGAGAGGTACTACGGTAGCCTCAAGGACGGTGACAGGGAAGTTCTTGTTTACCCACAATTGCCATTGCTGTTGTTCCAGGTTACGAGACCCGGCGGGAGGATGAGCATAGCGTCGTTCTAAACCAGTTTTAGAAGTGTATGTCTATATGACTCTGCCAGAGGGTTGTCGTAGTCAGTGGGAGCAGCGGAAGCATTGGTGGACAGGTTGCTTCTGTCTGTTTATAGACTAGAGCAGATGTAGCGGAGATAGATCATCTATTTCTGACGTGACAGTCATGGGTTTGACTTCATCAGAATAGGGGATGGATCTGTTGAGAAGGTAGTAGGGTGTGATATCCTGGTATTTGGATGATATACACAGAGTAGGAAAAGAAACTCCTACACTACGATCGGTTATACTTTGGTCGTCACACAGTGGTTTCTCCACAAAGGAAATGGATTTTATATCAGACATACTGGTTACTAGATCTATGGTTTTAGATCTAGATTTGGGTGGTTTCCCAATCAGGGTACTTGACAGCATTCTAAGAGTATTTAGGATGGACGACTCCTGGCACGGTAGTGTACCTGCAGGTAATGGAGTCACCCTCTCCAAAGGTGTCTTACAGACTAAAGGGGAGAGGGACGGGCATGATTGGCAGATCACTTGCTCAGGCAATTGAGTCAATCGTGAGATGTCAAGTACCACATCAGATGTTGTTCTTGCACTAGATGCAATAAGTTGACATTAATCCAATCCTGGAGAAACAGTCGGAAGCAGTTTTAGAACAAAAGTGGATGTTCTAGGGAGATGATAACGACAGCCTCATTCAGGAGAAAGTTATCATTCCAGGCTTCCAAGGTGACATGGACGACAAGGAGGTTGTCAGAGTTATAGTTTTCCCTCTGACGAGGGGCAGTATTTTGGACAGGTGATCCAAGGTAATACTGAGGGAGGCATGGCGCGCAGGATACTGATTAAGTTCAGTTGACGATACAGTCTAAGAAGTTTGGATTTGGAGTTCATTTATGAGCTATGTCCCATCAGACATCCAGACACTCTAAGACAGGTATTGCTCATTTCGGGAGATGGCTTTCTCCGCGAACTTGAGATATAGAGAGACATAGAATGAAACATCAGAGCGGATCCACTCACTGAGGCTATTCCTTGAACGTAATAGTTTCACAAACGAGCTTTGTGAGACTGACTAGTAGAGGAGTTGGGTGTTCGGTATCACACGGGCTGTGAGTATGCGACATCGCAATAATTAGCCTTGAGTGCAAGTGGGAGATTGTTGGAGATAGTGCCCTCAGAGTCAATTATTAGGTCACAGGTACGTGATTGTAATGATTGAGGGAGGACCTATCCCGGTAGGACAGTCTTACTCGAGATGATAGTATGCTATCTGGTTTACCTTTATCATCGTGTACTGTTTTAGGTGACCTGACACGTCGCTATTACACGTTGATAGAGCCCCTAGGATTCTTGCTTGACCACCAGCAGTATGAGGGCGATCATATAAGTGGGAGCTGGGGGTCTATAAGCATATCCTTAAAAGGTCCCTAGTCGTGGGAGTTTCGAGACCGGGCATCGATACTCCATTAGTAGACTAGTGTATACAGTCGAGACCCCGACGAGGGGCGGTGGCCGGTCTCACAAGCCACTGGTGTCAGTTGGATCACCTAAGATGTATACAGGTGCTCATTGGGTTATGAGTACACCGGACAGGACTCGCCGGGAACATGCTAGTTGGTCATATACCAGACGTCAGATGGCAGTTCCCTGGTGACATGTGTGCAGGTTAGTTCATCGACCTGGGGATCGTCATTTGTCTCGTGTGAGTTCCCACTGTACTTTGATTACTACCCTACCACGGCTCAAAGGAGTCGTGCAAACAGGTTTTAGTTGGGTACAGTCCCGAGCCACATGGAGGCAGTGAGCGTATCTTCAGGGGTTCGTCTCTCCCGGTATTGGGGGTGAGGTCGTGCTGTGTCTAGGAGAGCCATTACACAAAGTCCTTGGCCAAGGCAAGGAGATTTACTGGTAGGTATTCCAGTAGTATCTCAGGGTGTTCTGGGCTACACTCCGACACGACTTGTACCGCTTTTGGGGGTCTGACTTTTACCAACCCCCTAGGCCCGCCATGCGATGCTCATAGACGAACGGACCGGACTGCACGGATATTGTCACTGACAGGCTCAGTAGGGTGTCAGGATGAGTTCGCTCATCGACGTCCCTTTTAGTCAATAGCTGGTGGCCCGTCACGTATTGGCTTATACCTCTGACGTGCTAGTGGTTAAATCCACAGCCATAGTATTGACGAGTCTTTAGAGTCCACCACACTTACAGTTACTCAAGTTTCGGGCGAAACGCTGTAGAGGCCGTATGGAGATATGGCAGGGTCCGATCAGATACGTGCGGTATTGCACGGATCAGGATCGGACGGTTTGTACTAGTAGCCGTATAGGTATATGGCAGGGTTCGATCAGATACGTGCGGTATTGCACGGATCAGGATCGAACGGATATTACTAGCCGGCTTTGGTTTAAGCCGGTCCTAGTTTAGTACAGTGTAGATTTTGTCTCTTTGCATTTATATCCGGACGGAATACAGATGCGGGTGTGTATGCACAGTATCGGGGTTTTCCTGTAATTTATTACGGGACCAGTTTTCTGGAGTTGCCAGTTTGCATTCCGTTCCGGCCGGTTTTCCTTTGTTCTTTCCCGGCCGGACTTTTCCGGTGGAGGGGGTAATTTGCAGTTTTGCAAATTACTTTAGTGGAGGGGGTTTCTTGCAAAAGTATTGATTATGATAGCTTTCATTTCTTTTGCTCCATGCTTTTGAATTGAGAGATTTGAAAGGTTATGGAGTGAATAGGAGAATAAGCATGGTTGATGTTTTCTTGTCTAGGATGTGGTCACCATTCTTATGCTCCTACACTCACCTCCCTTCATGTTTGATATATTCATTCCTTCACATTATTCTTCTCACTTGAGATGATAAGTTCTTCATGAGAGGAAAAAGAAAAGAGAGATGAAGAAGGAGAGAGTTCTTCATTCTTGAGAGTTTCATCTTCTTGATCTCATTCATGCTAGAAAAATGCAAGCACCATTTTTCTTATCTCATTTCCTCCATCATCTACAAATGGCAACAAACCCCAAAGTGAGACATCCACTCTACACTACACTTCCTACAGCATATCTTGAGCATGTCGAGTTGCCGGCTTCATGCGCGAGTTGCCTCGGTATTGAGGTGGGAGCCCGTAAAAGCTACAGGCGATGTGGTGCCCTTTCCGACGAGGAGGAGACGGACGGAGATCCCGCGAGGAGATCGGAGTGGAGATGAAGACCGGAGGACTCGGATCAGTCGGTACATCTCTTCCCTCTCTTCTTGTTAGCTAGACTTGTTAATGGTTACGATCCGGAGTTTAGTGCGCGGTGGTGCCGTTTTGCAAAGTCCGCAAATAAAATTAAAGTTTATCACCGCTTCCGCATTCCGGCATCGGATTGACGGCCGGGGCGCCGCCGTGCACTTACAACATTGGTCCCGCTCCAACTTATAATTGTTATAAGACAGAGCAGGAAATTGGGGAATACCATATTTCCCGTGCCGCCCAAACGAAGAGAGTGCATGCTGATGCATCATCTTCGGGTGTGTTCATTATACAGAACTGTTTCTCAGTATTCTTTACGTCCTGGGTATGTGATACCAGATCAGGATCCCAGATATGTAATCTGTTACATAGGGCTACAGAAAGGCAGAGAACTGAGTACGGGTGATAAGTTTCATGAGGCAGAAAACGGGGCAAGAGTTGCAGCCAAGTCTGTTGGTCACTGTCACCCTGTATTACCAATACATTGATTCTGAACGAATGTTGTTAGATACCGAACCTGATATACAAAATCATATCACTCTCTTTACTAGTAAAGAAATGATAAAATTTTGTATTGTTGGATAATGTTTTGGACATTTCCTATATCAAAAGTTGATCGGTTCAGGCACGTTATCTAAAAGCATTAATGTTCTAAATCAAACTACAGTTCTTTAGTATACAGAACACACACAAGAGGAAGAGTTCACAACTGAACGAATCCTTCTTGAGGCATTGTAGACTTGGTCATATCAATGCGACCCGACTAGCTGAAGTTACATGTAGATGTATATTTAAATCAGTTTGAATTTACATCTTATGAAACTTGCCAGTCATGTCACAAAGATAAAATGACCATAGCCCTGTTTATTGGAAACAGAGAAAGAGTTAGTAAACTCTTGGGATGATACATGTTGATGTATGTTAGGTCCCCTGTCTACATATGCCAGGACTGGTTCTTTGTACTTCGTTACATTCTCTGAAAATCTCTCAAGATTCAGACATATGTTCCTGTTGAAACACAAGTCTGAACCTTTTGAGATATTCACAGAATATAAGTTAGAAGTAGAGAACCAATGAGGGTACAAGTATTATGTCCTTTGATGAGATCAAGGAGGAGAATACTTGAGCACGGAATTCCTGGATTATTCTAAAGGAGAATGAGATTCTCTCTCAGCATTACTCCTCCGTATACACCATTGCACGATGGTATGTCGGGGCGGAGCAGATACACCCTATCTGATATGGTGTGCTCTATGATGAGTACTACTGAGTTACCTATTTCCTTTTTGGGAGTTATGCACTTGAGAAGCTGCATACCTATTGAATAGGGTTCAAATCAAATCAGTTGCCTACCACTTCATATGTGATATGGAATAGGAAGAGCCCATATCTTAAGCTAGTTAAGATATAGGGTTGTCCGGCCTATGTCTAAAAGCAAAATCCGGACAAGCTCGAGGCAAGGTTAGTTATGTAGAACTGGAAAGGTTCCAGCTATACAAACTACAGTAGATGATTTGGTAGAACCAAAGGATTCAGTAGATTCCAACGAACCTCAGCCTCTCCGCCGATCTAGTAAGGTTCCTCACCCGCCTGAGAGATACTTCGGTTTCTCTATGACAGTGGGAGCGAGGATTGCATCATGAGATGATGACCCAACTAGTTTCGAGCTGGCCATCAGGAGTGGGACTCTGTAAGAATGGCTGGATGCTTAGCGATCTGAGATGGAATCCTTATACACCAACAAAGTATGGACTTTAGTTGCTATATCTGAAGGGTTAAATCCCCATCAGGAGCAAGTATATCTTGAGAAGATTACTTGGTGTATATGGAAAAGTTGAGACTTTCAAAGCTAGACTAGTTAAAGGTTTTCGTCATCGACCAGGCGTGGATAATGATGAAACCTTTTCCAGTACCTATGCTTAAGTCCATCCAGATACTACTTGCCACGGCTACATACCATGACTACGATATCTGGCGGTTGGGTGTCATGACTGATTTTCTAAATGATGTTTTAGAAGAGTGCGTCTATAAGTACACAGCCAGAGGTCCTCGTAGACAGTAGGAGCAGCGGAAACGTGTGCAAGATACTTTATAGGATAAAGCAGGCATCGCGGAGTTGGAACATCTGTTTTGATGGATAAGTCAAAGAAGTTGACATCATCAAAATGGTAGATGAACCTTGTATAAACAAAAAGGTAGTAGGGAGTATAGTAACGATCCTCGTAGAGTACGTGGATGACATGCTCTTGATAGGGAAGGAGTTTCCTATGCTACGCTCGGTCAATCTCCGCTTATCACAAAGATTCTCCATAAAGGATCAAAGTGATACCTCCTAAATCCTGGGTTTTGGATCTATGAGATAGATCTAATTGGATGTTAGGATTCTCACTAGTTGTAGTGAGATGGTATCAATTGATCCTGGGGAGAATCACTGGAAGGGTTCCAGGGTAATAAAGACGACTGAATGTCAGTCACAGGCATTGTCTTTACCCTTAGTAAAGGGACGGTATGTTGGAAGAGTTCCAAGCTAGATACCGTGACATACTAGACGTTAAAGGCAGGATACATCGCTACTTAAGATGCTACCAAAGAGGATGTTTGGGTGTATATTAGTTCATGAGATGAACTACGTTCCTACCATTGTGAGACATTGGAGTTGTGGCTCATGCCAAGGAACGCCGGTCCCATCAGTGATCCAGACATATTCTGAGGCAGCATCACCTGATCATGGAGATAGTTGATCTCCAGGGTGATCGAGGTTAGGAGAGTAGACTCAGAGGACAATACAGCGGATCCACTCACAAAGGCCTGTTCCCAGAGAGAGATTTTTATGGGATGGTTGAGTATGAGATACTGCAACCACTGCTATCTTATGGCCCTAGTGCAAGTGGGAGATTGTTAGTTATATGTATGCCCTAGAGGCCATTACTATACATAGGATGTATATTGTAGTGGATGCTTGGACATATATAGGGAGGACTTTCTTGCTCGACATGATAGTATGCTATCTGGTTGAACTTTACCTTAACGTGTACACTGTTTGTCTCTCTATTACATGTTGGTAAAGCCCTTAGGATGTGTACTTGACTACCTGGACTATGATGCAGATCATACTAGTGGGGACAAGGTAGTCCATAAGTACATCCTTCAAAGTCCCTAGTCGTGGGTGTATCGAGACGGGGCATCGATATATCAGAGTAGACTAGCGTATACCTTCTCGACCCATACAGATGGGCGATGGATGATCCCATATCCATTGGTGTTTGACATCAGAGATGATATACGGATGCTCAGTGGGGACTGGGTACACTGGACGGACTCGCCGAGAACTCCCAGATAGTATTATACCTTACGTCAGATGGCAGTTCTCTGGTGACACTGGTACAGAGTAGTCTGTTGACCCGAGATCGTCATAGAGTCTTGTGTGGTTCCCACTGTGCTTTGATTTCCATCTTACCACGTCCAAGAGGGCGTGCAAAACGGTGGTTTTTGGGTACAGTCCCGAGTCACATGGAGGCAATGAGCGATAGGAGGGGATTCTTCTCTCCCGGTATAGGGAGTTGATGTTGCGCTGTGTTCGATTGGCTATAACAGGAAATCCCTGGCCAGGGTTGCTGAGATTTACTGGTAAGTGTTACCAGTAGTTTCTCAAATTGTTATAGACCTCATATCGACACGACTTATCGAGCTATTGGGGTCTGACGTTTACCACCCCTAGGCGAGATATGCGACATATCAGACGATCAGACCAGACTGTACGGTAGTGTTACTGGTTGGATTCACTAGAGTGTGAGCGGGCTTGCTCGTCGATCTTCTGATCGCTCAATACCCGGGTGGCCGTTACGTTTAGCAGACCGCTTGCGGCTTGTGGGTGTTTGATATGATCATCACCTGCTGCCGGCGTATTGACGAGTCTTTAGAGTCCTACACAGAGGTTTCCTGGCTCAAGCGAAACGAAATAGGAGCGCATATGAGATATGTGCGGGACCGAGAATAATGCGTGTATGTGATACCGTATTTCATTCTCGTGAAGAATGTGTCGAATGTTTATATGCGATATAACCTAGTTATCGAATCGAGGGTTGATTCGATAAGCCGATACATTGGATACTAGTCGGTTATATGCGATATGACCGGATCGTTAAATCAAGTGTTGATTTAATGATTTAATGCATAGTTATATATTTGATATATTACTTTGCGTTAACTAGTATTGGTTCACTTTAAATGGTTTTTCTCACTCGGTTTGTGCACATTGTATATGTGATATACTTTTGTGCACATGATTGTATCATGTTTGATGATACATGTTTACTTGGTTAAGTGTAAAGAATTAAACCATGGTTATACATATAATTAGGGTTTTATTTTCCATTACTTATTTATTCATTTATTTATTTGTTTATACATTTTGGAAAATGAATGGAAAAGAGAAAAGAATGGTGGCTTTATTTGTTTGTTTGTTGAAGATTCATGAACCTTTGACTTAGTCACCATTCTTGTCTTCATTCTTAACCCTAACCATTTGAGCAAACCATGGTTTATTCTCTACACTTAACTAGGGTTAGATTATGATAAGGATTCCTTTGATTTTGTATTTGGATAATTATCATAATATTCATTATCACCTTCTTCTTCTTCATCTTGACACATGAAGAAACCTTACTTCATCAATGGTGATTGATGAAAACAAGTGAGAAATCCAATTCTAAAGTGAACCCACTTCCTATTTCTTCATCCTCTACCTCTTGCCAAGTAGTAGAGTGTGTTTCCTTCACAAGTTTTCTTGACTTGGTGAAGTTGGAGCTTGATCTAGCGATGCCTCGACGTAGATCATCTTCGGCATGGACATCGACGACCTAGCCCGCCTATTCTCCGATGAAGCCGACGCTAGAGCCCGGGAATTCATTTGGACAGCAAGGGGACTTCGTTGCGGAGCTATGGAGGTGGAGCACCGGATCTACAAAGGTTGTATTTCCGTATAACCCTTAGTTAAGTGTTAACTAGTTTGTTTTTCGCCTAGAAATCTAGCCAACGATCCGTAGTTTAGGGTTTCTCGGCACCGTTAAATTTGAAATTGGCATGGTTGATGCCTTGTGAGACCTCCTTGGGGTGCCTAGGAACCCTACAGAGCGATCAGAAGATCAACGACCAAGCCCGCTCACACTCCTGTGAATCCAACCAACAACACTTACCGTACAGTCCGGTCTCGTCGTGTGATATGTCGCATATCTCGCCTAGGGGTGTTAAACGTCAGACCCCAATAGCTCGATAAGTCGTGTCGATATGAGGTCTATAACAGTTCGAGAAACTACAGGTAACACTTACCAGTAAATCTCAGCAACCCTGGCCAGGGATTTCCGGTTATAGCCAATCGAACACAGCGCAACATCAACTCCCTATACCGGGATAGACGAATCCCCTCCTATCGCTCATTGCCTCCATGTGATTCGGGACTGTACCCAAAAACCACCGTTTTGCACGCCCTCTTGGACGTGGTAAGGTGGAAATCAAAGCACAGTGGGAATCACACAAGACTCTATGACGATCTCGGGTCAACAGACTAACGTGTACCAGTGTCACCAGAGAACTGCCATCTGACGTACGGTATAATACCATCTGGGAGTTCTCGGCGAGTCCGTCCAGTATACCCAGTCTCCACTGAGCACCCGTATATCATCTCTGATGTCAAACACCAATGGATATGGGATCATCCATCGCCCATCTGTATGGGTCGAGAAGGTATACGCTAGTCTACTCTGCTATATCGATGCCCCGTCTCGATACACCCACGACTAGGGACCTTGAAGGATGTACTTATGGACTACCATGTCCCCACTAGTATGATCCGCATCATAGTCCAGGTAGTCAAGTACTCATCCTAAGGGCTTTACCAACATGTAACAGAGGGACAATCAGTGTACACGTTAAGGTAAAGAGCAACCAGATAGCATACTATCATGTTGAGCAAGAAAGTCCTCCCTATATATGTCCAAGCATCCACTACAATATACATCCTATGTATAGTAATGGCCTCTAGGGCATACATATAACTAACACCTTTCCTACATTTCGGCACCTGCCTATGGTTCGGAAGAAGACTATCCAATAAGAGCAATAGGTGTACCCTCTCCTAATCCTAGGAGCCTTCATAACCCGAGAGAAGGTAAAAGGAAAAGGCAACTGAATAGTCCTATTCAATTTCTTCAGAACCGGAAACCATTCTCGAATCTGAAACAAGTTTCTTAATGTTCGTATGTAACTATACGATGGTCATATCCAATAAATGTGGATCTTCGTAGTGATACGGAATGTTCCAGAGAAATTCAAAGGGTAAAAGTAAGAGCGGTAATGATAAATGTGACTCTGACAATCCAAAAGCCAAAGTGTTTTACGAAGGTTTAGTTAACTTGGTTCATGAGTTTTAGTCTAGGGTCGGGCCATGGTCACTTCCAAAGAGAGATAGAAAAGAAACACTCAGGGTGCACTCTAATCTAGATCAGAATGGTTAATCACTTTATCTAATCAGGATGTCTCCCACTGTATCCTCAAATTCTCCTCTAAATCTGAAAGAAGAATTAGTCAGGATCATTTAAAATCACCCGAGGAGTAAACTAACTCATCAGTGGGAATCGGGATCCAACTATCATCGCATGCCTGGCAAGTTTCCTCTATGTTTGAAACTCCCGATGTGATTTTTACCCCATGCTCTTATGACCTTGAGTAAGGCCAACAAATCATAAGTCACATATCAAGTTCTACCCATCATTATCCAGGTTAATTTGAACCCACCCGTACTCGCTCTTGACTAAGGCCAACAAGGCTGTACGACTGTCCCAAACCAACACATCTATCTATGCAACAGAAAAGTAACAAATAGCTACCAAACACTATGCCTTGACTAAGGCCAACAAACATAGCATGAATACTAAGTGCTACCCGTCTGAAATGACGGAGGGCTACGAATGCTTTTTGGAAAAAAACCTTTAACGTAATTAACTTGATATCGTTGAAGGAACCAGATAGCTTTTACAAATATATAGTGGCGAAAACCTTTGCTAAAGAGGTCATTCCCGGTGAAAGGATCTCGGCTCTTTCCTCGTGGAATGAGGTGCAGGATGTTCCAACTGAATATCTCGATGCAAAGCAAAAAAGTAATCGACTATAGTGAAGTTATTACCCTGACGCAAACTTCTGCCCAAGAGGTCATTCCCGGTGATGGGATCTCGGCTCTTGCCTCATCGAATGAGGTGCTGGATATTCATAACCGAATACCGCTGTGCAAAACAAAAGAGAACGCTCTTATAATAACAACTTTTGAAAATTGTTCCAACAACATCGAATAGGTCTATTTTCCTTGCATTGATCAGAATCAACGCAGTCCCTTCAATTAATCACACCAGAAAAGAACGAAAATATGATGTACGTATATGCCATCCGCATTCGCCACTGGGCCCCGTCATCACCCGTTAGGTTACTTAACTAACGACAGAGCGGGGGCTGGACTAGCGCGGGTGCAAAACATATACAACATATACTAGTATATATATAACAATATATAATAATCGCTCCAGGCATGATAAATGCAACATCACTGATAAGAGATAAGCATCACAGAACAATACAGATAATCTGGGAGCCCCGGATTTCCTTTGAGCCGCAAGTGAAACACGACGTTCCCCTGGTCGTGTGGATAGCCTGTGCAATGAAAACCTAGACCCCTATAAGCGCGGCAAGTTACCCGCCAAAACCATAAGTGAGGCACCCCCCTTCATCAAAGTGAATGGGCCACCCGACACTTCACGGAATCCAGTAACATGAGCACTCCTCCTTGGGTCAACCTATACCCCCTACGAGTGAGGCGAATAGCCCGCCAATTCTAGAGTGAGGCCCCCTCCGTCTCAACGCCATGAGATGCGGGCCTGTTGCTCTTTGGAACCCGGCTATCCGTGCACTCCATCGCGGGGTAATCCTAGTACAGAAAGGAAAATATGTACAACAGTGACATCGACCTCAACCCGGTCATGCCCCAAATAAATAATATACAAACAGGCAGTGACGACAGTCCACATGTCGGACGCTCGGCCCGCGATATCAAATGTACAAATAAATCCAAACCGTACTACCATTGCACCCAAGATGTCCACCACGATAATCTAACCACATACATAGCACAACACAGAACATCAACGTGAATGTCACGTTCGCAAACCCGTCTAAAATACATAAAGCAATTAGACAAGGTGTACCGCTCTAATGATATTCACGGTCATAGATAGTAATGTACGTACTGAAAACTACGACATTAGAATTCCGCACGCTTAGCAAACCAAACCAATTTCCAAATCCATGAAAAAACAGTGAGCTAATGTTCCAAAAACCGACCGTTTAAAGCCAATACGGAAGTACGAATCAAAATGAAACGCGCCCGATCCTTCACGGGGAGTTAGAGCATGATATTAACTTCGAGTCGGGGCCTAGAGTGGGTACCCTACCCCCGAGGCCAGCATGAGGTGGCCAGGGGGTGAGGCAGACCCGAAACTGCCCAGGGTGGGGCAGTTTCGGGTCCCCACCGCCAGGAACACCTTGTGGTGGTCTTGGGGAGTGGGCCTAGCCATTCGGTCCCCCCGGGGATTCCCCGGGGTACCCATGAACCACCCTACGGCCTCTCAATTCAAACCGTGAGCCCGCGAGGTGTGCAAACATCTCAAACTTTCAGTTTTCGGAACTGTTTTTGTCGGCCGTTTTTGCACAACAAAAACGATGGATTTATAATGTCGCAAAGAGTTAACTAAGGCTTATGGAGTGGCTCTGATACCATGTTGGGTTACACCAGCGCCCCGGCCATCAATCCGTGGCCAAATGCGGAACAAAAACTTTTAGAAACCGACGCCAACGGAACCCGATTCCCGGATCGACCCATAAGCCCCAGATAAAAAAAGCATGCAAAGGGTTAGAGTGATTATACCGAACGATCCGTGTCCTTCGGTCTTCAACCTTTGTTCCAAGCTCCTCACGGCTTTGTTGATCATTTTTGATCCCCGGTCTCCCCCATCGAAGAAGATCCACGTCGAGAGTTAGTAATACGGGCTCCGACCTCAAAACCGAAGCAACTCGAGTATCAAGTTTGCTAACCTAGATAGTCAAGATGAAGTAGAGAGATTTTGTGATTACTTTGTTTCAATACACCCTAGGTTTCTCAACACATGAGACATGTAGGGTGGAGGTTGAAGAAGATGCCATGAGGTGAAGAAGTGTGAAGCAAAGCTTTGGAAAGAGAAGAAAAGAAATGGGCTGCCTATTTTTCTTGAGTTTTCTTTTTGGCTTAGTGTGTTGTGTGAGTATTTTTTGTGAGCTCAAGAAAAGAAAACCCTCTGCCAAAATCTCTGCAGCCCATCCCTCACAAAATATCTCACAACTCACCAAAAAAAACATTAATGCACCATGACTCACCATATGAGTCACTAAGTGCATGCACCATGAATAAAGGCTAAAACAAAGAGTCATGCATGACCCAAAACAAAAACAATGACTCACACTTCCACCAAATAAACATTTAAACCAAAATGTTTATAACAAAAAAGAAATGGCATCAACTAAAGAAATCTTGTAACGAATTACAAGAATACCCCTCATCCGTATATACATATCCGCATCCGTATTCCGACCGAATACAAATACAACAAGACGAAAATAATCCAACAATATAATACTAGGATCCGGCTTAAACCAAAGCCCACTAGTATTATCCGTCCGATCATGATCCGTGCATAAGTGCACGTATATGATCGAACCCTGCCATAAAACCATACGGCCTCTACAACGTTTCGCCCGAAGCAGTGAATCCCTCTGTGTGGGACTTTAAAGACTTGTCAATACATTGGCAGTAGGTTTAACCACAAGCACGGCACTAGCTGTACGTAACGGCTACCGAGGTATTGAGCGAAAGGGAGGCCGACGAGAAAACTCATCCTAAAACCCTACTGAGCCTGACAGTGACAATATCCGTACAATACGTTCCGTTCGTGTATGAGTATCGCATATCGAGTCTACGGGGTGGATAAAGTCAGACCCCTAATAACGCGACATTTAGTGTCGGTTTGAAGCCTATCACCACCTGAGAAACTACTGATCCGAATCAGTAATTATCGACTACCTTGGCAAAGGATTTCTGGTGATGGCCACCCGTGCACTCCGCGACATCAACCCTCAATACCGGAAGAGACGAATCCCCTGACATTCCGCTCACTGCCTCCATGTGGCTCGGGACTGTACCCAACTAAAACCTGTTTGCACGACTCCTTTGAGCCGTGGTAGGGTAGTAATCAAAGCATAGTGTGAACTCACACGAGACAAATGACGATCTCAGGTCGATAGACTAACCTATGCACATGTCCCCAGGGAACTGCTATCTGACAATAGGTATAACACCAACTAGCATGTTCCCGGCGAGTCTGTCCGGTGTACTCATAACCCAATGAGCACCTGTATACATCTTAGGTGAACCAACTAATACCAATGGCTTATGAGACCGGCCACCGCCCCTCTTCGGGGTCTCGATCAGTATACACTAGTCTACTCTTAGAGTATCGATGCCCAGTCTCGAAACTCTCACGACTAAGGACACTTTAAGGATGTGCTTATAGACCACCCAACTCTCATGTATATGATCGCCATCATACTGCTGGTAGTCAAGCATGAATTCTATGGGCTCTATCAACATGTAATAGTGATTTGTAATGTCACCTGAAGCATATACACGATGATAAAGACAAACCAGATAGCATACTATTGTTAGTTATATGTATGCCCTAGAGGCCATTACTGTACATTGGATGTATATTGTAGTGGATGCTGGGACATATATAGGGAGGACTTTCTTGCTCGACATGATAGTATGCTATCTGGTTGATCTTTACCTTAACGTGTACACTGATTGTCTCCCTGTTACATGTTGGTAAAGCCCTTAGGATCTGTACTTAACTACCTGGACTATGATGCGGATCATACTAGTGGGGACATGGTAGTCTATAAGTACATCCTTCCAAGTCCCTAGTCGTGGGTGTATCGAGATGGGGCATCGATATACCAGAGTAGACTAGCGTGTACCTTCTCGACCCATACAGATGGGCGATGGATGATCCCATATCCATTGGTGTTTGACATCAGAGATGATATACGGGTGCTCAGTGGAGACTGGGTACACTGGACGGACTCGCCGAGAACTCCCAGATGGTATTATACCTTACGTCAGATGGCAGTTCTCTGGTGACACTGGTACAGAGTAGTCTGTTGACCCGAGATCGTCATAGAGTCTTGTGTGGTTCCCACTGTGCTTTGATTTCCATCTTACCACGTCCAAGAGGGCGTGCAAAACGGTGGTTTTTGGGTACAGTCCCGAGTCACATGGAGGCAATGAGCGATAGGAGGGGATTCGTCTCTCCCGGTATAGGGAGTTGATGTTGCGCTGTGTTTGATTGGCTATAACAGGAAATCCCTGGCCAGGGTTGCTGAGATTTACTGGTAAGTGTTACCAGTAGTTTCTCGAATTGTTATAGACCTCATATCGACACGACTTATCGAGCTATTGGGGTCTGACGTTTACCACCCCTAGGCGAGATATGCGACATATCAGACGATCAGACCGGACTGTACGGTAGTGTTACTGCTTGGATTCACTGGAGTGTGAGCGGGCTTGCTCGTCGATCTTCTGATCGCTCAATACCCGGGTGGCCGTTACGTTTAGCAGACCGCTTGCGGCTTGTGGATGTTTGATATGATCATCATCCGCTGCCGGCGTATTGACGAGTCTTTAGAGTCCTACACAGAGCTTTCCTGGCTCAAGCGAAACGAAATAGGAGCGCATATGAGATATGTGCGGGACCGAGAATAATGCGTGTATGTGATACCGTATTCCATTCTCGCGATGAATGTGTCGAATGGTTGTATGCGATATAACCTAGTTATCGAATCAAGGATTGATTCGATAAAACGATACATTGGATACTAGTCGGTTATATGCGATATGACCGGATCGTTAAATCAAGTGTTGATTTAATGATTTAATGTATAATTATATATTTGATATATTACTTTTCATTAACTGGTATCGGTTCACTTTAAATGGATTTTCTCACTCGGTTGTGCACATTGTATATGTGATATACTTTTGTACACAAGTTTGTATCATGTTTGATGATACATGCTCACTAGGGTTTGTGTGAAGATTAAACCATGGTTGTAGATTGGTTAGGGTTTTCATTTTCTTATTCCTTTATTTATTTATTTATTCTTTTTGGAAAAATGAAAAGCATAAAGGAAAATGGTGGCTTTGTTTGTTTTCTAGTTGAAGCTTCATGAAGCTTTGACCAAAGTGACCATTTTGTCTCATGCTTAACCCTAACCACTCCATTAACCCTAGTTTAATCTCTACACTTGACCATGGTTTATTATATGATAAGTATTGATTTTCTTTTCAATAGAAATTAACTTATCATAAGACTTTCTTCTTCTTCTTGATCTTCTTCATTGAAGAAAATCTTTCTTGATCAATGGTGATTGATGAAATAAAGTGAGAAATCCAATTCTAAAGTCTACCCACTTCCTATTTCTTCATCCTCTACCTCTTGCCAAGTACTAGAGTGTGTTTCCTTCACAAGTTTTCACGGCTCGGTGAAGGTGGAGCTTGATCTAGTGATGCTTCGACGTAGATCATCTTCGGCACGTTGTCGACGACCTAGCCCGGTCTTTTCTCCGATGAAACCACCGTGAGAGTCATGGTTCGATTTGGACAGCGGAGAGGACTTCATTGCGGAGCCGTGGAGGTGGAGCACCGGATCTACAAAGGTTGTATTTCCGTATTCTTGTAGTTAAGTGTTAACTAGTTTGCTTTTTGCCTAGATTTCTAGCCAACGATCCGTAGTTTAAGGTTTCTCGGCACCGTTAAATTTTAAAATGGCATGGTTGATGCCTTGTGAGACCTCATAAGGATGCCTAGGAACCCTACAGTGGTATTAGAGCCTAGCTAGAGCCTTAGGTGAAGTCCAGACGGAATTTGAAGTCCGAACGATCCCGAAACCCTAACCAATACATGCTCTCTGGACTTTTTCTAAAATCTGGGTTTTTCCAGAATTAAAAATTGCTAAAAAATTCAGCAAGAAAAAATAAGAATTACGATGAAAAAATATTTCGATGAACAGTATTTATTGCGGCGGAACCGCGGCAGAAGCCTAGCTTCTGCGGCGGTTCCGCGGCTATCTGGTGACGTCATCCCTCATTGTTTGCATAGTAATTCCTGATAAATTATGCTGAGTTTTCTGGGAATTTTTAAAATTTATTCAAGAGTTGAATTTTCTGGTGTGTATTGGGGGTTCGAAGTTTCGATCGGATTATCAGATTTTGTCTATGTGGCTTTCCGGATAAATTTTTAGAATATATTAAAAAGTTCGACCGGATATAAATACCCAACTTTTCCCTGTCGGGAAATTTCCAAGTGTTGGATTTTTCCGTAGTTTAACGACGTTCTAAGTAGTGCAAGTAACGCGATGGTCCCTCTAGAAGACAACAAACCTTAACTCGATTATGTGACCGTCTTGAATTGCCCTTTGAACCTTCGGGTTTGGGGCAGTACGGCGTGCCACATGTGAGGCGTTGGCTTGACCCTTCTACGGCTGGACCGTTGGTACTGAGGCACGAACTGAATGTTGTTAGACTTATTTCATGTGTTGATCTATATCGGGAAAATTTGGGTGTTCGATTGTTCGATCGGAAAGTTTAACATTTTCTAATTATCTGGAAAGGGATACAATAATTGGAATTCACAATTAGTTATGAGATAACTAAATGAATGTTATAAACATAGCAGTTTAGTCTCACTTGATCGGTTGCCACGGAATTTTGATGCGATCAAAAGTCCGTCGCAATCACGTAGCGTACGCGGATACTCGCCGGGTAAACTTAATAGACAGCCTCACTCCATAGCCCCGACCAAGTGACTGGAGGAGAACCCCGTCGCCGAAAGCATCCGTTCGGGTGCTCGCGGTAGCGGTGTTCCGCCTTGGTGCACTTCGTCGACGGTATCGGGGGTGCGGCCGTCTACTGAAGTTTGCGACGAGCATTCGATCAGGATGTTGGGAATCTTGTTGAATTGTCCGACTTGATATTGAAAAGTGTTTTCGATGATGGGACTAAAATGCGGGGTTTATAATTGTTAGGCATGCGATGTCTAAGTAATTCATTTGATTAGGCATGCGATGTCTAAAGAGGTTGCGGATTCCAACTGTTGTAGTTTTACACTTTCTTTTCTGTGACCGTAAGTGTAATATGTGATATCGCCGGTTTCGTTGCTATATGTCAACGACAATTGGGATGTGCATATTTACTTACGTTGATGACATGTGATGTTATGTGTTGCTGGATATGTTATATTGGATCGTCGTGTTTGAATAGCCGGGGGTTTTTATGTGAGATGAGTGTTTTTCATTTTCATTCATGTAAAAACTTGTATGTAATATTCTTTTATTGGGGCACTTCCAGGTTGCGGAAGTTGTCACCCTTTGTATATTATTTACTTTTCAGCACTAGGATAGACCCAAGGAGGAGAGCACAAGTAACCGGGTTCTGGAGTCCAGTGGGAGACCAACTCGAGGAGTCGAGTCCGGGTCTCCTAACTCTAGAATTGGTAGGGTTGCTTGCCGCTCTCGTAGGGGTCTAGGGGTGTAGGTTTGGCTATTCATCGCGACCGTGGAATCCGTGTTTTATACTGGCTCGTATTGAAAACACGGACGTCCTAGTATATCCAATATTTCATATGATTCTTCTGCTGCGATATCTGTGATGTGATCATGTGATGTTCTGTGATAGATACTGTATATAGTATATATGATATATTATATAGGCGTTACTTATGTTTTACACCCGCGCTAGCCCTGCCCCGCTCTGCCGTTAGTTACCTGACCTAACGGTGCACGAGGGGACATCGAGGCGAATGCGGATGGCATAAGTGTACGTCGTATTTTATCTGTGATGTTTAGGTATTTAGATGATGGGACTTCATTAATGTGATTAATGAAAGTAAAAAGAAACCTAAGATGTTGTAGAATCGAATTTCAAAAATAAAACAGGTAGCTACAGTTTTTGCTTTGCACAGCGGTATATGTGATATATCCTGCACCTTATTCGATGAGGAAAGGACCGAGATCCCTTCACCGGGAGTGACTCCTTTAGCAATAACTGGCAGATGCTACACACTCGGTTTGTCTTTTGATTGCTTTTAAGAGTTTTTGCTTTGCACAGTGATATATGTGATATATCCCGCACCTCATTCGACGAGGAAAGGACCGACGATCCCTTCACCGGGAGTGACTCCTTTAGCAAAACTAGAAAAGTCTCAAAAGCACTCCATTTTAAAATCATTTGATTCTACAACGATATCAAGTTCATTACGCAATAGGTTTTCAGAAAAACCTGTCGTAGCCCTCCGTCATTTCAGATATGTACTGGTTAGTATTCGTGCTGCGTTTGTTGACCTCTGTCAAGGCGTAGTGTGCGGTAGCTGATTAGTGCTTATCTGCATAAGCATATGATGTGATTGATTTAGGGTAGTCGTGCGACCTTGTTGACCTCTGTCAAGGGTCGTGCGGGTGGGTTTACTTCAATCAGGAAATGACGGGTTGAACTTGACTAGCAGCCTATGGTTTGTTGACCTCTGTCAAGGTCATAGGACGCTAGGGGCAAAATTATCGGGAATTTCAAGTGTTGAAATTTGCAATGAGATTGCATACCTTCTACGAGATAGTTGGATCCCGATACCCGCTGCGAGTAAGAGTTACTCCTGGGAGAGTTTTATACATTACAATTAGCCGATCAAGTAGGTGCCTAGAAAGTTGTTAACGAGGTTACGCCTCTGGGAAAACGAGGTTTAGATTAATTAGGTTCGTGCGAAAGCACGGGGGACCTCCCTCAAAGTACCGACACTGGCCTGGCTGAAAGATTGGCGAACTTGTAGTGTGTAATTAATCCCGGCTAGTCTTTCCTTTTAGGGTTTGAAGGAAGATTTGATAAAAAGCAGTGGGAGCCATCCTGATTAGATAAAATAATAACCAATCTATTCTTGCAAGAGCGCACGCTGAGTGTTTTCTTCTCTCTCTTTCCAGGTAGCGACCATATCACGCCTTAATCAAGATAATAATACGGATTATTGACCGAACCCGCTTGTTATACTGAGCTGGGGAACGTTGGTCCCGCTCCAACTTATAATTGTTATAAGACAGAGCAGGATATTGGGGATCACCAGAATTCCCGTGCCGCCCAAACGAAGAGAGTGCATGCTGATGCATCATCTTCGGGTGTGTTCATTATAAAGAACTGTTTCTCAGTATCCTCCAGGGTATATGATACCGGATCAGGATCCCAGATATGTAATCTGTTACATAGGGCTACAGAATGGTAGAGAACTGAGAACGGGTGATAAGTTTCATGAGGCAGAAAACGGGGCAAGTGTTGCAGCCAAGTCTGTTGGTCACTGTCACCCTGTATTACCAATACATTGATTCTGAACGAATGTTATTAGATACCGAACCTGATATACAAAATCATATCTGTCTCTTTATCAGTAAAGAAATGATAAAATTTTGTATTGTTGGATAATGTTTTGAACATTTCCTATATCAAAAGTTGATCGGTTCAGGCACGTTATCTAAAAGCATTAACGTTCTAAATCAAACTACAGTTCTTAGTATATGGAACACACACAAGAGGAAGAGTTCAAAAATGAACGAATCCTTCTTGAGGTATTGTAAACTAGGTCATATCAATACGACCCGACTAGCTGAAGTTACATATTAGATGCATTTTTAAATCAGTTTGAATTTATATCTTATGAAACTTGCCAGTCATGTCACAAAGATAAGATGACCAGAGCTCCGTTTATTGGAAACAGAGAAAGAGTTAGTGAACTCTTGGGATGATACATGTTGATGTATGTAGGTCCCCAGTCTACAAATGCCAGGACTGGTTCTTTATACTTCATTATATTCTCTGATAATCTCTCAAGATTCAGTCATATGTTCCTGTTGAAACATGAGTCCGAACCTTTTGAGATATTCACAGAATATAAGTTAGAAGTAGAGAACCAAAATACGAGTATAAGTATTATGTCCTTTGATGTGATCAAGGAGGAGAATACTTGAGCACGGAAATACTGGACTATTCTAAAGGAGAATGAGATTCTCTCTCAGCATTACTCCTCCGTATACACCATTGCACGATGGTATGTCGGGGCGGAGCAGATACACCCTATTTGATATGGTGTGCTCTATGATGAGTACTACTGAGTTACCTTTTTCCTCAGGGGGTTATGCACTTGAGAAGCTGCATACCTATTGAATAAGGGTTCCAATCAAATCAGTTGCCTACCGCTTCATATGTGATATGGTAAGGGAAGAGCCCATCTCTCAAGTTAGTTGAGATTTGGGGTTGTCCAGCCTATGTCTGAAAAGCAAAATCTGGACAAGCTCGAGGCAAGATCTGTTATGTAGAACTGGAAATGTTCCAGCTATACGAACTACAGCAGATGATTTGGTAGAACCAAAGGATTCAGTAGATTCCAACGAACCTCAGCCTCTCCGCCGATCTAGTAGGGTTCCTTACCCACCTGAGAGATACTTCGGTTCCTCTATGACAGTGGGAGCGAGGATTGCATCATGAGATGGTGACCCAACTAGTTTCAAGCTGGCCATCAGGAGTGGGACTCTGTAAGAATGGCTGGATGCTTAGCGATCTGAGATGGAATCCTTATACACCAACAAAGTATGGACTTTGGTTGCTATATCTGAAGGGTTAAATCCCCATCAGGAGCAAGTAAATCTTGAGAAGATTACTTGGTGTAGATGGAAAAGTTGAGACTTTCAAAGCCAGACTTGTTAAAGGTTTTCGTCATCAACCAGGCGTGGATAATGATGAAACCTTTTCAAGTATCTATGCTTAAGTCCATCCAGATCCTACTTACCACGGCTACATACCATGACTACGATATCTGGTGGTTGGGTGTCATGACTGCTTTTCTAAATGATGTTTTAGAAGAGAGCGTCTATAAGTACACAGCCAGAGGGCTTCGTAGACAGTGGGAGCAGCGGAAACGTGTGCAAGATGCTTTATAGGATAAAGCAAGCATCGCGGAGTTGGAACATCTGTTTTGATGAAGTAGTCAAAGAGTTTGATATCATCAAAATGGTAGATGAACCTTGTATAAACAAAAGGGTAGTAGGGAGTATGGTGATCCTCGTAGAGTACGTGGATGACATACTCTTGATAAGAAAGGAGTTTCTTATGCTACGATCGATCAATCTCCATTTATCACAATGATTCTCCACATAGGATCAAAGTGATACCTACAAAATCCTGGACTTTGGATCTATGAGATAGATCTAAATGGATGTTAGGATTCTCACTAGTTGTAGTGAGATGGTATCAATCGATCCTGGGGAGAATCACTGGAAGTGTTCCAGGGTGATAAAGACGACTGAGTGTCAGTCACAGGCATTGTCTTTACCCTCAGTAAAGGGAAGGTATGTTGGAAGAGTTCCAAGCTAGATACCGTGACATACTAGAAGATAAAGGCAGGATACATCGCTACTTAGGATGCTACCAAAGAGGCTGTTTGGGTGTATATTGGTTCATGAGATGAACTACGTTCCAACCATTATGAGACAATGGAGTTGTGGCTTATGCCAAGGAACGCCGGTCCCATCAGTGATCCAGACATATTCTAAGGCAGTGTCACCTGATCATGGAGATGGTTGATCTCCAAAGTGATCGAGGTTTGGAGAGTAGACTCAGAGGACAACACGGCGGATCCACTCACGAAGGCCTATTCCCAGAGAGAGACTTTTATGGGATGGTTGAGTATGAGATACTACAACCACTGCTACAGATGGCCCTAGTGCAAGTGGGAGATTGTTAGTTATATGTATGCCCTAGAGGCCATTACTGTACATTGGATGTATATTGTAGTGGATGCTGGGACATATATAGGGAGGACTTTCTTGCTCGACATGATAGTATGCTATCTGGTTGATCTTTACCTTAACGTGTACACTGATTGTCTCCCTGTTACATGTTGGTAAAGCCCTTAGGATCTGTACTTGACTACCTGGACTATGATGCGGATCATACTAGTAGGGACATGGTAGTCTATAAGTACATCCTTCAAAGTCCCTAGTCGTGGGTGTATCGAGACGGGGCATCGATATACCAGAGTAGACTAGCGTGTACCTTCTCGACCCATACAGATGGGCGATGGATGATCCCATATCCATTGGTGTTTGACATCAGAGATGATATACGGGTGCTCAGTGGAGACTGGGTACACTGGAAGGACTCGCCGAGAACTCCCAGATGGTATTATACCTTACGTCAGATGGCAGTTCTCTGGTGACACTGGTACAGAGTAGTCTGTTGACCCGAGATCGTCATAGAGTCTTGTGTGGTTCCCACTGTGCTTTGATTTCCATCTTACCACGTCCAAGTGGGTGTGCAAAATGGTGGTTTTTGGGTACAGTCCCGAGTCACATGGAGGCAATGAGCGATCGGAGGGGATTCGTCTCTCCCGGTATAGGGAGTTGATGTTGCGCTGTGTTTGATTGGCTATAACAGGAAATCCCTGGCCAGGGTTGCTGAGATTTACTGGTAAGTGTTACCAGTAGTTTCTCGAATTGTTATAGACCTCATATCGACACGACTTATCGAGCTATTGGGGTCTGACGTTTACCACCCCTAGGCGAGATATGCGACATATCAGACGATCAGACCGGACTGTACGGTAGTGTTACTGCTTGGATTCACTGGAGTGTGAGCGGGCTTGCTCGTCGATCTTCTGATCGCTCAATACCCGGGTGGCCGTTACGTTTAGCAGACCGCTTGCGGCTTGTGGATGTTTGATATGATCATCATCCACTGCCGGCGTATTGATGAGTCTTTAGAGTCCTACACAGAGGTGTCCTGGCTCAAGCGAAACGAAATAGGAGCGCATATGAGATATGTGCGGGACCGAGAATAATGCGTGTATGTGATACCGTATTCCATTCTCGCGATGAATGTGTCGAATGGTTGTATGCGATATAACCTAGTTATCGAATCAAGGATTGATTCGATAAAACGATACATTGGATACTAGTCGGTTATATGCGATATGACCGGATCGTTAAATCAAGTGTTGATTTAATGATTTAATGTATAATTATATATTTGATATATTACTTTGCATTAACTGGTATCGGTTCACTTTAAATGGATTTTCTCACTCGGTTGTGCACATTGTATATGTGATATACTTTTGTACACAAGTTTGTATAATGTTTGATGATACATGCTCACTAGGGTTTGTGTGAAGATTAAACCATGGTTGTAGATTGGTTAGGGTTTTCATTTTCTTATTCCTTTATTTATTTATTTATTCTTTTTGGAAAAATGAAAAGCATAAAGGAAAATGGTGGCTTTGTTTGTTTTCTAGTTGAAGCTTCATGAAACTTTGACCAAAGTGACCATTTTGTCTCATGCTTAACCCTAACCACTCCATTAACCCTAGTTTAATCTCTACACTTGACCATGGTTCATTATATGATAAGTATTGATTTTCTTTTCAATAGAAATTAACTTATCATAAGACTTTCTTCTTCTTCTTGATCTTCTTCATTGAAGAAAACCTTTCTTGATCAATGGTGATTGATGAAATAAAGTGAGAAATCCAATTCTAAAGTCTACCCACTTCCTATTTCTTCATCCTCTACCTCTTGCCAAGTAGTAGAGTGTGTTTCCTTCACAAGTTTTCATGGCTCGGTGAAGGTGGAGCTTGATCTAGTGATGCTTCGACATAGATCATCTTCGGCACGTTGTCGACGACCTAGCCCGTTCTTTTCTCCGATGAAACCACCGTGAGAGTCATGGTTCGATTTGGACAGCGGAGAGGACTTCATTGCAGAGCCGTAGGGTGGAGCACCGGATCTACAAAGGTTGTATTTCCGTATTCTTGTAGTTAAGTGTTAACTAGTTTGCTTTTTGCCTAGATTTCTAGCCAACGATCCGTAGTTTAGGGTTTCTCGGCACCGTTAAATTTTAAATTGGCATGGTTGATGCCTTGTGAGGCCTCATTAGGATGCCTAGGAACCCTACAACTATCATCTCGAGTAAGACTGTTCTACCGGTATAGGTCCTCCCTCAATCATTGCAATCGTGTGCCCGCGATCCAATAATTGACTTGAGGGCACTATAGCCAACAAGCATTGAGCGAAAGGAAGGACTACGAGCAAACTCATCCGAACCCCTACTGAGCCTGTCCGTGACAATCTCCATACTGTCCGGTCTGTTTGTCTAAGAGTATCGCATATTGAGTCTAGGGGGGTGGATAAAGTCAGACCCCTAATAACGCGACATTTCGTGTCGGTATGAAGCCCATCACCCACTGTGAAACTACTGATCCAAATCAGTAATTCTCATCCACCTCGGCCGAGGATTTCTGGTGATGGCCACCCATGCACGACGCGACATCAACCCCCAATATCGGGAGAGAAGAATCCCCGACGATCCGCTCACTGCCTCCCTGTGGCTCGGGACTGTACCCAACTAAAACCTGTTTGCACGACTCCTTTGAGCCGTGGTAGGGTAGTAATCAAAGCACAGCGGGAACTCACACGAGACAAATGACGATCTCAAGTTGACAGACTAACCTGTACTCATGTCACCTGGGAATTGCTATCTGACAATAGGTATAATACCAACTAGCATGTTCCCGGCGAGTCCGTCCAGTGTACTCATAACTCAATGAGTACCTGTATACTATCTTAGGTGACTAACAGACACCAATGTCTTGTGAGACCGGCTACCGCCCCTCGTCAGGGTCTCGATAAGTATACACTAGTCTACTCCAGAGTATCGATCCCCAGTCTTTATACTCCCACAACTACGGACATTTAAAGATGTGCTTATAGACCACCCAGCTCCTACTTATATGATCGCCATCATAATGCTGGTAGTCAAGCAAGAATCCTATGGGCTCTATCAACATGTAATAGTGATCTGTAATGCCATTTAATGCATGAACATTATGATAAAGACAAACCAGATAGCATACTGTCATCTCGAGTAAGACTGTTCTACCTGTATCGGTCCTCCCTCAATCATCACAATCGCGTGCTTGCGATTCAATAATTGACTTAAGGGTATTATAGCCAACAATCTCCCATTTGCATTTAAGGCTAATTATTGCAGTGTCGCATACTCACAGCCCGTGTGATACGGAACACCCAACTTCTCTACTAATCAGTCTCGCAAAGCCCGTTTGCGAAACTATTGCGTTCAAGAAATAGCCTCAGTGAGTGGATCCACTCCAATGTTTCTTTCTTTATCTCTCTATATCTCAACTTCGCGGAGAATGACTATCTCCCGAAATGAGCGATTCTTGTCTTAGAATTTGTATGGATATCTGATGGGATCCAGTTCACAAATGAACTCCAAATCCAACAAACTTTTTTGACTGTATCTCTTACTGAATTTAATCAGTAACCTGCGCCATGTCCTCCTCAGTATCCGCTTGGACCACCTGTCTAACATACTGTCCCTCAAAAGAGGGATAACAATAACTCTGACAGCCACTTTGTCATCCAGGTCATCTTAGAAGCCTAAAATGTTAACCGCCTCCTGAAGGAGGCTGCCGTTACCATATACCAAGAACATCCACTTATGTTCATAACTGCTTCCCAACGTTTCTCCAGGATTGGATTAATATATATGCTTATTGCAGCTAGTGCAAAAGCAATATCTGGTGTGGTACTTGACATTTCATGATTGACTTAATTGCCTAAGCAAGAGATATGTCAATCATGCAAATCCCTCTTCTCATCAGTCTCGAAGACATCTCTTTAAAGAGGGTGACTCCATCTCCTGCGGGCACACCACCACGCCAGGAGTCGTCCATTCTAAAACACTTTAGAATAGTGTCAAGTACCCAAATTCGGACACTTCCCAAATCTAGATCTAAAACCTTAGATCTAATGACCGGAAACCCTGATATTTTATCCAGATCCTGTGTGGAGAAACACCTTGTGACAACCACACTGTAACCGATCGCAGTATAAGAATATCACTTCCTATCAAGAGCATGTCATTCAAATACCAAGACATCACTCCCTACTACCTTCTTACCAGATCCATCTGTTATTCTGATGAAGTCAAACTCTATGACTGTCACATCAAAAATAGATGATCTATCTCCGCTATATCTGCTTTAGTCTATAAATAGACATAAGCTACTTGCCCACCATGCTTCCGCTGCTCCCACTGACTACACCTACTCTCTGGCAGAGTCATATACACGTGCACTTCTAAAACTAATTTAGAACGACGTTATACTCATCCTTCTGCCAGATCTCATAGTCTAGGCAAGTTTGGGTAATCAAAAACCTCCCTGTCACCGTCTTTGAGGAGACCGAAGTACCTCTCGGGTGGTTGAGGTTACCCACTAAATCTGTGGAGTGGCTAATGGATTGTCGAATCCAATTTAATTTTTAGGTTCTACTAAATTTTCAGTAATCATTTATGGTTTTGGAATATCTTCCAGTTCTACCATACTCCCACTAATATTTTCTGAAAAAAAATCCATTTTACTAAAACTGGTGGCGAGTCAAGAACAATATAAATATTGATCTTCCAGATGGTAGAAAGTTAACCCTCGTCAAAGCCCAGGATAACCCACAATCTACCATTACTGAAACGTGCCTTGAGTTTATCCAGATTCTGGTTTTAAGCATAAGCCGGACAACTCCATATACTTTAACATCGTTAGGATATGAAACCATTCTATATACCATATAGAAACAAACGCACTAATTTAATTGGAACCAGATTCAAAATACATGCAGCTATTTCCAGTGCATATCGAAAAAATGGAAGGAGCCTAAGCAACATTACTCATCAAGGAATGCACCCACGTATGAGTAACCCGAAAAGAAAGAAAGTTTTCAAAATATTACTTACAACGGAATACCTAGCACAAGTATCTACATCTTCGATCACCTTAAAGAATCCTGATACTTTGCAACAAATGGTTTTCTACTTTATTCTTATACCTATATCTTCTCAAAATCTGGACCTTGTATGTCAACAAAATACTTGTCCAAAACTAGAGAAGTCGAAAGTAAACAGAATATAGTACGAGTACCAAGCTCTTTGTCCTAATGGACACCGGACAACATACAATACTTTGTATAAGTCCTCTGAGTTTAATAACTCAAACCCTGTGCGTCGTTGGTTGAAAACTGTACTATGGTTAAGAAGAATTACACCGCTGTTGAATGCACCTTACCTAACCATCAACCGATATAGGTAAATGTTATAGACATAATTTCAAAAAGTCATATCTCACTTTATATAATAAACGTACAGATATATCAGTTTGAAATTTGTGCATAACAGCGGATATTCAAAACCAAATATCTGCCGTCAGGCAAAACCCAGGTGATTTCCTCAAATATCACCAATTACAAAGAATTCCGATATGTTGAGGATACAATCACTCAATTCCCAATATCTTACTCCCACTTAGCATCTGTAACGACATACAGATGTGAGAATCAAGTCTGGTAAATACATACCCTGGAGTCAGAATCTAATTGGGAAAACAATTTTCAATTAACACTGCACAGTGAAACTGAAACATGCAGATATTTCGAAGGGGTATCCGGGTATTCCTAGTAATGCCTCTTCCACTATCCAGATTCATGACAGTAACCGTATACTACCTTGCCCTCACTCCGATCCCTTTATATGTCTTTACTTATTACCTTCTGTACACCTCACATAGGCTAATTGGTTTTCTTCCTCCCTACCCTTCGACACCAGCCTAAGGTTTGGAAGAAGATTATCCAATAAGCGTAATAGGTGTACTCTCCTAATACCAGGAGCCCTCACAACCTGAAAGAAGGTAAAGAGAAAAGACAACTGAATAATCCTTATTCTATTTCTTCAGAACCAGAATCCATCCTCGATCAGAAACAAGTTTCTTCGAGTTTGTATGTAACTATACGATAGCATATCCAATAAATGTGGATCTTCGTAGTGATACGGGGCGTTCTGGAGAAATGCAAAGGGGAAGTAGGAGTGGCAGGGGTATATACGGTTTCGTCGTGAATGATAGTAGTCGCAATTTTCTTTGCCATTAATCTAATCCCTTTATATGTCTTTACTTATTACCTTCTGTACACCATACTTAGGCTAATTGGTTTTCTTCCTTCCCTACCTTTTGGCACCGGCCTAAGGTTTGGAAGAAGACTATCCAATAAGTACCATAGGTGTACTCTCCTAATACCAGGAGCTCTTGCAACCTGAGAGAAGGTAAAGGGAAAAGGCAACCGAATAATCCTATTCAATTTCTCCAGAACTAGAATCCATCCTCGAACTGGAACAAGTTTCTTCGAGTTCGTATGTAACTATACGATGGAATATCCAATAAATATGGATCTTCATAGTGATATGGGGTGTTCTGGAGAAATGCAAAGGTGATATAGAAGTGGCAATGATATATGCGACTAAATGACAATCCAAAAGCCAAAGTGTTTTAAGAAGGTTCGGTTAATTTGGTTCATGAGTTTTAGTTTAGGGTCAGGCAATGGTCACTTCCAGAGAGAGAGAGAGAGAAAAAAGAAATACTCAGCGTGCACTCTAATCTAGATTAGATTGGTTAATCACTTTATCTAATCAGGATGTCTCCCACTATTTCCTCGAATTCTCCTCCAAACCCAAAATGAGAATTAGTCGGGATCATCTAAAATCACCCGAGGGGTAGTACATACTCATCAGTGGGAATCGGGATCCAACTATCATCGCATGATAACTTGATGGATTCTACTTAAGTCACTACACTCCAGAAGGTATGCATATGCCTGGCAAGTTTCCTGTATGTTTGAAACTCCCGATGTAGTTTTAACCCTAGGACCCAAGTGACCTTGACCGAGCTAACATATCAAAGGGTCCTAGTCAAGTTCAACCCATCATTATCTTGATTGCATTAAAACCACCCGCACGAGTTCTTGACTGAGCCAAAATGACCGTACGACTGTCCTAACCAATCGCATTACCATGCAACAGAAAAGCACTACATAGCTACCGAACACTACGCCTTGGCTAAGCACGACATACGTAGCACGAATACTAAGCAATACTAATCTGAAATGACGGAGGGCTACGGCTGGTTTTTGGCGAAAAACCTTTAACGTAATGAACTTGATATCGTTGAAGGAACCGAATGGTTTTACAAATATATAGTGGCACAAAATTTTGCTAAAGAGGTCACTCCCTACGAATGGATCTCGTCTCTTTCTTCATCGAATGAGGTGCAGGATATTCCAAACTGAATACCACGATGCAAAGCAAAAGAATCGACTATAGTGAAGTTATTACAATGACGCAAACTTTTGCTCAAGAGGTCACTCCCGATGAAGGGATCTCGGCTCTTGCCTCGTCGAATGAGGTGCTGGATATTCATAACTGAATATCACTGTGCAAAGCGAAAGGAAACGTCTTGAAATAACTGTTTTTGAAAATTTGGTTCCAGCAACATCATTTGGGTTTATTTTCCTTGCATTAATTAGAATTAATGCAGTCCCATCAATTAATCCATATCATACCATAGAAAAGGAACGAAAATAAAATATACATATATGCCATCCGCATTCGCCGCTGGGCCCTGTCATGCACCGTTAGGTTACTTAACTAACGGCAGAGCGGGGGCTGGACTAGCGCGGATGCAAAACATATACAATATCTACTAGTATATATATAAATATATATAACATTTGTCCCAGGCATGATATAAGCAACATCACAGAATCTCAGCAAGCAACACAGAATGGTGGATAATCTTGGAGCATCGGGTTTCATTTGAGCCGCAAATGAGACCCGACGTTCCCGGTCGTGTGGATAGCCCGTGCAATGAAAACCTAGACCTCTACGAGCACGATAAGTTACCCTCCAATCCCAGAAGTGAGGCAACCCCAATCAACAAAGTGAATGGGTCAACCGGCACTTCACGGAATCCGGTAACTTGAGCGCCCTTCCGTGGGTCACTTATACCCCTACGAGTGTGGCGAATAGCCCGCCAATTCTTGAGTGAAGCCCCATTCCGTCTCAATGCCATGAGATGCGGGCTTGTTGCCCTCTAGAACCCGGTTATTCGTGCACTCCACCGTGGGGTAATCCTAGTACAGAAAAGAAAAGTATATACAACGGTGACATCGACCTCAACCCGGTCGTGCCCTAATAAAAGAATATACAATCTGGCAGAGACAACAGTCCACATGTCGGACGCTCGCCCCGCAATACTGAATATACAAATGAATCTAAACTGTACAACTATCATTACACCACTGGCTATCCAACACGATAATCTAACCACAATATTAGCACAACACAGAACATCAATGTGAATATTATGTTCGCAAACCCGTCTAGTTGAACATATACCAACTAGTCGAGTTGTACCGCTCAATAATATTCACGGTCGCAGATATCATCATATGCACTGATAAACACACATTTAAAATTTCGATCGAATAAACATTTGCACATTGGTCCCAAATGCAAACCAGCACTCAAACAAATCTGGGCCAAAAACAAAAAATTCCAAAAATCATATTTCCATGAAATAGAGCCCCAGAAAAAAATTGTGGCACTGTAGCAAAAAAAGCGCCGCGGTTCCTCGGCAAAATATGCCATTTGGCTTGGGTTACGCGGCAGAATTTTGGAGTTACGTGACCAAACTTTTTTCTTAGCTCTAGTTTTTCCAGTACATATTTTTAAGATACCCAAAAAAAATTTTGGAACGACTTTAAAATTCGATAGCAAGCACTCTAATATGGAAATACGATTCGGAAAAATTTGTCGATTGAGATTTTAACTTTGTGCAAACTAGCTAGTATTGGTTTATGGGTGGCTCTGATACCATGTTGGGTTTCGTCGGCGCCCTGGCCATCTACCATGGCCGATGCGAAACAAAAACTGGCGTTTAAAAATTTTTGGCGCAAACAAAACCCGCCCTAAGATCGACACCATAAACCTATACAAGCAACTAAAGAAGCTAAACTAAAAGGTTAGAGTGATTATACCAAAAGAACCAAGTCCTTCGGTCTTTCATCACCTTCCTAAGCTCCATGAGGCGTGCTCGAACGAACTTGGCCGCCGGTCTTCCTCTGTCGAAGATAATCCACCCGAAGGATGTAGTCATGGCTCTAGCTCCATATAAAAAGCAAGTGAAGCAACTAGGGATTCTAGGATGCTAGTCTAGAATGCCTAGGATGTAGTGAGTGAACTAAGTGTTTATCTATCTCATCTCACATCCTCTCATGATTCTCAACACATAAGATGGTTGAGAGGAGGTGGAAGATGAAGGTGGAGGAACTAAGGAAACTCAAGAGAGGAGAGTGAAGCTAAAAATGGTGATGGTACAAAAATCTCAAGTGAGAAAATAATGAACCATCCATGGAGAGAGAATCAAGTGGCTAGGTTTTATAAAACATTTCTTTCATTTTTAAAAGCCACCCATACTTGAATAGTATGCACAAATGAATTAATAATTCATTTGTGCACACTATGCAAGCATGGTCCTCACCATACTCCCCTCACATCATTGCCACCTCATAATCCATTTAATAAAAAAATGTTCAAACCAATATGAGGTGTCCACCTTCTATAATGTTTTCCGGAAAAAATACGGATTACATTCTACTGTATATACATACCTGCATTCGTACCGAAATACGAATACCCAAAGAGATAAAATTACACAAAGAACATAATACTAGAATATACATATCAAAATATATATACGTAAATAATTAAATCAATACCTGATTTAATAATCCGGCTCAAACCCGAGCCGTCTAGTATTATCAACTGTCCAATTGAAAGTCCGGGTATATAGTACAATCAATCGATCGGAACCCTGCACGTATCTAATACGACTACTACATCGTTTCGCCACAACTAGGAAAACTCTTTGTGTGGGACTTTAAACACTCGTCAATATGCTGGCAGTGAGTTTAACCACAAGCACGTCAGCGGCACTAGCTGTACGTAACAGCTACCCAGGTATTGCGCGAAAGGATGGCCGACAAGCAAACTCATCCGAACCCCTACTGAGTCTGTCCGTGGCAATCTCCATACAGTCCGGTATGTTTGTCTAAGAGTATCGCATATCGAGTTTAGGGTGTGGATAAAGTCAGACCCCTAATAACGCGACATTTCGTGTCGGTATGAAGCCCATCACCCACTGAGAAACTACTGATCCGAATCAGTAATTCTAGTCCACCTCGGCTGAGGATTTTTGGTGATGGCCACCTATGCACGATGCCACATCAACCCCCAATACCGGGTGAGATGAATCCCCGACGATCCGCTCGCTGCCTCTATGTGGTTCGGGACTGTACCTAACTAAAACCTGTTTGCACGACTCTTTTGAGCCGTGGTAGGGTAGTAATCAAAGCACAGTAGGAACTCACACGAGACAAATGACGATCTCAGGTCAACAGACTAACCTGTACTCATGTTACCTGGGAACTGCTATCTGACAATAGGTATAATACTATCTAGCATGTTCCCGGCGAGTCCGTACAGTGTACTCATAACCAAATGAGCACCTGCATACTATCTTAGGTGACTAACTGACACCGATGGTTTGTGAGACCGACTACCGCCTCTCGTCAGGGTCTCGATAAGTATACACTAGTCTACTCCGGAGTATTGATACCCAGTCTCGATACTCCCACGACTAAGGACATTTAAGAATGTGCTTATAGAACACCTAGCTCCTACTTATATGATCGCCATCAAAATGCTAGTAGTCAAGCAAGAATCCTATGGGCTCTATCAACATGTAATCGTGATCTGTAATCCCACCTAATGCATGTACATGATGATAAAGACAAACCGGATAGAATACTATCATCTCGAGTAAGACTGTTCTACTCGTATAGGTCCTCCCTCAATCATCACAATCGTGTTCCTACGATTCAATAATTAACTTGAGGGCACTATAGCCAACAATGATAAAGGCAAACCGGATAGCATACTATCATTTTGAGTAAGACCGTTCTACCCGTATAGGTCCTCCCTCAATCATCACAATCGCGTTCTTGCGATTACAATAATTGACTTGAGGGCACTATAGCCAACAAGTATACATGTGCTCATTAGGTTATGAGTTAAACTGGATGGACTCACTGGGAATTGCTAGTTGGTATTATACCTATCGTCAGATAGAAATTATTTAGTGACATGAGTACAGGTTAGTCCGATGACTTGACATCACCATTAGTCTCGAGTGTGTTCCTACTGTACTTTGATTACTACCCTACTATGGCTTTAAAGAGTCGTGCAAACCAGTAGTAGTTGGGTGCAGTCCCGAAGCACATGGAGGCAGTAGGTGATACAAGGTATTCGTCTCTCCCGGTATTGGGGGTCGATATCGTGCAGTGTACGGTTGGCCGATACCACAAGTCCCTGGTAGGTACACCAGCAGTTTCTTAGGCTGTATTAGGTTCCACACCGACACGATTTATCACGCTAATAAGGGTCTGACATTTACCACCCTCTTAGACCCGATATGTGATACTCTTAGACGAACAGACCGGACTGTACGGAGAATGTCACCTATAGACTCAATATAGATTCGGACGAGTTTTCTTGTCAATATTCCTTTCGACAGATACCTGGGTAGCCGTTACGTACAACTAGTGCCACCGACGTGTTTGTAGTTAAACCCAATGCCAGAGTATTGTCGAGTCTTTAGAGTCCCACACAGAAGGTTTCCCGGTTCAGGTGAAACGGTGTAGTATGCGTATTTAGATACGCTCGGGTGTTCAATTGAACACGTGTATTTTATACACGTGTTTTAATCGTACAATTTAGTAATATTAGTAGGTTTGAATGATAGCCAGATATGGAACTAGTATTATATTGCTTTCTTTCAGGTATTTGCCTTTTAACACCAATACATTATTTATACGAATACATGTATTTGTATAAATACGGATATTTATGTCTTGATACAAATACATGTATTTCATTCTTAATATGAATACGCGTGTTCCCCTCAGAAGGACGCGGCGGAGACGCGATGTACGTCTTCCCTGAAGTTCGAGGCAGATGCTATTTGGTTTTATCCGTCCACCTCTCCGAAGATACCAAGTTGATTTATGGCACCGTGTATCTAAAGTTTAAACGGATGCGGCCGATGTAGCAGACTTCCTCAGATTCCCCCTCGTTCGAGGGTTTTTGATTGTGGGGACGCTCTTCCCTGCAGGCGCAAGCCCCTGCAGTTAATTACGCTACCGCACCGCGGTAACAACTTTCTCCTTCTCCAGATGGTCACTTCGTGTCGTGGGTGTTTGTTTTGTTTGTGGTTGCCCGTGGATTGTATACAGAGACTAATTTATGTTGTCGCCCGTAGGACGTGGATTAGTCCAAATCCGTATTTTCTTAGATTTGGGTTTGGGGTTTTGGTTTAAGGATACGTTAGCCATATTTGAGGCTAAGATCAACTTAAACGTTTGTTAAGGATACGTTAGTCTAATCTGAGACTAAGATCATCTTAACAGGATCATTTAGATCCGACAAAAGAGCATTTGGGGGCTCTATTGTTCTAGTTTAGGGACATAGTGGTCCATTTCCAGTTTAGGGACATGGTGGTCGATTTCCAGTTTAGGGACATGGTGGTCCAACATTCCCATTTGGGGGACGAATATTGGTTTAAGGATATCATAGTCCATGAGTTTAAGGACCCCACAGTCCGTATTACCAGTTTAGGGACATGGTGGTCCAACATTCCCATTTTGGGGATGAATATTGGTTTAAGGACATCATAGTCCATGAGTTTAAGGACCCCACAGTCCGTATTACCAGTTTAGGGACATGGTGGTCCAACATTTCCATTTTGGGTACGAATATTGGTTTAAAGACATCATAGTCCATGAGTTTAAGGACCCCACAGTCCGTAGAAATGTATGGTTGTCGGGACCCGTCACCTCACTGACGACGTTAAAGGATTGCAACGACAAATATCAGAGGAGTTCAGAGATGTACCCTTGAACCGGTTGTAAATTGATTAGAAGAGTAATTGTGCTCAGTTCAATTTAATTTGAGGACTTATGACCAGAATTGGGTTAAGTCCAGTTAGAAAAATGTCTAACATTTTATTCACATTTGGCCTGTTAGGCCTTTGATTGGGCTCTGCCCTCTTTTTTTCTTTTATTATAATGCACAGCATTTGTCTTTGGTCTAATAGACCTTTAATTGGGCTCTGCCCTTTTTAATAATGCATAGCATTCAAGGTTCTGACAGTGCGCCATGTGGCCTGTCAGGCGCTCTGTGCCAATTAAAGAGCGCAAGGTGCCAGTGCATGCGGGGGTGACACGTGTCACGCTCTGCTGAGCGCAAGTCTGTTAGCGCAATGCGCTGCGCCAGTGCGCTGCGCTAGTGCGCTGCTGATACGTGGCGCGCTCTGGTGCAGTGCTCCAACCCAAGAGCGCAGTGCTCTGTTTTTTAGGAGCACAAGGCGCAGATTGACACGTGGCACTCTCTGGTGACTTGCGCCAGTCCAAGGAGCGCAACAGCGTAAATTAAGAGTGCAGGGCACTGTTCAATAGCGCAGAGCATATCTTGATCAATTTTGGATTAAAGAAAAGAATCTTTTCAGCTCTAAAGAGGTTCTACCTCAAGATTCAAGAACCAATGGTTTATCAAAAGGCAGTGCCTTTATATAGATCAAAAGATCTAGGGATGAAGTAAATTACTTCTTTTATTTTCTTTGTGATTGGATCTTTTTTGATCTTTTTCTATTGAAGATCTTGATCTTAGATCTTTGATCTTTTTAGAAGAAATTCTTCTTTTTTCAAAGGTTTACCTTTTTTCTCTTTGAGCTTTTCTCAAAGTTTGCAGAGGAGCTCTGTATATATTTTTGTATCTCTGTCTGTATCTATGAAACTTAGAGTCTAGGGGCCTTTATATAGGGCCAATTTGTTTATTAGGTTAGTTACAGAGATCTTTCTCTGATTGATCTAGGATACTTCCCCACCGTTGGATCTTTTGATCCTAAGGCCTCTGTTTTACAGAAGATAATCTTCTTGTTTTTAACAAGATTAAAATGATCTTTCAAGAATTTTAATTCTGATTAAATAATTCATTATTTAAGTTTTAGTGCTAGCACAGTTGGCGCAAGCGCACCTGCGCTTGACACGTGTCGCGCAGCGCAACTGCGCTGACACGTGTCCGCAGCGCAACTGCGCTAGCGCGACTGCGCTGACACGTGTCGCGCAGCGCAAAGCGCAAGTTATCTGAAGCGTTGCTTTCTTTATTTTTTAAAATTTAAAATTTAAAATTTAAAACAGAGCCTTGCTCTGATTGGGGGAAACGGAAGCGTTGCTTCATTTCTCACCTTGGAATTTGAACAGAGCTTTTCTCTGATTGGGGGAAACAAATGCCCCCCATCGTTGCGCTTACGTGGCCCCAGACGTGAGCGCAGCGGTGGCAGAATTCCAACCGTTGCGCCATCTTTTGGAAGTTGAAACGGCTCTCAATGCCTATAAATAGGACCTTTGGTCCCTTAGATGATTTTCATCACCTCCTTGAGAATTATCTCTTATTCAGAGCATTGCTCTTAGGCTTTAAGAACTTTTCAAGAGTAAAACTTAGGTATAGTTAAAAACTTTTAAGAAACCAGGGTTTTACCCATTAACAGAGCTTTGCTCTTTATAGATCTTTGATCTAAAGAGAACCATTTTAGGTTTCCAATAATAGAGCCTTTACTCTCTAAAAGGATTTTATTTATAATTTCTTGATTCATTAATGGAGCTTTGCTCCTTTTAAATCATATAGCAGAACTCTTAAGAATTTTTCATGGATCTTTGAAGATTAAAAACAGGATCTTATTTTTTTGATGAATTATATCATCTTTTCAGAGCAAAGCTCTCAATGTTCACGGGAGATTTTCTTTAAATTCTCCTCATAACTGATTTTGACAGGTGTTACTCCTGTCTGTAGAGCATTGCTCTCGAGGAGTTTAACTCCCTGTGTCTTTTTTTTCTCATTGCTAATCTTCCAATGATGTTTCTTTCAGGCATTATGGTCGTTCATTTATACAGTCTGCACGAGTTCATTACTTATGAGGATATCCGCGTACAGGGCCGTCACCAAAACCAAGAGTTTACAGATGCCCAGTGTGTGGAGATTATGGGTCGTCTGCATGCACGCGTTGGTTGGTTGCTTCCTCGCCGTTCTGCCCTCTTGAAAGTCGTGCTGGGAGCAATTTGGAGAGCACTTCCGGGGTTTCACGAGGCCATGCCGCTTAATGCCCTAGATGATGCCGAAGACAAGGTGCATTCAGTATACCTGTCGGGGCTGATCTCGAAGAAACGGCGAGATAGCCTCATTGACATTCTGCATCAAATTTTTCAACAGACGACGATAATCGCTGCTTATTAAAGGATGGGGGGCCTTGCCGAAGATCTTGACACGCGTGAGCGCGAGAGGATGCACACGAGAATGATCAGAAAGGCCAGAAAGAATCTAGGTGGCCTTACTTTCGAATTCCTTAATCCATGCCCTGGATCTGAGGTTTTGCCATTGTAAACATTTCAATAATGCTGCTTTTGTTTATTGTCTTCATTGATGTAAGAATTTTCCGAGTATGAATGACAAATTTTTTGCCTCCTTCCTTTTATTTTCTGCTTTGTTATTGGCATATTCCTTAAGTAAGCATAGCCTGTAGGTGATATAGAACATTCCGTCTTGAATACTTTGGGGAGTAGTGATGGGTTAGGAAGCAGGTTCAGATCTGCTACCTAAGGCTTTTCAACTTTATGAGCCGTGAGGGTCTCATAAAGACTTTTCTCCCTACGAGTCGACAGGATCTCGTAGGTGTATTTTCTCCTTAGGAATTGTGAGGATTCCTAAGTGCGTTTTCTCTTATAAGTCGTAAGGATCTTATAAGAGAATTTTCCCTCTTACGAGTCGAGAGGACCCGTAAGCGGTTGTTTCCCTCCTTGTCGAGATTCGACTTTAGAGAGTGTGTAGTATGCAAGAGTCCATTTTGGACTGACTTGCAGGGTCCCAGTACTTAGGAAACAGGTTTTTTAATCCCCACTGCCTAAGGCTTTATCTTACAAGTCGAGACGAATCGAGAAGTTCTCGCAAAGACACTAATTTCCTCACGAGTCGAGACGAATCGAGCAGTTCTCGCAAGAATATCCTAACTTCACAGTTAACCTCTGCTCTTTACGACAGAGGTCCGTTAGGGTCTGTGGTACTTAGGGTTTTGTCCGTCGTACCGTTGTGTTGGCTGATGTATTCCTTGATAGGCAATCTTGCTGTTCGAGTAGCCTTGCGACTGTCATGTCTTTGATCCCTTCGGGGGCTGGACAAGACGTCTTCAAGCAATCCTCCTAGGCAGTTTGACCGTCGGAAGAGCAAGCGTTAGGAATTTTGCCATGCCGGTTTTTACTTGAGGTTAGGTTCATTTTGGAGAGCCCCGATGAGTCATAACCACTCCGCGCTGGTGTGGGATGATCTCCGATAGTCTTTCAGGTTTTATATGAGTTACCGTCAAGAACCTGAAGCTAGGAATTTAGCCTTTGCTTCGTTTTGCTGGCATTGCGTCTGCTGTAACGAGACGAATGTCGCGGTTGTCTCTAGGTCACGGGTGAACCTTCGAGGCTTGGAACTAGGGATTTTGCTGTGGCTCCATTGTTTGATTGTCGCGTCTGAATCCTACTGGGGGAAGAACGCCGGGGTGGCATCGCGTCTGCTGTATCGAGACGAACGTCGAGGTGGCGATCACTCCATGCTGGTGTGGGATGATCTCCGATAGTCTTTCAGGTTTTATATGAGTTGCCGTCAAGACCCTGAAGCTAGGAATTTGGCTTTTGCTTCGTTGTTTGATTGTTGCGTCTGAATCCTGCCGGGGGAAGAACGCTGGGGTGACATCTCGTCTGCTGTATCGAGACGAATGTCGAGGTGGCGATCACTCTATGCTGGTGTGGGATGATCTCCGGTAGTCTTTCAGGTTTTATATGAGTTGCCGTCAAGACCCTGAAGCTAGGGATTTGGCCTTCGCTTCGTTTGCTTTGGCGTATCCGAATCCTGTTGGAGGAAGGACGCTGTAGTGACATTTTTTCTGCTGTATCGAGACGAACGTCGAGGTGGTGACCATTCTATGTAGGATGATCTCCGGTAGTCTTTCAGGCTTTATATGAGTTACCATCAAGACCCTGAAGCTAGGAATTTGGCCTTCGCTTTGTTTGCTTTGGCGTGTCCGAATCCTGTTGGACGAAGAACACTGTAGTGACATCTCGTCTGCTGTATCGAGACGAACGTCGAGGTGGTGACCACTCTATGTGGGATGATTTCTAGTAGTCTTTCAGGTTTTATATGAGTAACCATCAAGACCCTGAAGCTAGGAATTTGGCCTTCGCTTTGTTTGCTTTGGCGTGTCCGAATCCTGTTGGAGGAAGAACACTGTAGTGACATCTCATCTGCTGTATCGAGACGAACATCGAGGTGGTGACCACTCTATGTGGGATGATCTCCGGTGGTCTTTCAGGCTTTATATGAGTTGCCGTCAAGACCCTGAAGCTAGGAATTTGGCCTTTGCTTCGTTTGCTTTCATTGCGTCTGCTGTGTCGAGACGAATGTTGAGGTGGAGCTGGGATTTTGCCGTCACTCCGCTTAGTGATGTTGCGTACGAGTCTTGCTGGAGGAAGAATGCTATAATGACATCTCTTCTGCATCTGGTTGGAGTGAAGAGAAACGCCGTTGGTGATCTCTAGGCTGTCTGTGATCCGTTGAGATTCGGAACTAGTGGACTTTGCTATGGTTCCGTTATTCTGCCCCTGGGTCGTTTGTTGACGTCGCAACTGCATCCTTCTGGATTGCGAAGGAACGCCGTTGTTGACATTGCGTCTGCTGTATCAAGACGAATGCTGAGGTGGTCTCTAGGTTGTCTGTGAACCGTCGAGATTTGGAACTAAGGACTATGCCGTGGCTCCGTTTGATGGTGTAACATCTGTGTCCTGCTGGAATGAGGCGGCACACCGTTGTTGGTCTCCAGGCTGTGGATGTGGCCATTGAGACTTGGCTTTCTATCTGATGGAGCCTGGTGGGATGATATGGTTCCCTTTTTGTTCGTGCCCCTGGATTGTATACAGGGATCGATGTGATCTCACCTGTAGGGCATAAATTTCATTATAAATATTTTTCATTTTATTTCTTTCCTCGATGCTCTATCATTTCAGCTTTTATATCACGAAGGTCGCGATTGCCCAATCATTTCGGCTATTTTTCGCGGTGCCCTATCATTTCGGTTATTTATTTTATTTTTACTCGCTGCTTTTTATTACGAGTTGCCCAATCATTTTGGCTATTTTGCATGCATACATTTTTTCTTTACTTGTTGATTTTGTTGCAAGTTGCCCTATCATTTCGGCTATTTCGTATGCATGTGTGGCTTGCTGTCTTTTCGCCGCAAGTTTTGGATTAGACACCGATTTCGGCATCAGCACCGCTACAACTGGGATGTTGCCAGGAGCGAATCATCATTTGCCTCTGTCTATGTTGAACAAAGGTGGCTTAGTAAACAGGGTTAGGATCCTGTCGACTAAGCCTTTTGACTTCATGAGCCGTAAGGGTCTCACAAAGGTATTTCTCCCCACAAGTCGTGAGGATCTCGTAGGTGTGTTTTCTCCTTAGGAATCGTGAGGATTCCTAAGTGTCTATTCCTCTGTAAGTCGTAAGGATCTTACCAAAGGGTTTTCTCCTTATAAGTCGAGAGGACTTACGAGGGTCGTTCACCATATGGACACATCCCTAGTCACGGGTGGGACTTGGTTAGGGAAATGTTTATTCGCGCCCGTGGATTGTATACAAGGGTCAGTATTGAGCCGCTTGTAGGGCAATATCGAAGGTTGTGGGGGTTGCTTAAGAACAGGTTCAGGTCTCTGTAACTTAAGACTTTCAAATCTTATGAGCCGTGAGGGTCCCATAAGAGAGTTCTCCTTACGAGTCGTGAGGATCTCGCAAGTGTAATTTCTCCTTAGGAATCGTGAGGATCCCTAAGTGTGTTGCTCCCTTGTGAGTCGTAAGGATCTCACGCGGGTGGTTTCTCCTTACAAGGTCGAGAGGACCCTATAAGTGTCTTTTAACGATGTTGCGCCCTTTCGGATTTTCATAAACACTCGCCGGTAGCCCTGCTGTTTTTACTCACGGAGCCCTTTTGGGTTTTCATCCGTGTCCATTTTGCTTATGGACATACCGTATTTTTTTTATTCTTTTTTCTAACGAGGTTGCGCCCTTTCAGGTTTTCACAAGACTCGCCGGTAGCCCTGCTGTTTTTACTCACGGAGCCCTTTCGGGTTTTCATCTGTGCCCATTTTGCTTATGGACATACCGTTTTTTTTTTATTATTTCTTTTTTTTATCACGTCACCCTGAGGATGCTGCGGTAGTTGTTTAAAGATGTTTCGGTCATAGGTCAACATATGATTACGCAGCTAAATTTTGCCGCAAATCTTCACATGTTTTGTGCCGGAGGTAGATTCCTTGAAGAGAGGGCTGCGGGCGACTTCTTTGTCAGCGTCGCTTCCAAATGTGAGATTTGCGATCCCTTGGTGTCGGCTGTGAGACAGTTGCCAACAACTCTTTCTCTCTCATCTGTCGTGCTTTTCCGTTCCCGACGAGCCTTGCGCTTCACTCGTTGAACGTGTCGTCGATGGGAAACATATCCCTACCACCAGTTTTTAAAGGCTATGCACTCCTCGGTGGGGTCTGCAATCCTCTGATGGTATAGGCAGAAGTTAGGATGTATGTCTGCTTCATCAAGACGTATATTGCCAGGGGAATTTTCTTTTGAGAGAGGGCAACTTCATTCCTATTGCCAGGGCCCTAGCGAATTGATTCCTTACTTTAAGCTTGCTTTTGCTGGGGATAGGGACGCTTTGCTCCAGTCGGTGCGTCTCGACCTTTTCCTCCAGCCGTTGGCGTTTGGCCTTTTCAAATATGACCGTCTCGCGTTCCCGATCAGCTTTACTTTTCAAAAGAGCTTCGTTGAGGAATGCATCAATTGTTTCATCTGCTGGCCCTAGAAGTTCCGGTTTAGGATCTGCCCCCAGCTTCTCAGTGCAAGGAGTTTTCTCATCGTCTGTAAACGAGTGGGAGATCATATGACAACTTGCTACGCAACCCTCAGATTAATCCGACTAGCTTTCTCCATCATCTTCCTCCTGAAAGACGTAGCTGAGGAACTCTTGGAGCGTGATGGGAGTCCGTGCTTTCTGATTATACTCCTCCAGCACGTCAATCTGTTTCTGCAGGTCCGTGCGCTTGTCGCCAGGCTTCACGAGCTTCTTGGATTTCTTCTTCTTTTTCTTTGAAGATTTTAACGGCTGGGTGTGAGTGCTTGGGCCATCACCACTGATCTTTGGAGTTGGGCGCGGCTTCAGCATCCCTTCGATGATCTGGGATTCTAGCGGGTTCTTCCACCTGATCGCCGGGCATGTCTGGAGATCATTCAGCATCCTTTTGGTTTTGGCTGATAGCAAAACCTCCCACGGAGCTTCTTCAACAAGGGAGCACGTTACCCCCGGCATATTCACCTTTTTAGGGGTATGAGGTTGCGGCGGGTTCACCTTCCATTTTTCGCACAACACGAACTTGCCTTGTTGGTACTGATCCTCGATCTATCCCTTAAAGACGAAGCAATCCTCGATCGGGTGACTTACCGTTTGGTGGTAAGGGCAATAATTGGGATTATTCACTTCGCTGGGTTGCGGTGGTCGCCTTGGATTCGGGAGATTGATAAGCCTATTGCGCATCGCCAGCTCGAACAGCCTCTTCGTTTTATCCCGCGGGAATGAGTAAAGGCGCTTTATTTTCTCATTATAATACCACCATCTCTCTTCCAGTTGATCCGCTAGCTTTGGGGCACTGGGCTGCTGTTGGGTGTTCGCAACGAAGATCGCCTTCCCTTTACCCTTGTCGTTTCGGGGTTCCGGCTTCGGAGGAGACGGTCTGTGACCCATTTGATCCATCTGGGCTAGCTTATCAATTAAAGCCTGGAACATGGTCGGTTTAAAGAACATCATGAACTGTGAAATAGTTGCATGAGGATCTAGAGTGCCCACGAACATGCCCACAGCTGGCGCTTCTTCGATGCGCTGTTCGCACTTCGACCACAAGTTCCGCCATCGGATTGCATATTGAACCAAAGTTTCGCCCGGCTTTGCACTTGCAAGGATCAAAGCTGTTATTGGATTACGCTCGCTGGCTCTTACGAATCTTTGTGTAAACAGTAGCTCCATCTCCGCAAATGTTTTGACAGAGTCGTTAGGTAGCTCCGAATACCATTCAAAGGCCGTTTCTCCTAAGCTGCCGATGAATTGGCGAAGCAACAGTTTGTCGTCGCCTCCAGTGTTGCCGCATAAGGCCCTGAATTGGGCGACATGCCGATGTGGATTCCCTGTCCCTTTGTACACATGGAATTTAGGGATCGTATATCCCGGCAGGTAACTGATTTGGTCATACCAGGCCGGATAAGGTCGTCCGGTTCTAACAATTTGCCCAGCCGCTTCAGTCGCCTGATGAACTCGTATCTGCTGAGCTATATAGTCGTCTAGTGCAGCTTTGGAAATGGTTTCCTCCTTGGCTGCTGAATGAGCCGGAGGTGGATTTGATGTTTCTCCTATGTCGTTTTCGAGGATAATCGGAGGATCCGGCTGTAACATCATTCCTACCATGTCTTGGAAGAGAAGCGCCATTTGTTTTATGTTGGCAGCTTGTTCTGCTGCTTCTCTGTCCTTCTTTTCGAGGACTCTGCGTAGGAAGTCAGCGTCAGTTTCTTGTTCGTGACACTGTTCTGGTGATGCCTCCGAGCTTTCTTTTGGCCCGGTCAGGGCGGCCATTGCAGTCATCATTTCTTGAAGCTTCTGTTGTTGCTCCTGGGCTTTTGTCACGGATCGAGTGAGCGGTCGGTGACCCGTTGAAGCACGGCTATCCTCCTTTCCGGAAGCCATATAAACAGTATGGACCATTATGCCCCCAGAATTGGGGCGTTTAAATTTAGTGTCTTTGCGATTTTCTAAAGACACAGGGATCTTCTCCGACCTCCTTCTTTTGTGAGCGGTCGAAGTTGAGGGGGCCGTTGTAGTGGGCACCCAACTAGCTGTTGCTTTTTCTGGCTTGACAGAGTAGTCCTTCTCCTACCGAACCTTCATCCTTTTCTATCTGCGGAGATAGTCTTGATCCATTACGGAGTCTTGGACTTGATGCCAGACCTTGTAAATTTTAGAGGACAGCCGTTGAGGGGGCTGCTCCAGCTTCACCTTTGGGGCGTTATCCACGGGTGTAGGAGATCTTTTCAATACGACAGTTGGCAAGTTTTTGCGCACCCTTTTTAGCGGTTCAAAGCTATTCCTGATCGGAACAGCAGCATTGATTTCCACCATCGGAGCTGGCGGAGTTAGCCCAGAGGGGGAGTTGCCCCCGGCCTTCCTTACCTGACGCCAGTGACGACGGCGACCATGTCGCGCGATTGGAGTTGGTTTAGCCGCAGGGGTGACCTCCTCATGCCCTCCGTGTTGGTCAGGATCAGCCTTTTAAAGACCGACGTTCGTTGAATGGGGACGGCCAACCTATCAAAAGCAGACTTCTGAGTATGGGAAGCAACCTTGGTGATTTCTCCTGGAACAGGAGCAGAAATAGTCAGTCTTGAGAAGACCGACCCTTTGGCAGGAGAAACCGTCTTGACGATTTAAGGAGCAGGGATGGCTATCTTCTTTGGGATGGCCACTTCAGGTGTAATGGGCTTCTTGGCAGGCCCATCGGAGTTCAGGCTCAGCCTTCCGAAGACTGATGCTGCTAGCTTAACATTGGACGACCCGTTGAGAGGGGCCGTGGTAGTAGTGAGTCGATCAAAGATCGACTTCTTTGGAGCTTCTTGTGACGGTACAGGGGCGTTGAAGCTCATGGGTGGGAGTATGGTCCCGAAGAATAGTCTAGTGGTGGCTTGAGTTACCTGCTCCATTGGCATCTTGAAAAGGGAGGCCGCTTGGGGCCCATAAGTCACTCCTCCAGCAAGGACGGAGTGAGAGTTGCGGTTGCAGGTAGTGCAGTTTGAAGCCATTGATTTTCTATTTTCTGTACGGAGCAAGACACCAAATCTAAGTACCTCGAATCCATAGGCAACCACAGCAAACCGCGATTCGTTCGCGAACACGACACACGAAGTGTAAAGTGGAAAGAGGAAGAGGTCCCACCGGGCGTGCCAGAATCTGTTCCCCTCCGAAGGACGCGGCGGAGACGCGATGTACGTCTTGCCTGAAGTTCGGGATAGATGCTATTTGGTTTTATCCATCCACCTCTCCGAAGATGCCAAGTTGATTTATGGCACCGTGTATCGAAGGTTTAAACGGATGCGGCCGATGTAGCAGATTTCGTCAGATTCCCCCTCGTTCGGGGGGTTTTTGATTGTGGGGACGCTCTTCCCTGCAGGCGCAAGCCCCTGCAGTTAATTACGCTACCGCACCATGGTAACAACTTTCTCCTTCTCCAGATGGTCACTTCGTGTCGTGGGTGTTTGTTTTGTTTGTGGTTGCCCGTGGATTGTATACGGAGACTAATTTATGTTGTCGCTCGTAGGACGTGAATTAGTCAAAATCCGTATTTTCTTAGATTTGGGTTTGGGGTTTTGGTTTAAGGATACGTTAGCCATATTTGAGGATAAGATCAACTTAAACGTTTGTTAAGGATACGTTAGTCTAATTTGAGACTAATATCATCTTAACAGGATGATTTAGATCCGACAAAAGAGCATTTGGGGGCTCTATTGTTCTAGTTTAGGGACATAGTGGTCCATTTCCAGTTTAGGGACATGGTGGTCGATTTCCAGTTTAGGGACAGGTGGTCTAACATTCCCATTTTGGAGACGAATATTGGTTTAAGGACATCATAGTCCATGAGTTTAAGGACCCCACAGTCCGTATTACCAGTTTAGGGACATGGTGGTCCAACATTCCCATTTTGGGGACGAATATTGGTTTAAGGACATCATAGTCCATGAGTTTAAGGACCCCACAGTCCGTATTACCAGTTTAGGGACATGGTGGTCCAACATTCCCATTTTGGGGACGAATATTGGTTTAAGGACATCATAGTCCATGAGTTTAAGGACCCCACAGTCCGTAGCAATGTATGGTTGTCGGGACCCGTCACCTCTCTGACGACGTTGAAGGATTGCAACGACAAATATCAGAAGAGTTCAGAGATGTACCCTTGAACCGGGTGTAAATTGATTAGAAGAGCAATTGTGCTCAGTTCAATTTAATTTGAGGACTTATGGCCAGAATTGGGTTAAGTCCAGTTAGAAAAATGTCTAACATTTTATTCACATTTGGCCTGTTAGGCCTTTGATTGGGCTCTGCCCTCTTTTTTTATTTTATTATAATGCACAGCATTTGTCTTTGGTCTATTTGACCTTTAATTGGGCTCTGCCCTTTTTAATAATGCATAGCATTTAAGGTTCTTACAGTGCGCCACGTGGCCTGTCAGGCGCTCTGCGCCAATTAAAGAGCGCAAGGCGCCAGCGCATGCGGTGGTGACACGTGTCACGCTCTGCTGAGTGCAAGTCTGTTAGCGCAATACGCTGCGCCAGCACGCTGCGCTAGTGCGCTGCTGACACGTGGCGCGCTCTGGTGCAGTGCGCCAACCCAAGAGTGCAGTGCTCTGTTTTTTAGGAGCGCAAGGTGCAGATTGACACGTGGCGCTCTCTGGTGACTTGCGATAGTCCAAGGAGCGCAACAGCGCAAATTAAGAGTGTATGGCACTGTTCAATAGCGCAGAGCGCATCTTGATCAATTTTGGATCTAAGAAAAGAATCTTTTCACCTCTAAAGAGGTTCTACCTCAAGATTCAAGAACCAATGGTTCATCAAAAGGCAGTGCCTTTATATAGATCAAAAGATCTAGGGATGAAGTAAATTACTTCTTTTATTTTCTTTGTGATTGGATCTTTTTTGATCTTTTTCTATTGAAGATCTTGATCTTGTTCTTAGATCTTTGATCTTTTTAGAAGAAATTCTTCTTTTTTCAAAGGTTTACATTTTTTTTCTTTGAGCTTTTCTCAAAGTTTTTAGAGGAGCTCTGTATCTTCTGTATGTATCTCCCCTAGACTTGGAGTCTAGGGGCTTTTATATAGGGCCAATTGGTTTGTTGAATTGGTTAGAGAGATCTTTCTCTGATTGATTTGGGAATATTTCCCACCGTTGGATCTTTGATCCTAAAGCTTCTGTTTTACAGAAGATAATCTTCTTGTTTTTAACAAGATTGGAAAGATCTTTCTAGAATTTTAATTTTGATTAATTAAATAATTATTTAAGTTTTAGTCCTGGCACAGTTGGCGCAAGCGCACCTGCGCTTGACACGTGTCACGCAGTGCAGAGCGCAGCGCAACTGCACTGACATGTATCGCGCAGCGCAGAGCGCAAGTGATCTGAAGCATTGCTTCAACTTTTGAATTTTGAATTTCAAAACAGAGCTTTGCTCTTAAAGGGAGATTTTCTCCTTTATTATTATTATTATTTATTTATTTATTTATTATTTTTTACGGAAGCGGGTTTTGAGCCAAAATTTTGGCGGGAACAACGCGTATTTTGTATTTTCGATACAAATATAGCATTCTTATTTTGGTAGAAATATGGGTATACGTATTTATTATAAATACGGGTATAGATGGTTGTATATATATACATATATATATATATATATATATTTATATATATGTATTAATATGTGTACAAGTGAGGTGGCCTCTCTCTTCTTCTCATCTCTTCTAGTTTTGGAAAGAAGTGTGTAGGCTTGTGACTCACACTAGTGAGTCACAACCCTACTAACTTATATTATTTTTTAAAGATATGAAGAGATAAAGGTGAGAGTGTAGATTATTATTAGGTTTTAATAATTATCTTTAACCATCCTCTTCTTCCTCCTCCTCATTTTTCTCTCTTGAGTTTTTTGAGGAATATAAAGAGAGCATCTTGACACTACTACCAAACCTCTAAGTATCAAGACTTAGCAAGTCTTGATCTTTATTTGCTTCTTAGTTTAAAACTAGAAGCTAGAGCTTGAACCGACATTTAGGTGGATCATCTTTGACGCGGGAAGATCACTTCGTAAGTTCGATCCAAGGTCCCTAGGAGCTCAAGGAGAGGAACACATAAGACCCGAAGGACACGACTTCAAAGGTTGTAGTCCTTTACCTAGTATTTAAACTCTTTAGTTTAAGTTAGTTTAGTGTTGGATTTGAATTTTAGGGTTAAAGTTTATAGTGCTCAACTAAAAATTAATGTTTTTAATTCCGCAAGCGTCGTAGTCATCACGGCACGAGCACTATGGACTTACACCATTATTAGAGCCAACCTAAACACTTAAACTAATAGTAGACGATGTTAGGGTTTCGAAATCGAAATAACTCCGTATTTGTTAAACCGTGAATCCTAGTTTCTGTCGAACTTTTTTGAGCCTCTAATTTTTTTTTAAACAATTGCAGAGTGCTCTTTATGGTGTTAGATGAACATCAGAGAAGAACGAGACCCTATCTCTTAAAGTTGGTCGCCAATTTTCTCCAATTTCCCGCCGTTGGCGGTTTTATTGTTGAGTTTGGTCTTGTGCTTCTCGTGGTCTCTTGTATACTTGGATTTAGGGTTTCTGGTATTATTTGATTGTGCTCAAATTTCATATTGTGTTATTTTTGTGTATGGGCAATACGGAGTGTTTCTAAATCGAAATTTTAACATCGTTGCTTGTTTTTCCGTTTGTATATGTGTTTCTAAATGTCAACTAATTGTTATACGTCGATTAGTAGAGATTGCACATATCTTGTATGAGTTGTGGTTTTGATATGGAAATAGATGTGATCGTCGTGATGGAATAGCTGGAGGTTTTTACATGTGAGAGAGTGTTTTCTTTTTCATTCATGTATTATTTTAAATGTTTTAATATTTTTTGTGGGGCACTTCCGGGCTGAGGTTGTAGCCACCGCTGTATTATTTACATTTCTGTATTATGGACTCAAGGCGGGATGCTCAAGTAACCGGGTTCTAGAGGCCAAAGGGTGACCATCTCGGGCAGTGAGAATAGGTCACCTAACTCTAGGATTGGTAGGGTTGCTTTCTACACTCGTAGGGGTCTAGGGGATTGGGTTTAGGCTATTTATCATGACCGTGGAATCCACGTTTTCATAAATGGCTTAAAAGAAAACACGGAAATTCTAGTATATCCTCTATTTTCATTTGTGTTGCTTCTGCTGTGATCTGTGATGTTTATCATTGTATGAGACGAATGACTATACATATATTATATATAATAAAAGTTGCTTATATTTTGCATCCGCGCTAGTGCTGTCCCCGCCCTGCCGTAAGTTAAGTAACCTTATGGTGAAGACCCGGGACCCTGTGGCAAATGCAGATAGCATAAGCGTACGTTCTATTTTCGTTTCTTCTGCAATAATAGGGTTAATTGATGGGACCACATTAATTATGATTAATGCAAAGAAACAAACCAAAAGTTTAATGTCGTTGGAAAAATTTTAGAAACCACTCGGTTTTCTTTAAAAACAACTTTTAAATGCAGAGCCTAAACCACTCCTTTTAAAATCTATTCGGTTCCTTTGATTATATCAAGTTCATTACGTTCAATGTTTTCACCAAAACTAGCCTTAGCCCTCCATTATTTCAGATAGGTATTCACTAGTATTCAAACTATATATTTTGACCTTGGCCAAGGCATAGTGATTGGCAGCTAATGGATATTTATCTATAGTATAGATAGATGCGTTAATCTAGGACAGGCGTACAACCATTTTGGCCTTCGTCAAGGATTTGTACGAATGGGTCTAGGTTAACCAGGAAAATGACGGGTTGAACTTGACTTGCGACTTATGATATTTTGGCTTTCGTCAAAGTCATAAGCGCTTGTGGCAAAAACCACATCAGGAGTTTCAAAGGAAAAGGAAACTTGCTAGTTTTGCATACCTTCTGGAGTGTGGTAATTTTGGTAGGATTCCTTCAAAGTTATCACACAATGATAGTTGGATCTCGATCCCACTGTGAGTAATTACTATTACTCTTCGGGAGATTTTTCACTTTACAATCAATGCTAAAACCCGGTAGGTGTCTAGAAAAGTGTCAGCAGGGTAACGCCTCCAGGGAAAAGATGTTATTTAATTAAGGAACATTGAGAAAGTATTGTAAAACCTCCCTCGAAGTACCGACACTAGCCTGGAGTAAAGGTTAAAGAAAGAATTATAGGGTGCGATTAATCCCGACTAATTCTTCATTTATGGTTTGAAGGAGAATTCGAGGAAACAGTGGGAGCCATCCTGTATAGATAAACTAAAAACCAATCTAAATTTGTAAGAGCGTCTATGTTGAGTGTTTCTTCTCTCTCTCCCTAATTGCAGCGACCAAGATGATTAGGCTTGAGTTACTATTAGATAAAAACATATTGACGGGGCCGAACTATAAAGATTGGCTAAGGAATGTCTAGATGACCATTACTTATGATAAGCAAGGCTACCTCCTTACTATTAAAGCCCCACCATCCCAGGTCCAGATTTAACAGTTTTGGACATTGAGGTCTGTAAGACTTGAGATATTGATTGCGCGAAAGCCAAGTGTCTCGTGCTGGCTTATATGCATAATGAACACCAGAGGCGGCACGAGAAGATAGACCTAGCTTCCATCTTCCTCCATACCAAGGATTTATATGGAGAGCAATCTCGTATTGCAAGATACGAGACCTCGAAAAGATTTTTTAGACGAGATTGGCTTGTCGGGTCATCTGTAGGGGACCACGTCATTAAGATGATCAGCTTCATTGAAGAGCTCACGGACCTTGGGACCACGTTGGAGATCGAGTTGTACACAGACTTCATTCTACAGTCACCCCCTTCTACCCATGCTAAGTTTATGTTGAATTTTAATATACAAGGAAAGGAAATTACATTTCCAGAGTTCCTCAACATGTTGAGGAGTGCAGAGGGCACCCTAAAGAAATCCAGGAAGACACACGCGCTGCTTTTTGGGGAACCTTCTTCCTCAAAATTCAAGGCTAAAACCAAGGGGAAGAAGTAGAAGGCCCTCACCAAGCCGAAACACTGTATCGTTAAGGTACAAGGAAGGGCAAAGCAAAAATAGGAGGGCCAATATTGGCAAAGGAGGAATGCTTTTACTGTCACAAGAAAGGTCATTGAAGAAGGACTGCTGGGCTTGGGAAGCCAAGAACTAAGATCCGAAGCAAGCTGTGGTTTCGGCTTTAGGTGTGTTAATGATTGAGAAATTTTTGTCAATAAACTCTACTTTCTGGGTATTGGATACCATTTTAGAATCTCATATCTGTAATTCTTTGCAGGCACTGAGAAGCCATAGAGTTTTGAAAGCATGTGATATGACCCTCAGAGTTGCAAACGGAGAGAGCATGGATGCTATTTCCGTAGGGGAATATCACATAGGATTGACAAGTGAAACATTTTGATTTTGCGTAACTATTTTTGTTGTACCTAGTATGACATGTAATATCATCTCTGTATCTTTATTATCTAAAAAAGGTTATGATTTTACATTTGTAAGCGGTGTTGTTAACATTCACCTTAATCATAACTTGATTGGGTTCGGTACACTAGATAATGGAATATATGTATTAAACCAACATCAGGTTTTCAATGTTTAGAACACACTTAAAAGAAAGACTCCAGAATTAAATCAAGCTTTCTTATGGTGTTGTAGACTAGGTCATATCAATGAAATACGGTAGACGAAATTACATAAAGATGGATATTTGGATTCATTTGAATATGTTGTAAGTCGATGTCCGCACACCCCGCGGGTTCGCGGAGAGGCGGAATACGTAAAAAACAATTTTATTGGTGTCGCAACACCGACTTGAACTCCAGGATCGATGCTAAACCCTAGCCTAACCAAACTTGTGTGGAGGTTTAACTACTCGGATAAAAGTTATACCTCATGATACCATGTTCTTCGGTTCTTCTTGTCACTGTCCTTCTCCTCGTCATAGGCTCTAAGGATCATAACGTATCGGGTAACCTTGTCGGCCTCCTCGAGTGAAAGACGATCCACCCGAGAGTCTATAGTCCGAGCTCCAACCTCAAAGGTAACTACGGCATCTAGTTTGCTAAACTAGATGTCCAAGATGATGTAGAGAGTGTAGATGGATTAGTACGTCTCTAAGTACCCTAGGATTCTCAACACATGAGAGATTTAGGGTTAGAGGAAGAAGAAGGAGCTTGAGGAAAAGAGAGTGTAGTGTGAGCAAGTGAGTGAGAATGGCTAAGTCTTTGTGATGAATAATGAAGCATACAATAATTGAAGAGATAAAATATCTCCTCAAATATCAAGAATGGTTCACAAAATATCTAGGAGTGAGTCATGCTATGAGTCACCATGAGCCATGTCTCACTTAATGCAAACCTCCACCTCATTTCCTCTACCTCATTATTTTTTAATCAAAAGAATAAAACCCTAATGAGGTGTCTTCTTCTAGAAACAATCCCGAGGAAATTACGAGAATGCCCCTCATCCATATTATACATACCCGTATCTATATTCCGAAAAATACGAAAATAATCCATCAATATAATACTAGGATCCGGCTTAAACCAAAGCCCACTAGTATTATCGTCCGAACATCATACGTGCACAAGTACACATATGTGATCGAAAGCCCTGCCGTTAAAACCATACAGCCCCTACATCTTTTGCCCGATGCTGGGAAACCCTCTGTGTGGGACTTTAAAGACTCGACACTACGCTGGCAGTGAGTTTAACCACAAGCATGTCAGCGGTACTAGCTGCACGTAATGGGCTACCCAGGTATCTATCGATAAGAAGGCCGATGAGCAAACTCATCCGAACTCTTACTAGAGCCTATCTGTGGAATCTCCGTACAGTCCGGTTTGTTCGTCTAAGAGTATCGCATGTCGGGCCTAGGGGACAGTAATCGTCAGACCTCTAATAGCGAAATAGGTTGTATCGAAGTGTAGCCCAAAACACCCTGAGAAACTACTGGAATTCCTACCAGTAAATCTCGCTTGCCTTGGTCAAGGTCTTTGTGTAATGGCATTCTGAACATAGCGCGATTATCAACCCCCAATACCGGAAGAGACGAATCCTATCTAACCGCCACCGCCTCTAAGTGCTTCGGGACATGCAACCAACTACTACCTGTTTGCACGACTCCTTTGAGCCGTGGTAGGGTAGTAATCTAAGAACAGTGGGAACACACTTGAGGTGAAGTAGCATGTGTCAAGTCGACGGACTAAGCTGTACTTATGTCACCTGAGAACTGCTACCCGACGATAGGTATAGTACCTACCAGTAGTTCCATACGAGTCCTGTCCAGTGTATTCATAACCCAATGAGCACCTGCTTACTATCTCTAGTACGACGTACTAATGGCTGTGGGACAGACCATCTCCCCTGCTGGGATGAGAAGCGAATACACTAGTCTACTCTGGAGTATCGATGCCCCATCTCGATAATCCTACGACTAGGGACCTGTATAGGATGTGCTTATAGACTATCCAGCCCCACTAGTGTGACTGCCATCACAACGCTGATAATCAAGCAAAGATCCTAAGGGCTCTACCAATATGTATAAGCGATATGCTAAAAGAAACACATGCACATATTGAGGTAGAAACAAACCAGGTAGAATACTACCATTTCGATTCAAGACTGTTGCTATATTCGTGTATATCCCAAGCTTCCAATATGTAATATACATACCAGTATGATACAATTATGGCCTCTAGGGCATATAACACTAACAATCTCCCACTTGCACTAAGGCCATATATTGGCATATCGCAGGACATATCATCTCGAATAGCCTCTCGAACTATGTCTGAGGGATGGCCTCTGCGAGTGGATCTGCTGTGTTGTCCTCCATATCTACTCTCCTCACTTCGATCTCCCGGCGATCAACGATCTCCCTAATCAGTGGTACCGCCTCAAGATATGTCTGGATTTCTGATGGGACCTGGGTTCTTTACTAAAGCTATAGCGCCATTGTTATCACAATACAGCGGTATTGGATCAACAATGGTTGGAACCACCTGAAGTGCAGTTAAGAACTTCCTCATCCAGACTGCCTCTTTTGCGGCGTCACAAACAGCGATATACTCCGCTTCCATCGTCGAGTCAGCAACGGTATCCTGCATGGAGCTCTTCCAATAGACCACCCCTCCCATTAAGGGTAAAGACATAACCCGACATGGACTTGGAGTCATCCTTGTCACTTTGGAAGCTGGAGTCAGCAAATGCGTCGATCTGGAGGTCTTTTTCGCTGTACACCAAGAACATCTCCTTAGCCCTTCTCAGGTACTTGAGAATGTTCTTTACTGCTTACCAGTGCTTCTCCCCTGGGTTTGACTGATATCGGCTTACCACGCTTAGTGCGTATGCAACATCTGGTCTGTTACACAACATCACATACATTATAGAGCCTACCGCAGAAGCGTAGGGTATAGATATGATGCAGGTCCTTTCCAAATCAGTCTTGGGAGACATCTCTTTGGAGAGGGTGATTCCGTAACAAGCCGGTAGACTACCGTGCTTTGAATCTTCCATACTAAAACTTTTTAGTATGGTGTCGATTTACCTTGACTGTGAAAGTCCCACCATCCTTTTTGATCTATCACGATAGATCTAGATCCCCAGAATGTAGTTGGCATCACCCAGGTCTTTCATGGAGAACCTCTGTAACAAAAATCCTTTGACTGATTGTAGCATAGGAATGTCATTTCCTATCAAGAGAATGTCATCCATATACAAGACGAGAAATAAAACAGTTCATACTACACTCTTACTATAGATGCATGGTTAATCTGGATTTTTGATAAAGTCGAATCCTTTGACCGTCTCATCAAAACAGATGTTCTAACTCCACGATGCCTGCTTTAGTCCATAAATGGACTTAAGCAACTTGCACACTTTCCCGCTGCTCCCACTCTGAATGAAACCCTCTGGTTGATCCATATAGACGCACTCTTCCAAATGTCCATTCAGAAAAGCGGTCTTTACGTCCATGTGCCAAATCTCATAATCGTGGAAGGTAGCAGTGGCAAGAAGGATCCGAATGGATTTGAGCATAGCCACTGGAGAAAAGGTTTCATCATAGTCCAAACCAGGTCTTTGACGAAAACCTTTTGCAACAAGTCTAGCCTTATAGGTTTCAACTTGTCCATCTACACCAATCTCCTTTCTAAAGATCAATTTGCAGCCTACAGGTTTTACCCCTTCTGGAGCAATGTCGAAAGTCCATACTTTGTTGGTGTCCGCATTACATCCAGCCATTTTACCGAGTCACCGCTCTGAATGTCTTGCTGAAAGTTAGTTGGCTCATCATTGTTAATGATGCAATCCTCTCTATCCCCGTCTATGAGAAAACCACAGTATCTGTTGGATATAGTGCCCTCAGAATCAATTATTGGATCACAGGCACGTGATTGCAATGATTGAGGGAGGTCCTATGCCGGTAGGATAGTCTTACTCAAGATGATAGTATGCTATCTGGTTTATCTTTATCATCGTGTACTGCTTTAAGTGACCTTACATGTCGCTATTACACGTTGATAGAGCCCCTAGGATTCTTGCTTGACTGCCAGCAGTATGAGGGCTATCATATACGTAGGAGCTGGGGTCTATAAGCACATCCTTAAAAGGTCCCTAGTCGTGGGAGTTTCGAGACAGGGCATCGATACTCCGGAGTAGACTAGTGTATACAGTCGAGACCCCGACGAGGGGCGATGGCCGGTCTCACAAGCCACTGGTGTCAGTTGGTTCACCTAAGATGTATACATGTGCTCATTGGGTTATGAGTACACCGGACAGGACTCGCCGGGAACCTGCTAGTTGGTCTTATACCTGACGTCAGATAGCAGTTCCCTGGTGACATGTGTACAGGTTAGTTCATCGACCTGAGATCGTCATTTGTCTCGTGTGAGTTCCCACTGTACTTTGATTACTACCCTACCACGCTCAAAGGAGACGTGCAAACAGGTTTTAGTTGGGTACAGCCCCGAACCACATGGAGGCAGTGAGCGGATCTGCAGGGGTTCGTCTCTCCCGGTATTGGGGGGTGAGGTCGCGCTGTGTATAGGAGAGCCATTACACGAAGTCCTTGGCCAAGGCAAGAGATTTACTGGTAGGTATTCCAGTAGTATCTCAGGGTGTTCTGGGCTACACTCCGACATGACTTGTACCGCTTTTGGGGGTCTGACTTTTACCAACCCCCTAGGCCCGCCATGCGATGCTCATAGACGAACGGACCGGACTGTACGGATATTGTCACAGACAGGCTCAGTAGGGTGTCAGGATGAGTTCGCTCATCGACATCCCTTTTGGTCAATACCTGGTAGCCCGTTACGTATGGCTAATACCTCTGACGTGCTAGTGGTTAAATGCACAACCAAAGTATTGACGAGTCTTTAGAGTCCCCCACAGACCAGTTTCTCAAGTTTCGAGCGAAACGCTGTAGAGGCCGTATGGAGATATGGCAGGGTTCGATCAGATACGTGCGGTATTGCACGGATCATAATCGGACGGATAATACTAGCGGGCTTTGGTTTAAGCCGGATCCTAGTATTGTACAGTGTAGATTTTGTCTCTTTGCATTTGTATTCAGTGGGAATACAAATGCGGGTATGTATATACAGTCGCGGGGTTTTCCTGTAATTTATTACAGGATCAGTTTTTTGAAGTTGCCAGTTTGCATTCCGTTTCGGTCAGTTTTCCTTTGTTCCTTCACGACCGGACTTTTGTGATGAGAGGGGCTAATTTGCATATTTGCAAATTAGCATTGTGTGTATGGGGAGGGGGGGTTGTAAATGGGGATTATGATAGATCTAGCATCTTATGATGCTTTTCTTGTACTCTTTTCTTTGCATTAATTGTGATGGAATATGAAGGGATTGATTTGGTAAATGGTGTGACATTTTCTTCTCTTGCATTATTGATTCCTTTTTTCCCTCCACCATTTTGATGTGGGCCGGCCACTACTAGAGCAAGAGAGGAAAATGTGTGGAGAATTAATCTCATTCATTTTTAATCAAAGTTCATAGCTCCATTTTCAAACAACTCTAAAAAGGTTCATTCATCACCTCCATCTTCATGGCAACTTCAAACCCCATTGAGACAATGGTTTCTACACTTAGCCTACAGCATCCTTGGGCACGTCGGCTCGCCAACTTCGTGCCCGAGTTGCCTCGGTCCAGAGGTGGGAGCCCGTAATAGAACCCGGCGAAGTGGTGCCCGTTCCGACGAGGAGATGAAGACCGGAGATTCCGCGAGGAGATCGGGACGGAGGCCGAAGACCGAAGGATATGGATCGCTCGGTATAGCTTCCTACTCATTCTCTTAGTTTGCTAGAGTTAGGTTAATGGCCCGATCTGGGATTTTAGTGCGCGGTGGTGCCGGTTTACAAGTTTTGTAAAAGTTTCGTTTCCGCATTCCGGCGTCGGATTGACGGCCGGGGCGCCGCCGTGCACTCACAATGGTATCAGAGCCACGCCATTAACCTAGTCTAGCTTGCTCTAACATGTTTACAAGTTCGATCGAACGGATTTTCAAAAAACCGCGTTTCCATGTCAAGTTTCTGTTGAATTTTTACAGTGCTTTAAAAATTATTTGGTACATTGTAAAAATACGAGCAGGGTTTTTTATGCATTCTGTGAAAATTTGGTAGGCTGAAGTTACTGTAGCGCGGTGTATCAGCGGCCAAAACCACATTTTGGCCACGGATCCGCCGCCGAATTTTGGCTTCACTGCATCAAATTTTTACAGTGGCTCTTGTTCCCCTCCGAAGGTCGGCGCACAAGACCGCGATGTCCTGACGCTGAGATTCGGGGCAGATGCTATTTGGTTTTATCCGTCCACCTCTCCGAAGATGCCAAGTTTATTTATGGCACTGTGTATCGGAGGTTTAGACGGATGCGGCCGATGTAGCAGACTTCGTCAGATTCCCCCTCGTTTGAGGGGTTTTTGATTGTGGGGACGCTCTTCCCTGCAGGCGCAAGCCCCTACAGTTAATTACGCTACCGCATCGCGGTAACAACTTTCTCCTTCTCCAGAATTTCACTTCGTGTCGTGTGTGTTCGTTTGATTTGTGGTTGCCCGTGGATTGTATACGGAGACTGAGTAATGCCGTCGCCCGTAGGACGTGGACTAGTCCAAATCCGTATTTACTTAGATTTGGGTCTGGTGTTTTTAGTTTAAGGATGCATTAGTCGCGTTGCGACTAAGATCAACTTAAACATTCATTAAGGATACGTTAGTCCTGTTTTGAGACTAAGATCAACTTAACGGAATAATCCATTTAATATCTGGCCATCGGGACTCGTCACCTCTCTAACGTCGTTGAAGGATTACAACGGCAGATGTCAGAGGAGTTCAGAGATGTACCCTTGAACCAAGGTTGATTTGGAGTTTTATAGTCCGTTTGAATGTTTAAGGATACGTTAGCCATGTTTGGGGGCTAAGATCAACTTAAACGGGATCGTTTAGATCCGGCAAAAGAGCATTTGGAGGCTCTATTGTTCCAGTTTAGGGACGTAGTGGTCCATAGGTAGTTTAGGGACGTGGTGGTCCAGGCTCCAGTTTAGGGATGTGGTGGTCTATATTCCAGTTTAGGGACGTGGTGGTCTGATATTAGTTTAGGGACGTTTCGGTCGGACATTAGTTTAGGGACGTTTCGGTCCGACATTAGTTTAGGGACGTTTCGGTCCGATATTAGTTTAGGGACGTTCCGGTCCGATATTAGTTTAGGGACCTTTCGGTCCGACATTAGTTTAGGGACGTTTCGGTCCGACATTGATATGTGGTTGTCGGGACCCGTCACCTCTCTGACGTCGTTGAAGGATTACAACGACATGTGTCAGAGGAGTTCAGAGATTTACCCTTGAACCAGTAGTAAATTGATTTAGGAGAGCAATCTTGCTCAGTCAATTTAATTTAAGGACTTATGGCCAAAATTGGGCTAAGTCCAGTTTCAACATTTTTTGTCTTCGGCCTGTGCTAGGGCTTTACCCCTTTTTAGTAATGCACTGCATTATTCTTGTTTTGATTGGGCTTTGCCCTTTTATAAATGATGCAGAGCATCTATTTTTTTGTTTGGGCTTTGCCCTCCCCCCCTTTTTAAAATGCATAGCATTTTTTATTAGGCCCTAGCGCAGAGCATTAAATACTCTGACAGTGCCCTACGTGGCTTGTCGGGCGCTTTGCGCTAAGTATTGAGCGCAAACTCATATGGTGGTGACACGTGTCACGCTCTGGTGAGCGCAAGCGCACTAGCGCAGTGCGCAGCGCACTAGCGCAGTGCGATGCGCTGTTGCGCTGCGCTGTTGCGCTGCTGACACGTGGCGCGCTCTGGTGAGTTGCGCCAATTCCATAGAGCAAAGGTCTTTTTCAAGAGCGCGTAGCGCAAGTGGTTCTATAGCTGACACGTGGCGCTCTCTTAAGAGCGCAACAGCGCAGTTTGGAAGTGCAGAGCACTAAGAATCTTTTAGATTCAAGAACAGAAGTGCAAAGCACTATTTTTTGATTTTATTGTTTTCTTGTTTTAAAGAACCAGAGGTTCATAAGAAGTGCAAAGCACTGTTTTTTATGTAAAACTCATTCATCTTGTTTTTAGAAGAAATTTCTTCTATTTCATGAAGGTTCTTTACCTTTTTCTTGAAATTTTCTTAGAGTTCTCTCTGTTTGAAGCTCTTGACCTCTTTTTATTTAAGAAATGTCCATCCTTTGAATTGAGGCCTAGGGTCCTTTTTACAGTGCTCATAAATTAGTTAAATTTGTTACAAAGATATTTCTCTGAGTGATTTGGGGAATTTTCCCCACCGTTGGATCTTTGATCCAAGGGCTTCTGTTTTACAGAAGAAAATCTTCTTGTTTTTGACAAGATTGAGAAAGATCTTTCAGAATTTTAATTCTGTTTGGCGCAAGCGCACCAGCTCGTGACACGTGTCGCGCAGCGCACAGCGCAGCACAACTGCGCTAGCGCATCTGCGCTGACACGTGTCGCGCAGCGCAAAAGGCAGAACAACTGTGCTGACACGTGTCGCGCAGCGCAAAGCGCAGCGCAACTGCGCTAGCGCATCTGCGCTGACACGTATCGCGCAGCGCAGTGCTTGCGCAACTGAAGCGTTACTTCTTTTAATTTTTCTTAAAATAGAGCTTTGCTCTGATTGGGCGTGCCTTCTTGGGTGCTGTGCTGACGTATCAGCGCCGGACACGTGGTGCGTTGCGCCCTGGATTTGAAGCGTTGCTTCAAAATTTGAATTTTGAATTTCCAGCAGAGCTTTGCTCTGATTGGGGGAAACAAATGCCCCCCCACCGTTGCGCTTACGTGGCCCCAAACGTGAGCGCAACGGTGGCGGAATTCCAACCGCCGTGGGAACTTTTGGAAGTTGAAGAGACACTTGATGCCTGTAAATAGGACCTTTGGTCCTCCACAGATGCTTATCATCCTTAAGATTTTTATTTTCAAAACTCCAGAGCTTTGCTCTTGCCTTTAGGAACTCTCAGAGTTAAATTTTCCTCAAAAGAAACTTTATAGGTAAAATATTAACCTTGAATTAAATTAATAGAGCTTTGCTCTCATAGATCTTTGATCTAAAGAAAACCCTTCTGGGGTTTCACCAATAGAGCCTTGCTCTCAAGAATCAGTTTCAGGGTTTCTTGACCCATGAACAGAACCTTGCATCTTTGTCAAGACATAGATCTCTTTGATCTAAAAATGAGATGAACTCTTAAGAGTTTGAGTATGGATAATGAAAATTAAAAATGGAGTTTTGTATTTAAAGGATTATATCATCTTTTAATAATTATGATCTCAGAGTTCTTGGGGGACTTCTTCAAATTTCCATTATTGTGGCATTTGATAGGTGTCACCCCTATTTGTAGAGCATTGCTCTCGAGGAGTTTAACTCTTTGTGCTCATTTTTTAACAAGAATTCGCCTAATCTGTCGGTCTGCTAATTTTGCTAATCTTCTTCCACAGGAACAATGGACGCCCATATGTATGCTCTTAACGAGATCATCTCTTATGGGGACATACGCCGACTTGGCCGCTCTCAAAATCGAGAGTTCACAAACGCGGAGTGTGCTGAAATCATGAGCCGCTTCGACGTGTACAACGGTCCTCTGCTTCCCCGGCGTTCCTCCCTTCTTAAGCTTATCGTGGGAGCCATCTGGGAAGCGCTTCCCCTGTTCTGTTCCGGTGTGCCGCTTAGGGCGCTGGATGCCGCTGAGGATAAGGTGCACTCGGTGTACCTGTTGAACTTTATCTCAAAGAGACGGCGAGACAGTCTTATCGATCTCTTGCACGAGGTCTTTCAACAGTCTGCCATACTCGCTGCTTATCGGAGGGTGGAAGACATCAGGGGGGACCCTGACGCTTGTGCTCGCGAAAGAAAGCACACTAGGATGGTCCGCGAGGCTTGGAAAGTCATAGATAGGGTAGCTTTTGAATTCTTCAATCCATGCCCTGGATCTGAGGTTATTCCATTGTAACTTTCGTTTATTGTTTTTTATGACTGTAAAAACTTCGGGCAATATTAATGAATTTTTTTTTATCCTAGCTTGTCTTTATTATATATCTTTTGTCCCGAGTCTTTTTGCCCATTCATGAATGAATGTGTCTTGAACGCTTGATCAAATGTAAATCGGATGCTCTTTCTGTTGCTTTTCTTCTTTCTCAGCATGTCGTCACAATTAGCAGGTAATAGAGTAAGGTTCTTGATTTCTTCACGAGATAGCGAGGGCTTAGGCCGCAGGTTCAAATCTGTTGCCTAAGACTTTTCAACTCTATGAGCCGTGAGGGTCTCATAGAGACTTTTCTCCCTACGGATCGAGAGGATCTCGTAGGTGGGTTTTTCTCCTTAGGAATCGTGAGAATTCCTAAGTGTGGTTTTCTCTTATAAGTCGTAAGGATCCTACAAGAGAATTTTTCCCTCTTAGGAGTCGAGAGGACTTGTAAGCAGTTGTTTCCCTCCTTGTCGAAGTTCGATGTTGGAGAGTGAGACCCGTGGATGGTATGCAAGAGACCATTTTGGGCCAACTTGCAGGGTCTCAGTGCTTAGGAAACAGGCTTCTTTTATGCCCACTGCCTAAGGCTTTATCTCACGAGTCGAGCCGCCTCAACAAATTTTTTTTTTTTTGCAAGTCGAGACGAATTGAGCGTTTCTCGCAAGAACATCTTAACGTCGCATTTAATCTCTGCTCTTTACGACAGAAGCCCGTTAAGGTTGGTGGTACTTAGGGTTTTGGCTATCGTACCGTCGCATAAGCTGATATAGTCCTTGATAGGCAATTGTGCTGTTCGAGTAGCCCTGCGACTGCCGTGTCTCTGATCCCTTCGGGGGCTGGACAAGACGTCTTCAAGCAATCCTCCTTGGCAGTTTGACCGTCGGAAGATCAAGCGTTAAGAATTTGCCATGTCGCTTTTTACTTGAGATTAGGCTTATTTTGGTGAGCCCCGATGAGCCATAACCACTCCGCGCTGGTGTGGGGATGATCTCCGATAGTCTTTCGGGCTTTATGTAAGTTGCCGTCAAGACCCTGAAGCTAGGAATTTGGCCTTTGCTTCGTTTGCTGGCATTGCGTCTGCTGTATCGAGACGAATGTTGCGGTGGCAACTAGGGATTTTGCCGTGGCTCCGTTTGTTTGATGACGTTGCGTCTGCTGTGTCGAGACGAACGTTGGGGTGACATCTCGTCTGTTGTATCGAGACGAACGTCGAGGTTGTCTCTAGGTTGCTGGTGAACCGCCGAGGTTTGGAACTAGGGATTTTGCCGTGGCTCCATTCGTTTAATGACGTTGCATCTGCTGTGTCGAGACGAACATTGGGGTGACATCTCGTCTACTGTATCGAGACGGATGTCGAGGTTGTCTCTAGGTTGCTGGTGAACCGTCGAGGTTTGGAACTAGGGATTTTTCCGTGGCTCCATTAGTTTAATGACGTTGCGTATGCTGTGTCGAGACGAACATTGGGGTGACATCTCGTCTGCTATATTGAGACGGACGTCGAGGTGGTGACCATTCTGTGCTGGTGCGAGATGATCTTCGATTGTCTTTCCGGTTTTATATGAGTTATCGTCAAGACGTCGAAGCTAGGAATGTGGCCTTCGCTTCGTTTGCTTTGGTGTGTCCAAATCCTGTTGGAGGAAGAACGCTGGGGTTGACATTTCGTCTGCTGTATCGAGACGAACGTCAAGGTGGTGACCACTCTGTGCTGGTGCGAGATGACCTCCGATTGTCTTTCCGGTTTTATGTGAGTTACCGTAAAGACGTTGAAGTTAGGAATGTAGCCTTCGCTTCGTTTGCTTTGTCACGTCCGAATCCCTGCTGGAGGAAGAACGCTGGGGTGACAACTCGTCTGCTGTATCGAAACGAACGTCGAGGAGGTGACCACTCCATGTGAGATGATCTCCGGTGGTCTTTCAGGCTTTATATGACTTGCCGTTAAGACCTTGAAGCTAGGAATTTGGCCTTCGCTTCATTTGCTCACACTGCGTCTGGTGTATTGAAACGAATGCTGAGGTGGAGCTGGGATTTTGCCGTCACCCCGCTTGGTTTCGACCATGGGGTCTTTTGTTAACTTTGCATGTACACCCTGCTGGACCGCGAAGGAACGCCATTGTTGACATTGCGTCTGCTGTAACGAGATGAATGCTAAGGTGGAGTTGGGATTTTGCCATTACTCCGCTTTGTTTCGACTGTGAGGTCTTTTGTTGATGTTGCATTTGCCTCCAGCTGGACTGCGGAGGAACGCTGTTGTTGACATTGCGTCTACTGTATCGAGACGAATGCTGAGGTGAAGCTGGGATTTTGCCATCGCTCCGCTTGATGGTGTAACATCTGTGTCCTGCTGAAATGAGGAGGCACACCGTTGTTGGTCTCCAGGCTGCAGATGCGGCCATTGAGATTTGGAACTAGAGACTTTGCCATGGTTCCGTTTTGTTGCGATTCTGAGGTCGGTTGTTGACGTCATGTCTGCATCTAGTTGGAGTGAGGAGAAACGCCGTTGGTGATCTCTAAGTTGTCGATGTTGACGTCGAGACCCTGAAGCTCGGGATCTTCGTTTGCTTCATTTGTTGACTTCGTGTCTGTAATATTGCGACAAATGTCGAGATTGTCTCTAGGTTGTCTATGAACCGTCGAGATTTGGCTTCGCTTTCTGATGGAGCCTGTTGGGAAGGTACGGTTCCCTCTTTATCTGTGCTCCTGGATTGTATACAGGGATCGATGTGATTTCACCTGTAGGGCAAAAATTTGCATTCTTTCATTTTTTTTTATTCTTTCCGCGATGCTCTATCATTTCAGCTTTTTATATCGCGACAATCGCGATTGCCCAATCATTTCGGCTATGTTTTGCGGTGCCCAATCATTTCGGCTATTTTTTCTTTTTACTCGCTGCTTTTTATTGCGAGTTGCCTAATCATTTTGGCTATTTATTTTATTTTTACTCGCTGTTTTTTATTGCGAGTTGCCCAATTATTTCGGCTATTTCGTGTGCCCAATCATTTCGGCTGTTTATTTTGTTTTTACTCGCTGCTTTTTATTGCGAGTTGCCCAATCATTTCGGCTATATATTTTTTTTACTCGCTGTTTTTTATTGCGAGTGTGGAACTTGGAATCTGACACCAATCTCAGCATCAGCATCGCTATAACTGGAATATTGCCAGGAGCGAATCATCATTTGCCTTTGTCGATATCGAACAAAGGGTGGCTTAGTAAACAGGGTTAGGATTCTGTCGACTAAGGCTTTTGACTTCATGAGCCATAAGGGTCTCACAAAGGTATTTCTCCCTACAAGTCGTGAGGATCTCGTAGGTGTGTTTTCTCCTTAGGGATCATGAGGATTCCTAAGTGTATGTTCCTATGTAAGTCGTAAGGATCTTACAAAAGGGTTTTCTCCTTATAAGTCGAGAGGACTTACAAGTGTTGTTTTCTGTACGAGCATATCCCTAGTCACGGATGAGACTTTGTTAGGGAAATGTTTATTCGCGCCCATGGATTGTATACAAGAGCCAGTATTGGACCACTTGTAAGGCCATAACGAAAGTTGTGGGGGTTGCTTAAGCACAGGTTTAGGTCTCTGTAACTTAAGACTTTCAAATCTTATGAGCCGTGGGGGTCCCATAAGAGAGTTCTCCTTACGAGTCGTGGGGATCTCGCAAGTGTATTTTCTCCTTAGGAATCGTAGGGATCCGTAAGTGTGCTGCTCCCTTTGTGAGTCGTAAGGATCTCACGCGGGTGGTTTCTCCTTACAAGGTCGAGGGGACCTTATAAGTCTCTTTTAACGAGGTTGTGCCCTTTCGGGTTTTCACGAACACTCGCCGGTAGCCCTGCTGTTTTTACTCACGGAGCCCTTTCAGGTTTTCATCCGTGCCCGTTTCGCTTATGGACATACCGTCTCTTTTTTTTTTCTTTACGAGGTCGCGCCCTTTCGGGTTTTCACGAACACTCGCCGGTAGTCCTGCTGTTTTTACTCACGGAGCCCTTTCGGGTTTTCATTCGTGCCCGTTTTGCTTATGGACATACCGTCTCTTTTTTTTTATTTATGAGGTCGCGCCCTTTCGGGTTTTCACGAACACTCGCCGGTAGTCCTGCTGTTTTTACTCACGGAGCCCTTTCGGGTTTTCATCTGTGCCCGTTTTGCTTATGGACATACCATTTTTTACTTTTTTTTTATTTCTTTTTTTTTATTCTTTATATATATATATATATTTTATATTTTTTTATCTCGTCAGCCTAAGGATGCTGCGGTAGTAGTTTAAAGACATTTCGGTCATTTGCAAGTTTTAGGACATTGCGGTCCATCATTAGTTTAAAGACATCTCGGTCCGCCGTCGCCGTATTTGAGACGAATATCTAGTTTATTGACTTTTCGGTCTATGGGTCCTTCTCTATGACTGACCATGATGCCCCCAGCGTATCTATCTTTCTCGGAGCATGCGGTTGTGGCGGGTTCACCTTCCAATTTTCGGACAGCGCGAACTTGCCTTGTTGGTATTGGTCTTCAACCCAGTTCTTGAAGACGTAGCAATCCTCGATCAGATGGCCTACCATTTGATGGTAAAGGCAATAATTAGGATTATTAACATCGCCTAGCCGCAACGGACGTTTTGGACTCGGCAGATTGATGAGTCTGTCGCACACTGCCAGCTCGAACAGTCCCCTTGTTTTATCTTGCGGAAACGAGTAAGGACGTTTCAACTTTTCCTGGAGGGGTTGCCGCTTGTTGCTTTGGTGAGCAACCGGTCTAGGGTCACTTAATTGTTGTTGAGCGCTGGCGACGAAGGCCGTTTTTCCTTTTCCTTTATCCTTTTTGTTCGCTCCGTTGTTTGTGGGGCCGGGATTTTTTTTCCGAGTATCGTGCGATTGCATGGCTGAACGTTCTCGCAGCTCCTCAATTCCTTCATTTTTGAAATAGATTCCCTGAAGGAAGGGTTGGGGGTAGCTTCTTCGTCAGAGTCACTTCCAAAGGTGATAATTTGCGATACCTTAGAGTCGGCCGTATGACAATCGTCGGTGGCCCTTTTGCGATCATCTATCGCATTTTTTCGATGTCTACAAGCTTCACATTTTGTCCTGTCGAAGTGTTTCTTTTGAGCGACATACCCTTGCCACCAACAGTTAAAAGATTCGCAGTCTTCGGTAGGATGTATGATCTTCTGATGATATAAGCAGAAGTTAGGGTGCATCTCTACCTCAGCGAGAGTATTTTCTTCAAAGGGCTGTAGCTTCATTCCTACTGATAAAGCTTTGGCGAACCTTTTCCTCGTCTTGAATTTGTTTTTATCCGCAGTGGATGGCTTTTGATTTGACGGGAATGCCTTGGCTTTTTCCAGTATGGCCATTTCACGCTCTTGATTGGCTTTTGCTTTCAGACGAATTTCATTTAGGAAGACATCGATCAGCTCGTCTGATGGCTGTAGAATTTCCGGTTCGGGGTTCGCCATTGGTTTCTCGGCGCAAGAAGCTTCTTTATTATCTGTCAGTGAGTGAGAAATCACATGACAAGTTGCTACGTAGTCTTCGGATTCATCTGATGAGTTTTCTCCATCGTTTTCATCCTTGACTAAAGAACAAACTGCCCCCGGCGTGTCCGTCTTCTTTGGAGAGTGCGGCTGTGGTGGGTTTACCTTCCAGTTTTCCGACAGCGCGAACTTGCCTTGTAGGTACCGATCCTCGATCTATCCCTTAAAGACGAAACAATCCTCGATCGGATGACTTACCGTTTGGTGGTAAGAGCAATAATTGGGATCGTTGACATCGCCTGGTTGCAACGGACGTTTTGGACTCGGCAGATTGATGAGTCTGTTGCGCACTGCCAGCTCGAACAGTTTTCTCATTTTATCCTGAGGAAACGAGTAAGGACGTCCCAGTCTCTCCTCGAGGGATGGGCGTGGACGCATATTGTTTTGACGGACAACCGGCTTTAAGTTGCTCGACCGTTGTTGAGTATTGGCAACAAAGGTTGCTTTCCCTTTGCCCTTTTCATTCCAAGGCTCTGTCTTTGAAGGAGATGGTTCATGGCCCACCTGGTCCATTTGGGCCAGCTTGTCAATCAAGGCCTGGAAGGTGGTCGGCTTAAAAAACATCATGAATTGGGAGATGGTCGCTTGAGGGTCGAGAGTACCCACGAACATGCCCACGGCAGGAGCTTCTTCGATGCGCTGCTCGCACTTTGACCAAAGATTATGCCACCGTATCGCATACTGGACCCAAGTTTCTGCAGGCTTCACCCTGGCATTGATCAATGCCGTGATTGGGGTGCGTTCGCTAGCGCTTGCAAAACGCTGGGTGAATAGCAACTCCATCTCTGCGAATGTCTTGACAGAGTCATTTGGGAGTTCAGAGTACCACTCGAACGCCGTCTCCGATAAGCTGCCGACGAATTGGCGGAGCAAGAGTTTATCATCGCCGCCAGTGTTGCCACATAAGTCTCTGAATTGAGCGACGTGCTGATGCGGATTTCCCGTCCCCTTGTATACATGGAACTTAGGGATCGTATATCCCGGCGGGTAACTGATTTGGTCATACCAGCTCGGGTATGGTCGCCCAGTTTTGACGACTTGGCTGGCCGCTTCACTCGCCTGATGAGCTCGTATTTGCTGAGCTATATAGTCATCTAGTGCAGCTTTGGAAATGGTTTCCTCCTTGGCTGTTGAATGAGCCAGAGGAGGATTAGATGTCTCCTCTTTATCGTCTTCAATAATGATCGGAGGGTCTTCAGCTGGAGGGTCCGGCTGTAACATCATTCCCACCATGTCTTGGAAGAGAAGCGCCATCTGTTTTATGTTAGCCGCTTGCTCTGCAGCTTCTTTGTCCCTCTTTTCGAGGACTCTGCGTAAAAAGTCAGCGTCGGTTTCTTGTTCTTGACGCTCATCCGAAGACGTTTCAGAGCTTTCTTTTGGCTCAGTGAGTGCAGCCATTGTAGTCATCATTTCCTGAAGCTTTTGTTGTTGCTCCTGGGCTTTCGTCACGGATCGGGTGAACGGTCGGTGGCCCGTAGAAGTGCGGCTTTCCTCCTTTCCAGAAGCCATATAAACAGTGTGCACCACTATGCCCCCAGATTTGGGGCGTTTGTGTTCAGCGCTTTTATGCTTCGCCATGTTCACAGGGGCTTTTTGCGGCCTCCTTTTCTTCTGAGTGATTGGAGTTAAGGGGGCCGTTGTAATGGGCACCCGGGTAACTATTGGTTTTGGGGGCTTGACGGAGTAATCCTTCTCCTGCCTTACCTTCTTCTTTTCTTGTCGGCGAAGATAGTTTTTATCAATTACCGACTCTTGGACCTGTCGCCAGACCTTGTGAATTTTAGAGGACAGCCGTTGAGGGGCTGCTCTAGCTTCTTCTCTGGAGTATTCTCCATAGGTGAAGGAGTTCGTTTCAACATCGCAGTAGGAGAGTTTCTGCGCACCGTATTCAGCAATTCAAAGCTGTTCCCGGTTGGAACAGCAGCATCGATCCCCACCATCGGAGCTGGTGGTGTAAATCCAGAGGGGGAGTTGCCCCCAGCCTTTCTTACTCGACGCCAGTGGCGACGTCGAGCGTGTCTTGCGGATGGAGTCACCTCCGTTGTTGGATAAGCTTCTTTATGCCCCCTGCTCTGGGTAGGGGAAGCAGCTTTGAGGACCTCGCCTGGGGCAGTAACCGGAATGGCCAGCCTCGTAAAAACTGACTTCTCGGAAGAAGGAACCTTTCCAATGATTTCGTCCGTTTGCGTCGGGATGGCTATCCGTTTTGGGATGGCAGCTTCGGATATCACAGGTTTGCGGACGTTCTGGCCCAGTCTGTTGAAAACTGAGGTATTGAAACTGGGCGACCTATTGAGAGGGGTCACGGCAGTGGTAAGTCGATCAAAGACCGGCTTCTTTGGAGCTTCTTGCGATGTCATTGGGGCATTGAAGCTCATTGGTGGGAGCATGGTCCCAAAAAATAGTCCGGTGGTGGTTTGAGCCACCTGCTCCACCGGCATTTTGAAAAGGGAGGCCGCTTGGGGCCCATAAGTCACTCCTCCAGCAAGGACCGAGCGGGAATTGCAGTTGTAGGAAGTGCAGTTTGAAGCCATTGATCTTCTGTTTTCTGCACGGAGCAAGACACCAAATCTTAGTACCTTGAATCCACAGGCAACCACAGTAAACCGCGATTCATTCGTGAACACGACACACGAAGTGTGGAGTGGAAAGTGGAAAAGGTCCCACCGGGCGTGCCAGAATCTGTTCCCCTCCGAAGGTCGGCGCACAAGACCGCGATGTCCTGACGCTGAGATTCGGGGCAGATGCTATTTGGTTTTATCCGTCCACCTCTCCGAAGATGCCAAGTTGATTTATGGCACTGTGTATCGGAGGTTTAGACGGATGCGGCCGATGTAGCAGACTTCGTCAGATTCCCCCTCGTTTGAGGGGTTTTTGATTGTGGGGACGCTCTTCCCTGCAGGCGCAAGCACCTGCAGTTAATTACGCTACCGCATCGCGGTAACAACTTTCTCCTTCTCCAGAATTTCACTTCGTGTCGTGTGTGTTCGTTTGATTTGTGGTTGCCCGTGGATTGTATACGGAGACTGAGTAATGCCGTCGCCCGTAGGACGTGGACTAGTCCAAATCCGTATTTACTTAGATTTGGGTCTGGTGTTTTTAGTTTAAGGATGCATTAGTCACGTTGCGGCTAAGATCAACTTAAACATTCGTTAAGGATACGTTAGTCCTGTTTTGAGACTAAGATCAACTTAACGGAATAATCCATTTAATATCTGGCCATCGGGACTCGTCACCTCTCTAACGTCGTTGAAGGATTACAATGGCAGATGTCAGAGAAGTTCAGAGATGTACCCTTGAACCAAGGTTGATTTGGAGTTTTATAGTCCGTTTGAATGTTTAAGGATACGTTAGCCGTGTTTGGGGGCTAAGATCAACTTAAACGGGATCGTTTAGATCCGGCAAAAGAGCATTTGGAGGCTCTATTGTTCCAGTTTAGGGACGTAGTGGTCCATAGGTAGTTTAGGAACGTGGTGGTCTATGCTCCAGTTTAGGGACGTGGGGGTCCGATATTAGTTTAGGGACGTTCCGGTCCGACATTAGTTTAGGGACGTTCCGGTCCGACATGGAACGTCCGACATTAGTTTAGGGACGTTCCGGTCCAACATTAGTTTAGGGACGTCTCGGTCCGATATTAGTTTAGGGACGTCTCGGTCCGATATTAGATTAAGGACGTTTCGGTCCCATATTAGTTTAGGGACGTTTCGGTCCGATATTAGTTTAGGGACGTTTCGGTCCGACATTGATATGTGGTTGTCGGGACCCGTCACCTCTCTGACGTCGTTGAAGGATTACAACGACATGTGTCAGAGGAGTTCAGAGATGTACCCTTGAACCCGTACTAAATTGATTTAGGAGAGCAATCTTGCTCAGTCAATTTAATTTAAGGACTTATGGCCAAAATTGGGCTAAGTCCAGTTTCAACATTTTTTGTCTTCGGCCTGTGCTAGGGCTTTACCCCTTTTTAGTAATGCACTGCATTATTCTTGTTTTGATTGGGCTTTGCCCTTTTATAAATGATGCAGAGCATCTATTTTTTTGTTTGGGCTTTGCCCTCCCCCCTTTTTAAAATGCATAGCATTTTTTATTAGGCCTGTTAGGCCTTTTAATTGAGCTCTGTCCCTTTTCTTTAATAATGCAGAGCATTAAATACTCTGACAGTGCCCCACGTGGCTTGTCGGGCGCTTTGCGCTAAGTATTGAGCGCAAACTCATATGGTGGTGACACGTGTCACGCTCTGGTGAGCGCAAGCGCAGTGCGCTGCGCTAGTGCGCTGCGCTGTTGCGCTGCTGACACGTGGCGCGCTCTGGTGAGTTGCGCCAATTCCAGAGAGCAAAGCTCTTTTTCATGAGCGCGCAGCACAAGTGGTTCTATAGCTGACACGTGGCGCTCTCTTAAGAGCGCAACAGCGCAGTTTGGAAGTGCAGAGCACTAAGAATCTTTTAGATTCAAGAACAGAAGTGCAAAGCACTATTTTTTGATTTTATTGTTTTCTTGTTTTAAAGAACCAGAGGTTCATAAGAAGTGCAAAGCACTGTTTTTTATGTAAAACTCATTCATCTTGTTTTTAGAAGAAATTTCTTCTATTTCATGAAGGTTCTTTACCTTTTTCTTGAAATTTTCTCAGAGTTCTCTCTGTTTGAAGATCTTGACCTCTTTTTTTTTTAAGAAATGTTCATCCTTTGAATTGAGGCCTAGGGTCCTTTTTATAGTGCTCATAAATTAGTTAAATTTGTTACAAAGATCTTTCTCTGAGTGATTTGGGGAATTTTCCCCACCGTTGAATCTTTGATCCAAGGGCTTCTGTTTTACAGAAGAAAATCTTCTTGTTTTTGACAAGATTGAGAAAGATCTTTCAGAATTTTAATTCTGTTTGGCGCAAGCGCACCAGCTCGTGACACGTGTCGCACAGCGCAGCGCAACTGCGCTAGCGCATCTGCGCTGACACGTGTCGCGCAGCGCAAAAGGCAGCGCAACTGCGCTAGCGCATCTGCGCTGACACGTGTCGCGCAGCGCAAAGCGCAGCGCAACTGCGCTGACACGTGTCGCGCAGCGCAACTGCGCTGACACGTGTCGCGCAGCGCAGTGCTTGCGCAACTGAAGCGTTGCTTCTTTTAATTTTTCTTAAAATAGAGCTTTGTTCTGATTGGGCGCGCGTTCTTCGGCGCTGTGCTGACGTATCAGCGCCGGACACGTAGCGCGTTGCGCCCGGGATTTGAAGCGTTGCTTCAAAATTTGAATTTTGAATTTCCAGCAGAGCTTTGCTCTGATTGGGGGAAACAGCTCTCTGACATGGAAATAGGGTTTCTGGTATATTCTTTTTGGGCCCAGATGTTTTTGAGTGCTATAATTGTGCTTGGGGCCCACTTCGGAAAATTCAGTCGATCGAAAATTTTAAACATGTTAGTTCACAGTATTTACATTATATCTGCGACCGTGAATGTCATTTGATCGGTGAATCCTGTCTAACTGCTATAGCCCTTTTAGACGGATTTGCGAACGTGACATTCACGTTGATGTTCTGTGTTGTATTGTGATGTTGCGGATCTGTCGTGGTGGATATCCTGGATGCAATGGTAGTACAGTTTCGTTTTATATGTACATTTGATATTGCGGGGCGAGCGTCCGACATGTGAACTGCCGTTACTGCCTGTTTGTATATTATTCTTTTGGGGCACGACCGGGCTGAGGTCGATGCACCCGTTGTATGTATATTTTATTTTCTGTACTAGGATTGCCCCGCGGAGGGGTGTACGGATAGCCGGGTTCTAGAGGGCAACGGGCCCGCATCTCATGGCATTGAGACGGAGGGGGCTTTACTCTAGAATTGGCGGGTTATTCGCCGCACTCGTAGGGGGTACAGGTTGACCCAGGAGGGGTGCCCAAGTTACCGGATTCCGTGAAGTGCTGGGTGGTCCATTCACGTTGCTGAAGGGGGATGCCTCGCTTCAGGTTTTGGCGGGTAACTTGCCGCGCCCGTAGGGGTCTAGGATTTCATTGCACAGGCTATCCGCACGACCAAGGGAACGTCGGGTTTCAGTAGCGGCTCTATGAAACCCGGGGATCCCAGATATCTGTATTGTTCTGTGGTGCTTATTACATTTCTGTGATGTTGCATTTTATCACGCCTTGAGCGAATATTATATATTGATATATATACTAGTAGATGTTGTATATGTTTTGCATCCGCGCTAGTCCAGTCCCCGTTCTGTCATTAGTTAAGTAACCTAACGGGTGATGACGGGACCCAGTGGCGAATGCGGATGGCATATACGTACATCATTATTTTCGTTCTTTATTGGTGTGATCAATTGATGGGACTGCATTGATTCGGATCAATGCAAGCTAAATAAACCTATTCTGATGTTGTTGGAACATTTTTCAAAAAGCTGTTATTGCAAGGGCGTTCTCTTTTGTTTTGCACAGTGGTATTCGGTTATGAATATCCAGTACCTCAGTCGACGAGGCAAGGGCCGAGATCCCTTCACCGGGAGTGACCCCTTGGACAGAAGTTTGCGTCAGGGCAATAACTTCACTATAGTCGTTTACTTTTGCTTTGCATCATGGTATTCAGTTGGAATATCCTGCACCTCATTCTACGGGGAAAGAGCCGAGATCCCTTCACCGGGAGTGACCTCTTTAGCAAAGATTTTCGTTACTATATTGTTATAAAAGCTATTCGGTTCCTTCAACGATATCAAGTTCATTACGTTAAAGGTTTTTCACCAAAAACCATTCGTATCCCTCCGTCATTTCAGAAAGGTAGCACTTAATATTCATGCTATGTATGTTGACCTTCGTCAAGGCATAGTGTATGGTAGCTATTTGTTACTTTTCTGCAGCATAGATAGATGCGTTGGTTTGGGACAGTCGTACTACTATTTTGGCCTTCGTCAAGGGTATGTACGGGTGGGTTCAAATTAACCTGGATAATGACGGGTAGAACTTGACATGTGACTTATGATATGTTGGCCTTCGTTAAGGTCATAAGAGCATGGGGCAAAAATCACATCGGGAGTTTCTAAAGAAACTGAAACTTGCCAGATATGCGCATACCTTCTGGAGTGTGATAACGTGAGCGGATTCCGTCACGTTATCATGCGATGATAGTTGGATCCTGATTCCCACTGATGAGTTGGTTTACTCCTCGGGTGATCCCAACTAATTCTTCTTTCAGGTTTGGGGAAGAATTTGACGTTATAGTGGGAGGTTTCCTGATTAGATAAATTGGTAACCATTCTGATCTAGGTTAGAGTGCACGCTGAGTGTTTCTTTTCTCTCTCTCTTTTTGGCAGCGACCATTGACCCGACCTTAGACTATGACTCAGTGACCAAGTTGACCGAACCTTCTTATAAGACTGGCTTTTGGATTGTCAGAGTTGCGTAACTCATTGCCGCTCCTACTTTTACCCTTTTCTCCAGAACACCCCGTATTACTACGAACGTCCACTTCCATTGGATAAAACCATCGTATGGTTATATACGAACTCGAAGGAACTTGTTCCAGATTCGAGGATGGTTTCCTGTTCTGGAGAAAACGAATAGGACTATTCAGTTGTCTTTTCTTTTTACCTTCTCTCAGGATGCGAGTGCTCCTTGGATTAGGGGATAGTACACCTGTTACGCTTATTGGATAGTCTTCTTCCAAACCTTAGGCCGGTGCCGAACGGTAGGGAATGAAGAAAGCCGATTAGCCTAAGTGTGGTGTGTAGAAGGTAATGAGTTAAACAAATAAAGGGATTAGTAAGAGGGCAAAGTAAATTGCGACTGCAATTCACGACCAAACCAAGTATTTCATTAACACTCCCACTTCACCTTTGTATTTCTCCAGGACACTCCGTATCACTACGAAGATCCACAGTTTATTGGATATTCCATCGTATGGTTATATACGAACTCGAAAGGAACTTATTCCAGTTCGGGGATGAATTCTAGTTCAGGATGTAGGGTTCCTAGGCACACTCATGAGGTTCTACAACTGATCAACCATGCCAAAATCAAATTTTTCATGTGCCTAATAATCCTATGCAAGATCGTTAACTAGAGGTAAAGGCGAAAATGAAACTAGTAAACTGCTTTACTACTAAGTGAATGGAAATACAACCTTTGTAGATACGGACCTCCACTTCTCTAGCTCCGTGTTTACGTCCCTCCGCTGCGATCATCGGAATCCCGGACTCTAGCGTCGGTTTCATCGGAGAAATGGGCGGGCTAGGTCGTTGACTTCAATGCCGAAGATGATCTACGTCGAGGCAACTCAAATTCAAGCTCCACCTTCACCAGGTCATGGAACTTATGAAGATAACACACTCTACTACATGGAAAGTGGTAGAGGATGAAGAAATAGGAAGTGGGTTCACTTTAGATTTGGATTTCTCACTTGGAATCATCACTTGGAATTTTCAAAAAAATGGTTTCTTTTCTTCATGAAGAAGAAGAAGAAGAAAGAAAATGAAAGTGAATTTTGAATAATAGAAAATCAAGTGATGTTTATCATTTAGCAACCATGGGTGAGTGTAACTAGTGTAGAGAATAAACTAGGGTTTAGATAAATGGTTAGGGTTAAGGGATAAAACAAAATGGTAAGACTTTCAAAGCTTCATGAAGCTTCAAGAGTAAAACAAAGCAAGCCACCATATTTGTTTTTGCCAAAAATTAATAAATAAATAAATAAGGCAAATGAAACCCTAACCATTAACTAAACATGGTTTAAAGAATACACACACCCAAGTTTGCATGTATCATCAAATATGATACAAACAAGTGCACAAAAATATATCACATATACAACTTGTGCACATCAAGTGAGAAAATCAATCTTAAGTGAACAAATACTAGTTAATGTAAAGTAATATATCTAATATATAATTATACATTAAATCATTAAATCAACACTTGATTTAATGATCCGGTCATACTGCATATAACCGACTAATATCAAGTGTATCAATATATCGAATCAACATTTGATTCGGTAACCCGGCTATATCTCATATAACCGTCCAATGATACAAATCGCGAGAATAGAATACAGTATCACATACTGGTATTATTCTCGGTCCCGCACATATCTCATATGCGCTACTATTTCGTTTTGCTTGAGCCAGGAAACCTCTGTGTAGGACTCTAAAAACTCGTCAATACGCCGGCAGTAGGTGATGATCATATCAAACACCCACAAGCTGCAAGCGGTCTGCTAAACGTAACGGCCACCCGGGTATTGAGCGATCAGAAGATCAACGAGCAAGCCCGCTCACACTCCTATGAATCCAACCAGTAACACTTACCGTACAGTCCGGTCTGTTCGTCTGATATGTCGCATATCTCGCCTAGGGGTGGTAAACGTCAGACCCCAGTAGCTTGATAAGTCATGCCGGTGTAAGGTCTATAACAAGCGTGAAACTACTGATAACTCTTTCCAGTATATCACTGCAACCCTGGCCAGGGATTTCCAGTTATGGCCAGTCGAGCATAGCGCAACATCAACCCCCAATACCGGGAGAGACGAATCCCCTCCTATCGCTCATTGCCTCCATGTGAATCAGGACTGTACCCAAAAACCACCTGTTTGCACGACTCAGTAGAGCCGTGGTAGGGTGGAAATCAAAGTACAGTGGGAGACACACAAGACTCTATGACGATCTCGGGTCAACAGACTAAGCTATACCAGTGTCACCAGAGAACTGCCATCTGACGTGAGGTATAATACCATCTGGGAGTTCTCGGCGAGTCCGTTCAGTGTACCCAGTCTCCACTGAGCACCCGCATACCATTTCTGATGTCAAACACCAATGGATATGGGATCATCCATCGCCCATCACATGGGTCGAGAAGTTATACGCTAGTCTACTCTGGAATATCGATGTCCCGTCTCGATATTCCCACGACTAGGAACATTGAAGGATGTACTCATGGACTACCCAGGCCCCACTAGTATGATCTATATCATAGTCCTGGAAGTCGAGTACACATCCTAAGGGCTTTATCAACATGTAACGGAGAGACATAAAGTATACATGTTAAGATAAAGAGCAACCAGATAGCGTACTATCATGTCGAGCAAGAAAGTCCTACCTATATATGTCCTAGCATCCACTACAATATACATCCTATGTACAGTAATGGCCTCTAGGGCATACATATAACTAACAATCTCCCACTTGCACTAGGGCCATCTGTAGCAGTGGTTGGAGTATCTAATACTCAACCATCCCATAAAAAGTATCTCTTTAGGAAAAGGCCTTTGTGAGTGGATCCGCCGTGTTGTCCTCTGAGTCTACTCTCCTAACCTCGATCACCCTGGAGATCAACTATCTCCATGATCAGGTGATGCTGCCTCAGAATATGTTTGGGTCACTGATGGGACCAGGGTTCCTGGGCCAAAGCCACACTTCCATTGTCACACAATTATAGGAACCTAGTTCATCTCATGAACCAATATACACACAAACTTCCTCTTTGGTAGTATCTTTAATAGCGATGTTACCAGCCTTTATCGTCTAGTTTGCCACGGTATCTAGCTTGGAACTCTTCCAACATACCGTCCCTTCACTGAGGGTAAAGACAATGCCTGTGACTTACATTCAGTCGTTCTCATCACCCTGGAACCTTTCCAGTGATTCTCCCTAAGATTGACTGATACCAGCTCACTAAACCTAGTGAGAACCCTAACATCCATTTAGATCTATCTCATAGATCCAAATCCCAGGATTTAGGAGGTATCACCTTTATCCTATTTGGAGAATCCTTATGATAAGAAGAGATTGACCGTGTGTAGTATAGGAAACTCTTTTCCTATCAAGAGTATGTCATCTACGTACTCTGCGAGGATCATCACCATACTCCCTACTACCCTTTTGTATATACAAGGTTCATCTACCATTTTGATGAAGTCAAACTCTTTGACTACTACATCAAAACAGACATTCCAACTCCGCGATGCCTGCTTTATTCTGTAAAGCATCTTGCACACGTTTCTGCTGTTCTCACTGTTTACGAAGCCCTCTGGCTGTGTACTTATAGACGTTCTCTTCTAAATCAGTATTTAGAAAAACAGTCATGATACCCAACCACCAGATATCGTAGTCATGGTATGTAGCAATGGCAAGTAGGATCTAGATGGACTTAAGCATAGTCCCTGGAAAATGTTTCATCATTATCCACGCCTGGTCGATGACGAAAACCTTTAACAAGTCTAGCTTTGAAAGTCTCAACTTTTCCATCTACACCAAGTAATCTTCTCAAGATATACTTGCTCCCGATGGGAATTTAACCCTTCAGATATAGCATCCAAAGTCCATACTTTGTTCATGTACATCGATTCCATCTCAGATCGCTAAGCATCCAGCCATTCTTACAGAGTCCCTACTCTCGATGGCCTGCTCGAAACTAGTTAGGTCATCATCTCATGATGCAATCCTCGCTCCCACTGTTATCGAGAAACCGAAGTATCTCTCAGGCGGATGAGGAACCCTACCAGATCGGCGGAGAGGCTGAGGTTCGTCGAGAACTATAGAATCCTTTGGTCCTGTCAAATCAGCAGCTGCAGTTTTGTATAGCTGGAACCTTTCCAGTTCTACAGAACTGACCTTGCCTCGATCTTGTCCGGATTTTGCTTTTGACATAGGCCTGACAATCCCAAATCTTAACTTACTTAAGAGATAGGTTCTTCCCATACCATATCTTATATGGTGTGGTATGCACTGATTTGATTCGAACCTAATTCAATATGTATGCAACTTCTCAAGTGCACAACCCCAAAAGGAAATAGGTAACTCAGTAATACTCATCATAGAGCGCACCATATCATATAGGGTGTGATTGCTCTGCCCCGATACACCGTTGTGCTGTGGTGTATACAGAGGAGTAATGCTGAGAGAGAAAATCTCATTCTCTTTTATAATAGTCCAAGAATTCCATGCACAAGTATTCTCCTCCCTGATCTTTTCATAGGACATAATACTTATACCCGTACTTTGGTTCTCTACTTCTAACTTATATTCTGTGAATATCTCAAAAGCTTCGGACTTATGTTTCAACAGGAACATATGACTGAATCTTAAGAGATCATCAGAGAATGTAATGAAGTACAAAGAACCGGTCCTGGCATGTGTAGATAGGGGACCTTACATACATCACTATGTATCAGTCCCAAGAGTTCACTAACTCTTTCCCTGTTTCCAATAAACAGAGCTATGGTCATCTAATCTTTGTGACATGACTGGCAAGTTTCACAAGATGTAAATTCAAACTGATTTAAATATGCATCTAAAATGTAACTTAAGCTAGTCGGGTCACATTGATATGACCTAGTCTACAATATCTCAAGAAGGAATCGTTCATTTCTGAACTCTTCCTCTTGTGTGTGTTCTGTATACTAGGAACTGTAGTTTGATTTAGAACGTCAATGCTTTTAGATAACGTGCCTGAACCGATCAACTTTTGAAATAGGAAATGTTCAAAATATTATCCAATAATACAAAATTATATCCTTTCTTTAACAAATAAAGAGATTGATATGATTTTGTATATCAGGTTCGGTATCTAATAGCATTTGTTCAGAATCAATGTATTGGTAATACAGGGTGACAGTGACCAACAGACTTGGCTGCAACACTTGCACCGTTTTCTGTCTCATGAAACTTATCACCCATTCTCAGTTCTCTACCTTTCTGTAGCCCATGTAACGGATTACATTAACGGGATCCTGATCCGGTATCTAATACCCAGGACGTAGAGGATACTGAGAAACAGTTCTTTATAATGAACACACCCGAAGGAGATGCATCATATGCACTTTCTTTGTTTGGGCGGCATGGGAATCCTGGTATTCCCCTATTTCCTGCTCGGTCTTATAACAATTATAAGTCGGAGCGGGACCAACGTTCCCCAGCTCAGTATAACAAGCGGGTTCGGTCAATACATCCATATTATTATCTTGATTAAGGCGTGATATGGTCGCTACCTGGAGAGAGAGAGAAGAAAACACTCTGCGTGCGCTCTTGCAAGATTAGATTGGTTATTTATTTTATTTAATCAGGATGGCTCCCACTGTTTTTATCAAATCTTCCTTCAAACCCTAAAAGGAAAGACTAGCCGGGATTAATTACACTCTACAAGTTCGCCAATCTTTCAGCCAGTCCAGTGTCGGTACTTTGAGGGAGGTTCCCCGTGCTTTCGCACGGACCTATTTAAAGTAAACCTCGTTTTCCCAAGGGCGTAACCCCGTTGACACCTTTCTAGACAACTACTTGATCGGCTAATTGCAAAGTGCAAAACTCTCCCAGGAGTAACAATTACTCGCAGTGGGTATCGGGATCCAACTATCATATAGAAGGTATGCAATCTCATTACAAATTTCAACACTTGAAACTCCCGATAATGGTTTTTACCCCTAGCACTTATAACCTTAACTATGGTCAACAAATCATAAGCACTAGTCAAGTTCTACCCGTCATTTCGTGATTAATTAGACCCACCCACATGACCCTTAACTAAGGTCAACAAAGTCACGCGACTGTCCTAACTAATCGCATCATATGCGTTGTAGGAAGACATCACTTAGCTACCGTACACTGTGCCTTGACTATGGTCAACAAACACAGCACGAATACTAAGTACTCTACTTCCTAAAATGACGGAGGATTGCGGATGGTTTTTAAGAAAACCTTTAACGCTTTGAACTTGATCTCGTTGCGGAATCAAATGGTTTTTAAATGGAATGTTTTTTAGGCTTTTCTAGTTTTGCTAAAGGGGTCACTCCCGGTGAAGGGATCGTCGGCCCTTTCATCGTCGAATGAGGTGCGGGATATATCATATATATCACCGTGCAAAGCAGAAACTATAGAAGCAATCAAAAGACAAACCGAGTGTGTAGCATCTGCCAGTTATTTCTAAAGGGGTCACTCCCGGTGAAGGGATCTCAGCCCTTTCCTCATCGAATAAGGTACAGGATGTTCTACAAGGAACACCGCGATGCAAAGCAAGAACCGTAGCTACCTGTTTTTAAGAAATTCGATTCCACAACATCTTTTAGGTTTATTTTCTTTCATTAATCTCATTAATGAATGTCCCATCATTTAAGCCCACCTAAACATCACAGATAAATATAACGTACGCTTATGCCATCTGCATTCGCCTCGATGTCTCGTCTGCACCATTAGGTTAGGTAACTAACGCCAGAGCGAGGCAGGGGTAGCGCCGGTGTAAAACATAAGCAAAGTCTATATAATATATCATATATACTATATATAATATCCATCTGAACAAATCACATGATCACATCACAGATAACGCAGCAGAAAATATCATATGAAATATTGGATATACTAGGACGTCCGTATTTTATTTTGAGCCTGAATAAAACACGGATTCCACGGTCGTGATGAATAGCCAATCCCACACCCTAGACCCCTACGAGAGCGGCAAGCAACCCTACCAATTCTAAGGTTAGGAGACCCGGACTCGACTCCTCGAGATGGTCTCCCACTGGACCCTAGAACCCGGTTACTTATGCTCCCCTCCTTGGGTCTATCCTAATGCGGAAAAGTAAATAATATACAACAACGGTGACATCTTCCGCAACCTGGAAGTGCCCCAATAATATAAAACACTCATCTCACATAAAAAAAACCCGGCTACTCAAACACGACGATCCAATATAACATATCCAGCAACACATAACATCACATGTCATCAACGTAAGTAAATATGCCCATCCCAATTGTCGTTGACATATAGCAACGAAACCGGCGATATTATATATTACACTTACGGTCACAGAAAAGAAAGTGTAAAACTACAACAGTTGGAATCCGCAAACTCTTTAGACATCGCATGCCTAACCAATTGAATTCCTTAGACATCGTATGCCTAACAATTATAAACCCCGCATTTTAGTCTCATTATCGAAAACTCTTTTCAATATCAAGTCGGGCAATTCAACAAGATTCCCGACATCCAGAACGAATGCTCGTCGCAAACTTTAGTAGACGGCCGCACCCCCGATGCCGTCGACGAAGTGCACCAAGGTGGAACACCGTTGCCGCGAGCACCCGAACGGATGCTTTCGGCGACGCGGTTCTCCTACAGTCACTTGGTCGGGGCTATGGTGTGTGGCTGTCTATTAAGTTTACCCGGCGAGTGTCCGCGTACGCTATGTGATTGCGACGGACTTTTGATCACATCAAAATTCCGTGGCAACTGATCAAGTGAGACTAAACTGCTCTGTTTATAACATTCATAATCAGTTATCTCATAACTACTTGTGGATTCCAAATATTGTATCACATTCCAGATAAATAGAAAATATTAAACTTTCCGATCGAACTATCAAACACCCAAGTTTTCCCGAAACAGCTCAACACATGAAATAAGTTTAAAAACATTCACATCATGCCACAGTACCAACGGTCCAGCCGTAGAAGGGTCAAGGCAACGCCTCACATGTGGCACGCCGTACTGCCCCAAACCCTAAGGTTCAAAGGACAGTTCAAGACGGTCACATAATCGAGTTAAGGTTTGTTGTCTTCTAGAGGGTCCATCGCGTTACTTGCACTACTTAGAACGTTCTTAAACCACGGAAAAATCCAACACTTGGAAATTTCCCGGCAGGGGAAAAAATGGGTATTTATATCTGGTCGAACTTTTTAACATGTTCTAAAATTATCCGGAAAACAAAATAAACAAAGTTAAATAATCCGATCGAATCAACGAGTCCCCAATAATACCCTAGAAAACTCAACACTTGAGTGGAATTAAAAAATTCCCAGAAAAAAATGACAAGATAGGACCTAAGAATAAATATATGAAGTTCCAGGGACTAACTCACAATTTTGGCCACGGAACCGCCGCAAAACCCTTGGTTTGGCCGCGGTTCCGCGGTCAAATTTTTGAGTTAGAGGTCCGTACTTCACAGTAATTCTTAATTTTTCCTGATTAATTTTCTGAGCATTTTTAATTCAGAAAAATCAACATTTTTGAAAATGTACAGAAAGGGGTAAAGTTTAGGGTTTCGGGGTTCGATTGGATTTCTAACATCGTCTACACATCGCCTAAAGCTCTAGCTAGGCTCTGATACCACTGTAGGGTTCCTAGGCACACTCATGAGGTTCTACAACTGATCAACCATGCCAAAATCAAATTTTTCATGTGCCTAAGAATCCTATGCAAGATCGTTAACTAGAGGTAAAGGCGAAAATGAAACTAGTAAACTTCTTTACTACTAAGTGAATGGAAATACAACCTTTGTAGATCCGGTCCTCCACTTCTCTAGCTCCGTGTTGACGTCCCTCCACTGCGATCATCGGAATCTCGGACTCTAGCGTCGGTTTTATCGGAGAAATGGGCGGGCTAGGTCGTTGACTTCGATGCCGAAGATGATCTATGTCGAGGCAACTCAAACTCAAGCTTCACCTTCACTAGGTCATGGAACTTGTGAAGATAACATACTCTACTACATGGCAAGTGGTAGAGGATGAAGAAATAGGAAGTGGGTTCACTTTAGATTTGGATTTCTTACTTGGAATCATCACTTGGAATTTTCAAGAAAATGGTTTCTTCTCTTCATGAAGAAGAAGAAGAAGAAAGAAAATGAAAGTGAATTATGAATAATAGAAAATCAAGGGATGTTTATCATTTAGCAACCATGGGTGAGTGTAACTAGTGTAGAGAATAAACTAGGGTTTAGATAAATGGTTAGGGTTAAGGGATAAAACAAAATGGTAAGACTTTCAAAGCTTCATGAAGCTTCAAGAGTAAAACAAAGCAAGCCACCATATTCGTTTTTGCCAAAAATGAATAAATAAATAAATAAGGCAAATGAAACCCTAACCATTAACTAAACATGGTTTAAAGAATACACACACCCAAGTTTGCATGTATCATCAAATATGATACAAACAAGTGCACAAAAATATATCACATATACAACTTGTGCACATCAAGTGAGAAAATCAATCTTAAGTGAACAAATACTAGTTAATGTAAAGTAATATATCTAATATATAATTATACATTAAATTATTAAATCAACACTTGATTTAATGATCCGGTCATATTGCATATAACCGACTAATATCAAGTGTATCAATATATCGAATCAACATTTGATTCGGTAACCCGGCTATATCTCATATAACCGTCCAATGATACAAATCGCGAGAATAGAATACAGTATCACATACTGGTATTATTCTCGGTCCCACACATATCTCATATGTGCTCCTATTTCGTTTCGCTTGAGCCAGGAAACCTCTGTGTAGGACTCTAAAAACCCGTCAATACGCCGGCAGTAGGTGATGATCATATCAAACACCCACAAGCCGCAAGCGGTCTGCTAAACGTAACGGCCACCCGGGTATTGAGCGATCAGAAGAACAACGAGCAAGCCCGCTCACACTCCTGTGAATCCAACCAGTAACACTTACTGTACAGTCCGGTCTGTTCGTCTGATATGTCACATATCTCGCCTAGGGGTGGTAAACGTCAGACCCCAGTAGCTTGATAAGTCATGCCGATGTAAGGTCCATAACAAGCGTGAAACTACTGATAACTCTTACCAGTATATCACTGCAACCCTGGCCAGGGATTTCCAGTTATGGCCAGTCGAGCATAGCGCAACATCAATAACGGGAGAGACAAATCCCCTCCTATCGCTCATTGCCTCCATGTGAATCGGGACTATACCCAAAAACCACCTGTTTGCACGACTCAGTAGAGCCGTGGTAGGGTGGAAATCAAAGCACAGTGGGAGACACACAAGACTCTATGACGATCTCGGGTCAACAGACTAAGCTGTACCAGTATCACCAGAGAACTTCCATCTGACGTGAGGTATAATACCATCTAGGAGTTCTCAGCGAGTCCGTTCAGTGTACCCAGTCTCCACTGAGCACCCGCATACTATCTCTGATGTCAAACACCAATCAATATAGGATCATCCATCGCCCATCACATGGGTCGAGAAGATATACGCTAGTCTACTCTGGAATATCGATGCCCCATCTCGATATTCCCACGACTAGGAACATCAAAGGATGTACTCATGGACTACCCAGGCCCCACTAGTATGATCTACATCATAGTCCTGGAAGTCGAGTACACATCCTAAGGGCTTTATCAACATGTAACGGAGAGACAGAAAGTATACATGTTAAGATAAAGAGCAACCAGATAGCGTACTATCATGTCGAGCAAGAAAGTCCTACCTATATATATCCCAGCATCTACTACAATATACATCCTATGTACAGTAATGGCCTCTAGGGCATACATATAACTAACACAGGAGAAATAGGAATAAGGTTTATTCAGTTGTCTTTTATTTTCACCTTCTCTCACATTGCGAGTGCTCCTAGGATTAGGACAGTACACCCATTATGTTTATTGGATAGTCTTCTTCCAAACCATAGGCTGGTGCCGAACGGTAGGGAAGGAAGAAAACCATTTGGCCTAAAGGGGTGTACAGAAGGTAATGACAAAGGACATATGAAGGGATTTGGAGAGATGGCAAAGAAATATACGGTTACAGTTGTGAATCTGGATAATGGAAGAGGCATTACTAGGAATACCCGGATACCCCATCGAAACATTGTTCCCCCAATCAGAGCAAGGCTCTGTTTGAATTTCAAAAATTCAAATTTTGAAGCAACGCTTCAGATCCCGTGCGCTGCGCGCAATTTGCCACATGTCAGAAGTTGACTCGGCAGCACAACGCCCAAGGCAGTGCGTCCAATCAGAGCAAGGCTTTTTAAAAAGCAAAAGTATCGCTCAGTTGCGCAAGCGCTGCGCTGCGTGACACGTGTCTGCGCAGTTGCGCAAACACAACTGCGCAAGCGCACCGCTGCGCGACACGTGTCTGCGCAGTTGCGCAAACCCTGATTGCGCAAGCGCACCGCTGCGCGACACGTGTCTGCGCAGTTGCGCAAGCGTACCGCTGCGCGCCACGTGTCTGCGCAACCGCAAACCCTGTTGCGCAAGTGCACCGCAGCGCACCACGTGTCCGCAGCGCGCCACGTGTCCGCGCAGTTGCGCAAGCACAACTACGCAAGCGCACCGCTGCGCGACACGTGTCCGCGCAGTTGCGCGCACTCTTTTGCGCAAGCGCACCGCTGAGCGACACGTGTCCGCGCAGTTGCGCAAGCGCTTCACTGCGCGACACGTGTCTGCGCAGTTGCGCAAGCACAGTTGCGCAAGCGCCTCACTGCGCGACACGTGTCATGCACTGGGGAGTTGCGCAAAAGCAGAATGAAGATTTAAGGAATTTTTTTCTGTTTTTTTTAAAACAAGAAGATTTCTTCTGTAAAACAGGGGCCTTTGAATCAAAGATCCAACGGTGGGGAAAATTCCCCAAATCACTCAGAAAAGATTTTTTTAACAAATTTAACTGATTTTTTAGCACTATAAAAAGGACCCCAGACCCCATTTCAAAGGGAGAGACAATTGGATTAAAAAAAAAAGAGAGAAGAGAACTCTTGAGAACTTCTTGAGAACACAAAAAGAAGGTAAAAACCTTTGAGATAAGAGAAAATTCTCTTAGGAATAGATCATTGATCTAAAAAACAAGATCAGTGATCTTCAATTAATAAATAAATAAATAAATAAAAATAATAAAAATAGTGCCTTGCACTTGCTATGAACCTCTGGTTCTCTGAGACAGAAAGAAAGAAAAGATTTTTTTTTCTTTTCTTTGATCTAAATTTAGATCAAGAAATTAAAAAGTGCTCTGCACTTCTTTTCTTGAATCTAAAAGATTCTTGGTGCTTTGCACAAATGCAATGCATTACTTGAAGGGCCAGGCCCAAATCAAAAAGACCTAGCAGGCCAAAATAAATTGCAAAGCAATAAAAGGGCTAAGCCCAAATAAAATTGATGCTCTGCATCATTTATAAAGAACAGAGCCCAAAAACAAATTTATGTTTTGCATCCTTTCTGGGCAAAGCCCAAATAAAAATAAAGAGAAAAGCAAAAGCAATGTTGAATATTCTCAACTGGACTTAGCCCAATCGTGGCCTTAAGTCCTTAAATTAAATTGGCTGAGCAAAATGGCTCTCCTAAATCAATCTACATCCGGTTCGAGGGTACATCTCCGAACTCCTTTGACATCCATCGTTGTAATTCCTCAACGATGTCAAAGAGGTGACGGGTCCCAACGGCCACACACCCAATAACGGACCGAAACGTCCCTAAACTAATACCGGACCGAAACGTCCCTAAACTAATACCGGACCGAAACGTCCCTAAACTAACATCGGACCGAGATGTCCCTAAACTAATATCGGACCGATCTTTAAACTGGCGATAGACCACCACGTCCCTAAATTGGCACAATAGAGCCCACATGCTCTTTTGTCGGATCTAAACGATCCCGTTAAGTCGATCTTAGTCCCAAACTGGGCTAATGTATCCTTAACAACCGTTTAAGTTGGTCTTAGCCCCAAACACGGCTAACGTATCCTTAAACACTCAAATGGACTATAAAAACCTAAATCAACTTCGGTTCGAGGGTACATCTCCAAACTCCTCTGACACTTGTCGTTGTAATTCCTCAACGACGTCAGAGAGGTGACGAGTCCCGATGGCCATATATTAAATGAATCACGCTTAAGTTGATCTTAGCCTCAACGAGGCTAACGCATCCTTAAACTAAAATATCGAACCCAAATCTAAGTAAATACGGATTTGGACTAATCCATGTCCTACGGGCGACGGCATTACTCAGTCTCCGTATACAATCCACGGGCAACCACAAACAAAATGAACACACACGACACGAAGTGAAATTCTGGAGAAGGAGAAAGTGGTTACCACGATGCGGTATTGTAATTAACTGCAGGGGCTTGCGTCTCCAGGGAAGAGCGTCCCCACAATCAAAAACCCCTCAAACGAGGGGGAATCTGAAAAAGTCTGCTACATCGGCCGCATCCGTTTAAACCTTCGATACACGGTGCCATAAATTAACTTGGCATCTTCGGAGAGGTAGACGGATAAAACCAAATAGCATCTGCCCCGAATCTCAGGCACAGACGTCCTAGCGTCTCGGCCGCCGTTCGGAGGGGAACAGATTTTGGCACGCCCGGTGGGACCTCTTCCTCTTTCCACTCCACACTTCGTGTGTCGTCTTTGCGAACCAATCGCGGTTCGTTAAATGGTTGTCTTCGGATTTCAAGTTACTAAGATTTGGTCTTTTACCTGGCGCAGAATTCAAGATTCAATGGCCTCTAGCTGTACCAACTGCTCGAAATGCCACTGCAACGGACGCTCCACCTCACCAGGAGGTGTAGCATATGGGCCCCAAGCGGCTTCCTTCCTTACTCTGCCGGTAGACCAGGTGACCCAAGCCACCACCGGCTTGTTCTTCGGGACTATGATCCCACCTGCAAGCATTTCTGCACCAATACCTGCACCGGAAGTGGGTAAAAAGTAGGCCTTCAACCGGCTCAGTGTTTCGACAGCCCCTGTCAACGGGTCGCCCGCTACTAAACCGACAGCCTCCGTTTTCACCAGGCTAGGTCAGAACTATAAAGTGGCCGTCCCAAAGAGGGCAACGGCCGCTGCTTCGGAAGTCGTTAAAGCGGCCTATCCCATCAGAGAGTCGGTCTTCACAAGATTGACGGTTCCCACTCCTCCCCCAGCTGGTCAAAAGGCATCAGTCTTCGATAGGCTGACATCGGCAGTTACCCCACACTCAAACAGGGGGCAACAAGAAACCATCTCGATTTCCGAGCCAGTCCCAACGGCTCGTCATGCGCGACGTCGCCATTGGCAACGAGTGAGGAAAGCAGGGGGCAACTCCCCCTCAGGGATAACTCCACCTGCTCCAATGGTGGAAGTCAACGCTGCTGTTCCAACTGGGAACAGCTTTGAACTACTGAGGAGAGTGCGTAAGAACTCTCCAACCGCTACCTTGAAAAGATCTCCTCCACCTGCGGAGAGAGTTCCAGAAACAAAACGAGAACGGCCCCCTCAACGGCTATCCTCAAAAGTTTATAAAGTATGGCGGAGGGTTCAAGACTCCGTGATCGATCCAGACCACTTGCGTCACCAGAAAAAGGTGAAGGTGGAAAATAACAAAAACTGCCCCATTAAACAGCAGGGGGTGACAGTTGCTAGGATGCCCACTCCAACGGCTCCTTTAACCTCGATGGCCCACAAAAGAAGGAGGCCAGAGAAAGCTCCCGCGTCAGCGGCAAAGTTTAAAAGCGGTGAACCTAAACGCCCCAAGTCAGGGGGCAAAAATTGTTCATACGGTTTATATGGCTTCTGGAAAGGAAGAAGGCCGTACTTCTACGGGTCACCGACCGCTCACCCGATCAGTGACCAAGGCTCAGGAGCAGCAACAAAAGCTCCAGGAGATGATGACCACAATGGCTGCACTCACTGGGCCAAAAGAGAACCCTGAGGCGTCCTTAGATGAGCGCCAGGAGGAAGAGACCGACGCCGAGTTCCTTTGCCGAGTACTGGAAAAGAGGGACAAAGAGGCCGCTGAACAAGCGGCCAACATACAGCGGATGGGCCTCCTCTTCCAGGACATGATAGGGATGATGATACAACAAGATCCTCCCGCTGAAGAACCCCTAACCGTCCTTAGAGATGATAAGGGAGATACATTAAATCCGCAGCCCGCTCTATTGACAGCTAAAGAGGATACAATCTCTAAGACTGATCTGGATGAATACATAGCCCAGCAAATAAAGGTTCATCATGCGGCCGAAGCAGCCGGCCACGTCATAAAAACGGGGCGGCCATATCCAGGCTGGTATGACCAAATCAAGTACCCGCCGGGTTACACAATTCCCAAGTTTCATGTCTACAAAGGGACTGGCAATCCCCATCAGCATGTCGCCCAGTTCAGGGCGCTTTGCGGTAACACCGGCGGCGATGACAAGTTTTTGCTCCGCCAGTTTATTGGAAGTCTATCAGATACGGTATTCGAGTGGTACTCTGAACTCCCTAATGATTCTATCAAAACCTTTGCGGAAATGGAGCTGCTGTTTACCCAGCGTTTTGCAAGTGCCAGTGAACGTACTCCGATGACGGCACTGATTAACGCCAGGGTAAAACCCGGCGAGACATGGGTTCAGTACGCTATACGGTGGCGTAATCTATGGTCAAAGTGTGAGCAGCGCATAGAAGAAGCCCCTGCGGTGGGAATGTTTGTTGGAACCCTTGATCCACAGGCAACCATCTCACAGTTTATGATGTTTTTCAAGCCGACTTCCTTCCAGGCTTTGATTGACAAACTAGCGCAAATGGACCAGATGGGTCATAAACCCCCTCTCCCAAAGCCAGATTCCCGAAATGACAAAGGAAAGGGAAAAGCGATCACTGTCGCTAATGCTCAACAACAACCGAACGACTTGAAGCCGGTTGCTCGTCCAAACAATACGCGCCCTTACGTACCCCTTGAGGATAGGATAGGACGTCCTTATTCCTTTCCCCGCGATAAAACGAAGAGGTTATTCGAGCTGGCATTACGCAACAGACTCATAAATCTGCCAGATCCAAAACGTCCGTTGCAACCAAGTGACGTCAACGAACCTAATTACTGCCCTTATCATCGAGTGTTAGGCCATCCGATTGAGGACTGCTACGTTTTCAAAAATTGGCTTGGAAACCAGTATAGACAGGGAAAATTTGCGTTATCTGACAAATGGAAGGTGAATCCCCCGCAGCCCCACACCTCTAAAGGGACGAATACGCAGGGGGCAACATACTCTGTCATTGAAGAAACTCCGTGGAAGGTTGTATTATCATCAAAAATGAAGAGAATGCTAAATGATCTTCGGACATGTCCGGCGATCAAGTGGAAAAGCTCATTGGAACCGCAGGTCGTTGAGGGGATGTTAAAGCCATGTCCAAATCCAAAGACCAATGATGGGGGTTCAAGCACTAGTAGCCAGTCGTCAAAGTCTTCGAAGAAAAAGAAGAAGGCCAAGAAGCCGGTGAAGCCTAGCGATAGGCGCACGGACATGCAAAAGCAAATTGACGCGCTGGAGGGGTATAACCAGAAGGCGCGGACTCCCATTACATTGCAAGAGTTCCTCAACCACGTCTTCCAAGAAGAAGATGAGGGAGGTAGTTCGTCAAATGAATCTGAAGAACATGTGGCAAGTTGCTATGTGATTTCCCAGTTGTCCACAAGCGATGAGGAGACTCCTCGCGCTGAAAAGCTGGGGGCAGAGCCTGCACTAAAAATTCTGGAGCCGTCGGATGAAGTGATTGATGCATTCCTAAATCAGGCGTTCTTAAAGGGCAAAGCTGATCGGGATAACGAAGCGGTTATATTCGAAAGGGCCAAACGCCAGCGCCTTGACGAAAGAATTGCGGTACTCCCGCTAGAACAAAATACACCCACCACAGATAAAATCAAGTTTAAGATAAAGAAGAGATTCGCTAAGGATGTGTCGATGGGTATAAAGCTACCACCCTCCGAGAAAAACATTACGGGTGAAATGGAAAACCACCCCTCCTATTGCTTGTACCATCGGAAGGTGTCGCATCCCACCGAAGAGTGCAAGGCTTTCGGTAAGTGGTGGCAAGGATATGTTACTCACCGGCAACAGTTTAAGCGGGAAAAGCGCAAAGCCCGCCGAGAGCAGAACGGAATGATCAAAGTGCTTGATAAAACTAGCAGTGGTTGTTGCATGATTGACGCCGAGGGATCACAAGTACCTGTATTTGGGAGCGATTCTGATGAGGAGCTAGAGCTTGGCCCCCTCTTTAAAGAATCCACTTCGGGAAAAGAAGAAGGACCAAAGGCTTGCGAGAATATACAGCTACGCAATCGGGCGTTACCCGAAAAGAATCTCAGACCCTTAAACAAGAAAGACAAAGGGAAAGAGAAGGTCTCTGAAGACATCGCCTTGGATGACCGAGTTGCGGAAGAGTTAACCGCCAAGAACCCGCCAAAGAGGAGTAAAGTGGATTACAATGTCTTGGCGCATCTAAGAAAGCTACCCTCACAACTCAGCATTCTCGATGCCCTGTTACTATCAAAAGAGGCGAGGGATTCTTTGATTAAGGCCCTACAAGAGCCGGGCCAATTCCAAGCCTTCCTGGCTGAACAAAAGATGAAGGATGAATTGGAAGAAGTGCGAACGGCAGACGTTGCTTTCGGCGATGAAGACCATCTCCTCGGGACGTGCGAACACAACCGTCCCCTTTATGTCTCAGGATACTGCCATGACATAAAGATAGGTAAAATCTTGGTTGACAACGGATCGTCTGTTAATCTACTCAATGTGCGGGTGTTAAAGGAAATTTGCATGAGTGTCCAACACCTCGCCCGAGACAAGTCACCATCTCCGGGTTCGACTCCCAATCATCGAAAACCCTTGGATCTGTGATATTGACGTTACGCTTTGGGTTGCTCGTCACAGATATTAAATTCCATGTCATAGATGCCAAGACGTGCTACAATGCTCTGCTCGGTCGACCATGGTTACACGAGTACAATATCATCCCTTCTACACAGCATCAGTGTATGAAATATTGTAGGGATGGTCTCGAGTACACTGTAGCAGGAGAGTTGAATCCGTTTTCCGTGAACGAAGTTCGCAAGTATGAAGATGCCAAGTACTTCTTACCGAGTTTCGAAGACATAGAAAGGTGTCACAAGCCGGAGAACAAAACTAACGCCACCATCCCTGTCTTCGGCAGTGACACCGAGGAGGGGGAGGATATAATTTATTCGGGACCATCCCAATCCACCAGGCCAGGACCATCCGTTCCTTCATTGATCTTCGGCAGTGATTCGGAGGATGAAGTTCATGCTGTATTCCCTGCTCGGCCTTCAATACGGGCTTTCGCTGATGAAGAGCGAAGTCTGCAGATAACCATGGTACCGCTTGAACATTACAAAGAACTGGATGCACTCAACACCAACAGCGTAGAAGAATTGCAAACATTTTATATCCCTCCCGGACGGGAAGGCGAGAAGGCAATCCTATTCTACCGTTCTGAAGAAAACAAGGTGGAAAAAGAAGTTTGGCATGGCGTGGATCCCACGCTCGACAGGCTTCAGCCTATCCGTCTTCCTAGATATTATACCGAAGGTTTGAAGAAACTGCTGAAACGCCAGGGGATATCCTCCACACAGACCGTTAGAAAGGCCAAATTCTATGACAAGGTCTGGAACGTTCCCGGGACCCAACGTAAACTGCCTAACGGGAGAATGGAAACAAAAGGGCTTGGGTACATCCGGCTAAAGAAACGAGAGCTAGTAAATAGCTGTTATGTCATGTATGACTTCGATGAAGATGCGGACGCTCAATGGGAGGACGCTAATCCTAAGCCAGTAAAAGTTCCTGATGAAAAATTGCCCGGTCCATCATTTGAAGAACAAATGGACAGGCTTATAAGGGAAGCTGGTCAAAAAGTCCGAGATGACCACAACCGCGAGACGGCCATCTATGAGAAAGCCAAGACGCAACGCCTTCTCCGACAGGCCGTGAAGGATGAAAATGCCGCTCCTTGTCAACCTGCTACAAAAAAGGTTCGACACGAAAGCAAAAACAAGTCAAAGGGCAGAAAAGGCGCTCAACAACCACAAGGCAGAGCTAAGAAACCACGTATCCGAGAGTCGAGCGTTATTGACTTAGCCCTCATGAAGAAAATGGGTCGAGCATACTCATTTCCTCGGAACGAAACAAGGAAGATATTTGATCTTGCTCTAAAACATCAAATGCTTACGCTGCCAGAGTCCAAGCACCCCGAGCACGCAGGCGAGGTATTCAACCCAAATTATTGCTTTTACCATCGAGCAATGGGACACCCTCTTGAAGATTGCTTCACCTTCAAGAATTGGGTTGAAGATCAGTATCAGCTTGGCAAATTCACGTTTTCTGATAACTGGAGGGTAGCGCCACCACAGAAGCACGAGCCCGAGGCCACAAAAGAAAAACCAGTTCCACATTGGGATTGGCAGAAAATTCGCACCTGTCGTATGATAACGATATTAAAAGAAGAGTCCGAGAATGTGGACAGCCTTCCCTGGTGCTTCGAAAACAGCAATGATGAGGTGATCTCAGAATTTCCCCCAGCCCCGAAAGAACTGGAGGATGGAATACATACCACGGCGGATAACCTCAAGAGAATTGAGTTGGGGACGGTAAACGATCCACGACCGACATTTGTCAGTGAGCTGCTGTCTGAAGAGAGGGTGGCTGCGTTAAAGGACGTCCTCGTACAGCATAAAGATTGCTTCGCATGGAACTATTCCGAGATGCCAGGACTAGATCCAGAAGTTGCTGTACATAGACTAGCGATATCCCCGGGTGTCAAGCCAGTTAAACAAGCGCCGAGAAGAATGCGGCTCGAGCTCGAAATGAGCATCAACGCCGAAGTCAAAAAGCTGATAGACTCTGGCTTTATCCAGGAAGTTCAATACCCCGAATGGATTGCTAATATCGTTCCAGTAATGAAGAAGAATGGGACGGTGCGCATATGCGTGGACTTTCGGGATCTCAACAAAGCCTGCCCGAAGGATGATTTCCCAGTACCAGTCACCGAACTAATGATAGACAATACGTCCACACATGAGATTTTCTCCTTCATGGACGGCTCATCTGGGTATAATCAAATAAAAATGCATCCTGAAGATCAGAAAAATACGGCTTTCCGGACTCCTTTAGGAATATTCTGTTACAAGGTGATGCCTTTCGGTTTAAAGAACGCCGGTGCCACTTATCAGAGGGCCATGACGAAGATTTTCGACGACCTTATACATGAAATCGTCGAGTGTTATATCGATGACCTTGTGGTTAAGAGCAAGTCATACGGGGAACATCTTGAACATCTAAAGACTGTATTTCAGCACCTTCGGCAATACAACTTGAAAATGAACCCGCTCAAATGTGCATTCGGGGTTTCCTCGGGCAAATTTCTAGGGTTCATCGTCCGACACCGAGGCATCGAAATAGATCCGTCCAAGATTAAGGCGATTATGGAAATGCCTCCGCCAAGAACCCTCAAACAGCTGCGGTCTCTCCAAGGAAAGCTCGCATATATTCGACGATTTATAGCCAACCTCTCCGGCAAGTGTCGCCCTTACAGTCACCTGATGAAGAAAGGGACCCCATTCATCTGGGATCACAAATGCCAAGGCGCACTGGATGAGATCAAGCAATACCTACAGAACCCTCCAGTGTTGGCTGCTCCGGTTAAGGGGAAACCTCTCATCCTTTATACAGCCGCCCTCGAAGGTTCTTTAGGCGCATTATGGGCCCAAGAACACGACCAAGGGAAAGAGAGAGCTCTCTACTACTTAAGTCGAGTTCTACTGGGGGCAGAAAGCAACTACTCCCCCATTGAAAAGCACTGCCTGGCGTTGATCTTCGGAATAACAAAGCTTAGACATTACGCATTAGCATATGAAGTCCGTCTTATTTCGAAGGTGGACCTTCTCAAATATCTAATGTCAAAAGCCATATTGACGGGATGACTCGCTAAATGGGCGCTGCTCTTGATGGAATTCTCGATAACATATCAACCTCTCAAGGCAGTGAAAGGTCAGGCTATCGCCGATTTCCTCACAGAGCATCCGATACCGGCTGATTCTCCTCTCAATTGCGAGTTTCCAGACAAATATGCATTTGACGCGGTCGACAGTGATGATACCCGTTGGGAGCTTTATTTCGATGGAGCATCTTCCATGAAAAAGCACAAACAAACTACCCCTACAATCAAATCGGGGATAGGACTCATCTTTATAACCCCACAGGGAGGGATAATGCGCTACGCGTTCTCCCTAACAGAGCCGAGGACAAACAATGAAGCCGAGTATGAAGCTCTGATAGCAGGCCTCGAGATCGCCATCGACATGGGAATTGAAAACCTCCTTGTATACGGAGATTCTCAACCGGTCGTCAGTCAAGTAAATGGCGACTACCAAACGTGCAAGCCAGAGTTGGTAAAATACGGTGAAAGGGTGCAACAATTGCTAACCCAAATCCCCTCCTATACTTTGGAAAGTATACCTCGCGCAGAAAATAGCAAAGCGGATGCGTTGGCCAAACTTGCTAAAGAATTGGCTGATGAGAACCTCGATGATGTCAGAATCGTGGTACAAAGCCGTCGAGTGCTCGCCCCGGCAAAAATATCCCCGGAATCACCCGAAGAGAAGGGAATGACCGAACAAACGACCTTACAGATAAAAGACCCTGAGAAGGTTGAGGATTGGAGGTAAGTCTTTATAGACTACTTCAAGTTCCACCAAATGCCCGAAGAAGCGTCCGCAAGACATCAGCTCATGAAACGAGCTCTGTCTTTCGCCTTCGTCAACGATACTCTATACAAGAGGTCATTCGATTCTCTGTGGCTGCGATGCTTAGGACCTGACGAAGCAGAGAAAGTCGTTCAAGAAGTTCATGACGGGATCTGTGGCTCTCATCAAGCGGGCCCAAACATGAAGTTGAAAATTAAACGGATGGGCTACTACTGGCCCACGATGATACAAGATTGCCTGGAATACGCGAAGCAATGTCACTCGTGCCAGATTCATGGGGACTTCATTCATCAGCATCCCAATCCACTGCATCCAACAGTGGCTAGTTGGCCATTCGAAATGTGGGGAACTGACATAGTTGGCCCCATCGAACCAGCATCGTCCAAGGGACATCGTTTCATCTTGGCAACAACTGATTACTTCTCCAAATGGGCGGAAGCGGTGCCGTTGAGGGAAGTGAAGACGGAGAATATCCTCCATTTCTTCAAAACGCATGTCATATACCGGTTTGGAACCCCGAGAAGGATCATCTCGGATAATGGGCCAGCCTACCGAAGTCATAAAATCAGCCGCTTCGCACAGCAGCACAATATAGACTGGAGATATTCCTCAGTTTATAATCCGCGAGCTAACGGTCTCGCCGAAGCCTTCAACAAGATCTTAACAAAGATTATAAAGAAAACGGTGTCCCGAAACAAGAAGGATTGGCATGAGAGACTGCAAGAGGCTCTCTGGGCGTATCGAACTACGTTCAAGACAGCCACGAACGCAACGCCCTACGCGTTAGTATTCGGCACGGAAGCAGTGCTACCCCTTGAAATAGAGCTACCCTCTCTGCAAGTGGCAGTTCACTACGAGCTGACAGATGAAGAAAATGCTCACTTACGGTTTGAAGAGCTTGACGCTCTTGATGAAACCCGACTCCTAGCGCAGCAAAATCTGGAAGCTTATAAAGCAAAGATGACGCGCTCATATGAGAGACTGACCCGAACAAGGACATTCCGCCGGGGCGAACTCGTGCTAGTGGTCAAAAGGCCTATGATTCCTAATCGCGCCAAGCAGGGAAAATTCGAGCCAAACTATGAAGGCCCGTACATCATAGATAAGGTCTACCAGGGTGGGGCCTACCTACTTATGGATATGCATGGTGAAAGGCCTTTCAGGCCAATAAATGGTCGCTTCCTGAAGAAATACTACGCTTAATAAGTCATAGGCTAGGTCAATGATAGATGACGACGACCATGTCCTCTCGCTATCTTTCTTAGCTCGAACTTTACAAGCATGTAGCCGGGCTTCTCAATATCGGACCGAAATGTTCTTAAACTAATAGCAGACCGAAACGTCTTTAAACTACTCCTGCAGCATTCTTGGGCTAACGAGATAAAAAAAAAGAAAGAATATATATATATATAACGGTATGTCCATAAGCAGAAAGGGCACGGATGAAAACCCGAAAGGGCTCCATGAGTAAAAAAAGCAGGACTACCGGCGAGTGTTCGTGAAAACCCGAAAGGGCGCGACCTCGTAAAAATAAAGAGAAGAAAAAGAAAAAAAAAACGGTATGTCCACAAGCAAAACGGGCACGGATGAAAACCCAGGAGGGCTCCGTGAGTAAAAACAGCAGGACTACCGGCGAGTGTTTGTGAAAACCCGAAAGGGCGCAACCTCGTTAAAAAACACTTATAGGGTCCTCTCGACCTTATAAGGAGAAACTACTCATGTGAGATCCTTACGACTCACAAGGGAGCAACACACTTAGGGATCCCCACGATTCCTAAGGAGAAAATACACTTGCGAGATCCTCACGACTCGTAAGGAGAGCTCTCTTATGAGACCCTCACGGCTCATAAGATTTGAAAGTCTTAAGCCATAGAGATCTAAACCTGTGCTTAAGCAGCCCCCACAACTTTCGATAATACCCTACAAGTGGCTCAGCATTGACCCTTGTATACAATCTACGGGCGCGAATAAACATTTCCCTAACTAAGTCCCATCTGAAACTAGGGATATGTTTGCATGGTAAACAACCCTTGTAAATCCTCTCGACTTACAAGGAGAAAACCCTCCTGTAGGATCCTTACGACTTATAGAGGAACAAAACACTTAGGAACCCTCACGATTCCTAAGAAGAAAATACACCTACGAGATCCTCACGACTTGTAGGGAGAAATACCTTTATGAGACCCTTACGGCTCATGAAGTCAAAGCCTTAGTCGACAGGACCCTAACCCTGGTCGCTAAGCCACCTTTGTTCGACAGCGACAGAGGCAGATGATGATTCGCTCCTGGCAATATCCCAGTTGTAGCGGTGCTGATGCCGAAATCGGTGTCCAGTTTCAGGATCACAGCGAAAAGCCAGTAGACCGTACATGCATACGAAATAGCCGAAATGATGGGGCAACTTGCAATAAAAAAAAGCAGCAAGTAAAAATATATGCATGAAGAAATAGCCGAAATGATTGGGCAACTCGCAATAAAAAACAGCGAGTAAAAATAAAATAAAAAGCCGAAATGATTGGGCACCGCGAAAAATAGCCGAAATGATTGGGCGATCGCGACCTTCGCGATATAAAAACTGAAATGATAGAGCATCGCGGAAATAAAACAAAAAAAAATAATGATGATAAAATTTTGGCCCTACAGTTAAGATCACATCGATCCCTGTATACAATCCAAGGGCGTAAACAAAGAGGGAGCCATACTCTCCCAACAAACTCCTCGACTCACGGATACAAACACTCCCTGACGAGAGCCTCCTGATCCGCGTCGACCCGCAGAGCCACGAGTGCCTCCGTAGGAATCCTCGACTCGTTTCAAACCCCAAGGAAACAAATAATCCTTGGCTCTTGGGAAACAAATAATCCCTAGCAAAACTCCTCGACTCACGGATACAAACACTCCTTGACGAGAGCCCCCTGATCCGCGTCGACCTGCAGAGCCACCAGCGCCTCTGTGGGAATCCTCGACTCGTTTCAAACCCCAAGGAAACAAATAATCCTTGGCGCTCGGGAAACAAATAATCCCTAGCAAATCCCTCGACTCACGGATACAAACACTCCTTGACGAGAGACTCCTGATCCGCGTCGACCTGCAGAGCCACCAGCGCCTCCGTGGGAATCCTCGACTCGTTTCAAACCCCAAGGAAACAAATAATCCTTGGCACTCGGGAAACAAATAATCCCTAGCAAATCCCTCGACTCACGGATACAAACACTCCTTGACGAGAGACTCCTGATTCGCGTCGACCCGCCGAGCCACCAGCGCCTCCGTGGGAATCCTCGACTCGTTTCAAACCCCAAGGAAACAAATAATCCTTGGCGCTCGGGAAACAAATAATCCCTAGCAAACTCCTCGACTCACGGATACAAACACTCCGTGATGAGAGCCTCTTAACTCATGTCAACTCGCAGAGCCATCACCCTCTCCGCGAGCAAATTCCCGATTCGTCTCAATTTGTAAGAAGAAGTCTCAGACAGCAAGGATTGAAAAGCTTGCTTCTTGAGCAATGGGGCCCTGCAAGTCAATCCAAAATGGTCTCTTGCATACTATTCACGGGTCTCACTCTCCGAAGTCGAATTTCGACGAGGAGGGAAACAACCGCTTACGAATTCTCTCGACTCGTAAGAGGGAAAATTCTCTTATAAGATCCCTACGACTTATAAGAGAAAACCACACTTAGGAATCCTCACGATTCCTAAGGAGAAAATCCACCTATGAGATCCTCTCGATCCGTAGGGAGAAAAGCCTCTATGAGACCCTCACGGCTCATAGAATTGAAAAGTCTTAGGCGGTAAACCTGAACCTGCGGCCTAAGCCATCGCTATTTCCTGAGGAAGTCGGAATACTCGTTTTAGACATCCATCAACCATGGTTATTAAGACAGCCTATTGACATTAAAAGAAAGAAGATGACAGAAAGAATATCCGTTCTACATTTGATCTGGCATGCGTGACGCATTCATTTATGCATGGACAGAAGACTCAGGACGAGAAATAAGACAAGCTGAAATAGAAAAGGGGAGGGTTTTCATTCATACCGCTAAAAGTTTTTACAAGCATAAGAATAATGAATAAGAAATATTGTTCAAATTATTACAACGGTATAACCTCGGATCCGGGGCACGGATTGAGGAAATCAAAAGTAAGGCCATCCAGAGTTCTTCTGGCCTTTCTAATTATTCTTATGCGCAGTCTTTCGCGCTCCTCGGTGTCGATATCATCGGCAAGCCCTTCCGGCCTTTGATAAGAAGCAACGATCGTCGTCTGCTGAAACACTTGATGCAGGATGTCAACGAGGTCGTTCCTTCGTTTCTTCGAGATCAGCCCTGTTAGGTGCACTGAATGCACCTTGTCCTCGGCATCATCCAGCACATTGAGTGGTAGGGCCTCGTGAAGACCCGGAAGTGCCCTCCATATTGCTTCCAGCACGACTTTCAAAAGAGCCGAACGCCGAGGCAACAGCCAACCACCGCTTGCGTTCAGACGACCCATAACTTCTGCATATTCAGCGTCTGTAAATTCCTGGTTTTGTTGACGACCCTGAGCGCGGATATCATCGTAGGTAATGAACTCGTGCAGACTGTATAGATGCACCGCCGCCATTATGCCTGGAGAAAATATTACAGGAAGATCAACAATTGAAAAGCAATAATATACATGGATGACTAAATTCCTAGAGAGCAAAACTATGTTCAAAGATGAAACTCACTAGACGAGAGCTCTGCTGTTTAAGATTGATCTAAGAATCGATTTTACCTAAAGTTTTTCTAAAAAACTTTTAAAAAAAAGGAGCAAGGCACCGGAGTTCTTAAAGGCAAGAACAAAGCTCTGAAGTCTTCGAAAATGGAAATCTGGAAGATGATAAGTATCTGGAGGGGACCAAAGGTCCTATTTATAGGCCTCAAGTGCCTCTTCGACTTCCAAGAGTTGTCACGGCAGTTTACCCTAATTGGAGCGAATTTCTGTTCGAATTCCGAGACAGGAGATGAAGCAACGCTTCGTCCTTCCCCGATCAGAGCAAAGCTCTGTCTTGAAGAAGCGACGCTTCAGCACGGAAGCGCTAGCGCAGTTGCGTTGCGCTGCGCGCTACACGCCACGTGCCCGGTGCAAACGCATCAGCGCAGCACCCCAAAGCAGCGCACCCAGCCAAAGCAAAGCTCTATTTCAAGAAAAACCAAGGGAAGCAACGCTTCAGCGGCGTATGCGTCGTGCGCTGCATGACACGTGTCGGCGTAGATGTGCTAGCGCAGTTGCGCTGCACTGTGTGCTGTGCGACACGCGTCATACCCTGGAGCATTCGCGCTAAACAAAAAGGTTCTGAAGAAATCTTTTCGGTTATTATCTTCTGTAAAACAGAAGCTCTTAGATCAAAGATCCGATGGTGGGGGAAATCCCGCCAAATCTTTCAGAAAAGGGATTTCTTCAACAAATTGAACTTGCTTCTTAATCTGCAAGATGAAGCCTCAGGCATCAGAGGTAGAAGAACTTGCTTCCTGAACAATGGGACCCTACAAGTCGATCTAAAATGGTCTCTTGCACACTATACGTGGGCCTCACTCTCTAAAATCGAGTTTCGATAAGGAGGGAAACAACCGCTTACGGGTCCTCTCGACTCGTGAGAAGGAAAAACTCTCTTGCAGGAGCCTTACGACTTGTAAGAGAAAACCACACTTAGGAATCCTCGCGATTCCTAAGGAGAAAAGCCCGCCTACGAGATCCTCTCGATCCGTAGGAAGAAAAGTCTCTATGAGACCCTCACGGCTCATAGAGTTGAAAAGTCCTAGGCGGCAGATCTGAACCTACAGTCTAGGCCATTGTTATCTCTGGGAGAAATGAAGTTATCTGTCAATAAGGTGCATTAAATATGTCATGCTGAAATGAATGAAAAAGGCGAAGAAATGACACAGGACGTTACAAAAATGTGTATCTTTTATTCATGAATATTGACTGGGTACAGGATACATTGTACTAAAGAATAAAAAATATACATATATTTTACAAGTACAAATGATACAAGGAGAAATTACTGGGAAGGAAGCGTCTTGCATAGATTTAGCAATTGCTCGCATACTTCCTTCCACGTCTTCTCTTGATCGGCTACCACCGCCAGCTCTGCCTCCACTTAGGCTCGTTGCTGCAAGACCGACGCAAGCTGCTCCTTGACGACCTGATAGGCAGCTTCCCGACTTGGGATATTGCGCTCAGCTACGTCAAGCTTCCGCTTCAAGTTTAGCCCATGGGAGATACGCTCCAAGAGACCCTCGAAGATAGTCTTCACTTAGGCAGCATTTGCCTCAACCTCAGCGCGCAGATGGGCCGTTTCGTTCGAGGTCTTTTGGCATTCCCTTAGTCTTGAAGCTGCTTCTTGTTCCAAGTGGCGGAAGTGCGAAGTACTTTGCTCGAGCCAAGTTGTGCGTTGGGTGCTCAGGGCTAAAACTTCGGGAGAAGGGCGCGTCGACTCCAGCCGATATAGACAGGCCTCGATCCCCCTGCAGTGGTTAACCCAAGATTCGACGACGCCTTCGTTATGAAAATTTACGAGCGCCGCCAACATCGGGTTAACCTCCACAGCAAAATCTACGGCAGAAGGGAGAGCGTCCATATTGAGCTCTTCAATGTACCCGCTCAGCATGCCCAAACTCATCACAGCACCCTTTGAAGATGGACGTCTCAAGAAAGGGCCTGCCGGTGAAAGGACGCGAGCCTCAAAGGGGACCGGAGCCGGAACAATAGCTGCAAAACAAAACATGGTTAAACGATGGTTCAGAAGATGTTGAAGGGTTACCAAAAAAGGAAATTTACTATACCAGCTGCAACGGACGGCAAAGCCGGAAGGGCCGGTAGCGTGGCAGGTCTTGCATCCCCTCCTTCGATTTGTGGCACTGCAATAAAGAAAAGGAAAAGTCAGAAATTATCCCATTGCTAGAAAAAAGGGGGTAAATAAAGATATTATAGTGAAAGTATACTCACCGGCGCCACCAGAGGGAGAAGCGAGTTCGGATGGGAAAGAGAAGTGTGGGAGCAACACTTGATATAAATGATCAAAGAGCACTCCTGCAAAGGCACAATGGTATAACGTTAGTACAAAGCTACATTTTTGAAAGATTAATGCATGAGTCGTGAATCCATACCTTCCAACATCCGTGATGGTACAAGGGAAGGCGGGGAGGTGATCACCGCCAAAGCAGTAGTCGACGGTGCCCCCTCGAGCAATGGAGCATCGGCACTGGCCACACCTGCAAAGACAAGCTTGTTAGAAGTGATCGCAAGATATATAAAAAAGGGGGGAACGCTGGTGACTCAAAAATTTACCCGACGAGCTACCAGCAGAAACTGAAGCAATCCCCTCATCCATCGACATGAGACCACCGCCCGTACCCTCATCACCCGACTCGATGGGAACCGTTGTTGTGCTCGCGAGCCCGGGAGACGGCAAGGAACCATACGCGGGGAGGGCTATGATCGGAGTATTACCAGATTCCTGGGAAAGAGCGGTTCGCTCCTCCTCAGGAATTGTGGCCGCCTCACCCGATACTCCCTCGGTTTCTGCGGTCATGGTTGTCTCGTCCATCGGCACCGTGACGTCTCCAGCCTCAAGCGCCTCGACTTCTACTGCCTTCGGCTCGACAATCATCTCATATGCCGCCACTTCAGACGCGGCATCAATGACCTTCTCGGCGGCGGATCCTTCAACTTCTGTTTCAGGCGCCGTGGCCCCGACGACGGTGCTCACTGTTGGCTCGGGTTCGGCAAGTATCGCTTCCTCCATTCCCCTGGGTTCGACGGTCTCCGCCTCCCCCTCAGTCGGACTTGGCCCTGCAAGATGGAATGCGTATGAGCCAATGGCTTGATAATTCTTACAACAAGGTTCTGAAAGAAATGTTACCTGAAGAGGACTTATCGTTTGCACTCCGAGCCGCGCGCGCCACTTGCCTATGAGCAGTAGACAGGGCGGCAGGGGCCTCTTCAGAAGGAGTGTCAGCATGAGGAATAGTGCTAGGGCCCGCTCCCGTGGCTAAAGCAGCTCTGCTCGCCTTTGCTTCGGGAGGAGTGTCGGCACGAGGAATAGTGCTAGGGCCCGCTCCCGCGGCCAAAGCAGCTCGGCGCGCCCTTGCTTCGCGTCTCAACCGCTTCCGCTCCTCTCGAGCCGTTGAGACGGATGCCACTAGGGCTTCCTTGAGTGAGGCTTCCTCGTCCGTATATAGGGATGCCTCTAGATTCTTCAAGGCATCCCTCGTCGTCTTGTCAAGCCGAGGCTCTTGTGGCAACTTCGACGAAGCCGGGACTTCGATGACGGACTCGGGAAGGATCCCTGCGTCAATTGATACAACCCCTGCAAAGAAACAAAAGAAGGTCAGGTTGACTATCATAAAAAGACAACAAACTTTCCTTATAAAAGAGAAAGGGGTGAAACATACCAACGCCTGCTAGGGCACGCTTCTCCTCCTCCTCCAGGAAGGTTTTCAGGGAGGCAGCAATAGCCTCTTCAGTAGAGACACCTGTTGAAAATGGAGCAAATGTTAGTTAAATATAACAATACAAAGTGCAATAAAACGACAAATAAAGCGTCTGATGATTACCGGACTCAGCGAGTTTTCTTAACATCGCTTCAAGCCTCGCCGATCGCTCCGAAGATGCAATGGCGGCAGCTAAATTGGTGTCCTCAGGGTCTACCACAAAGCCCTCATTGCTGCCATACTGACATATGGCCTCAGCAGGAGGAGCCGCAGGCTTTAAGCTAAGGATCGCGTCGAGGGATAGGGTGGACTTCTTCTTCTTCTGTCCGCCAGCTTTAGATCCAGTCGGAATAGCCTTGCGCTTGGCAGTCACTTTAGGGCGGCGAGTCCCGATATCCGCTCCTGCGCCAGACCCTGACGATACCACTTTAACCGTCTTTATGGGAGCACGGGGCGCCGGGGGTGCATCCATCGTAGTAGGCAGTGGCAATCCACGCGGGGGGCTCAACACGCGCGGTCGGTCAGCTCCGGCATCTTTTATCGGGGGGGGGTGACCTGGATCCTTGGCTGCAAGGGAGCCTTGCGATCACCGCCAAGAGGCGCAGCCCTACGGTCAACCAGCAGACGTTTCTCCATTAAAATGATTGGGCCCATAGCATGCGCATACCAGGCTACATACGGATGGATTATTTTAGGGGCACAGCTAGACTCACCGATAAAAAAATGGGAGCCTGTATTGAGCCGGGTGAAATGATGCATCGCATTCCTTATTCCCCCTTGGTTGGCCGCGGGTGTTTCCAGAAAGGCTTCCATCGGGATCCCTTGATTGTAGCTCGATTGTCGGGCAAATCGATGTGGGTTATACCTCATAAAGAGAGCCGTCTCATTCTGCCTAAATACTAGGTAGCCCGGCCAAATGGAGTAAAGGTGAAGGATTTCCCGAGCCTTCAGTACAGAAGCCCCGCCCTTAAAGTCATCGCGCAGCGGCACCACTGACTTAGTGGTCTCTGAGCCTATGGTGATGACCTTATCCACAAAAGAGATCTTCGCTCCGACTAGATGTGAACGCAGGAGCAGTCCCCTAGAATCCCGCGGAGGTGCAACCACAATTGAAGCCCCGATCAACCGTATGATTCTTGGGAGTCTGTATTTCTCAAAGAACGGAGGAGTCTTATGGGCACCAAACACCCCTCGCACATGCAGCTCCATCCAAGAAGTGAAGTAGTGCATTGGGAAGTTAGCAGGCTGTACCCCAGGCTCATTAGCGTCCGCCGCTACGCTAAGACCATTATAAAGGTAAGCCAGCCCGGCAATCCCTACCGATAGCTGCAAACCAGCCGCCATTCGATGCGCCGGGTAAAAGACGGAGGGCCGCATGAGGCGTGGATGCATGGGGAGAGCGAAGCTGCATAGCCATAAACCCAAGAACCCTATGAAAAAAGTCTCCTCGTCCATGCCAGGAACGGCGATCTCTGAGAAAGGGACGCTGGCAGTGCCGGGGAGATAAAAATCCCGCTGGTCATTTTCCGATGTAGGTCGGCGGTCCAAGCCGAAACCAAAAGGGTCAACAAGCTGAGCGAACTTCTCGCTCTGCTCTGATAGGAACTCCGGGCGAATAAAGCGAGCAATGAAATCCGCGAAACTGACGCCCCGGTCGCCCGATTCCAAATGCAGTTCCTCATAAATCTCCAACACCTTCACCAAGCTCGGATGCTGATGCTGGATGGCATTCTCCGGAGTTAAGTCAAATACCAGCTGCTTGGTGGCAAAGACGTACTCGTCAGGAGAAAGCAGCTCCTCGTAGTGCTCCCCCCTCACCGGTAGACCTGAAATCTCAGCAAATTCTTCCAAAGAGATGGAGACTTCCCTATCCGCTGTCAAGAAGGTGTGGGTGGGGATATTCCATTGTTCAATAAAGGACTTTATCCACCATGTTGGAGGAGAGGGATATTCGAAAAGTGAAACGTAGACGGACGAGTATAAACCAATCGTCGTCAGATGAGTCCTTTTCGCCGCTAAGATGTAGCGGGCCCAGGGCAAATATCCGGTAAGCGGTCGCGGGATCAGTCCAATATTATAAGCCTGTCCCTAAGGGCGTGCTTCACCCTGACAGATTCGCCTCCCCAAGATGTCTATCGCCGGCGGCGGTTCCACCGGGATGGCACCGATTGCAGGCTGGAGGAGGTCGTCGGAATTCCAATTTTTAACCTCCACGGCATACTTCACCGGAGGCTTGTCCGCATAAGGGATCGCGACTATGGGCTCAGAGGGCGAGGCGGAGCTAAAGCTGCGACTGCCTTGGATGATCTGGCTGTACCACCTTCCCCATAGGTGAAGTTTCTTGCACTCGGGATCGTGATCTTTAATCAGAGCAAACACCACCCGGTCCACTGGAGAATGTGGGAACCCTCCTTCTGAGCGAACGAAAGGGAAAGACAAATCTTCAGACATGTTTCCTGTAGAAAAAGAAAAAAAATATAACCGTTAGCGTTCCAATGCTTCACCTTTCAAAGTCCTACATCACACTACAATGTAGTAAGTAGGGGACCAGAGGGGGACCCACAAAATCTAGATGACGGCGCATCATTTGATAAGACAGTCTCATCATTGGATGAGACTGTCAGTTAATGAAAAAGACCCCCAAGAGAATATCCTCCTTGGGGGGGGGGGGGAATCCCTAGAGACAAGGAGAAAATCCCCTCTTTTAGAGCAAAGCTCTGTCACAGAGTGACATTTGTCAAACTCTGGTCCCAAAGGAATAAAACTTCTTAAAAAAGAGCCTAGCTCTATAATAGTAATGATAACTATAACCCCTAAGGATTAAAAGAAAAATTTTGGGATCTTAAAGATCCAGGGAAACTTTTAGGAGTTCTCCATTTTTTATATATATAAGAAAAGAGGGGGGGAGATCTACATTCGATCTATGAGCAAGGCTCTGTTCATGGGTTAAAACCCAGGAACAAGATCTCTGTAAATTTTTGAGAGCAAGGCTCTGTTGCTGAAACCCCAAAGGGGTTTTCTTCAGATCAAAGATCTATGAGAGCAAGGCTCTCTTGATGAAACCCCAAAGGGGTTTTCTTTAGATCAGAGATCTATGAGAGCAAGGCTCTGTTGAAGAAACCCCAAAGGGGTTTTCTTTAGATCAAAGATCTATAAGAGCAAGGCTCTGTTAATTAAATTTAATTTAAATTAATCTAAATTTTTACGTAAGGTCATCCTAAGTTATGAACTCTGGAGTTCTTGAAAAAAATCAAGAGTAAGGCTCTGAAAGTTCTTAAGCAAGAGCAAGGCTCTGAGTCAAGATTCTTGAAGTGGTAAAGAATTTTCTAAGGACCAAGGGTCCTATTTATAGGCGCCTGCGCCCTTTCAACTGACCCCCATGATCCAACAGTCAGGATCTTGCCACCGCTGCACTCACGTGCGCGCCACGTGAGCGCAACGGTGGGGGGGCATTTGTTCCCCCAATCAGAGCAAGGATCTGTTTGAATTTCAAAAATTCAAATTTTGAAGCAACGCTTCAGATCCCGTATGCTGCGCGCAATTTTCCACGTGTCAGAAGTTGACTCGGCAGCACAACGCCCAAGGCAGTGCGTCCAATCAGAGCAAGGCTCCTTAAAAAGCAAAAGCAACGCTCAGTTGCGCAAGCGCTGCGCTGCGTGACACGTGTCTGCACAGTTGCGCAAACACAACTGCGCAAGCGCACCGTTGCGCGACACGTGTCTGCGCAGTTGCGCAAACCCTGATTGCACAAGCACAACCGCGCAAGCACAACTGCGCAAGCGCACCACAGCGCGCCACGTGTCCGCGCAGTTGCGCAAACACTGTTGCGCAAGTTCACCGCTGCGCGCCACGTGTCCACGCAGTTGCGCAAGCGCTTCACTGCGCGACACGTGTCTGCGCAGTTGCGCAAGCACAGTTGCGCAAGCGCCTCACTGCGCGACACGTGTCATGCACTGGGGAGTTGCGCAAAAGCAGAATGAAGATTTAAGGAAATTTTTTCTGTTTTTGTTAAAACAAGAAGATTTCTTCTGTAAAACAGGGGCCTTTGAATCAAAGATCCAACGGTGGGGAAAATTCCCCAAATCACTCAGAAAAGATTTTTTTAACAAATTTAACTGATTTTTTAGCACTATAAAAAGGACCCCAGACCCTATTTCAAAGGGAGAGACAATTGGATTAAAAAAAAAAGAGAGAAGAGAACTCTTGAGAACTTCTTGAGAACACAAAAAGAAGGTAAAAACCTTTGAGATAAGAGAAAATTCTCTTAGGAATAGATCATTGATCTAAAAAACAAGATCAGTGATCTTCAATTAATAAATAAATAAATAAATAAAAATAATAAAAATAGTGCCTTGCACTTGCTATGAACCTCTGGTTCTCTGAGACAGAAAGAAAGAAAAGTTTTTTTTTCTTTTCTTTGATCTAAATTTAGATCAAAAAATTAAAAAGTGCTCTGCACTTCTTTTCTTGAATCTAAAAGATTCTTGGTGCTTTGCACAAATGCAATGCATTACTTGAAGGGCCAGGCCCAAATCAAAAAGACCTAGCAGGCCAAAATAAATTGCAAAGCAATAAAAGGGCTAAGCCCAAATAAAATTGATGCTCTGCATCATTTATAAAGAACAGAGCCCCAAAACAAATTTATGTTCTGCATCCTTTCTGGGCAAAGCCCAAATAAAAATAAAGAGAAAAGCAAAAGCAATGTTGAATATTCTCAACTGGACTTAGCCCAATCGTGGCCGTAAGTCCTTAAATTAAATTGGCTGAGCAAAATGGCTCTCCTAAATCAATCTACATCCGGTTCGAGGGTACATCTCCGAACTCCTTTGACATCCATCGTTGTAATTCCTCAACGACGTCAAAGAGGTGACGGGTCCCAACGGCCACACACCCAATAACGGACCGAAACGTCCCTAAACTAATACCGGACCGAAACGTCCCTAAACTAACATCGGACCGAAACGTCCCTAAACTAATACCGGACCGAAACGTCCCTAAACTAACATCGGACCGAAACGTCCCTAAACTAATATCGGACCGATCTTTAAACTGGCGATGGACCACCACGTCCCTAAATTGGCACAATAAAGCCCACATGCTCTTTTGTCGGATCTAAACGATCCCGTTAAGTCGATCTTAGTCCCAAACTGGGCTAATGTATCCTTAACAACCGTTTAAGTTGGTCTTAGCCCCAAACACGGCTAACGTATCCTTAAACACTCAAATGGACTATAAAAACCTAAATCAACTTCGGTTCGAGGGTACATCTCCAAACTCCTCTGACACTTGTCGTTGTAATTCCTCAACGACGTCAGAGAGGTGACGAGTCCCGACGGCCATATATTAAATGAATCACGCTTAAGTTGATCTTAGCCTCAACGAGGCTAACGCATCCTTAAACTAAAATATCGAACCCAAATCTAAGTAAATACGGATTTGGACTAATCCACTTCCTACGGGCGACGGCATTACTCAGTCTCCGTATACAATCCACGGGCAACCACAAACAAAATGAACACACACGACACGAAGTGAAATTCTGGAGAAGGAGAAAGTGGTTACCGCGATGCGGTAGTGTAATTAACTGCAGGGGCTTGCGTCTGCAGGGAAGAGCGTCCCCACAATCAAAAACCCCTCAAACGAGGGGGAATCTGAAAAAGTCTGCTACATCGGCCGCATCCGTTTAAACCTTCGATACACGGTGCCATAAATTAACTTGGCATCTTCGGAGAGGTAGACGGATAAAACCAAATAGCATCTACCCCGAATCTCAGGCACAAACGTCCTAGCGTCTCGGCCGCCGTTCGGAGGGGAACAAACATTTCAATGTTTCAGTTTCACTGTGTACTGTTAAAAGAAAACTGATTTCCCAATTTGACACTTGCTCCAGGGTATGTATTTACCAGGTATGATTCTCACATCTGTATGGTTTTACAGATGATGAGTGGGAGTAAGTTATTGGGAATTAGGTGATTATCCTCATTATATCGGAATTCGTTGTAATTGGTGATATTTGAGGAAATCGCCTGGGTTGTTTGCCGGACGGCAAATGTTTGGTTTTGAATATCCGTTGTTATGCACCAATTTCAAATTGATATATCTGTACGTCTATTTTCATAGAGTGAGATATAACTTTTTGAAATTATGTCTATGACATTTACCTATATCAGTGGATGGTTAGATAAGGAGCATTAAACAGCGGTGTAATTCTTCATAACCATAGTACAGTTTTCAACCTAAGACGCACAGGGTTTGAGTTATTAGACTTAGAGGACTTATACAGAGGATTGTATAGTGTCCAGTGTCCATTAGGACAGAGGGGTTGGTCCTCGTACTATATTCTGTTTAGTTATGACTTCTCTAGTTCTTAGACAAGTGTTTCGTAGAAACACAAGGTCTGAGTTTTGAGAAGTTATAGATATATAAATAAAGTAGAGAATCAGGTGTTGCAAGTATCGGGATTCTTCAAGGTGATCGAAGATGTAGATACTTGTGTATGGTATTCAGTTGATAGTAATGATTAAGAGAACTTGTTTCTCTTTCAGGTTACTCATAATTGGAAGTATTCCTAAGTTGAGTAACGCTGATCGGCCTCTTTCCATTCAGTTGACATGCGCTGGAGATAGCTGCATGATTTGGATCTGGTTCAATTAAATCAGTGCCTCTGTTTCTGTATTGGATATAGAACAGTTCATATCTTAACGATGTTAAGGTACGGGGAGTTGTCCAGCTTATGCTTAAAACCAAACTCTGGATAACTTAAGGCACGTTTCTGTAATGGCTGTTTGTGGGTTGACCCAGGCTATGACGAGGGTTGACATTCTACCATCTGGAAGATCAATAGTGATATTGTTCTTGACTCTCCATAGTTTTAATAAAAATGGATTTTTTCAGAAAACAGTAGTGGGAGTATGGTAGAACTGGAAGTGATTCCAGAACCGCAAACGATTACGGAAAATTTGATAAGAACCTATAGATTCAATTTAGTTTGACATTCCATTAGCCACTCCGCAGATATGTTGGGTAACCTCAGGCACTCGAGAGATACTTCGGTATGCTCAAAGACGGTGACAAAGAGGTTCTTGTTTACCCAGACTTGCCGATACTGTTGTTCCAGACTGTAAGACCCGGCAGGAGGATGAGTATAGCGTCGTTCTAAACTAGATTTAGAAGTGCACGTATATATGACTCTGCCAGAGGGTTGTCGTAGTCAGTGGGAGCAGCGGAAGCATAGTGGACAAGTGGCTTATGTCTATTTATAGACTAAAGCAGGATATAGCGGAGATAGATCATCTATTTCTGATGTGACAGTAATAGGTTTGACTTCATCAGAATAAGGGGATGGATCTGTTAAGAAGGTAGTAGGGTGTGATGTCCTGGTATTTCGATCACATACACAGAGTAGGAAGTGATATTCCTATACTACTATCGGTTATTCTTTGGTTGTCACACAGTGGTTTCTCCACATGGGACTTGGATATTATATCAGACTTTTTGGTTACTAGATCTATGGTTTTAGATCTAGATTTGGGTAGTTTCCTAATCTGGGTACTTAGACAGCATTATATGAGTATTTAGAATGGACGACTCCTGGCACGGTAGTGTACCTGCAGGCAATGGAGTCACCCTCTCTAAAGGTGTCTTATAGACTAAAGTAGAGAGGGATGTGCATGATTGGCAGATCACTTGCTTAGGCAATTGAGTCAATCATGACATGTCAAGTACCACACCAGTTATTGTTTTTGCAGGAGATGCAATAAGTTGATATTAATCCAATCCTGGAGAAACGATCGGAAGCAGCTTTAGAACATAAGTGCGTGTTCTAGGGATTTGATAACGGCAGCCTCCTTCGGGAGATAGTTATCATTCCAGGCTTCCAAGGTGACCTGGATGATAGAGTGACTGTCAGAGTTATAGTTTTCCCTCTGACGAGGGGCAGTATTTTGGACAGGTGGTCCAAGAGATACTGAGGGAGGCATGGCGCAGGATACTGATTAAGTTCAGTTGACGATACAGTCTAAGAAGTTTGGATTTGGAGTTCATTTATGAGCTAGGTCCCATCAGATATCCAGACATATTCTAAGACAGGTATTGCTCATTTCGGGAGATGGCTTTCTCCGCGAACATGAGATAAAGAGAGACATAGAAAGAAACATTAGAGCTGATCCACTCACTGAGGCTATTCCTCGAACGCAATAGTTTCGTAAATGAGCTTTGTGAGACAGATTAGTAGAGGAGTTGGGTGTTCGGTATCACACGGGCTGTGAGTATGCGACATCGCAATAATTAGCCTTGAGTGCAAGTGGGAGATTGTTGGATATAGTGCCCTCAGAGTCAATTATTGGATCACAGGCACGTAATTGCAATGATTGAGGGAGGACCTATGCCGGTTGGACAGTCTTACTCAAGATGATAGTATGCTATCTGGTTTATCTTTATCATCGTGTACTGCTTTAGGTGACCTTACAGGTCGCTATTACACGTTGATAGAGCCCCTAGGATTCTTGCTTGACTGCCAGCAGTATGAGGGCGATCATATACGTGGGAGCTGGGGTCTATAAGCACATCCTTAAAAGGTCCCTAGTCGTGGGAGTTTCGAGACAGGGCATCGATACTCCAGAGTAGACTGGTTTATACAGTCGAGACCCCGATGAGGGGCGGTGGCCGGTCTCACAAGCCACTGGTGTCAGTTGGTTCACCTAAGATGTATACAGGTGCTCATTGGGTTATGAGTACACCGGACAGGACTCGCCGGGAACCTGCTAGTTGGTCTTATACCTGACGTCAGATAGCAGTTCCCTGGTGACATGTGTACAGGTTAGTTCATCGACCTGAGATCGTCATTTGTCTGATGTGAGTTCCCATTGTACTTTGATTACTACCCTACCATGCTCAAAGGAGACGTGCAAACAGGTTTTAGTTGGGTACAGTCCCGAGCCACATGGAGGCAGTGAGCGGATCTGCAGGGGTTCTTTTTGTAGGGTTCCTAGGCACACTAATGAAGTCTCACAAGTGATCAAACATGCCCAATTATAAAATTTCATGTGCCTACAAACCCTAATACAGATCGTTAACTAGATTTATAGGTGATGCGATGCAAGTAAACAACTTTAACTTAAAGGAAAGAAGCTACAACCTTTATAGATCCGGTCCTCCACCTCCTAGGCTCCGTGATGACGTCCCTCCGCTGTCCAAATCGGATTCCGGACTCTAGCATCGGTTTCATCGGAGAAATGGGCGGGCTAGGTCGTCGACTTCGATGCCGAAGATGATCTACGTCGAGGCATCACAAGATCAAGCTCCCACTTCACCAAGTCATGAAACTTGTGAAGAAAACACCCTATACTACTTGGCAAGAGGTAGAGGATGAAGAAATAGGAATCAACACTTGATAAATTTAGATTTGGATTTCTCACTTGGAATCAACACTTGATAAATTTCAAGAAAGCTTTTCTTTCTTCATCAAGAAGAAGAAGAAGAAAAGAAAATGGAAAAAAATGAATTAATTCTAATTGAATAATCAAGTGATGGTTATCATAATGTAACCATGGTAAAGTGTAGAGAATAAACTAGGGTTAGGTGAATGGTTAGGTTTAGTGGTAAAAACAAAATGGAAGACTTTTCAAAGATGCTTTGAAGCTTCAAGAAGCTTTTAGCAAAGAACAAATAAATCCACCATTTTATTTTGCCAAAAATGATTAAATAAATAAACAAATAAATAAATAAAATCAAAACCCTAACCATTACACAACCATGGTTTAATCATACACTTAACCAAGTTAGCATGTATCATCAAACATGATACAATCTTGTGCACAAAAGTATATCATATATACAACTTGTGTAATTCATGTGAGAAAATCCATTTAAAGTGAACCAATACTAGTTAATGCAAAGTAATATATCAAATATATAATTATACATTAAACCATTAAACCAAAACTTGATTCAATGATCCGGTCATGTCGCATATAACCGACTAGTATCCAATGTATCGACTTATCGAATCAATCCCTGATTCGATAACTAGGTTATATCGCATACAACCATTCGATACATTCATCGCGAGAATGAAATACGGTATCACATATACGCATTATTCTCGGTCCCGCACATATCTCATATGCTCTCCTATTTCGTTTCGCTTGAGCCAGGAAACCTCTGTGTAGGACTCTAAAGACTCGTCAATACGCCGGCAGCAGATGATGATCATATCAAGTACCCACAAGCCGCAAGCGGTCTGCTAAATGTAACAGCCACCCAGGTATTGAGCGATCAGAAGATCGACGAGCAAGCCCGCTCACACTCCTGTGAATCCAACCAGTAACACTTACCGTACAGTCCGGTCTGTTCGTCTGATATGTCGCATATCTCGTCTAGGGGTGGTAAACGTCAGACCCTAATAGCTCGATAAGTCATGCCGACGTAGGGTCCATAACAATCGTGAAACTACTGATAACTCTTACCAGTATATCACTGCAACCCTGGCCAGGGATTTCCTGTTATGGCCAGTCGTGCATAGCGCAACATCAACCCCCAATACAGGGAGAGACGAATCCCCTCCTATCGCTCATTGCCTCCATGTGAATCGGGACTGTACCCAAAAACCACCTGTTTGCACGACTCAGTAGAGCCGTGGTAGGGTAGAAATCAAAGCACAGTGGGAGACACACAAGACTCTATGACGATCTCGGGTCAACAGACTAAGCTGTACCAGTGTCACCAGAGAACTGCCATCTGACGTGAGGTATCATACCATCTGGGAGTTCTCGGCGAGTCCGTTCAGTGTACCCAGTCTCCACTGAGCACCCGCATACCATCTCTGATGTCAAACACCAATGGATGTGGGATCATCCATCGCCCATCACATGGGTCGAGAAGATATACGCTAGTCTACTCTGGAATATCGATGCCCCGTCTCGATATTCCCACGACTAGGAACATTGAAGGATGTACTCATGGACTACCCAGGCCCCACTAGTATGATCTGCATCATAGTCCTGGAAGTCGAGTACACATCCTAAGGGCTTTATCAACATGTAACAGAGAGACAGAAAGTATACATGTTAAGATAAAGAGCAACCAGATAGCGTACTATCATGTCGAGCAAGAAAGTCCTACCTATATATGTCCCAGCATCCACTACAATATACATCCAATGTACAGTAATGGCCTCTAGGGCATACATATAACTAACACTTCTCTCCCGGTATTGGGGGTGAGGTCACGCTGTGTCTAGGAGAGCCATTACATGAAGTCCTTGGCCAAGGCAAGAGATTTACTGGTAGGTATTCCAGTAGTATCTCAGGGTGTTCTGGGCTACACTCCGACACGACTTGTACCGCTTTTGGGGGTCTGACTTTTACCAACCCCCTAGGCCCGCCATGCGATGCTCATAGACGAACGGACCGGACTATACGGATATTGTCACTGACAGGCTCAGTAGGGTGTCAGGATGAGTTCGCTCATCGACGTCCCTTTTGGTCAATACCTGGTAGCCCGTTACGTATGGCTAATACCTCTAACGTGCTAGTGGTTAAATCTACAACCAAAGTATTGACGAGTCTTTAGAGTCCCCCATAGACCAGTTTCTCAAGTTTCGGGCGAAACGCGGTAGAGGCCGTATGGAGATATGGCAGGGTTCGATCAGATACGTGCGGTATAGCACGGATCATGATCGGACGGATAATACTAGCGGGCTTTGGTTTAAGCCGGATCCTAGTATTGTACAGTGTAGATTTTGTCTCTTTGCATTTGTATTCAGTGGGAATACAAATGTGGGTATGTATATACAGTCGCGGGGTTTTCCTGTAATTTATTACGGGATCAGTTTTTTTAAGTTGCCAGTTTGCATTCCGTTTCGGTCAGTTTTCCTTTGTTCCTTCACGGCCAGACTTTTGTGATGAGAGGGGCTAATTTGCATATTTGCAAATTAGCATTGTGTGTATGGGGGGGGTTGTAAATGGGGATTATGATAGATCTAGCATCTTATGATGCTTTTCTTGTACTCTTTTCTTTGCATTAATTGTGATGGAATATGAAGGGATTGATTTGGTAAATGGTGTGACATTTTCTTCTCTTGCATTATTGATTCCTTTTTTCCCTCCACCATTTTGATGTGGGCCGGCCACTACTAGAGCAAGAGAGGAAAATGTGTGGAGAATTAATCTCATTCATTTTTCATCAAAGTTCATAGCTCCATTTTCAAACAACTCTAAAAAGGTTCATTCATCACCTCCATCTTCATGGCAACTTCAAACCCCATTGAGACAATGGTTTCTACACTTAGCCTACAGCATCCTTGGGCACGTCGGCTCGCCAACTTCGTGCCCGAGTTGCCTCGGTCCAGAGGTGGGAGCCCGTAATAGAACCCGGCGAAGTGGTGCCCGTTCCGACGAGGAGATGAAGACCGGAAATTCCGCGAGGAGATCGGGACGGAGGCCGAAGACCGAAGGACACGGATCGCTCGGTATAGCTTCCTACCCATTCTCATAGTTTGCTAGAGTTAGGTTAATAGCCCGATCTGGGATTTTAGTGCACGGTGGTGCCGGTTTACAAGTTTTGTAAAAGTTTCTTTTCCGCATTCTGGCGTCGGATTGACGGCCGGGGCGCCGCCGTGCACTTACAGTATCTATCGGACGGATGAGACTGCCTACTAGTTCTGCGGAGTGGTGCATGGATGTCCTGTTCTTTCGAAATCTCTGGTTCTACCATGTTTTCAGTAATAGTTTGTGGTTCTGGAATTTCTTCCAGTTCTATTGCGCCCCCACAAGTTTATTTTTCGAAAAATTGATTTTCCAAAAAGTGGGCATGACGAGAAACAAAAACCTTTTGTTCCTCTGCGTAATAGAAAAGATACCCTCTAGAGTTCTTTGGGTATCCCACAAACTTTACACTGTACTGAGCGTGCCTCGAGCTTGTCCGCATGCTGCTTTTTTACAAAAGCCGGACATCCCCATATCTTCAGATACTAAAGATAGGGTTTGTTCCCACTCCACATCTGATATGGTGTGGTAGGCACAGTCTTGGTAGGAACCTTATTCAAAAGATATGCAGCTGATTCTAGTGCATAACCCCAGAAGGATCGTGGGAACTCAGCGTTACTCATCATGGAACGTACCATATCCAATAGGGTTCTGTTACGCCTCTTCGATACACCGTTGTTTTGAGGTGTGTATGGAGGAGTTAACTGAAAGAGAACTTCATTCTCTTTTAACCAACCCAGGAATTCGGCACTTAAGTATTCACCACCTCGATCAGATCTCAGTATCTTGATACTTTTTCCTGTTTGTTTTTTCTTTTCATTCTTATATTCCTGGAATTTCTCAAAAGCCTCGGATTTATGTTTCAGCTAGAAGACATGTCCATACCTAGAGAAATCATCCGTAAAAGTAATGAAATAGGAATAACCACTTCGTGCACATATAGACATTGGACCACACACGTAGCTGTGTATGAGTCCCAAGAGCTCGCTCGCTCTTACTCCGTGTCCAGTGAACGGGGTTTTTGTCATCTTTCCTATGAGACAAGATTGACAAGTTACATAAGACTGATATTCGAACGGATCCAAATATCCATCTCTATGTAACTTCGTCAACCGTGTTTCATTGATGTGACTTAGTCTACAATGTTATAAGAACGCATTATTTAATTCTGGAGACTTTTTTAAGTGTGTTATGGACGTTGAAAACCTGAGCTTGATTTAACATGTATATACCGTTATCTAATGTACCTGACCCAATCAAATTATGATTAAGGTGGATGTAGACCACATCGCTTAAATATGTAAAATCATATCCTTCTTTAGAAAGTAAAGATACAGATATGATATTACAAGCTAGACTAGGTACACACAAACAGTTACGTAAAATCAATATCTGCCCACTTGTCAATCCTATGTGATATTCCCCTACGGATACAGCGTCCACGCTTATTCCGTTAGCAACCCTGAGAGTCATATCACCTGCCCTGATAACTCTACGGTTTCTCAAAGTTTGCAATGAATTACATATATGAGATCCTGATCCGGTATCTAGTACCCAGGAAGTAGAGTTAATTGACATACAGTTTTCAATCACAAACACACCCAAAGCCGAAGCCACGACGTGCTTCGGATCCTGGATTCTGGCTTTCCAAGCCCTGCTTTCATTCTGCCAATGCCCTTTCCCGTGACAATAGGAACATCCCTCCTTCCCTACTGTTAGCCCTGAATCTTTTGCCCTGCCCTTTCCTTCTACCTTACTGACACCGCCTATCGGCTTTGTGGATGTCTTCTTCTTCTCACCCTTGGATTTCGCCTTGGATCTAGAAGAGGAAGATTCCCCAATAAGCAGAGCGGGTGTCTCCCTGGTTTCCTTCACGGTACCCTCAACTGGAAGTATAACTTTCTTCCCCTGGGCGTAAGTAGAAGGTGGGGACTGTAGAATCAAGCCAGCATATGACTCGTTCTCCAACGTGGTCTCTAGGTCCGTGAGTTATTTAATACAGCTGATCATTGTAGGGACGTGGTCCCCTACAGATGACCCGACAGCTAACCTCGCTTGAAGCACTTCATTCAAGGTCTCATACCTTGCGATACGAGATTGCTCTCCATATAAATCTTTGTTACGGAGGAAGATGGAAACTAAGTCCATCTTCTCGTGCTGCCTCTGGTTTACACCATCTACTGAGGCCAACACGAGGCACTTGGCATTCGCACTGTCTTTTTCCAATGTCTTATGGATATCCATATCCACGACGGTGGAATATGGACCTGGGATGGCGGGGGCTTTAGTAGTAATGAGGTGGTCCAGCTTGTCATAGGTAATGGACATCTAGACAAACCTTTGCCAGTCAATATAGTATAACTCAGTCATTTTATTATCTAGTTGTAAGCTAATCTTGGTAATCTGGTCGCTGCAATTAGGAGAGAGAGAACAAAACACTCGGCATAATGCTTTTGCAAGTTTAGATTGGTTTTTAGTTTATCTACACAGGATGGCTCCCACTGTATCTAAAATCCTTCCTCAAACCATAAAAGAAGAATTAGTTAGGAATAATCTCACCCTACAATACTTGCTTAACCTTTCAGCCAGGTTGGTGTTGGTACATCGAGGGAGGTTTTCCAATGCTTTCGCGGAGTTCCTTAATTATATAACCTCTTTTCCGTGGAGGCGTAGCCCCGCTAACACCGTTCTAGACACCTACTTGGTTTATAGCATTGATTGTGTTATTGAAAAATCTCCCGAGGAGTAGCGGATACTCACAGTAGGATAGGGATCCAAATATCATTGTGTGATAATCCTGAAGGAATCCTCCCAACATTATCACACTCCAAATGGTATGCAGCACTAGCAAGTTTCTGTTTCTTTAGAAACTCCCGAGGTGGATTTTTGCCCCCATGCTCTTATGACCTTGACGAAGGCCAACATATCATAAGTCACATGTCAAGTTCTACCCGTCATTGTCCAGGTTAATTTGAACCCACTCATACATACCCTTGACGAAGGCCAAAATAGTAGTACGACTAGCCCAAACCAACGCATCTATCTATGCTATAGATGAATATTCACCACCTACCAATCACTATGCCTTGACGAAGGTCAAAATACATAGCTTGAATACTACTGAATATTCAACTGAAATGACGGAGGGCTACGGCTGGTTTTGGCAAAACCGTGAATGTAATGAACTTGATTTAATCGAAGGAACCAGATAGCTTTTAAAGGAGTGGTTTAAGCTCCGCATTTAAAAGTTTCTGTTTTGAAAAAACCGAGTGGTTTTGAAATTGTTCCAACGATTCAGCTTTGGTTTGTTTGCTTTGCATTAATCTAATGCAGTCCCATCATTTACACCTATCATCACAGAGAGAAACGAAAATACTACATCCACTTATGCCATCCGCATTCGCCACTGGGCCCCGTCTAACACCGTTAGGTTACTTAACTAACACCAGAGCGGGGGCTGGACTAGTGCGGGTGCAAAATATAAGCAACGTCTACTATATAGCATATAAATAATAACCATTCGTCTCACACAATAATAGGCATTCCAGATTACAGAAGAACATATTTGATATACTAGGAATTCTGCGTTTCGTTTAAGCCTGTAATGAAAGAAGGATTTCACGGTCGTGATGAATAGATAAACCTCACTCTAGACCCCTACGGGTGCGATAAACTACCCGCCAAATTCCCGAAGTGAAGCAACCTCCCTCAGTAAAATGAGTAGGCCACTCGGCACTTCAAAGAACCCGGTAGTTTGTGCACCCCACCTTGGGTCTATCCTAGGAGCAGAAAACAGTAAAAGAAATAATACAACGGTGGCTACAAGCTCAACCCGGATGTCCCTCGCAAAATAATATTACATCACTTTACAATTTACATCGAATGAAAGAAAACCCTCTTCTCACATCCCCCGGCTATTCATCCACCGCGATCCAATAAAGTTCATATACACAAACCAACAAGAACAGCAACACAAATATGTGAAACCCCCACTAATCGACGTATAGCAATTAGCGGACGTTTCGAAACACATATAACATCTGAAACATGTTAAACTACGTTAAAACCGTGACTTCGAAATACCCCGTATTTCCACAACAGAGAATAAACAGTATAATTAAAATTGGCAAAATCAAACATCACCTGAAACCCTAAATCCAAGAGACAAGAACATAGAACAAAATTCGACGCAATCCCATACTATTGACCCGGTGAGGCCAGATTTTTTGTGCATGTGGCCATCTAAAAACCGGTGGAATTGCCTCGTTTTTGGTTTGTGTTCATATCACAAGTAAAGGAGCACTCTGCAATTGTTGAAAAAAATTTTAGAGCCTCCGGAAAATTTGATAGAAACATGGATTTTGGTTTCGATGTTTCGGAGTTATTTCAGTTTCGTAGTTTTACACGTTGTCTAAACAGTTAGCTAAGGTTTAGTAGGCCCTGATACAACTTTGGGTCAGTCAGCACAGCGGAAACTGGTCGTGGCGCCTGTAGGTCCCTCACTAGCTACTTTTTACGTAATCCTCTCATGACGGACTACAACCCGCCGGACCATATAACCGCACAGGGCAACTTGAGGGTAAGAGCATGCACTTCTCCACTACTGTCACCACAGTGAGAACCCCCTATGGGTCGGCATCCCTGCCTAGTAGCTTTGATACCACTGTAAGTCGATATTGCGCACCCCGCGGGTTCGTGGGGAGGCGGAATACGTAAAAAACGATTTTTACGGGTGTCGCAACACCGACTTGAACTCCATGATCGATGCTAAACCATAGCTAACCAAACTTGTGTGAGGTTTAACTACTCGGATAGAAGTTATACCTCACGATACCATGTCCTTCAGAACTTCTTGTCGATGTCCTCCTCCTCATCATAGGCTCCAAGGATCGTAACAGATCGGGCAACCTCGTCAGTCTCCTCGAGTCAAAGACGATCCAACCGAGAGTCTATAGTCTGAGCTCCAACCTCAAATCCGAGGTATCTACGGCATCTAGTTTGCTAAACTAGATGTCTTAGATGATGTACAGAGTGTAGATGGATTAGTATGTCTCTAAGTACCCTAGGATTCTCAACACATGAGAGATTTAGGGTTAGAGGAAGAAGAAGGAGCTTGAGGAAAAGAGAGTGTAGTGTGAGCAAGTGAGTGAGAATGTCTAAGTCTTTGTGATGAATAATGAAGCATACAATAATTGAAGAGATAAAATATCTCCGCAAATATCAAGCATGCTTCACAAAATATCTAGGAGTGAGTCATGCCATGAGTCACCAAGAGCTTTGTCTCACTTAATGCAAACCTCCACCTCATTTCCTCCACCTCATTATTCTTTTAATCAAAAGAATAAAACCCTATTGAGGTGTCTTCTTCTAGAAGCAATCCCGAGGAAATTACGAGAATGCCCCTCATCCGTATATACATACCCGTATCCGTATTCTGAAAAATACGAATACAATGAGACGAAAATAATCCATCAATATAATACTAGGATCCGGTTTAAACCAAAGCCCACTAGTATTATCCACCCGAACATCATACGTGCACAAGTACAAGTATGTGATTGAAGCCCTGCCGTAAAACCATACGGCCTCTACATCTTTTGCCCGATGCAGGGAAACCCTCTGTGTGGGACTTTAAAGACTCGACACTACGCTGACAGTGGATTTAGCCACAAGCACGTCAGTGGTACTAGCTGCACGTAACGGCTACCCAGGTATCTGTCGATAAGAAGGCCGATGAGTAAACTCATCTTAACTCCTACTGAGCCTATCCGTGACAATCTCCGTATAGTCCGGTCTGTTCGTCTAAGAGTATCGCATATCGGGTCTAGGGGTACGGTAATCGTCAGACCCCTAATAGCGCAATAACTCATGTCGAAGTCTAGCCCAAAACACCCTGAGAAATTACTGGAGTACCTGTAGGGGTTTTTGCCTAGCACCATGTCTAGGATTTGTCTTGCATCAAACATGCTGCAATAAAATTTTAGGGGTGCTAAGCAAAACCAACCATGAATCGAACTAGAAATTTACGGTAACAAGAACAAATATCATATACTAACAAGTGTCTAACACAAAGAGGGGAGAATTACAACCTTTGTAGGCCCCCCTCTTGGCTCCTTGGATCAACTTGGAGTTTGAACCGATTTGCTTGAGTCCTTCGAAGTCCATGACGATCCACCACGCAGTCCCTTTGCACAAGCTCCTAACTTCACTTGATCAAGATGGAAGTGAAGCAAACAATCTACACTAGTGGGCTAGACTAACATAGATTGGTGATGTGGGTTGTGATCTCACTTAAAAACCTTTTCTTTTTCTTTTCTTCACTCACTTTCTAAAACCTAGAGAGCATGAAAGAGGAAGAAGAAGGAGATGGCTAACTAAAACCATCAATTATCTCAAGTAATAAGAGAGAGAGAGAGAGGGTCATCTCACCATCAACCATGGTTACAAAATATATAGATATTTTGATATTGAGTTAACTAAAACCATGGGCAATAAAACCATGGTTTTGACTTTGGTCAACAAAGGAAGAGTGTAGAAACCAAACCATGATTTTATTCCCATTTTATTTTTCTCAATAATCAAAATATATAAATATTTCTCCACGTGAGTGTTGCATTGCCATCTCCAATGTATCATCAACCATGACACATGTATGCATGCATGTGTGCATTCATATCAATAAATACATACATACACTCATGCATACATCATTAAGAAATAGGTTTTAATAAATGAGCTAATGGTCATTAATATTAAATCAACACTTGATTTAATAATCCGGTCATATCACATACGACCCGACCAATAGTAAATGCTAGATTAAAATGCGGTATCATATATTCGCATTTAATCAAGCTCCCGCGCATTTCCCCATATGCACCCCACATCGTTTCGCCTGAGCCAGGAAACCCCTTTGTGGGACTCTAAGACTCATCAATACGCTAGCAGTAGGCAGTGATCATATCACATACCCACAAACCTTCAGCGGCACTAGCTGTACGTAACGGCTCCCAGGTATTGAGCGATTAGAAGAAAAACAAACGAACCTGTCAAAACTCCCATCGAGCCAACTGGAAACACTTACCGTACAGTCCGGTCTCTTCGTCAGATATGCTGCATATCGAGTCTAGGGATGGTATCGTCGACCCCAATAACTCAATAAGTCATGCTGGTATAAGGCCTATAACAGATCAAGAAACCACTGATAACACTTATCAGTAAATCTCATCAGCCCTGGCCAGGGACTTCCTGTTATAGCCAATCGAGCATAGCACAACATCAACCTCCAATTCCACCCTACCACGGCTCTACTGAGTCATGTAAACAGGTGGATTTTGGGTGCAGTCCCGAGGCACATAGAGGAAATGAGCGATAGGAGGGGTTTCGTCTTAGACTATATGACGATCTCGGGTCTAGAGACTAACCTGTACCAGTGTCACCTGAGAACTGCTATCCGACGTTAGATATAATACCATATAGGAGTTCTCGGCGAGTCCGTTTAGTGTACCTAGTCTCCACTGAGCACCCGTATACAATCTTTGGTGTTACCACACCAATGGATATGGGATCATCCATTGCCCATCATACGGGTCAAGAAACGTATACGCTAGTCTACTCTGGAATATCAATGCCCCGTCTCGATACACCCACGACTAGGAATATTTTAAGGATATGCTTATAAACTACACATGTGCCATTAGTATGATCTGCATCATAATCCCAGTAGTCAAGCATTTATCCTAAGGGCTTTATCAACATGTACCAAATGAGTAAAACGCATGATCAAGTGAACATGTCCAGATAAAGAACAATGAGATAGCATACTATTATGTCGAGCAAGAATGTCCTCTGAATATATATATATACACATACCGATACATCCATTATCAAATAATGGCCTCTAGGGCATACATATATCCAACAATCTCCCACTTGCACTGAGGCCAATTATTGGCGTATCTCATACCCAACATCTCAAAAAGTCGCTCATGTTGCGGCTGAGAGAGGGCCTTGGTGAGTGGATCCGCGGTGTTATTCTTTGTATCTACTCTCCGAATCTCGATCTCGCGGTGATCAACTATCTTCCGGATCAAATGATATCGCCTCAGGATGTGTCTGGACCTCTGATGGGACCTGGGCTCTTTGGCCAACGCCATAGCCCTATTATTATCATAATACAATGGTATTGGATCAATAATGGTTAGAACTACTCCTAGCTCCGAGACGAACTTCTTCATCCAGACGTCTTCCTTGGCAGCATCATTTGCAGTAATATACTCAGCTTCCATCGCGGAGTCTGCAACGGTATCCTGTTTGGAACTCTTCCAACACACCGCCCCTCCATTGAGGGTAAATACAAACCCTGAGATAGATTTGCTGTCATCCTTATCACTCTGGAAGCTCGAATCGGTAAAGGCCTCCATTTGGAGATCCCCGTTACCATACACCAAGAACATTTCTTTAGTCCTTCGCAAGTACTTAAGAATGTTCTTCACTACTGTCCAGTGATTCTCTCCTGGGTTGGATTGATACCTGCTTACTACACCTACTGCATAAACTACATCAGGGCGTGTACCCAACATCACAAACATTATAGATCCTACGGCTGAAGCGTAGGGAATAATGCTCATGCGAGCTCTCTCTTTATTGGAATTTGGGCAAAAGTCCTTGGAGAGAGTGACTCCATAGCAAGCGGGTAAGGCACCCCGCTTGGAGTCTTCCATACTAAACCTCTTTAGGATGGTGTTGATGTACCTGGTTTGGGACAATCCCAACAACCTCTTAGATCTATCCCTATAGATCTTAATGCCCAATATGTACGAGGCATCACCCAGGTCCTTCATGGAGAACCTTTGTGATAAGAACAATTTGACCGATTGTAGCATAGGAATATCGTTTCCTATCAGAACAATTTCATCCACGTACAATACGAGGAATGCGACAGTACTTCCTACAATCTTCTTATAAACACAAGGTTCATCTGGATTTTTGACGAAATCAAACTCTTTGATGACATCATCAAAACAGATATTCCAACTCCGTGATGCCTGCTTCAATTCATAAATGGATTTAAGTAACCTACATGCTTTCCCGCTGCTCCCACTATCAATGAAGCCCTCTGGCCGATCCATATAAACGCATTCTTCTAAATCACCATTTAGAAAAGCAGTTTTAACGTCCATCTGCCAGATTTCATAGTCGTAGTGAGCAGCAATAGCAAGTAGGATCCGAATGGATTTAAGCATGGCTACAGGAGAAAAGGTTTCGTCATAGTCTAGTCCTGGTCTTTGACGAAATCCTTTCGCCACATGCCTTACCTTATAGGTCTCCACCTGCCCATCTACACCAATCTTTCTCTTAATGATCCATTTGCACCCTACGAGTTTTACCTCAGAGGGTACAACTTCTAAAGTCCATACTTTGTTGGTGTACATAGACTCCATTTCGGATCTCATGGCATCCAGCCACTTCACAGAGTCACCACTCGTGGTAGCTTGTTGAAAACTGGTAGGGTCATCAACATCCATAATGCAATATTCTCCATCACCATCAATGAGAAAACCGTAGTATCTCTCCGGTGGGCGAGAAGTCCTACCAGATCTACAAAGTGGCTGAGGTTTATAAGATTCTTGTAACGCTTCGAAATTTATTTAGGTTAATTTCGTGATAGTTAGTATTGATGCGTCTTTTTCATAAAAACCCGTAAAACTTATTTCTTTTTAAAACTAGTTCTAATTGTGATGAGATGTGTTTTTATATATAATTGGGGTTTATTAATTATAATTTAGCTTGTGTTCACCTTAATTAGAATTTTTCCTTAATTATTTTCCTAAGCAAGGATTAGTGTATCACATGCACACTTATCGCATTTTTGTGACTTAGGTTAAAAAGTGTTAGCATGTAACTTTTTTTCCCTTTATTCTTGCATGGTTCTATTTTTCCCCACCATTAACCAAGTCAAAAACCCTTTTATTTAAAATAATTTTGAAAGAATGGGAGGTATGGGGGTTAGGTGAAGTTGAACTTGACTTTTTGACCATTTCTTTTCACTCAATTTCCCTCTCTCCCTCTCATTTTCTACTCTCTCAGCAGAGATAGCAGCAGCTGCAGCAACATCATCATCATTCCCTTCTCTTTTTGCTTCTCTTTTGACCCAAATACAAACCCTACACAAAATCTCATTTTTCTTTCACAAAAACCCTTGGTTTAGTGGCTCTTTTGAGGAGTTTGGTAGCAAGTCAGTGGGTTTGAAGGCAAGGGCTGGAAAATTGGGTTTCCCTAGGGTCTTTTGGAGGTATTAAACTCACCCTTAGCACCTTAGTTCATAACTTGTAGTTTTGTTGGTTAAAAATCGTATTTTGTGCATTTTTAGTGCTATTGAAGGGAATTTTGTGAAGCTTGTGATAAGTTAACCTTTTTATGGCTTGTTTAGCTTAGTTATGTGTTATTAGTGTTGTTTTAACCTAGGGGTTATTTCAGGTTGCACTAAAATAGCCTAATGTATTGATTTAGTGTTAAATTAGCTTCTTAACTAAGTTTTCTGCTCTGTTGTGATCTGCTTGTGACTGATTGCTTCAGGCAAAAATTGTATTTACTGGAGCATGTACACTAGAATTAGATAACACACACGAAGCACGGGAGCACAATTCCCTAGGTGGGCCGCCGGAATATTCATTCTGGCCGCAAATTGCGGCCAGATGGGGGACCTGGGTTTTGGGGTTTGTTCTGTTAGTGTCTGCTGCTATTCTAAGGCTTATGCTATATGCAATTTTGTAAAATACTCTCTGTAGGAAAATCTGGAACCAATTACCCTATTTCCTACAAATTTTAACTTTCGCGACACGTGTGACACGTGTGTGGGTTTGGTGTTTTCTGCGTATCGCGACGTGTCGGGGTAGCTTCAGGCGCGTAATCACACTTTTTAGCGTATCGCACACACACACGTTTGGTTTGCGACGTGGGTTTCTCGTTTGGCTTTAATGTCGCCTTTTTGTAGATTTGAGCTTATGAGTATTTCTTATGAAATTCTAGGTTCGCAGGAGAGTACGACGGACGCCGCGAAGAAGGGGAAACAAGTCGTCGGCTACACCTAGCACGAGACTACTGTGAGTAGATTTAACATCTACGGGAAAATCACCCGTATAGCATTAAGCGTCAGGGCTTGATAGGCTATAGTAGTTGCATATTTACATCCATATACCTTAATTGCATACTGTAGTTCCTGCTATATATATATATATATATATATATATGTATATGTATATGAACTTAGAATTAATAACACACCGCACTGTTACTAACGGTTCATGTTGCACGAGCACTAATCTGCATGTTTCACACACACCGTTAGTAATTGCCATGACACTCACATTATAGAATTTCCATGAACAGTATATTGTAGCTCACCTGATATATGATGTGACATGATTTTGCTACTTGTGCACATACTCATTTGCATATCCAGGCTTACGCATATTCAAACTGTACCTACCTAGATAAGCTGATTTTTGGTAAAACTGGGGACCACATGATATCTTTTAAAAACTGCATTTACTTAAAGAGCGGTTTCTCCCTTTTTCTTACAGTACGACTTCTGATGCATATCTTATATCGCATGGATTTACGCATTGGCTTTGGATTTCATGTGATTTCTGGATTTGAGGATCGTGGGGTTATTTAAGAAACTATGCACTCTTTTAAAAAACTCGGTTTCTCTTATATGATATTTCCACCATGCGTTTTCTCGGTTCTGAGACGTGTGGCATGTGAACCCGAATCGAGGAGCTAGACGAGGCCGATTGCGGGTACATGGTGGACCCGGTATGGTACCCCGCGGCAAGAAAGGGATGTTGTATATATAGACGATGAGCCTGGCAGAGAGACCACTACCTACCGGTGATTGGTTGGACCTGATGGTTATCCGGAGGATACTAACCAGAGTCGATAGATGGATACGGGACGATCCGTACTGCCGGGGCCGAGGGCTGATACCGCAGACGGAACCCGTGGGCCGATCCGGACTGACGGAGCCCGATATATGAGGATTTGCCTGTCGATACTGGACACGATTATTTCATGATATTTTGAGTGCCGATGTTGGGCATTCGCGATTCTCAGAGATTTACAGGATTTGAGGGCCAATGAGGATGAGGGCGCCTGAGTTTTATTGGGATTTGGGTGCATTGATGGACACCGATTATATTTTCCACGTTGACATTCCGTGTAGATGTTATTTTATCCCAAGCTCAGCATTCATTATTTTGCATCTCATCCTGTAATCATAGATAGAATACTTATGCATGATTATTGCACGTCCGGCTCATCGCATATAGATATTATCTGCTGGCATATGTTAAAGTAGGGAAGTACGTGCATACTTATGATTACCTTTATATGTTATCTCCTATTCATGAGTTGGCAACTCACCCCCGTTGTGCCACAGTGTTTGCAAGTTGCCCCTCAGAGTAGTTGCGGTAGGCTGCCTTCTTGTATCTTTTTGGCTACGGATACTACTGCAGTTGGTGCGTGAGCTGTTTAGGTGGGTTATGGTATCCAGTTATTTCCATTGTATACAAACTTTGTATCTAGTATTCTCCATCTACCTTTATATGTATTTGACTTAGAGACCAGTGTGAGGACGGTGATGTATATTATTTGTATTCTGGTGTCGAGCTCGTGTGAGCCGACTTTACTTATGCAGTTTATCTTTCATGATATTTGCTTTCATTTATTTGCTATTCTTCACTACGGCATCGTATTTTATCATTGTGATGGTTGTTTCCGTCGTTAGGCGTGATTGCTCCCGTTTGGGATGCTTTATTGTATTGTTATCATTTTTACTCATATCATGTCTTGTACCCGATTTCGGGGTTAGTTTTCCAATAGAAATGCTGCCAAAATTTTGAAGAAAATAACTTGAACTTTAAAGAATGTTACTAAACTACTTAAGGTTTTCCAAATGTTTCAAATGTTTTCAACACTCACTGCTTTTAATAGTTTTGATTTCTGGGTTTCGGCTTACTTAGTCGCGTTACGCCTGTAGACGTTACGTGGTTAAGTGCCGGTCACGGGTCTAACTTCGGGTCGTGACAAAGTTGGTATCAGAGCGTAGGTTTTACCTTTCGGAGTGTAGGATGACCCTGGTACGATGGAGTAGGTAGCTGAAGCAGAGTAGCATAGCGTGTGTATGTTCCACGGTATACTCACGACACGGTACTTCGCCTAAGTGACCTTAGGACTTATTGATTAAATTCCTTCATGAGTATATACATTCTTGCGATTCGATTTCCGTATCCTTATCGAATCTTATTTTCCTTTTCAGCCATTATGCCGCCAAAGACTACGAGGGCGCAAAGAGCGGCCGCGAGAGCCGAGATTCGAGTTGACTCGTCCGAGACGAGGACTGAACCGGGTAGTACACCCATTGTACCCGAGCAGGCTGTTCCTCCTACGACAGATCAGATCGCCATGCTAGGGGCTGGTATGCAGGAGATGCGCCAGACGATGGGATCCAGTATGCAGGAGATGCGCCAGATGATGGGATCGCTAGTTGAGATACTTCGAGCGCAGCGACCAGAGGTAGTTCCACCCGTTGTAGGGACCATGATGGTACCCATAGTACAGGCAGTTGCCCCTACAGCTATAGAGGTTATTACAGTATCGCTATCAGAGTTTATGAGGCTGAAGCCTCCAGTCTTCACAGGCACTGATGCAGCCGAGGACCCACAGTCTTTCTTTGATAGGATGGCCCGGATATGCCGTTCCCTCAGATGCTCAGATGCGAGATGGGTAGAGTTCGTGAGCTTTCGCCTGGAAGGTCTTGCGCAGAAATGGTGTGAATCAGTCGAGAAGGGCAGAGCAGCAGGTCTTCCTCCTATGACCTGGACCGATTTTGTGACGGTATTTCTAGCCCGATTCCTTCCCCAGAGTGTCAGGGATGCCAGAGCGTGCAGGTTAGAGTCCTTACGTCAGACTCCGGAGATGACAGTGGCAGAGTACGACGTACTGTTCACCGAGTTATCGCTCTATGCCCCATATTTAGTGGCTACTGAGGAGATGTGAGTCAAGAAGTTTGTTCGAGGCTTGCTTACCCCGTTATTTCTTGTGATCAGCGCACAACATTGCGAGACCTATGCAGCAGCTGTAGATGCAGCTTTATTAGTCGAGGAGCGCTTTGCTGAGACTTCGGTAGTTCCAGAGCCGAAGAGAGTTCGTGCGGATACATCAGCACAGAGACAGCCGTTTAGGCGCCGCGACAGGTTCCATTCAGGTACGGGGGTTAGCGGAGGATCAGGACGAGGTCGGCTATTCAGCACTTACCCCCAGGAGGGACAGCTGGCACCATCTAGATGTTTCCGATGCGGGAGTTCTTATCATCGTGTTCGAGATTGTCCTGAGATACCCTGGAGGGAGGCAGCAGTACCGCATGTCATATTACCACCTTCACCACGCCAGAGGGCGTTGCCTATTGTACCTATTGTTGCTCCGCACCAGTTTCATGCACAGAGAGGTCGTGGTCGCGGAGGATTTGCGCATGTTGGAGATAGTGCCCTCAGAGTCAATTATTGGATCACAGGCACGTGATTGCAATGATTGAGGGAGGACCTATCCTGGTACGACAGTCTTACTCAAGATGATAGTATGCTATCTGGTTTACCTTTATCATCGTGTACTGCTTTAGGTGACCTGACAAGTCGCTATTGCACGTTGATAGAGCCCCTAGGATTCTTGCTTGACTGCCAGCAGTATGAGGGCGATCATATAAGTGAGAGCTGGAGTCTATAAGCACATCCTTAAAAGGTCCCTAGTCGTGGGAGTTTCGAGACAGGGCATCGATTCTCCAGAGTAGACTAGTGTATACAGTCGAGACCCCGACGAGGGGCGGTGGCCGGTCTCACAGGCCACTGGTGTCAGTTGGTTCACCTAAGATGTATACAGGTGCTCATTGGGTTATGAGTACACCGGACAGGACTCGCCGGGAACATGCTAGTTGGTCTTATACCTGACGTCAGATAGCAGTTCCCTGGTGACATGTGTACAGGTTAGTTCATCGACCTGAGATCGTCATTTGTCTCGTGTGAGTTCCCACTGTGCTTTGATTACTACCCTACCACGGCTCAAAGGAGTCGTGCAAACAGGTTTTAGTTGGGTACAGTCCCGAGCCACATGGAGGCAGTGAGCGGATCTTCAGGGGTTCGTCTCTTCCGGTATTGGGGGTGAGGTCGCGCTGTGTCTAGGAGAGCCATTACACGAAGTCCTTGGCCAAGGCAGGAGATTTACTGGTAGGTATTCCAGTAGTATCTCAGGGTGTTCTGGGCTACACTCCGACACGACTTGTACCGCTTTTGGGGGTCTGACTTTTACCAACCCCCTAGGCCCGCCATGCGATGCTCATAGACGAACGGACCGGACTGTACGGATATTGTCACTGACAGGCTCAGTAGGGTGTCAGGATGAGTTCGCTCATCGACGTCCCTTTTGGTCAATAGCTAGTAGCCTGTTACGTATTGGCTTATACCTATGACGTGCTAGTGGTTAAATCCACAGCCATAGTATTGACGAGTCTTTAGAGTCCACCACACTTTCAGTTACTCAGCTTTCGGGCGAAACGCTGTAGAGGCCGTATGGAGATATGGCAGGGTCCGATCAGATACGTGCGGTATTGCACGGATCAGGATCGGACGGTTTGTACTAGAGGCCGTATAGTTATATGGCAGGGTTCGATCAGATTCGTGCGGTATTGCACGGATCAGGATCGGACGAACATTACTAGCCGGCTTTGGTTTAAGCCGGATCCTAGTTTAGTACAGTGTAGATTTTGTCTCTTTGCATTTGTATCCGGACGGAATACAGATGCGGGTGTGTATGCACAGTATGGGGTTTTTCTGTAATTTATTACGGGACCAGTTTTCTGGAGTTGCCAGTTTGCATTCCGTTCCGGCCGGTTTTCCTTTGTTCTTTCCCGGCCGGACTTTTCCGATGGAGGGGGTTATTTGCAAGTTTGCAAATAACATTTGTGGAGGGGGTTTCTTGCACATGTATTCATTATGATAGGATTAGCATCTTTCATCCATGATGGTGCATTAATTGTGATTTGAATGGGTATGGGTTGATTAAAGTGATAAGTATGGTTGATGTTTGGATATGGTCACCTCTTGCTTTATACTACCATCACCTCCCTTCATGCTTCATATCCCCTCCACCACCATTTCCCAAATGATATGGCCGGCCACAATTTTGAGGGAGAGAAAATGAGAGAGTTTCATTTTTGAGCTTGTGGCATTCTTGATCTCATTTTCATGCTAGAAAAATGCAAGCACCATTTTTCTTATCTTGATTCCTCCATCTATCAAATGGCAACATCCACTACCCAAATATGAGACATGAGTCCTACACATTCTACAGCACATCTTGGGCATGTCGACTTGCCGGCTTCATGCGCGAGTTGCCTCGGCATTGAGGTGGGAGCCCGTAAAAGATACAGACGATGTGGTGCCCTTCCGGCAAGGAGGCGACGACCGGAGTTTCCGCGGGAGATCGGGACGATGACGAGAAGACCGGAGGACTCGGATCACTCGGTATATCTCTAACCCGTCTTGTTGTTAGCTAGATCTAGTTTAATGGCCCGATCCGGGGTTTAGTGCGCGGTGGTGCCGGTTTGCTAAGTTCGCAAAATAAAAGTTTATCACCGTTTCCGCATTTGGCCGTCGGATTGACGACCGGGGCGCCGCCGTGCACTTACATTGGTATCAGAGCCTCGCTATTAACTTCGTCTAGCTTTGTTTGATGTGTTTGCATTTCCGATCGACCAAAATTCCAAAAACCCGTGTTTTTCTTTACATCAGTTTTCTGTCGAAATTTTTTGAAGTCCAAAATTTTTCAGGTTGTCTCAGAATGATGTGCAGGGAGTTCTAAGAACACTGGAAAAATTCGACAACACGATCCCTCCGTACGACCGCGGAACCGCGGCCATTACCACTCTGGAGGCCGCGGATCCGCCGCATGAATGAGGGATCATGTCATCATTTTTTTGCAGTGGGCTTGTGGGCTAAAAATAGGGGTTTTGGAATATTAAAATTGGGCCCAGATTTTCTGTGAGTGCTACAGTATTGCTTGGGGGCCCACTTGTTAATTTTTGATCGATCTGATATTTTAAAAACATTATTTCACAGTATTTACATTATATCTGCGACCGTGAATGTCACTCGATCGGTAAATCCGGTCTAACTGCTATAGCCCGGTTAGACAGATTTGCGAACGTGACTTTCTCGTTGATGTTCTATGTTTTTACTGTGATGTTGCGGATCGGTCGTGGGGATAGCCTGGATGCAATGCTAGTACAGTTTCTGTTGTATTATGTACATTTGATATTGCGGGGCGAGCGTCCGACATATGGACTGCCGTCACTGCCTGTTTGTATTATTCTTTTGGGGCACGACCTGGTTGCGGTCGATGTACCCGTTGTATGTATATTTTACTTTCTGTACTAGGATTACCCCACGGAGGGGTGCACGGATAGCCGGGTTCTAGAGGGCAACGGGCCCGCATCTCAGGGCATTGAGACGGAGGGGGCTTCAGTCTGGAATTGGCGGGCTATTCGCCGCACTCGTAGGGGGTACAGGTTGACCCAGGAGGGGTGCCCAAGTTACCGGATTCCGTGAAGTGCTGGGTGGTCCATTCACGGTGCTGAAGGGGGCTGCCTCGCTTCAGGTTTTGGCGGGTGACTTGCCGCGCCCGTAGGGGTCTAGGATTTCATTGCACAGGCTATCCACACGACCAGGGGAACGTCGGGTTTCAGTAGTGGCTCTGTGAAACCCGGGGATCCCAGATATCTGTATTGTTCTGTGATGCTGTACATTTCTGTGATGTTGCATTTTATTCACGCCTTGAGCGAAATATAATATATTGGTATATATATTAGTAGATGTTGTATATGTTTTTCATCCGCGCTAGTCCAGTCCCCGCTCTGCCGTTAGTTAGCTAACCTAACGGGTGATGACGGGACCCAGTGGCGAATGCGGATGGCATATACGTACGTCAGTATATTTTCGTTCTTTGTGGTGTGATCAATTGATGGGACTGCGTTGATTCGGATCAATGCAAGATTAAAACAAACCTATTCTGATGTTGTTGGAACACTTTTCAAAAAGCTGTTATTGCAAGGACGTTCACTTTTGTTTTGCATCGTGGTATTCATTTGGAATATCCTGCTCCTCAGTCGACGAGGCAAGGGCCGAGATCCCTTCACCGGGAGTGACCCCTTGGACAGAAGTTTGCGTCAGGGCATTAACTTCACTATAGCCGATTACTTTTGCTTTGCATCGTGGTATTCATTTGGAATATCCTGCACCCCATTCTACGGGGAAAGAGCCGAGATCCCTTCACCGGGAGTGACCTCTTTAGTAAAGGTTTTCGTCACTATATTTTCTAAAAAGCTATCCGTTCCTTCAACGATATCAAGTTCATTACGTTAAAGGTTTTCGCCAGAAACCATTCGTAGCCCTCCGTCGTTTCATATGGGTAGTCAATAGTATTCAAGCTGTGTATGTTGGCCAAAGTCAAGGCACATTGTTTGGTAGCTGTTGGTTATTCATATGCAGCATAGATAGATGTGTTGGTTTGGGGCAGTCGTACTACCATTTTGGCCTAAGTCAAGGGTATGTACGGGTGGGCTCAAATTAACCTGGAGAATGACGGGTTGAACTTGACATGTGACTTATGATATGTTGGCCAAAGTCAAGGTCATAAGAGCATGGGGTAGAAATCACATCGGGAGTTTCAAAAGAACTGAAACTTGCCAGATATGCGCATACCTTCTGGAGTGTGATACAGTGAGCGGATTCCGTCACGTTATCATGCGATGAGAGTTGGATCCCGATTCCCACTGATGAGTTGGTTTACTCCTCGGGTGACCCCGACTAATTCTTCTTTCAGGTTTGGAGGAGAATTTGAGGTACAGTGGGAGGTTTCCAGATTAGATAAATTGATAACCATTCTGATCTTAGGTAGAGTGCACGCTGAGTGTTTCTTTTCTCTCTCTCTTTGGCAGCGACCATTGACCCGACCCTAGATTTTGACTCAGTGACCAAGTTGACCGAACCTTCTTAACACAGGCTTTTGGATTGTCAGAGTTGCAAACCTCGTTGCCACTCCTACTTTTACCCTTTTCTCCGGGACACCCCGTATTACTACGAACGTCCACTTCCATTGGAAAAAACCATCGTATGGTTAGATACGAACTCGAAGGAATTATTCGAGGATAGTTTCTGGTTCTGGAGAAAACGGATAGGATTATTCAGTTGTCTTTTCCCTTTTACCTTCTCTCAAGTTGTGAGTACTCCTTGGTTTAGGAGATAGTACACCTATTATGCAAATTGGATAGTCTTCTTCCAAACCTTAGGCTGGTGCCGACCGGTAGGGAATGAGGAAAACCAATTAGCATAACGATGGTGTGCAGAAGGTATTAAGATTAAGACAAAGCAAGGGATTAGTAAGAGGGCAAAGTAAATTGCGACTGATGTTCACGACCAAACCAAGTATTTCTTCGCCAATCCTAAATCACCTTTGTATTTCTCCAGGACACTCCGTATCACTACGAAGATCCACAGTTTATTGGATACTCCATCGTATGGTTATATACGAACTCGAAAGGAACGTGTTCCAGTTCGGGGATGGATTCTGGTCCAGGAGAAATAGGATTAAGGTTTATTCGGTTGTATTTTATCTTCACCTTCTCTCGCATTGCGAGTGCTCCTAGGATTAGGACAGTACACCCATTATTCTTATTGGATAGTCTTCTTCCAAACCATAGGATGGTGCCGAACGGTAGGGAAGGAAGAAAACCAATTGGCCTAAAGGGGTGTGCAGAAGGTAATGACTAAAGACATATAAAGGGATTTGGAGAGGTGGCAAAGAATTATACGGTTATAGTTGTGAATCTGGATAATGGAAGAGGCATTACTAGGAATACCAGAATACCCCATCGAAACATTTCAATGTTTCAGTTCAACTGTGTACTGTTAAAAGAAAACTGATTTCAAGATTAGACACTTGCTCCAGGGTATGTATTTACCAGGTTTGATTCTCACATCTGTATGGTTTTACAGATGATGAGTGGGAGTAAGTTATTGGGAATTGGGTGATCATCCTCATTATATCGAGATTCGTTGTAATCGGTGATATTTGAGGAGATCACCTGGGCTGTTTGCCGGTCGGCAAATATTTGGTTTTGAATATCCGCTGTTGTGCACCAATTTCAAATTGATATATCTGTACGTCTATTTTCATAGAGTGAGATATACCTTTTGATATTATGTCGATGACATTTACCTATATCAGTGGATGGTTAGGTAAGGAGCATTAAACAGCAGTGTAATTCTTCTTAACCATAAGTACAGTTTTCAACCTACAACACACAGTGAAAGAGTTGTTAGACTCAGCGGACTTATACAGAGTATTGTATGTTGTCCAGTGTCCATTAGGACAGAGGGGTTGGTCCTCATACTATATTCTGTTTACTTTTAACTTCTCTAGTTTTTAGACATGTGTTTCGTAGAAACACAGGGTCTAAGTTTTGAGGAGTTATAGGTATTTGAATAGAGTAGAGAACCAGGTGTAGCAAGTATCGGGATTCTTCAAAGTGATCGAAGATGTAGATACTTGTGTATGGTATTCAGTTGATAGTAATGATAAAGAGAAATTGCTTCTCTTTCAGGTTACTTATAATTGGAAGCATTCCTAAGTTGAGTAACGCTGATCGGCCTCTTTCCATTTAGTTGACATGCACTGGAGATAGCTGCATGATTTGAATCTGGTTCAATTAAATCAGTGCATCTGGTTCTATATTGGATGTAGAACAGTTCATATCTTAACGTTCTTAAGGTACGGGGAGTTGTCCGGCTTATGATTAAAACCAGACTCTGGATAACTCAAGGCACGTTTCTGTAATGCCTGTTTGTGGGTTGACCCAGGCTATGACGAGGGTTGACTTTCTACCATAAGAAAGATCAATAGTGATATTGTTCTTGACTCGCCACAGTTTTAATAAAAATGGATTTTTTCAAAAACACTAGTGGGAGTATGGTAGAACTGGAAGTGATTCCAGAACCGCAAACGATTACTGAAGATTTGATAAGGAACCTAAAGATTCAATCTGATTTGACATTCCATTGGCCACTCCGCAGATAAGGTGGGTAACTTCAGGCACCCGAGAGGTACTCCGGTAGCCTCAAGGACGGTGACAGGGAAGTTCTTGTTTACCCTCACTTTCCATTGCTGTTGTTCCAGGCTGCGAGACCCGGTGGGAGGATGAGTATAGCGTCGTTCTAAGCTAGCTTTAGAAGTGCACGTCTATATGACTCTGCCAGAGGGTTGTCGTAGTCAGTGGGAGCAGCGGAAGCATTGGTGGACATCAGGCTTATGTCTATTTATAGACTAAAGCAGATATAGCGGAGATAGATCATCTATTTCTGATGTGACAGTCATAAGTTTGACGTCATCAGAATAGGGGATGGATCTGTTGAGAAGGTAGTAGGGTGTGATATCCGGGTTTTGGATGACATACACAAAGTAGGAAGTGACATTCCTATACTACGATCGGTTATACTTTGGTCGTCACACAGTGGTTTCTCCACAAGGGACTTGGACGTTATATCAGACATACTGGTTACTAGATCTATGGTTTTAGATCTAGATTTGGGTGGTTTCCCAATCAGGGTACTTAGACAGCATTCTATGAGTATTTAGAATGGTCGACTCCTGGCATGGTAGTGTACCTGCAGGTAATGGAGTCACCCTCTCTAAAGGTGTCTTATAGACTAAAGTAGAGAGGGATGTGCATGATTGGCAGATCACTTGCTTAGGCAATTGAGTCAATCATGAGATGTCAAGTACCACACCAGATGTTGATCTTGCACTAGATGCAATAAGTTGATATTGATCCAATCCTGGAGGAACAGTCGGAAGCAGTTTTAGAACATAAGTGCATGTTCTAGGGATATGATAATGACAGCCTCATTTGGGAGACAGTTATCATTCCAGGCTTCCAAGGTGACATGGACGACAAGGTGGTTGTCAGAGTTATAGTTTTCCTTCTGACGAGGGGCAGTGTTTTGGACAGGTGGTCCAAGGAAATACTGAGGGTGGCATGGCGCAGGATACTGATTAAGTTTAGTTGACGATACAGTCTAAGAAGTTTGGATTTGGAGTTCATTTATGAGCTAGGTCCCATCAGACATCCAGACATTCTAAGACAGGTATTGCTCATTTCGGGAGATGGCATTCTCCGCGAACTTGAGATTTAGAGAGACATAGAAAGAAACATCAGAGCGGATCCACTCACTGAGGCTATTCCTCGAACGCAATAGTCTTCCAAATAGGCTTTGTGAGACTGACTAGTAGAGGAGTTGGGTGTTCGGTATCACACGGGCTGTGAGTATGCGACATCGCAATAATTAGCCTTGAGTGCAAGTGGGAGATTGTTGGAGATAGTGCCCTCAGAGTCAATTATTGGATCACAGGCACGTGATTGCAATGATTGAGGGAGGACCTATCCCGGTACAACAGTCTTACTCGAGATGATAGTATGCTATCTGGTTTACCTTTATTATCGTGTACTGCTTTAGGTGACCTGACAAGTCGCTATTGCACGTTGATAGAGCCCCTAGGATTCTTGCTTGACTGCCAGCAGTATGAGGGCGATCATATAAGTGAGAGCTGGAGTCTATAAGCACATCCTTAAAAGGTCCCTAGTCGTGGGAGTTTCGAGACAGGGTATCGATTCTCCAGAGTAGACTAGTGTATACAGTCGAGACCCCGACGAGGGGCGGTGGCCGGTCTCACAGGCCACTGGTGTCAGTTGGTTCACCTAAGATGTATACAGGTGCTCATTGGGTTATGAGTACACCGGACAGGACTCGCCGGGAACATGCTAGTTGGTCTTATACCTGACGTCAGATAGCAGTTCCCTGGTGAAATGTGTACAGGTTAGTTCATCGACCTGAGATCGTCATTTGTCTCGTGTGAGTTCCCACTGTGCTTTGATTACTACCCTACCACGGCTCAAAGGAGTCGTGCAAACAGGTTTTAGTTGGGTACAGTCCCGAGCCACATGGAGGCAGTGAGCGGATCTTCAGGGGTTCGTCTCTCCCGGTATTGGGGGTGAGGTCGCGCTGTGTCTAGGGGAGCCATTACACGAAGTCCTTAGCCAAGGCAGGAGATTTACTGGTAGGTATTCCAGTAGTATCTCAGGGTGTTCTGGGCTACACTCCGACACGACTTGTACCGCTTTTGGGGGTCTGACTTTTACCAACCCCCTAGGCCCGCCATGCGATGCTCATAGACGAACGGACCGGACTGTACGGATATTGTCACTGACAGGCTCAGTAGGGTGTCAGGATGAGTTCGCTCATCGACGTCCCTTTTGGTCAATAGCTGGTGGCCCGTTACGTATTGGCTTATACCTCTGACGTGCTAGTGGTTAAATCTACAGCCATAGTATTGACGAGTCTTTAGAGTCCACCACACTTTCAGTTACTCAGCTTTCGGGCGAAACGCTGTAGAGGCCGTATGGAGATATGGCAGGGTCCGATCAGATACGTGCGGTATTGCACGGATCAGGATCGGACGGTTTGTACTAGAGGCCGTATAGTTATATGGCAGGGTTCGATCAGATTCGTGCGGTATTGCACGGATCAGGATCGGACGAACATTACTAGCCGGCTTTGGTTTAAGCCGGATCCTAGTTTAGTAAAGTGTAGATTTTGTCTCTTTGCATTTGTATCCGGACGGAATACAGATGCGGGTGTGTATGCACAGTATGGGGTTTTCCTGTAATTTATTACGGGACCAGTTTTCTGGAGTTGCCAGTTTGCATTCCGTTCCGGCCGGTTTTCCTTTGTTCTTTCCCGGCCGGACTTTTCCGATGGAGGGGGTTATTTGCAAGTTTGCAAATAACATTTGTGGAGGGGGTTTCTTGCACATGTATTCATTATGATAGGATTAGCATCTTTCATCCATGATGGTGCATTAATTGTGATTTGAATGGGTATGGGTTGATTAAAGTGATAAGTATGGTTGATGTTTGGATATGGTCACGTCTTGCTTTATACTACCCTCACCTCCCTTCATGCTTCATATCCCCTCCACCACCATTTCCCAAATGATATGGCCGGCCACAATTTTGAGGGAGAGAAAATGAGAGAGTTTCATTTTTGAGCTTGTGGCATTCTTGATCTCATTTTCATGCTAGAAAAATGCAAGCATCATTTTTCTTATCTTGATTCCTCCATCTATCAAATGGCAACATCCACTACCCCAATATGAGACATGAGTCCTACACATTCTACAGCACATCTTGGGCATGTCGACTTGCCGGCTTCATGCCCGAGTTGCCTCGGCATTGAGGTGGGAGCCCGTAAAAGATACAGACGATGTGGTGCCCTTCCGGCAAGGAGGCGACGACCGGAGTTTCCGCGGGAGATCGGGACGATGACGAGAAGACCGGAGGACTCGGATCACTCGGTATATCTCTAACCCGTCTTGTTGTTAGCTAGATCTAGTTTAATGGCCCGATCCGGGGTTTAGTGCGCGGTGGTGCCGGTTTGCTAAGTTCGCAAAATAAAAGTTTATCACCGTTTCCGTATTTGGCCGTCGGATTGACGACCGGGGCGCCGCCGTGCACTTACAGCGCATAGAGGACGAGGTGACCGAGGCAGAGGACAGCCAGCTGCCCGCAGGGGACAGTCAGTCGCAGGTGGAGGACAGGCATGGGTTTTAGCTTTGACGCATCAGGACGCGCAGGCATCCAATGCGGTGGTCTCAGGTATCCTTTCAGTATGTTCCGTTGATGCACACGTGTTGTTTGATCCGGGATCCACGCACTCGTACGTTTCCACACACTTCGTTCCGAGTCTGGGTGGAGAGTCCGGTTTGCTTGATCAGCCGCTTGTTGTGACCACCCCTGTGGGAGAGTCGTTTATTGCTAGACACGTGTTCCGATCCTGTGTTGTCCGTATTGGCGAGAGAGAGTTGCCTGTCGATTTGATCCTTCTTGAGATGTTGGACTTCGACGTTCTTTTGGGCGTGGATTGGTTAGCCACGTGCTATGGGTCTGTGGACTGCCGCGAGAAGACAGTTAGATTTTGTTTTCCCGGTGAGTCGGCTTTTGTTGTGCAGGTGGGCCGTGGTGCCGCCCCTCACAGTTTGATTTCTTCTTTTCGCGTTGGACAGCTTTTGAGGAAGGGATGTCAGGGATTTCTCTCCTTTGTTTACGATACTAGAGCTACAGAGGTTCCGTTGGATCAGGTTCCGATTGTTAGCGAGTTCCCTGACGTGTTCCCTGACGAGCTTCCTGGGCTACCGCCCGAGCGCGATATTTCTTTCTGTATTGATTTGATTTCCGGCACGGGGCCTATTTCTATACCGCCTTATCGGATGGCCCCGACGAAACTTAGAGAATTGAAGGGTCAGTTGCAAGATTTGCTGGATAAGGGACTTATTCGACCCAGTGTTTCTCCTTGGGGTGCTCCGGTCCTGTTTGTCAAGAAGAAGGACGGCAGTTTGCGTTTGTGTATCGACTACCGCCAGCTGAACAGGGTTACCGTGCGGAACAGATATCCTTTACCACGCATCGACGACTTGTTCGACTAGCTTCAGGGGGTAGGATATTTTTCGAGGATCGACTTGCGATCAGGATACCATCAGCTGTGGGTTCGACAGGAGGACATTCCGAGGACAGCTTTCCGCACGCGCTACGGCCATTATGAGTTTTTGGTTATGTCGTTCGGACTCACCAACGCCTGAGCAGCATTTATGGACTTGATGAACCGTATTTTCCGGCCGTATCTTGATCTGTTCATCATCGTATTCATTGATGATATCTTGGAGTATTCCCGGGCAGAGAGGAGAACGAGCAGCACCTGCGGATTACACTGCAGACTTTGAGGGAGCACCAGCCTTTGGCAAAATTCTCCAAGTGTGCATTCTGGCTGGACAGCGTAGACTTCTTGGGTCGCGTGATTACACGAGATGGTATATGTGTGGACCCGAAGAAGATTGAAGCCGTTCAGCGTTGGCCCAGACCTACATCAGTTACGGAGATCCGCAGCTTTCTAAGACTGGCCGGCTACAACAGGCGATTTGTGCAGGACTTCTCCCGTATTGTTGCACCTTTGACCGGGTTGACCCGGAAGGGAGTTCCTTTCGATTGGACGGAGGAGTGCGAGCACAGTTTTCAGCAGCTACGGACTCGATTGACTACAGCGCCGGTGTTATCATTGCCTTCAGGATCGGGCGGATTTGTGGTCTATTGTGATGCTTCTCGAGTGGGGTTAGGGTGCGTATTGATGCAGCATAACAGGGTGATCGCATATGCTTCACGACAGTTGAAGAAATATGAACAGAACTACCCCACTCACGATTTGGAGATGGCTGCAGTGGTCTTTGCACTTAAGATCTTGCGACATTACCAATACGGCGAGTCGTGACAGATATTCACCGATCACAAGAGCTTAAAGTATATATTTCAGCAGCGAGACCTGAATCTTAGACAACGCCGTTGGATGGAACTAGTGAAGGACTATAATTGTGAGATCTTATATCACCCGGGCAAGGCGAACGTAGTGGCGGACGCTTTGAGCAGGAGTCCCGGGGGTAGTCTATCTTGTTTGAGTGCAGTGCAGATGCAGTCGTCGACAGATTGGCAGATTTTATGCGACAGCCGAGTGCAGTTCGAGTTCACACCGATCGGGGAACATCTTGCGCATGTTCGTGCATGCCCACAGTTGCTTGACCGTATTGAGGCACAGTACAGTGATGACCATTGTTCGGAGATCATGGCATAGATTGGACAGGGAAGATTTTCCGAGTTCATGATCGATGATCAGGGGATACTGCGATTTGGGACTACACTGTGCGTACCAGATGCTGAGAGACTGCGGCACGAGATTCTTGAGGAGGAACATCGATCGGTGTACAGTGTTCATCCGGGTTCCACCAAGATGTACCATGATATGAGAGATGTTTACTGGTGGGACGGAATGAAGAGGGACATCGCAAATTTCGTGTCGAGATGCCTGACTTGTCAGCAAGTCAATGCCGAGCACCAGAGGCCCGCGGGAGAGCTACAGCCGTTACCCATTCCGGAGTGGAAATGGGAACAGATTTCTATGGACTTCGTTGTGGGTCTACCCAGGACTAGTCGAGGGTATGACTCCATCTGGGTGATCGTGGATCGTTTGACGAAAGCGGCTCACTTCCTGCCGGTGAAGAAGACTTTCGGATTTGCTCAGTATGCCCAGATATACATCGACGAGATTGTCAGACTGCATGGAGTCCCGACGTGTATCGTGTCCGACAGAGGCACCCAGTTTACCAGCCGACTATGGCAGAGGCTTCAGGAGGCTTTGGGCACCCGCTTGAGTTTCAGCACAGCATTTCATCCGCAGACCGACGGCCAGTCAGAGCGGACTATTCAGACTCTCGAGGACATGCTCCGAGCGTGTGTCTTAGACTTCGGAGGTAGTTGGGATCATCATTTACCCTTGGTAGAGTTCTCCTACAACAACAGTTTCCAGGAGACCATTCAGATGGCACCGTTCGAGGCTCTATATGGTAGGAGATGCAGATCGCCCGTCTGTTGGACAGAGCTCAGCGAGAGCAGTATTTTGGGCCCACAGATTGTTGAGGAGATGACCGCGAAGATCCAGTTGATTCGCGATAGGATGAGAGCAGCCCAGAGTAGGCAGAGATCTTATGCGGACCGTCGTCGGTGCAGACTTGAGTTTTCTGTTGGTGATCATGTTTTCTTGAGGGTCTCCCCAATGAAAGGTGTGATGAGATTTAGGAAGAAGGGGAAGCTTAGTCCCAGGTACGTGGGCCCCTTCGAGATCCTCGAGCGCGTTGGTGCAGTTGCATATCGGTTAGCCCTTCCGCCCTGTTTCCCAGATGTGCACCCCGTATTTCATGTTTCGATGCTCCGCAAGTATCTTCATGATCCTTCGCATGCTATTCAGCACCCTACGATCCAGCTAGAGCGCGACCTTTCTTTTGCAGAGCAGCCGGTGGTCATCTTGGATCGACAGGTGAAGAAATTGAGATCGAAGGATATACTGTCCGTCAAGGTCCTTTGGCGTGGCCCGAGCAGCGAGGAGGTCACTTGGGAGACCGAAAGCGAGATGAGGAAGAAGTATCCCCATCTCTTTGAAGGTACGCGTAGCTAGATTTTTTTTTTTAATTCGGGTACCGAATTTCTTTAAGGGGGGTAGATTGTAACGCTTCGAAATTCGTTTAGGTTAATTTCGCGTTAGTTAGTATTGATGGGTGTTTTTCATAAAAACCCGTAAAACTTATTTCTTTTTAAAACTAGTTCTAATTGTGATGAGAGGTGTTTTTATATATAATTAGGGTTTATTAATTATAATTTAGCTTGTGTTCACCTTAATTAGAATTTTTCCTTAATTATTTTCCTAAGTAAGGATTAGTGTATCACATGCACACTTATCACATTTTTGTGACTTAGGTTAAAAAGTGTTAGCATGTAACTTTTTTTTCCCTTTCTTCTTGAATGGTTCTATTTTTCCCCACCATTAACCAAGTCAAAAACCCTTTTATTTAAAATAATTTTGAAAGAATGGGAGGTATGGGGGTTAGGTGAAGTTGAACTTGACTTTTTGACCATTTCTTTTCATTCATTTTCCCTCTCTCCCTCTCATTTTCTGCTCTCTCAGCAGAGATAGCAGTAGCTGCAGCAACATCATCATCATTCCCTTCTCTTTTTGCTTCTCTTTTGACCCAAATACAAACCCTACACAAAATCTCATTTTTCTTTCACAAAAACCCTTGGTTTAGTGTCTCTTTTAAGGAGCTTGGTAGCAAGTCAGTAGCTTTGAGGGCAAGGGCTGGAAAATTGGTTTTCCCTAGGGTCTTTTGGAGGTATTAAACTCACCCTTAGCACCTTAGTTCATAACTTGTAGTTTTGTTGGTTAAAAATCGTATTTGTGCATTTTTAATGCTATTGAAGGGAATTTTGTGAAGCTTGTGATAAGTTAACCTTTTTATGGCTTGTTTAGCTTAGTTATGTGTTATTAGTGTTGTTTTAACCTAGGGTTTGTTTCAGGTTGCACTAAAATACCTTAATGTATTGATTTAGTGTTAAATTAACTTTTTAACTAGGTTGTCTGCTCTGTTGTGATCTGCTTGTGACCGATTGCTTCAGGCAAAAATTGTATTTACTGGAGCATGTACACTAGAATTAGATAACACACACGAAGAACGGGAGCACAATTCCCTAGGTGGGCTGCCGGAATATTCATTCTGGCCGCAAATTGCGGCCAGATGGGGGACCTAGGTTTTGGGGTTTGTTCTGTTGGTGTCTGCTGCTATTCTAAGGCTTATGGTATATGCAATTTTGTAAAATTCTCTCTGTAGGAAAATCTGGAACCAATTACCCTATTTCCTACAAATTTTAACTTTCGCGACACGTGTGACACGTGTGTGGGTTTGGGGTTTTCTGCGTATCGCGACGTGTCGGGATAGCTTCAGGCGCATAATCACACATTTTAGCGTATCGCACACACACGCGTTTGGTTCGCGACGCGGGTTTCTCGTTTGGCTTTAATGTCGCGTTTTGTAGATTTGAGCTTATGTGTATTTCTTGTGAAATTCTAGGTTCGCAGGCGAGTACGACGGACGCCGCGAAGAAGGGGAAACAAGTCGTCGGCTATACCTAGCACGAGACTACTGTGAGTAGATTTAACATCTACGGGGAAATCGTCCGTATGGCGTTAAGCGTCAGGGCTTGATAGGCTATAGTAGTTGCATATTTGCATCCATATACCTTAATTGCATACTGTAGTTCCTGCTATATATATTATGAACTTAGAATTAATAACGCACCGCACTGTTACTAACGGTTCATGTTGCACGAGCACTAATCTGCAGGTTACACACACACCGTTAGTAATTGCCATGACACTCACATTATAGAATTTCCATGAACAGTATATTGTAGCTCACCTGATATATGATGTGACTTGATTTTGCTACTTGTGCACATACTCATTTGCATATCCAGGCTTATGCATATTCAAACTGTACATACCTAGATAAGCTGATTTTTGGTAAAACTGGGGACCGCATGATATCTTTTAAAAACTGCATTTACTTAAAGAGCGGTTTCTCCCTTTTTCTTACAGTACGGCTTCTGATGCATATCTTATATCGCATGGATTTACGCATTGGCTTTGGATTTCATGTGATTTCTGGATTTGAGGACCGTGGGGTTATTTAAGAAAATATGCACTGTTTTAAAAAACCCGGTTTCTCTTGATATGATATTTCAGTGAGTCCACTATGCGTTTTCTCGGTTCTGAGACGTGTGACATGTGAACCCGAATCGAGGAGCTAGACGAGGCCGATTGCGGGTACATGGTGGACCTGGTATAGTACCCCGGGGCAAGAAAGGGATGTTGTGTATATAGACGGTGAGCCTGGCAGAGGGACCACTACCTACCGGTGATTGGTCGGACCTGGCGGTTATTCGTAGGATACTGACCAGAGTCGATAGATGGATACAGGACGACCCATACTGCCGGGGTCGAGAGCCGATACCGCCCGATCCGGACTGACGGAGCCCGATATATGAGGATTTGCGTGTCGATGCTGGACACGATTATTTAATGATATTTTGAGTGCCGATGTTGGGCATTCGCGATTCTCAAAGATTTACAGGATTTGAGGGCCGATAAGGATGACGACGCCTGAGTTTTATTGGGATTTGGGTGCATTGATGGACACCGATTATATTTTCCACGTTGACATTCCGTGTAGATGTTATTTTATCCCATGCTTAACATTCATTATTTTGAATCTCATCCTGTAATCATATTACCTGATAGAATACTTATACATGATTATTGCACGTCCGGCTCATCGCATATAGATATTATCTGCTGGCATATGTTAAAGTAGCGCAGTACGTGCATACTAGTGATTATCTTTATATGTTATCTCTTATTCACGAGTTGGCAACTCACCCCCGTTGTGCCACAGTTTTTGCAGGTTGCCCATCAGTGTAGTCGCGGCAGGATGCCTTCTTGTATCTTTTTGGCTACGGATACCACTGCAGTTGGTGCGTGAGCTGTTTTGCTGTTAGGTGGGTTGTGGTATCCAGTTATTTCCATTGTATACATACTTTGTATCTAGTATTCTCCATCTACCTTTATATGTATTTGACTTAGAGACCAGTGTGAGGACGGTGATGTATATTATTTGTATTCTAGTGTCGAGGTCGTGTGAGCCGACTTTACTTATACAGTTTATCTTTCATGATACTTGCTTTCATTTATTTGCTATTCTTCGCTACGGCGTCGTATTTTATCATTGTGATGGTTGTTTCCGCCGTTGGGCGTGATTGCTCCCGTTTGGGATGCTTTATTGTATTGTTATCATTTTTACTCATATCATGTCTTGTACCCGATTTCGGGGTTAGTTTTACAAAGGAAATGCTGCCAAAATTTTGAAGAAAATAACTTGAACTTTAAAGAATGTTACTAAACTACTTAAGGTTTTCCAAATGTTTTTAAACAAATGTTTTCAACACTCACTGCTTTTAATGGTTTTGATTTCTGGATTTCGGCTTACTTATTCGCGTTACGCCTGTAGACGTTACGTGGTTAAGTGCCGGTCATGGGTCGAACTTCGGGTCGTGACAATTCTATTGCAACATCAAGTTCAACCAAGTCGTTATTTGTAACTTGTGTCTCTAGAACCTCTTCTAGATCTACCACATTGCCATCATTATCATTTGGAAAAAATTCATTTTCTAGAAATGTGGAATGTTGAGAAACAAACACCTTTTGTTCCTCCTTGTGGTAGAAATGATATCCAAACGAATGTTTTGGATATCCCACAAATATACACTTAACCGATCGTGTCTCGAGTTTGTCTGGATTCTGCTTTTTAACAAAAGCCGGACAACCCCAAATCTTAACTCGTTTAAGAGATGGTCTCTTCCCATACCATATCTCATATGGAGTGGTAGACACGGTCTTAGTTGGAACCCTGTTCAACAGATATGCTGCAGTCTCCAATTCATGCCCCCAAAAGGAAAGAGGTAACTCAGCATCACTCATCATGGATCGCACCATATCCAATAGGGTGCGATTCCTCCGTTCTGACACATCGTTGTGCTGTAGTGTGTAAGGGGGAGTGAGCTCAGAGAGAATCCCATTCTCTTTTAGGAAGTTCAAAAACTCTATACTAAGATACTCTCCACCTCGATCTGATCGAAGTATCTTGATGCTGATTCCTGTTTGTTTTTCTACTTCAAGTTTGTACTCCTTGAATTTCTCGAAAGCTTCAGACTTATGATTTAATAAAAACACATGACCGAATCTTGAGAAATCATCAGTAAAAGTTATGAAATAAGAAAAACCTCCTCTCGCATGTGTAGACATTGGCCCACATACATCACTATGTATGAGGCCCAAGAGCTCTGTAGCTCTTTCTACGTGTCCAGTAAACGGAGTTTTGGTCATTTTCCCTTTGATACAAGACTGACAAGTCGCATAAGATTTATATTCAAAAGGATTTAAATATCCATCTTTATGAAGCTTGTTTAGTCTTATTTCGTTAATATGACCAAGTCTACAATGCAAAATAAAAGCTTCATTTATATCTGAAAATTTTCTTTTATTTGTGTGTTGTATGTTGAAAACTGTGTGTTGATTTATGACGTATATCCCGTTATTAAGTGTACCATAACCAATCAACTCTTGATTCAGTTTAATGTTCATAACATTATGATGCAATAAAAAATGATATCCTTCATTGTCTAACAAAAAAATGGATATTATATTACAAAGCATACTAGGTACATAATAACATGAGTTCAAAACCAATATACAACCCGACGGCAACCCCAGGTGATACTCTCCTACTGAAACTGCATGTACATTAGAACCATTTCCAACTCAGAGAGTGTGATCACCGGTCTTCAAAACTCTGCTATTTCTCAAGCCCTGCACAGAATTGCAGATATGAGAACCCGAATCGGTATCCAATACCCAGGAAGCAGAGTTTATAGAAAAACAGTTTTCAGTTACAAACACAACTGAAGTGGAAGCATCACCATGCTTCTTTTTCTTGAGATCAAGGTATTCAGTACAATTCCGCTTCCAGTGACCCGACTTCTTGCAGTAGAAACATTCTCCTTTTCCCAACTTCTCAGCCTTGGATTTTTCTCTCCCTTGTGCCTTTTTGATTCCACCTCTCAGTTTGGTGGGTTTCTTCTTATTCCTTCCCTTGGCTTTGGCTTTTGGGACGGAAGAGGAAGATTGCCCAATAATCAGAATGGGAGACTTTGCCTTGAGTGCTCTCTCCGCACTTCTCAACCTATTGAGAAGATCGGGTAGTGACTTCTCCATATTATGCATGTTGAAGTTTACTATGAATGGAGCAAAGGCAGGTGGAAGAGACTGTTCGTTCTCCATTATCTATCCGAGGCCCTCAAGCTCTTCAATAAGAGCTATCATCTTCAAAACGTGATCACCTACTGGTGTGCTAGGAGCCATCCGCATCTGAAACAACTTTTGAGATGCCTCATATCGTAGGGTACAAGATTGCTCCCCATACAACTCCTTTGTATGGAGAAAGATGGATTGAACATCCATATGCTCATGCTTCTTTCGATGTGTATTGTCCATTGATGCAAGCGTGAGGCATTTGGCAATGACACAGTCAATATCCCATGTTTTGCGGATCTCCCTTTCCACAACAGAAGATTCATGGCCTGGGCTGGGAGGGGCTGAGGCAGTGAGGACATATGATACCTTATCATATGTGAGAGCAATGTTAATGTTCCTCAGCCAGTCTTTATAGTTGGGTCCGGTTAGCTTATTTTTCTCTAACAAAAGCTTAAGTCCAGTCATGGGTATCTGCCATTAGGAGAAATAAAAGAATACATTCAGCGAAAACTCTTGCAAAGATTAGATTGGTTATTTATCTTATCTAATCGATGTCTCCCACCACTTTTATCAAATTTTCCTTCAAACCTTAAAAAGAAAATCAACCAGGATTAATTACATTCTACAACTTCCCAAACCGTTCAGCTAGGCCAGTGTCGGTACTTTGAGGGAGGTTCCCCGTGCTTTCGCACGGACCTAATTAAAAGAGAATGGAATTTTCTCTCAGCTTAATCCTCCATACACACCACAACACAATGGTGTATCGGAAAGGAGAAACTGCACCTTACTAGATATGGTGCATTCCATGATGAGTAATACCGAGTTACCGCGATCTTCCTGGGGTCATGCACTAGAATCTGCTGCATATCATTTGAACAATGTTCCAACTAAGTCAGTGCCTACCACTCCATATGAAATGCGGAGTAGGAACAAACCCTATCTTAAGTATCTTAAGATATGGGGGTGTCCAGCTTTTGTCAAAAAGCAGCATGCGAACAAGATCGAGGCATGCTCAGTATTGTGCAAGTTTGTGGGATACCTAAAAAATTCCAAGGGGTATCTTTTCTATTACGCTGTGGAACAAAAGGTTATTGTTTCTCGACATGCCACTTTCCGGAGACTCAATTTCTTGAAAATTAAATAAGTGGGAGCGCAATAGAACTGGAAGAAATTTCAGAACCATAATCTATTACTGAAAGCTTAGTAGAACCAAAAGTTTCAAAAGAACTGGACGTACCTACACCACTCTGCAGATCTAGTAGGCGGTCTCATCCGCCTGAGAGATACTACGGTTTTCTCATAGACGGGGATAGAGAGGATTGCATCATCGATGATGATGAGCCTACTAGTTTTCAGCAAGCCATTACAAACAGAGACTCAGTAATGTGGCTGGATGCTATGTGGTCCGAGATAGAATCCATGTACACCAACAAATTTTGGACTTTGGACGTTGCATCTCCTGGGGTAAAACCCGTAGGCTGCAAATTGATCTTCAAAAAGAAGATTGGTGCAGATGGAAAAGTTGAAACCTATAAAGCAAGACTTGTAGCAAAAGGTTTTCGTCAATGTCCTGGCTTGGACTATGATGAAACCTTTTCTCCAGTGGCTATATTTAAATCCATTCGGATCTTACTTTCTATTGCTACCTTCTATGATTATGAAATATGGCAGATGGACATAAAGACCGCTTTTCTGAATTAAATTTTGGAAGAGTGTGTTTATATGGATCAGCCAGAGGGCTTTATAAAGAGTGGGAGCAGCGGAAGAGTGTGCAAATTGCTTAAATCCATTTATGGATTAAAGTAGGTGATTGATCGTGCGAAAAAGTGTTTTGTAAATAACTGCAATTAAGACGGTGTCGCTAATAGCTAGCCGTGATGAGTACGGGTCGTCTGCAGGGAAACGTGAATTTCTTTTCTTGTTTTAGACGAGTTGATAAAAGATAGGATGGGTTGTTGTCGTTCTATTTTAAGACGGATATAAAATTTATAATAAAAAGGCTTATAGGGTTCATAGGACTTAGTAGTTAATGGATGAATGTTTAAAAATGACTCTTTTTATCTTTTAATAGTTTAAAACTAGAGAGATAGCGATGAATGTGGATTAGGGTTCTTGGAGGGAATTAGGGTTTCCCACTACTAACCCTTGGCCTTCCATTGATCTCTATTCATGTCAAGCCCTTAACAAAACAAGCATTAACCAATCTCAAATCGTGGTCGTGACTATCGATGAATTGATAGCACGCTTGATTAGAAGGTTAACATTTATTTTGTTAAAGTTTATAAACATTAAAATGTCAGAAAAAAGTTAAAAGATTTTTCATCCATTATTCTATCCTATCCTACAAACCCTATCAAGCAAGGAATTATTCGCTCATGGTTAGTAGTGCTTTAGAAGAAAGGTTGAAGATGAATGAAACCATAATTAAGATGCAGAAAAATAATACGTAAAATTAATGAGTAAAGTAAATGTGGAAAAGTAAAATGCAAAAAGAATTAAAACAAAACTACCTTTATTAATCAACTATTGCATTGCAACTTTTCTCCTTAGAAAGTAGATTACAAGAACCATAGTTTTGCTCTAGATCTCTCTCTTTATGGAAGTAGATGAATATATGATTATATGATCTCTTCGATGATTTTGAATGCACAGCTCTCGGTCCTTTATATAATCTCTGAAACCAGAAACCCTAGATGCCATATGTGAGTAGATGCAGTTAAGATCATGCCCCCAAAATCACACATCCAACGACCCAGATCTAACCGCGGAACCGCCGCCCAAGCCCATTGTTGACCGCGGATCCGCCGCTTCTTGGTGGAATTAGGTTTTTGAGATTTTTTCTGTCTTTTTATGTTGATATTTGGAGATCCTTTTGATATATATATTGTGAAAATATTGCTCTGAGTCTCTACTGTTGCTAGATTTCTCGATTTGCTTCTAAATTTTAGCAGATTCGGTTTCGATATACCAATTTGACTTGGATATCCTACATAGATTTCAGACCTGAGCTAATCTTTTATAATACCTGCACAATATCTCAAATTAAAGTGTCAGTAACATTTTATATTTTTGAGCTATTATTCCAACCATTTATATGATATAATATCTTAAGAATATTGATTAGGAATATTTGATATGATATGCATATTTTAATTACTAATATTTCATTTAAATGTTATATGCATATATTTTCCCTAATTATATTAATTACAAATATAGAAACATATAATAATAATCTTTTTACAAATAAATTTACATATGTTCTTTATTTACAATTAACACCTTTTAGCACTTAACAATAGTAGGGAAAATGTTCATACAAATGTGCAATATTTTATACTAATCAAATATCCCCAAACTTATCTTTGATCTGTTGGCTATAGTGCCCTCAAGTAAATTATTGGATCGCAGGCACGTGATTGCAATGATTGAGGGATGACCTATACCGGTAGAACAGTCTTACTCGGGATGATAGTATGCTATCTGGTTTGTATTTATCATCGTGTACATGCTTTAGGTGACATTACAGATCACTATTACATGATGATAGAGCCCATATGATTCATGCTAGACTACCAGTAGTATGATGGCGATCATATACGTGAGAGTTGGGTGGTATATAAGCACATCCTTAAAGTGTCCCTAGTAGTGGGAGTTTCGAGACTGGGCATCGATACTTAAATAGTAGACTAGTGTATACGGATCGAGACCCCGACGAGGGGCGGTGGCCGGTCTCACAAGCCATTGGTGTTAGTTGGTTCACCTAAGATATATACAGGTGCTCATTGGGTTATGAGTATACCGGACGGACTCGCCGGGAACATGCTAGTTGGTATTATACCTAATGTCAGATAGCAGTTCCCAAGTGACATTTGTACATGTTAGTCTATCGACCAGAGATCGTCATTTGTCTCGTGTGAGTTCCCACTATGCTTTGATTACTACCCTACCACGGCTCAAAGGAGTCGTGCAAACAGGTTTTAGTTGGGTACAGTCCCGAGCCATATGGAAGCAGTGAAGCGATCGTCAGGGGATTCGTCTCTCCCGGTATATTGGGGGTTGATGTCGTGGAGTGCACGGGTGGCCATCACCAGAAATCCTCGGCCGGGGTAGACGATAATTACTGATTCGGATCCGTAGTTTCTCAGTTGGTGATAGGCTTCATAACGACACTAAATGTCGCATTATTAGGGGTCTGACTTTATCCTCCCCCTAGACTCGATATGCGATACTCATAGACGAACGGACCGGATTGTACAGATATTGTCACTGTCAGGCTCAGTAGGGTTTCAGGATGAGTTCGCTCATCGGCCTCCCTTTCGCTCAATACCTGGGCAGCCGTTACGTACAGCTAGTGTCACTGATGTGCCTGTGGTTAAACCCACTGCCAGCGTATTGACGAGTCTTTAGAGTCCCACACAGAGGGTTTCCCTGGTTCGGGCGAAATGTTGTAGAGGCCGTATGGTTTTATGGCAGGGTTCGATCATATACGTGCACTTGTGCACGGATCATGATCGGACGGATAGTACTAGTGGGCTTTGGTTTAAGCCGGATCCTAGTATTATATTGTTGGATTATTTTCGTCTCGTTGTATTTGTATTCAGTCGGAATACGGATGCAGGTATGTATATACGGATGAGGAGTATTCTTGTAATCCGTTACAAGATTACTTTTGAAAATGCCATTTCTTTTTCTAGTATTAAACATTTAGGGTTTTGTTTAAATGTTTAATATTGGTGAGGTGTAAAGTGTGAGTGCAAGTCTTGGCTTGTGGTATTGATTGTGGCATAGTGACTCATGGTGTGTTTACTTGTGCCATGCTTATTTTTTTATTAGTTTTGTTGTTGTGAGATATTTGTGATGGCATGGAGATATTTTTGTGCTAGGAATTTTTCTTGGCTTGCCATCACAAAGACCCACACAACACCAAAATGAAGGCAGCCGCTTCATTTTCTTTCTTGAGTTGCCTTTTCTTCTTGTGCCAAGTCTTGAGCTCACACATTCCCTCCAATGGCTTCTTCTTCACCTCCATCCATACCTTCTCATAAGTTTAGAATCCATGGATGTCTTGAGACAAAATGATCACACACTCTCTCTACTTCATCTTGTGCATCTAGGCTAGCAAACTGGATGCCCGATTTGCTTCGGTTTTGAAGTGGGAGCCCGTATTAAGAATCCTCGACTTAGATCGTCTTCGACGAGGGAGATTGGAGAGCGAACTTGTTCGAGGCAGCCGCGACGAGCCTAGAACAGAGGTTGAAGATCGAAGGACACAAATCGATCAGTATAACCTCTCTAAACACTTTACAGTTTACTAGTATAGGGATAATGGTTCGATCCGGGAATCGGGTTCCGTTAGCGTCGGGTTTTAAAAGTTTTTGTTCCGCGTTTGGCCACAGATTGATGGCCGGGGCGTTGGCATAGCCTTACATAGTATCAGAGCCAACCCATTAACCGCATACTAGTTGTTTAGACAATGTTAAATTATCGAAATAGAAACAACTCCGAATTATCACTCGATGCATTCCAGTTTCTGTCGAATTTTATTTGGTCTTCAAAAATTATTTTTGCAACTGCAGAAGACTACTAACATGACCACTTGACTACACCCCAAATACAAACCATTTCCACCTGGAAAAAACCAAGCACAATGCTCCAAAAACCGAGCCGGCCAGTCTGGGAAATGCTTCTGGACTTCGTGTTTTGGGTGTGGTCTTGTCTCTGGAATGTTGGTTCAGTGATATTGCTAGTTTAGCCCAGTTTTGATATGGTTTTATCTAGGTGTTTGGGGGCTATTCGGGGTTATTTCGAAGTCGATATTTATAACATTGTTTAAAGTTTTACAGTACTTACATTTCTATCTGCGACCGTGAATGTCATTTGATCGGTACAACTTGTCTAATTGCTTTAGTTCTTTTAGACGGGTTTGCGAATGTGACATTCACGTTGATGTTCTGTGTTGTGCTGTGTTGTTGCGGATTCGTCGTCGTGGATAGCTTGGGTGCAATGATAGTGCAGTTTAGTTTTATTTGTACATTTGATATCGCGGGGCGAGTGTCCGACATGTGGACTACCGTCGCTTCCTGTTTGTATATTATTTGTTTAGGGCACGACCGGGTTGAGGTCGATGTCACCTTTGTACATATTTTCTTTTCTGTACTAGGATTACCCCGCGGTGGAGTGCACGGATAGCCGGGTTCTGGAGGGCAACGGGTCTGCATCTCATGGCGTTGAGAAGGAGGGGGCTTCACTCTAGAATTGGCGGGCTATTCGCCGCACTCGTAGGGGGTACAGGTTGACCCAAGGAGGGGTGCTCAAGTTACCGGATTCCGTGAAGTGATGGGTGGCCCAATCACTTTGATGAAGTGGGTTTCCTTGCTTCTGGTTTTGGCGGGTAACTTTCCGCACTCGTAGGGGTCTAGGTTTTCATTGCACAGGCTATCCAGACGACCAGGGGAACGCCGGGTTTCACTTGCGGCTCAAAGGAAATCCGGGGCTCCCAGATTATCTGTATTGTTCTGAGATGCTTATTACTTATCTGTGATGTTGCATTTATCATGCCTGTAGTGATTATTATATATTGTTATATATATATACTAGTAGATGTTGTATATGTTTTACACCCGTGCTAGTCCAGTCCCCGCTCTGTCGTTAGTTAAGTAACCTAACGGGTGATGACGGGACCCAGTGGCGAATGCGGATGGCACATACGTACATCATATTTTCGTTCTTTTGTGGTGTGATTAATTGATGGGACTGCGTTGATTCAGATCAATGCAAGGAAAACAGACCTATTCGATGTTGTTGGAACAATTTTCAAAAGATGTTATTACAAGTACGTTTTCTTTTGTTTTGCACAGTGGTATTCGGTTATGAATATCCAGCACCACATTCGATGAGGCAAGGGCCGAGATCCCTTCATCGGGAGTGACCCCTTGGGCAGAAGTTTGCGTTAGGGTAATAACTTCACTATAGTCGATTACTTTTTGCTTTGCATCGTGGTATTCAGTGGGAATATCCTGCACCTCATTCTACGAGGAAAGTGCTGAGATCCCTTCACCGAGAGTGACCTCTTTAGCAAAGGTTTTTGCCACTATATATTTATAAAAAGCTATCCGGTTCCTTCAACGATATCAAGTTCATTACGTTAAAGGTTTTTCTCCAAAAACCATTCGTAGCCCTCCGTCATTTCAGAAGGGTAGCACTTAGTATTCATGCTATGTATGTTGGCCTTCGTCAAGGCATAGTGTATGGTAGTTATTTGTTAATTTTCTATTGCATAGATAGATGCATTAGTTTTGGACAGTCGTACTACTATTTTGGCCTTCATCAAGGGCATGTTTGGGTGGGTTCAAATTAACCTCGATAATGACGGGTAGAACTTGACATGTGACTTATGATATATTGGCCTTCGTCAAGGTCATAAGAGCATGGGGTAAAAATCACATCGGGAGTTTCTAAAGAAACTGAAACTTGCCAGGCATGCGCATACCTTCAGGAGTGTGATAACGTGAATGGATTATATCAGGTTATCATGCGATGATAGTTGGATCCCGATACCCACTGATGAGATGGTTTACTCCTCGGGTGATTTTAGATGATCCTGAATAATTCTTCTTTCGGGTTTGGAGGAGAATTTGAGGATACAGTAGGAGACATCCTGATTAGATAAAGTGATTAACCATTTTGATCTAGGTTAGAGTGCACGCTGAGTGTTTCTTTTCTCTCTCTCTTTGGCAGCGACCATGGCCCGACCCTAGACTATAACTCAGTAACCAAGTTAACCGGACCTTCTTAAAACACAATAACTTTTGGATTGTTTGAGTTGCATGCCTCATTGCCACTCCTACTTTTACCCTTTGGCTTTCTCCAGAACATTCTGTATCACTACGAAGATCCACATTTATTGGATATGACCATCGTATAGTTACATACGAACTCGAAGAAACTTGTTTCATATTCGAGGATGGTTTCCGGTTCTGAAGAAATTGAATAGGACTATTCAGTTGTCTTTTCCTTTTACCTTCTCTCAGGTTGTGAGGGCTCCTAGGATTAGGAGAGGGTACACCTATTGCGCTTATTAGATAGTCTTCTTCCAAACCATAGGCAGGTGCCGAAAGGTGGGGAAGGAAGAAAACCAATTAGCCTAAGTGTGGTGTACATGAGGTAAAAATTAAAAACAAATAAAGGGATCAGAAAGAGCGCAAAGTAAATTGCAACTGCTATCATTCACGACCAAACCACATATTTCATCGCCACTCCTATTTCACCTTTGGATTTCTCCAGAATACCCCGTATCACTACGAAGATCTATAGTTATTGGATAATCCATCTTATAGTTATATACGAATTCGAAGGAACTTGTTCCAGTTCGAGGATGGATTCTGGTTCAGGAGAAATAGAATAAGGTTTATTCAGTTGTCTTTTATCTTTACCTTCTCTCAGGTTGCGAGTACTCCTAGGATTAAGAGAGTATAGCTATTACGCTTATTGGATAGTCTTCTTCCAAACCATAGGCTGGTGCTGAATGTTGGATATATATGCCTTAGAGGCTTTCATTGTATAGGATGCTAGGGATATGTATGTACAGGACAATCTTGCTCGATATGATAGTACCCTATTTGGTTTGTCTTTATATTAACATGTGATATATTATACTTTGTATTTCATATATTATGAACATGTTGATAAAGCCCGTAGAATATTTGCCTGACTACCAGCGTTGTGATGGAAGTCATACTTGTGGGAGCTAGGTGGTCAATAAGCATATCCGTAATTGTCCCTGGTCGCAGGAGTATTGAGACTGGGCATCGCTACTCCAGAGTAGACCAGTGTATACATATCTAGACCCTGACGAGGGGTGATGGATTGGTCCCGCAGCTATTGGTGATGTACACCTAAGATTGTATACAGATGCTCACTGGGTGTGAGTACACCGGACATGACTCACCGAGAACTGACTAGATGGTATTATACCTAGCGTCAGATAGCAGTTCTCAGGTGACATGTGTGCAGATAGTCTGTTGACTTAAGGTCGTCATTTGTATCGTGTGAGTTCCCACTGTGTTTTGATTACTACCATACCACGGCTCAAAGGAGTCGTGCAAACAGGTTTTAGTTGGGTACAGTCCCGAGCTACATGGAGGCAGTGATCGACTGTTAAGGATTCTTCTCTCCCGGTATAGGTAGTCGATATCGCACAGTGATCAGTTGGTCATTACTATAAGTCCCTGGCCAGAGCTGATTACTGGTGGACGGACCAGTAGATTCTCGGATGGTCTTGAGCCACACTGACACGACTTGTACGGTTATTAGGGGTCTGACATTTTCCACCCTCCTAGACCTTACATGCGATACTCTCAGACGAGCAGACCGGACTGCACGGATATTGTCACGGACAGGCTCAGTAGGGGTTACGGACGAGTTCGCTCGTCGGCCACCTTTTCGGCATGTACCTGGGTTGCCGTTACGTACAGCTAGTGCCACTGACGTACTTGTGGTTAAACCCACTGCCAGCGTACTGTCGAGTCTTTAGAGTCCCACACAGAGGGTTTCTCTGGATCAGGCGAGACGATGTAGAGGCCGTACGGTTTTACGGCAGGGTTTCGATCGCATACGTGTACTAGCCACACGAATGATGTTCGAACAGATAATACTATTAGGCTTTGGTTTAAGCCGGATACTAGTATTATATTATTGGATTATACCGGTCTCAGTGTATCCGTATTTTTCGGAATATGGATACGAGTATGAAAATACGCTGAGGGCATTCTTGTAATTTTGCAAGGATGAGCTTCTAGAAGGAGACACCTCATTATTGATTTATCATTTTTTCCATAAAGGATTAATGAGGTGGATATTAGGAGATATTTGAGGAATGGATTGCAAGCATGGCTTAATTATTTGTTTATTCATTTGGAGCTACTATTCAAGCATAGTTGCATTTTATGTGTTTTGTTTATTCCATGGTTGAATTATTAGCCAAATACTTAGCCATTCTCACAACTCATTCTCTACTCGTTCACACAAATGCTTTCTCTCTCCTAGGTTTTTCCTCTCCTTCTCCCTCAAGCTCATACACTCACATGTGTTGTGAAACAATGAGCTTTGAGATCAACTAGTCCATTACACTCTCTCTACTTCTACTTAGTGATCTTTCTTAGAAAGTTGGGCCACTAAGTTATCTCTTTGAGGTTGGAGCTTGACCATATACCCTCGGGTGGATCCATCTTCGACACAAAGGAGACGGGCAACCAAGTTCGTACGAAGCCAAGGAGGAGCCAAAGAAAGGAGCTTGAACCAAGGAGCAACCAACCACTTGAAGAACCGAAGGACTAGACACGACGGTATAAATTCTCAACCTAGTAGTTAGCACTCTCTAGTAGTTTAGTTTTGTTAGCTAAGGTTTAATCAAGATCCAAAAGGTGGAACAAGTCTATATTGCAAAGAAAAAACAAGTTTTTTTGATGTGATAAAACCGTTTTTAAAGTATTCCGCCTCCCCGCGAGCCGTGGGGTGTGCTACATAGACTTATACTGGTATCAGAGCCATGTTAAACCTGAACTAACTTGTTAGAAAATTGTTAGAAATTCGATCGCCGAAAAATCCCGAAATCACGTCCGAAATTCAAAGTTTCTGTCGATTTTAAAAACTGCTCTAAAATTTTTTCCAGAGAGCTTAAAAATAAATGCAGGGTTTTTTAAGAACATAGAAGAAATTTGGGCTCGTGAATCGGTCAGACCGCCACGGATTCGCGGCCGAACTAAGAGTTCTGCCGCCGATCCGCGGCCGAGTCGACTCCGATTCGGTCCAAATTTCTTCTGTTATTCTTATTTTCTGGATTTGTGATTTTTGGGATATTTTGCTTCTGCCCAGATATTTTGTGTATTGTGTTGGACTTGGGGTAGATTCAAATTTGCTTAATCGATCGAAATTCTAATTGATTTAGCTAATCGGTTCTTCTGTAATGTTATATGTGTTTTGAAATGTCCGCTAATCGCTATACGACGATTAGTGGGGGTTGCACATATCTGTGTTGATTGGTTTGTGTATATGAATCTTATTGGATCGTCGATGATGAATAGCCGGGGGGATGTGAGATGAGTGTTTTCTTTTCTTTCATTCGATATAATTTGTAAAAGTGATGTAATATTATTTTGCGGGGCACATCCGGATTGAGGTTGTAGCCACTGTTGTACTATTTTTCTTTTACTGTTTTTGCTCCTAGGATAGACCCAAGGAGGGGTGCACAAACTACCGGGTTCTTTGAAGTGCCGAGTGGCCTACTCACTTTGTTGAGAGAGGCTGCTCCACTTCAGGAATTTGGCGGGTAGTTTTCCGCACCCGTAGGGGTCTAGGGTGGGGTTTGGCTATTCATCGCGACCGTGGAATCCGTCTTTCGTTGTGGGTTTAAACGAAGTGCGGAATTCCTAGTATATCCAATATGTTCATCTGTGATCTGGAATGCTTATTATTGCGTGAGACGAATGGATATATCTATATATGATATTTATTAGGCGTTGCTTATGTTTTGCACCCACGCTAGCCCAGCCCCCGCTCTGTCGTTAGTTAAGTAACCTAACGGGTGATGACGGGGCCCCGTGGCGAATGTGGATGGCATAAGCGTACGTTGTATTTTCGTTTCTTTCTGCAATGGTAGGATTAATTGATGGGACAACATTAACTCATTAATGCAAAGAAAAGAAACCTAAGCTAAAGTCGTTGGAACAATTTCAAAACCACTCGGTTTTCTTCAAAAAGCAAATTTTAAATGCGGAGCCTAAACCACTCCTTTTAAAAAGCTATCATGGTTCCTTCGATTACATCAAGTTCATTACGTTAATGGTTTCGCCAAAAACCAGCCGTAGCCCTCCGTCGTTTCAAATAAACAGCACATCGTATTCATGCTATGTTTGTTGGCCTACGTCAAGACATAGTGTATGGTAGCAATGTGTTGCTTATTTGTTGCATAGATAGATGCATTAGTTTAGGACAGTCGTACAGCCTTGTTGGCCTACGTGAAGGGTGAGTATGAGTGGGTTTAAATTAATCAGGACAATAGTCGCGCAGAACTTGACTTGCGTCTTATGATTCGTTGGCCTACGTCAAAGTCATAAGGGCTTGGGTAAAAATCACATCGGGAGTTTCAAACATAAAAGAAACTTGCAGATTTAGCATACCTTCTGGAGTGTGGTGACTAGAGTGGCTTCCATCTAGGTCATCATACAATGATAGTTGGATCCCGATCCCACTGATGAGTAGGATTACTCTCGGGAGACTTTCTTACTTAACAATCAATGCTATAAACCAAATAGCTGTCTAGAAAGGTGTTAATAGGGCTACGCCTCTAGGGAAAAGAGGTTATATAATTAAGGAATATCACGAAAGCGTTGGAAAACCTCCCTCGAAGTACCGACACTAGCCTGGCTGAAAGGTTAAGAAAGTATTGTGACGTGCGATTAATCCTGACTAATTCTTCTTTTAGGGTTTAAAGAAGGATTTGAGGAAACAGTGGGAGCCATCCTGTTTAGATAAACTAATAAACCATTCTAAACTTACAAGAGCATATGCTGAGTGTTTCTTTTCTCCCTCTGGCAGCTACCATGACATGACTAAAACTATTACTTGAAAAGAATACATTGACCGGGCCAAACTATAAAGATTGGCTGAGGAACGTCAACATTGCACTGACTTATGACAAAGTTGCATATGTCGCCACCGTTATTGCTCCCCCTATCCCAGGACCAGATTCCTCAATTGCGGACAAAGAGGTCCACAAAACTTGGGATCTGGACTGCGAGAAAGCTAAGTGTATCGTGCTGGCGTCCATGAATAATGAACTCTAGAAGCAGCATGAAAATATGGATATTATATCTATATTTCTCCATTGCAAGGAACTGTATGGAGAGCACTCTCGTATCGCGAGGTACGAGACCTCAAGGAAACTATTCCAGATGAGGTTAGCTCCAGGATCATCAGTAGGAGAGCACGTCCTAAAAATGATCAGCCTCATTGAGGAACTCGCAAACCTGGGATGCGTGCTAGAAAATGATTTGTACATCGACTTGATTTTGCAGTCTCTTCCCCACACTTCTCTCAGTTCGTGCTGAACTTCATCATGCACGAAATGGAAGTTGATCTTCCAAAGCTCCTTAACATGTTGAGGGTAGGAGAGACCTCCTTGAAAAAAGAGAAGACCCCCGTTCTGTATGTTGGCCAATCATCCTCTTCTAAATCCAAAGCGAAAGCTAAGGGGAAGAAGAATATGAAAGCCACCAACCGAAAGGTGGGGTCAAGAAGGTGCAGGGAACGAACAAGGCAGGGAGAGTGAAGGCGGATAAAAATGAATGCTATTATTGTCACAAGAAGGGGCACTGGAAAAAGGATTGCATGGCTTTCAAAGCCAAGGACACGAAGCAAGCTTCTACTTCTGCTTCAGGTGTGTTTGTAATCGAAAACTGTCTTTCAGTAAACTCTACATCATGGGTACTTGATACCGGTTCTGGTTCTCACATCTGTAATTCTTTGCAGGCTCAGAGAAACCGTAGAGCGCTGAAGGCAGGTGATATGACCCTCCGAGTAGGCAATGGAAAGAACGCGTATGCTGTTGCAGTGGGGGATTATCACCTGGGGTTGACTAGTAGACACATTTTGGTGTTGTACAACTTTTTTTGTATTCCCAGTATGCTATGTAATATTATATCAGTATCTTTGTTATTTAATGAAGGATATAATTTTGCACTTGAAAGAAATGTCATGAACATTCTCCTAAATTAAGAAATGATCGGGTTTGGCACACTGGAAAACGGCATATACATATTTAATCAACCTCAAGTATTCAATATTCAGAACACACTCAAAAGAAAGGCTCCAGATTCAAACCAAGCCTTCCTATGGCATTGTAGACTTTGTCATATAAATGAAACAAGGTTGACTATGTTACATAAAGATGGATATTTAGATCCGTTTGAATATTCATCTTATGCAACTTGTCAATCATCTATCAAAGGGAAAATGACCAAATCTCCATTCACCGGACACGGAGAAAGAGCCTCGGAGATCTTAGGACTTGTACACAGCGATGTATGTGGTCCGATGTCTACACATGCAAGAAGCGGTTACTCCTACTTCATCACTTTTACTGATGATTTCTCGAGGTATGGACATGTATTCTTAATGAAACATAAATCCGAGGCCTTTGAGAAATTTAAGGAGTATAAAAATGAAGTGGAGAAACAGACTGGTAATTCGATCTGATCGTGGTGGAGAATACTTAAGTACCAGTTTCCTTAAATGCTTAAAAGAGAATGTAATTCTCTCTTAGCTTACTCCTCTGTATACACCTCAGCATAATGGTGTATCAGAAAGGAGGAATCGCACGCTATTGGACATGGTGCGTTCAATGATAAGTAGTGCTGAGTTGCCACTTTCCTTCTGGGGTTTTGTACTGGAATCAGTGGCATACCGATTGAATAGAGTTCCGACTAAGTCTGTACCTACCACTCCATATGAAATGTGGAGTGGGAAGAGACCAGATCTCAAGTATATCAAGATATGGGGGTGTTCAGCATTTGTTAAAAAGCACAATCCGGACAAGCTCGAGGCACGATCGGTTTTGTGCAAGTTTGTGGGATACCCCAAGCATTCAAGGGGATATCTAGTCTACCATACTGAAGAACAAAAGGTGTTTGTCGCTCGCCACATTGTCTTCTTAGAGAGCGAATTTCTTGCAAAAGAAATTAGTGGGAGCGCGGTAGAACTGGATGAAATTCCAGAACCTCAAACTACTGCCGAGGACTTAGTAGAACCTCAGGTTTCAATAGAGCCCGACGAACCAACACCACTCCGCAAATCTAGTAGGCTTTCTCGTCCGCCTGAAAGATACTATGGGTTTCTTGTAGATGGGGATCGAGAGGATTGCATTATCGATGATGATGAGCCTACTAATTTTCAGTAGGCTATCATGAGTAAAGACTCGGTGAAGTGGCTGGATGCTATGAGATCCGAAATGGAATCCATGTACACCAATAAAGTATGGATTTTAGATGTTGCTCCTTCTGGGGTGAAACCAGTTGGATGCAAATGGATCTTCAAAAAGAAGATTGGTGCATTTGGATAAGTGGAAACCTACAAAGCTAGACTCGTTCCAAAAGGTTTTCGTCAAAGACCAGGATTGGCCTATGATGAAACCATTTCCCCAGTAGCTATGCTTAAATCCATTCGGATCCTGCTTGCCATTGCTGCCTTCCATGACTATGAAATCTGGCAGATGGACGTAAAAACAGCTTTTCTAAATGGACATTTAGAAGAAAGTGTTTACATGGATCAACCAGAAGGTTTCTTAGGCAGTGGGAGCAGCGGAAAGGTATGCAAGTTGCTTAAATTCATTTATGGATTAAAGCAAGTATCACGGAGTTGGAACATCTGCTTTGATGAGACGGTCAAAGAATTTGACTTTATCAAAAATGTAGATGAACCATACATTTATAGGAAGATTGTAGAAGGAGCGGTAGTCTTCCTCGTTCTGTACGTCGACGACATACTGCTGATAGGGAATGATATCCCTATGCTACAATCAGTAAAGCTCTTCTTGTCATAGAAATTCTCCAAGAAAGACTTGGGAGATGCCTCTTACATTCTGGGGATTAAGATCTATCGTGATAGATCCAAAAGAATGTTGGGACTTTCACAGTACGGGTACACTGACACTATACTAAAGATATTTAGTATGGAAGATTCCAAGCGCGGTAATCTACCCGCTTGTCACTGGATCACCCTCTCCAAAGAGACGTCTTCAAAGACTGATGAAGAGAAGGCTCGCATGGGCATTATACCCTACGCTTCGGCAGTAGGATCCATAATGTATGCGATGTTATGTACCAGACCAGATGTAGCTTACGCACTTAGTGTGGTAAGCAGGTATCAGTCTGACCCAGGTGAGAAGCATTGGATAGCGGTAAAGAACATTCTCAAATACCTGAGAAGGACTAAGGAGATGTTCTTGGTTTACGGTAATGGGGACCTCCAGGTCGAGGCTTTTACCGACTCCAGCTTCCAAAGTGACAAAGATGACTCTAAATTCGTTTCGGGTTTTGTGTTTACCCTCAATGGATGGGCGGTATGTTGGAGGAGTTCCAAACAGGATACCGTCGCAGACTCAACTATGGAGGCTGAGTATATAGCAGCTAACGATGCCGCGAAAGAAGCTGTCTGGATGAAGAAGTTCATCTCTGAACTTCAGGTGGTTCCGTCCATTGCCAATCCAATACCTTTGTATTGTGATAACAATGGGGCTGTAGCATTAGCGAAGGAACCAAGGTCCCATCAGAAATCCAGGCATATCTTGAGGTGGTATCACCTGATCAGGGAGATCGTGGATCGACGGGAGATCGAGGTGCAGAGAGTGGACACAAAAGACAACACTGCAGATCCATTCACCAAGGCCATCCCTAAAGTTCAGTTCGAGAGGCTGTTTGAGATGTTGGGCATGCGGTACGCCAGCAACTGGATCTAGTACAGACAGTGGGTACTCATTGCGCCAATTGGAGGTCTTAGTGCAAGTGGGAAATTGTTGGATATATATGCCGTAGAGGCCTTCATTGTATAGGATGCTAGGGATATGTATGTACATGACAATCTTGCTCGATATGATAGTACTCTATTTGGTTTGTCTTTATCTTAACATGTGATATATTATACTTTGTATTTCATATATTATGAACATGTTGATAAAGCCCGTAGGATATTTGCCTGACTACCAGCGTTGTGATGGCAGTCATACTTGTGGGAGCTGGGTGGTCAATAAGCATATCCTTTATTGTCCCTGGTCGTAGGAGTATTGAGACTGGGCATCGATAGTCCAGAGTAGACTAGTGTATACATATCTAGACCCTGACAAGGGGAGATGGATTAGTCCCGCAGCCATTGTTGATGTACACCTAAGATTGTATACAGATGCTCACTGGGCGTGAGTACACCGGACAAGACTCGCCGAGAACTGACTAGATGGTATTATACCCAGCGTCAGATAGCAGTTCTCAGATGACATGTGTGCAGATAGTCTGTTGACTTGAGGTCGTCATTTGTCTCGTGTGAGTTCCCACTGTGCTTTGATTACCACCCTACCACGGCTCAAAGGAGTCGTGCAAATAGGTTTTAGTTGGGTACAGTCCCGAGCCATATGAGGCAGTGAGCGAATGTTAAGGATTCGTCTTTCCTGGTATAGGGAGTTGATATCGCACAGTGATCAGTTGGTCATTACCATAAGTCCCTGGCCAGGGTTGATTTCTGGTGGACGGACCAGTAGATTCTCGGATGGTCTTGAGCCATACTGACACGACTTGTACGGTTAGTAGGGGTATGATATTTTCCACCCCCAAGACCTTACATGCGACACTCTCAGAAGAACAGACCGGACTGCACGGATATTGTCACGGACAGGCTCAGTAGGGGTTACGGACGAGTTCGCTGGTCGGCCTCCTTTTCGGCATGTACCTGGGTTGCCGTTACGTACAGCTAGTGCCACTGACGGACTTGTGGTTAAACCCACTGCCAGCGTACTGTCGAGTCATTAGAGTCTCACACAGAGGGTTTCCCTGGATCAGGCGAGACGATGTAGAGGCCGTACGGTTTTACGGCAGGGTTTCGATCACATACGTGTGCTAGCTACACGAATGATGTTCGGACAGATAATACTAGTAGGCTTTGATTTAAGCCGGATACTAGTGTTATATTATTGGATTATACCGGTCTCAGTGTATCCGTATTTTTCGGAATACGGATACGAGTATGAAAATACGGTGAGGGCATTCTTGTAATTTTGCAAGGATGAGCTTCTAGAAGGAGACACCTCATTATTGATTTATCCTTTTTTCCATAAAGGATTAATGAGGTGGATATTAGGAGATATTTGAGGAATGGGTTGCAAGCATGGCTTAATTATTTGTTTATTCATTTGGAGCTACTATTCAAGCATGGTTGCATTTTATGTGTTTTGTTTATTCCATGGTTGAATTATTAGCCAAATACTTATCCATTCTTACAACTCATTCTCTACTCATTCACACAAATGCTTTCTCTATCCTAGGTTTTTCCTCTCCTTCTCCCTCAAGCTCATACATTCACATGTGTTGTGAAACAATGAGCTTTGAGATCAACTAGTCCATTACACTCTCTCTACTTCTACTTAGTGATCTTTCTTAGCAAGTTGGGCCACTAAGTTATCTCTTTGAGGTTGGAGCTTGACCATAGGCCCTCGGGTGGATCCATCTTCGACACAAAGGAGACCGGCAACCGAGTTCGTACGAAGCCAAGGAGGAGCCAAAGAAAGGAGCTTGAACCAAGGAGCAACCAACCACTTGAAGAACCGAAGGACTAGACACGAGGGTATAACTTCTCAACCTAGTAGTTAGCACTCTCTAGTAGCTTAGTTTTGTTAGCTAAGGTTAATCAAGATCCAAAAGGTGGAACAAGTCTATGTTGCAAAACAAAAACAAGTTTTTTTTTTGATGTGATAAAACCGTTTTTAAAGTTTTCCGCCTCCCCGCGAGCCGTGGGGTGTGCTACATAGACTTACACTGAACGGTAGGGAAGGAAGAAAACCATTTAGCCTAAAGGTGGTGTACAAAAGGGAATGAGTAAAGACAAATAAAGGTATTTGAAGAGATGTCAACGAAATATACGGTTACAGTCATGAATCTGGATAATGGAAGAGGCATTACTAGGAATACCCGGCTAACCCTTCGAAATATTTTCATGTTTCAGTTTCACTATGCGTTGTTAATTGAAAATTGATTTCCCAATTAGATCCTTACTCCAGGGTATGTATTTACCATGTCTGATTCTCACATCCGTCTGGTTTTACAGATGATGAGTAGGAGTAAGTTATTGGGAATTAGGTGATTACATTCTCATTATATCGGAATTCGTTGTAATTGGTGATATTTGAGAAAATCGCCTGGGTTTTGCCTGATGGCAGATATTTGGTTTTGAATATCCGTTGTTATGCACCTATTTCAAACCGATATATCTGTACGTTTATTTTCTAAAGTGAGATATAACTTTTTGAAATTATGTCCATGTCATTTATCTATATCAGTTGATGGTTAGGTAAGGAGCATTAAATATCGGTGTAATTCTTCTTAACCATAGTACAGTTTTCAACCTACGACGCACAGGGTATGAGTTATTAATCTCAGGGGACTTATACAAAGTATTGTATGTTGTCCAGTGTCCATTAGGACAAAGGGGTTGGTGCTCGTACTATATTCTGTTTACTTATGACTTCTCCTGTTTTAGACAAGTATTTCGTAGAAATACAAGGTCCAAGTTTTGAGAAGTTATAGGTACAAGAATAAAGTAGAGAACCATGTGTTGAAAGTATCAGGATTCTTCGAGGTGATCGAAGATGTAGATACTTGTGTTTGGTATTCAGTTGATAGTAATGATTTTTGAGAACTTGTTTCTCATTCAGGATTACTCATATTTGGATTCACTCCTAAGTTGAGTAATACTGATCGGCCTCTCTCCATTTAGTTGACATGCACTGGAGACAGCTGCATGATTTGAATCTGGTTCCAATTAAATCAGTGCCTCTGTTTCTATATTGTATATAGAATGGTTCATATCTTAACGATGTTAATGTATATGGAGTTGTCCGACTTATGCTTAAAACCAGACTCTGGATAACTCAAGGCACGTTTCAGTAATGGCAGTTTGTAGGTTATCCCAGGCTATGACAAGGGTTAACTTTCTACCATCTGGAAGATCAATAGTGATATTGTTCTTGACTCGCCACAGTTTTAGCAAAATGGATTTTTTCAGAAAACAGTAGTGGGAGTATGGTAGAACTGGAAGTGATTCCAGAACAACAGACGATTACTGAAAATTTAAATAGAACCTAAAGATTCAATCGGGTTTGACATTCCATTAGCCACTCCGCAGATATGGTGGGTAACCTCAGGCGCCCGAGAGGTACTTCGGTATCCTCAAAGACGATAACAGGGAGGTTCTTGTTTACCCAGACTTGCCATTACTGCTGTTCTAGACTATGGGACCCGGCATGAGGATGAGTATAGCGTCGTTCTAAACTAGCTTTAGAAGTGCACATGTATATGACTCTGCCAGAGGGTTTTTGTAGTCAGTGGAAGCAGCGGAAGCATAGTGGACAAGTTGCTTATGTCTATTTATAGACTAAAGCTGGTATAGCGGAGATAGATCATCTATTTTTGATGTGACAGTCATAGGCTTTGACTTCATCAGAATAGGAGATGGATCTGTTAAGAAGGTAGTAGGGTGGTATGTCCTGGTATTTGGATGACACACACTTTGTAGGAAGTGAAATTCCTATACTACAGTCGGTTATACTGTGGTTGTCACACAGTGGTTTCTCCACATAGGATTTGGATATTATATAAGGCATTCTGGTTACTGGATCTATAATTTTAGATCTAGATTTGGGTAGTTTTCCAATCTGGGTACTTAGACAGTATTCTAAAGGTGTTTTAGAATGGATGAATCCTGGCATGGTGGTGTACCTGCAGGTGATGGAGTCACCCTCTCTAAAAGTGTCTTACAGACTAAAGAGGAGAAGGATGTGCATGATTGGCATATCACTTGCTTAGGCAATTGAGTCAATCATAAGATGTCAAGTACCACACCAGATGTTATTTTTGCACTAGATGCAATAAGTTGATATATTAATCCAATCCTGGAGAAACGTTCGGAAGCAGTTTTTGAACATAAGTAGATGTTCTAGGGATTTGGTAATGACAGCCTCATTCGGGAGACGGTTATCATTCCAGGCTTCCAATGTGACATGGATGACAGAGTGACTATCAGAGTTATAGTTTTCCCTCTTGACGATGGGCAGTAGTTTGGACAGGTGGTCCAAGCGGATACTGAGGGAAGCATGGCGCAGGATACTGTTTAAATTCAGTTGACGATACAGTCTAAGTTGTTTACTGGATTTGGAGTTCATTTTTAAACTGGGTCCCATCAAATATCCTGACTTATTCTAAGACAGGTATTGCTCATTTCAGGAGATGGCTTTCTCCGCGAACTTGAGAAAAAGAGAGATATAGAAAAACATTGGAGCGAATCCACTCACTGAGGCTATTTCTCGAACGCAATAGTTTCACAAACAGGCTTTGTGAAACTGATTAGTAGAGAAGTTGGGTGTTCGGTATCATACGGGTTGTGAGTATGCGATACCGCAATAATTAGACTTAAGTGCAAGGGGGAGATTGTTTGCTATAGTGCCCTCAAGTCAATTATTGGATCGCAGGCACGTGATTGCAATGATTGAGGGAAGACTTATACCGGTAGAGCAGTCTTACTCGAGATGATAGTATGCTATCTGGTTTGTCTTTATCATCGTGTTCATGCTTCAGGTGACATTACAGATCACTATTACATGTTGATAGAGCCCATAGGATGCATGCTTGACTACCAGCAGTATGATGGCGATCATATACGTGAGAGTTAGGTGGTCTATAAGCACATCCTTAAAGTGTCCCTAGTCGTGGGAGTTTCGAGACTGGGTATCGATACTCCAATAATAGACTAGTGTATACGGATCGAGACCCCGACGAGGGACGGTGGCCGGTCTCACAAGCCATTGGTGTTAGTTGGTTCACCTAAGATGTATACATGTGCTCATTGGGTTATGAGTACACCGGACAGACTCGCCGGGAACATGCTAGTTGGTATTATACCTATTGTTAGATAGCAGTTCCCAGGTGACATCTGTACAGGTTAGTCTATCGACCTGAGATCGTCATTTTTCTCGTGTGAGTTCCCACTGCGCTTTGATTACTACCCTACCACGGCTCAAAGGAGTCGTGCAAACAGGTTTAGTTGGGTACAGTCCCGAGCCATATAGAGGCAGTGAGCGGATCGTCAGGGGATTCGTCTCTCCCGGTATATTGGAGGTTGATGTCGCGGAGTTCACGGGTGGCCATCACCAGAAATTCTCGGCCAGGGTAGACGAGAATTACTGATTCGGATCAGTAGTTTCTCAGTTGGTGATAGGCTTCATACCGACACTAAATGTCGCGTTATTAGAGGTCTGACTTTATCCTCCCCCCTAGACTCGATATGCGATACTCATAGACGAACGGACCGGACTATACGGATATTATCACTGTCAGGCTCGGTATGGTTTCAGGATGAGTTCGCTCCTCGGCCTCCCTTTCGCTCAATACCTGGGCAGCCGTTACGTACAGCTAGTGCCACTGACGTGCTTGTGGTTAAACCCACTTCCAGCGTATTGACGAGTCTTTAGAGTCCCACACAGAGGGTTTCCCTGGTTCGGTCGAAACGTTGTAGAGGTCGTATGGTTTTATGGCAGGGTTCGATCATATACGTGCACTTGTGCACGGATCATGATCAGACGGATAATACTAGTGGGCTTTGGTTTAAGCCGGATCCTAGTATTATATTGTTGGATTATTTTCGTCTCTTTATATTCGTATTCAGTCGGAATACTGATGCAGGTATGTATATATGGATGAAGGGTATTCTTGTAATTTACAAGATTACTTTTGAAGATGCTATTTCTTTTTCTAGTATTAAACATTTAGGGTTTTGTTTAAATGTTTAATATTGGTGAGGTGTAAAGTGTGAGTGCAAGTCTTTGCTTATGGCATTGATTGTGGCATGGTGACTCATAGTGTGTTTACTTGTGCCATGCTTGTTTTTTTATTAGTTTTGTTGTTGTGAGATATTTGTGATGGCATGGAGATATTTTTGTGCTAGGAATTTTTCTTGTCTTGCCATCACAAAGACTACACAACACCAAAATGAAGGCAGCCACTTCATTTTCTTTCTTGAGTTGCATTTTCTTCTTGTGCCAAGTCTTGAGCTCACACATTCCCTCTAATGGTTTCTTTTTCACCTCCATACATACCCTCTCATGAGTTGAGAATCCATGGATGTCTTGAGACAAAATGATCACACACTCTCTCTACTTCATCTTGTGCATCTAGGCTAGCAAACTGGATGCCCGAGTTGCTTCGGTTTTAAAGTGGGAGCCCGTATTAAGGATTCTCGACGTGGATCGTCTTCGACGAGGGAGACCGGAGAGCGAACTTGTTCGAGGCAGCCGCGACGAGCCTAGGACAGAGGTTGAAGACCGAAGGACACGGATCGATCGGTATAACCTCTCTAAACACTTTACAGTTTACTAGTATAGGGTTAATGGTTTGATCCGGGAATCGGGTTCCGTTAGCGCTGGGTTTTAAAAGTTTTTGTTCCACGTTTGGCCACGGATTGATGGCCGGGACGCTGGCGTAGCCTTATATGATTGTACCGAGCAAACTATTTATTAAAAAGAAAAAGAAAAACCTAACTAGCACACTTTCATAGGCAACACGATTGCACTTAGCACGTGCAACAAGCCGTTAAATTTGTAGGTGTCCCTAGTAGGATGAGTGTTGTCTCCTGAAGGTTTTCAACGGATTACATCCACAAAATCTCATAATAAAAGAAAGAAGATAAAAATTACAAGCAAAAATAAGAACATATAAAAGAAAAACTTTGAAAATAAGAGTTTCAAACTACACTAGCTTTTTAGTTTTCATGGGCCCTATCTTAATGGTCTTGAAAAATGTCAGAAATCATATCATCCCTCAATAAAACATTGTCTTTAGTCTTCCTCCATACCTTTCTTCCAAAAATCGATTATATACCCCTACATGTATGTAAAAGACATCGCTACACTTAGAAAATTCAATTCAAGCTATCATACTTTTGTCTATCTTTTTTAGTACTTTTTAGTCGGTGAATATTTTAGATGGATTTGCTCACATATTCTTCATGCGACCGTTAATATTTCTTGAGATACTAACCAACCGATTACCAAATGTGCTCACTCATTAATGCGTAATTAGCAATATTCTAGTCTTGCAGCACCTAAAGCTTAGCAGTGACTCCCAAACCAGTTGGTCTAAGACACTAGGTGATATGGAACCTTCGCTATATTTTTTTATACTGCCTTATGTAATTACAAAACCAGTGTTCATTTTTCTTCACCATTTATATTTTATGTGTCATTTATATTTTGTTGATTTAGATTTTTTTCTTTATACTAAGCTTTTAGACAAAAACATTTCAAGGTATCCTCTACTATCTCAAGTTTCAAGATGTGTGCAAGTGTATATAGTAGGGTATCAACGTTCAGATGTTTGTACTCAAGAATATGGACTATTTTTTAGACTTATTTCTATCCTCAGATTAGTGATTCTTTTCATCTTACTAACCCTTGGGACAACTCCTCATGACTACCTATTACTAGCTTTGTTTTAAAACATCTAATTTTCTTGCTTTTCTTAAATCTCTTCCTTTCTTTCATATGTATTTTTCACTTTCTAACTTTTATTATAAAAAAAAATTGTGTGCTTTTAATTAGTATAATACAAAATGATGCGTGAATAAGCACAAACCACTCCCCAAACCTATTTGCAGTAGTGTCCTCACTGATGTCATATTTTAATCTCAAAACTTGTAGACTTGGGAGGAAAAGTTCTCAATGATTAGTAAAGGGGACAAGAATTAATGACAGTGAAATCCTCCCCCAAACTTATTTTTTGCTCACAATCGTGTAAAAATTTTCTTTTCTTTCTAGAGCCAAAATATTTTTCTCCTCCCAAACTTGAGTAAAAAAGTTTTTTTTTCATTATTAAGCATTTAAAATCATAAGAGGGGGGGTTAAATATTATCGGTTTGCACAAAGCTTTACAAAAACAAAAAGTCAACACCAACCATTCGAATATTTTATCAATGAACCACCATGGTTGGTAGAAGATTATGTTATAGATAGACGTGAAGAAGTGGGAAGGAGATAAGATGTGTAATTGAACGATTTTACGTCTCGGTTGGTAGAGACGAAACAATGACGGTGGATAAAAACGAGAATGTGAAAGATAAGGAATATGTGGAATATTCGCATTCTCGTACTTGATAAGAAGAAGGGGTGGCAGTTCAACATCTTCGGATAGAGGTTAATTCATCACAACACGCATGTCTTTTAGGAATGCGAGTTCTTCGGCGAATATGTCTTCAAAACTTTCATCGATATTCCGAATGATAATCTTATCGGAAAAAAGGTATGATACTCTGACTCCATAAGAGGTTTATTTCTAGTGTAAGGGACTGACTCGGATTGCTCGACTAAGTCATTCGACAAGTCAAAGGATTCGGACTTGGGTATGGACTTGTCGATAGAAAGTTCCTCACGTGTATAATAAATAGAAGGATCAAACAATAACGCACTAGTGGAGTCGAGATCAGTATCGTGAATCTCCTCAAATTCGCAATTTTCGGAAGCTATCTTGTCGACAGAACATACATCAATTATATGAGCATAAGGTTAGGAGGGTTGACTTCCTAACCTGTAAATGTTAAGCTCAATTATCATCTTCTCAAAGGACAGGTTCATGGAACCGTTACGACAATTTATTATCGCGTTGGAAGTTGCTAGGAAAGGTCGACCTAGAATCACCAGAATTTAGTTCTGTGGTTTTGCCACAAGCTTTGTATCTATAACTATAAAGTCCATAAGGAATATAAATTCCCCTACTTTGATCAACACGTTCTCTAGCTCACCCCTAAGGTGGGTGATAGATCGATCGGCCATCTGGAGAGTGCAGTGTACATGTTTCAACTCTCCTATGCCTAATTGCTCATAAACAGAATAAGGGAGCAAGTTAACACTAGCACCTAAATCGAGTAGAGCACGATTGATGTTTTTCCCCCAATAGCAATATATATTATAGGACAACCAGGGTCCTTACGTTTCTTGGGCACATATTGAGTAAGAGAATTGCTCATATTACTTGCTAAGAAAACCTTTTTAGGCACTTGTGTTTTCTTTTTCGTAGTGCACAAGTACTTTAGAATTTTCGCATAGGAAGGAACATGTTGGATAGTATCTAAGAGAGGAATATTTATGTTAACTTACTTAAAAATTTCCACAATCTTCTCCATTTGTGGACTTGGTCTGTTGGGCCTCAACTGGTTTGAAAAGGGAGCTTTATTAACAAGTGTTGGGTCCAACTCTTGTCCCAACACTTGTGGAGAAGTTTGTAGGGATAGAATGGATCCCAAAATTTTATTCAGGATGGTCGTAGATGGTAATTCATTCAAGGAAGTAGGCTGAGGGTTTGAGCCTAGTGGAAAACGGAGAATAGGCTTGGAAGAAGATGTTGGATTAGACGAAGTAGGAGTAGAAGTAGTAGCCGGGTATCATCTGACTCATCAACATCAATTTGTCTACCAACCTGGTTATTGAGCTCTCTTCCCGATCTCAACGTAGTTTCGGCGCTCACATTATGATTTTTTTGGTGAAGGATGAGATTTGTGCTTTGTGAGTGGCCAGGATTTTGTAGAGGTTGAGATGGAAGTTTCCATTTCTCTCTCTCACTCATTGCGGCATTTAACTGTGCAATTTGTGCTTCTATCGATTTTATGCTTTCACCGTGGGAAGCAGTTTGTTGCATCAGCATTTGGATAGATGATGTTAAATTAGCTGTCGTTTGTGTGGATTGTTTAATAAACATTTCTATGCTTCGTTCGAGTGTAGAGATTTTATTGGTATCGTCCGTTCGAGTGTAAAGTTGTTGGCCGGATTTTGAAAAGATTGCTATTGAAAGGGCTGCTGGATTTGTTGTTGTGGCGGTTGTTGCTGTGGAGGAAGCCTTTGATAGTTATTTTGTCTTGGGAATTGATTTTGATTTTGAGATTGGTTTTGGTTCCAAGCAAAATTAGGATGATTTCTCCATTCCTAATTATATGTGGATGAATAAGGGTCATTACTAGGTTGTTTCTGAAAAGCAGCATTGGTTTGTTCTTTACCTTGAGATGGAGGATTCAAAGGACATTCTTCCGTTAAATGTGATGGGTCAAAACAGCAACCACATACGGTTTTGGGGAGCGTAACTTGATTTAGAGAGGCTGAAGAGAATTTGCTTTCCATAGCTTCGAGTTTCTTTTGCATCGCAGCCATTTTGGCTTTCATTGCGATGGAAGTGTCGAGCTGATGGATATCTGCCCTAGATGAAGAAGATGTTGGTCTGTTGCTCTCCCATTGTAATGTTTGTTCGGTGGGATCTTCCAGAAATTGCTATGCTTCGCCATCGTTTTTTGACATGAAATGACATTGACAAATGGTTTCTAGCATTTGTTTTATGGCTGGATTGGTACCTTCATACACAATGCGGCAATGTTGCCATCTATCGATTCCGTGATGAGAGCATTGGATAAGAAGATCTTTAAACCGTTCAAAGTATTTCCAAAAGGGTTCGTTAGGAAGTTGGGAAAACCGGTTAATTTCGCTCTGAATACGGGCGGTCTTGTGATGACGATAGAATTTCTTAAGGAATACTTTAACGAATTCATCCCATTTAGCGATTGAATGTGCGGCGGTGCTATAAAGCCATTTTTCTGCGAGATCGCACAAGGTAAAAGGAAGAAGACGTAATCGCATAGCATCCCCTGAAATTTGGGTGGTACTCATCATAGCATAATTTTCGAATTTGGTTCTAAAAATGTATACATCTTCGGATTCAAGCCCGTGAAATTTGAGCAACAAGTTGATGAAGTGGGGTTTAATTTCGAAATTATCTCCATTGGCTGGTGGAAGAGACAGACATGTAGGAAGGGGTCCGCGTACGGGGTAGCATCTTTCTTGAAGATAGATGCGTGGTGGATTTTGTGCACCTACGGGTGGTGGAAGGGTGGTGTTGTTAAAACCCAATGGAGATCCGTCCATCTCAGGAGATGTGGTAGGTGGAGGAGAAATAGAAGATAAAGAAGTATCGACTTCGTAGTCGACAGCAAAAATGCGGACTAGACGGGCGCTACAATCCCGTATCCAGCCGATCATGCACTAAGCGGGTTTAGTGCATGTGGCAGCATGTGATATGTGTGAGAACGATTTTAAGAAGGTTTGTTTTGAAAAAAAGTTAGACATGAGGCTTAACTCAACAAATCACAAAATGCACAATCAATCCCTAGAGTTAGCGTAACCTAGGTTAAGTCTCTAGACCGCTCCTAGACTTCCAAAGGACAAGTCGGCGGATTAATCCTCTACCACCTCCTTATCAATCTTGCGGCCAGGTAAGTGCCAGGTAAGTGGGAGGTATCCGCTATACGAATCACCGAAATAGCGGGTCTAATTAAATAATCACTTTCCTTAGTCACACTTGCCTAGACACCACAAGAGAAATGCGGATAAGCAATAGATTACCCACAACCTTCCTCTGTTCTAATTGAGCGCGACAATCCTTAGAGGCGTGGTCTAGATATTTTTCTTAATGTAGGGTGATAGTATGCTCATTTGTGATTTGTGGGGCCTGGAAAGGGTGATGAAATCCCCAACTAATCTGGATTTGGGTTATTGTCCTTTAATGTCCGGTTTAAGTATGCAAAACAAACCGAAATCAAAACACGCAAAAATATTTTTTAGCGGCACTGTTTGCAAAGAATCTTGTAGGTAAAAAAATTTATTAGAGTTTTAGAGGAGAGAGAAAGAATATAGGAAAATATCACAGAAGATTGGGGGCCCAATTCTTCAATAGGGCTGCAGTTCCACTGCCCAATGCTCACTTTGGCCGCGGTTCCGCCGCCATGTGGAAGTATCTTTTACTAAAATTTCTTCAGAGCACCCCTATGCTCTTCTGGTCCAAGTTGAAAGTCTCTAAATCTCTGTTTGCCTGCTCCAATTACTCCAGATTCCTTTACAAAACTCGCACAATAATCGTTAAAACCGCAAGATGCGGTTTTGGTTCTCGTTTATTTTATATTTATGGTTTTTTATAAGAAATTAACCCGAATAACAAGAAAATTAATTACGACTGTTTCCCCGGCAATGGCACCATTTGATTGATCGTGCGAAAAAGTGTTTTGTAAATAACCGCAATCAAGACGATGTCGCTAATAGCTAGCCGTGATGAGTACGGGTCGTCCACAGGGAAACGTGAACTTCTTTCTTGCTTTAGACGAGTTGAAAAAGATAGGATGGGTTGTTGTCGTTCTATTTTAAGACGGATATAAAATTTATAATAAAAAGGCTTGTAGGGTTTATAGGACTTAGTAGTTAATGGATGAATGTTTTAAAATGACTATTTTTATGTTTTAATAGTTTAAAACTAGAGAGATAGCGATGAATATGGATTAGGGTTCTTGGAGGGAATTAGAGTTTCCCACTCCTAACCATTGGCCTTCCATTGATCTCTATTCATGTAAAGCCCTTAACAAAACAAGCATTAACCAATCTAAAATCATGGTCGTGACTATCAATAAATTGATAGCGCGCCCGATTAGAAGGTTAACATTTATTTTGTTAAAGTTTATAAACATTAAAATGTCAAAAAGAAGCTAAAAGATTTTTTATCCATTATTCTACCCTATTCTACAAACCCTGGCAAGCAAGGAATTATTAGCTCATGGTTAGTAGTGCTTTAGAAAAAAGGTTGAAGATGAATTAAACCATAATTAAGATGCAGAAAAGTAATGCGTAAAATTAAAGCGGAAAAGTAATGCGTAAATTAAATGCGGAAAAGTAGAATGCAAAAATAATTAAAACAAAAACTAGCTTTATTAATCAACTATTGCGTTACAACTTTTCTCCTTAGAAAGTAGATTACAAGAACCGTAGTTTTGCTCTAGATCTCTCTCTTTATAGAGGTAGATGAATAGATGATTATGTGATCTCTTCAATAATTTTGAATGCACATCTCTCGATCCTTTATATAGTCTCCGAAACCAGAAACCCTAGATGCCATTGTGAGTAGATGCAGTTAAGATCATGCCCTAAAAATCCCACATCCAAGACCCAGATCTGACCGCGAAATCGCCGCCCAAGCCCATTATTGACCGCGGATCCGCCGCCTCCTGGAGGAATTGGGTTTTGAGATTTTTTTCTGGCGTTTTATGTTGATATTTGGGGATCCTTTTGATATATATATTCTGAAAATATTGCTCCGAGTCTCTGCCGTTGCTAGATTCCTCGATTTGCTTCTAAATTTTGGCAGATTCGGTTTCGATATCCCGATTTGACTTAGATCTCCTACATAGATTTTAGACCTGAGCTAATCTTTTATAATACCTGCACAATATCTCAAATCAAAGTGTTAGTAGAATTTTATATTTTTGAGATATTATTCCAACCATTTACATGATATAATATCTTAAGAATATTGAATATTTGATATGATATGCATATTTTAATTACTAATATTTCATTTAAATATTATATGCATATATTTTCCCTAATTATATTAATTATAAATGTAGAAACATATGATAATAATCATTTTACAAATAAACCCACATATGTTCTTTATTTACAATTAACACCTTTTAGCACTTAACAATAGTAAGGAAAATGTTCTTACAAATGTGCAATATTTTATACTAATCAGTAGGTATCGCGAAGTTGGAACATCTGCTTTGATGAGACGGTCAAAGAATTTGACTTTAGCAAAAATGTAGATGAACCATGTATTTGTTGGATATGTATGCCGTAGAGGCCATTACTATATATATATATATATATATATATATATATATATATAGTGGTTGCTTGGACATATGTATGTTCAGGACAATCTTGCTCGATATGATAGTATGCTATTTGGTTTGTTTTTATCTTAACATGTGTTTATGTTTTACTTGTTATTACGTATCGTTAATATATGTTGATAAAGCCCGTTGGATTATTGCTTGACTACCAGCGTTATGATGGCGATCATACATATGGGGGCTGGATAGTCTATAAGAAATCCTTAAATGTCCCTAGTCGTGGGTATATCGAGACTGGGCATGGATATTCTGGAGTAGACTGGTGTATACATTTCTAGACCCCCATGAGGGACGATAGTTGGTCCCACAGCTATTGGTCTTTCGCACCAATGATTGTATACAGGTGCTCACTGGGGATGAGTACACTCGACGGACTCGCCGAGAACTTCCAGATGGTACTTTACCTATCGTCAGATAGCAGTTCTTACGTGACATGAGTACAGGTTAGTCTTCAGACCTGAGATTGTCATTTGTCTTGCGTGAGTTTCCACTATACTTAGATTACTACCCTACCACGGCTTTACTGAGTCGTGCAAACAGGTTTTAGTTGGGTACAGTCTCGAGCCACATGGAGGCAGCGAACGATTGTTGGGGATTCGTCTCTCCTGGTATAGGAAGTCGATATCGCACTGTGTTCGGTTGGCCAGCACCATAAGGCTTTAACCAAGGATGTTGGGATTTACTGATAGTTAGATTAGTAGTTTCCCGGATTGGTCCCGAGCCACATCAGCACAAATTATCGGGTTATTAGGGTCTGACGTTTACCACCCCCTAGACCCGGTATGCGATACTTTTAGATGAAGAAACCGGACTGTTGGAAGATTTTCATAAATAGGCTCAGTAAGGGTTCGGATGAGCTTTCTCGTCGGCCTTCCTTTTCGACAAGTACCCATGTAGCCATTACGTACAGCTAGTACTGCCGACATGCTTGTGGTTATGGATTTATCTAGTAACTCACTGCCGGTGTACTGTCGAGTCTTTAGAGTCCCATACAGAGGGTTTCCCTGGTTCAGGCGAAATGATGTAGTGGCCGTATATTGATACGTTCAGGGTTCCGATCAAATGAGTGTACTAGCTACTCGGACTTTTGATCGGACAGATGTAATACTAGCCGGCTTAGGATTAAACCGGATTATTAAATCAGGTATTGATTTAATAATTTACATACATATATATTTCGATATGTATATTCTAGTATTATGTTCTTTGTGTTATTATATCTCTTTGGGTATTCGTATTTTGATACGAATACATGAATGTATATACGGTAGAGTGTATTCCTTATTTATACGGAAAATATTCTAGAAGGTGGACACCTCATTTTTGGTTTATCCATTTATTCATTTAAACGGAAAATGATGTGTAAAGGTAATGAGGTGAGAATGGTGAGAACCATACTTGAATAGTATTGAAAGATGAATTGTATATTCATTTGTGCAATCTATTCAAGCAAGGTTGATATATTCTATTTTTAAAAAATCTTTATACAAAACTATGGTTGATTTTTTCTTACATGTGAGTTGATTCATTCTCACCATTTTCTTCTTTCTCCTCACTAGCTTTTTCTTGAGCTCCTCCTCCTTTTTCAATCCTACACTCTCATGAGTTGAAAATCGAGGGTTGTAGCGAGATATAAAAATACCTAAACAACACTACTACATCTCTATATACTCTAGACTAGCAACCTAGGGTCTTTAGTTGACCCACTTGTTTTTAGTGTGGAGCTAGAGCCATGAACCACATCTCTCGGGTGGATCATCTTCGACGGAGAAAGACCGGCGGTTAAGCTCGATCAAGGAGACCCCAAGGAGCTAAGGAAGAGGAGATGAATACCGAAGGACTCGATCTCTTGGTATAACCCTCTTCCATAGTAGTTAAAACCTTCTTGTAGTTTTTCTAGTTCATGTGTTTGGTTTAGATTCTAGGGTTTCGAGTTTCTAGCGCCTCTAGATTTTTGTTTTTCATTCCGCATAGGCCGCGGTCATGGCAGCTAGGGTGCTAACAACCCTAACATGGTATCAGAGCTACTAGGCATTGTGCCGACCCATGGGGGGTTCTCACTGTGGTGACAGTAGTGGCGAAGCGCAGGCTTTTACCCCCAGGGTGTCCTGTGCGGTTATATGAACCGTCGGGTTATATTTCGTCGCGAGAGGACTATGTAAAATGTAGCTGCTGAGGGACCTATGGGCACCACGTCCAGTTTCCACTGCGCCGACTGACCTAATATGGTATCAGAGCTACCCAAATATATAAACTAGCTAATTACAACTTTTAAATTCCGTCGTATTCATCGCGCAAAAATTGCTGACGAAAACAGTTCCGAAAATCCAAGTTTTAGCATGTTTGTACTCCCCGCGGGATCACAGTTTGGACCGAGATGCCGCGGGGAGTTGTGTAGGTACACCGGGGTTCACCCTGAGGGGACGAAGGTTGGGCCTACCCTCCGAGGCTACCACGAGGTGGCCTTAGGGGATGGGGACCCGAGACCTACCCCATAGGGGTAGGCTCGGGTCTTCCCCACCCTCTAGGCCACCTCATGGTGGCCTGGGGGGTAGGTACCCCAATCCCCCAGAGTAATAGTAAATTTTGGGTACTTTGACGCTGCGAAGGTTCGAGCGAGTTTCGAGTTCGTTTCGACTCCCGGATTGACTTAAAACGATGGATTTTTGGGACTCGGTGAACTGTTTTTTCCGGCTTTGGAAAAATTGTTTTGTTTGCTATTTGTGCGCGGAATTTTATTATCTTGGTTATCGTTACTTGATTTTGTGATGCATTTATGTGTTGTTTAATGTCTTCTAATCGCTATACGTCGATTAGAAGGGTTTACACGCGTCTTGTTTATCTGTGATGTTGTTTGTGATATTTTTGTGATGGTTTCGACGGATTGTCGTAATGGATAGCCTTTAGTGCAATGTTTGTTGTACAGTTTTGAGTCATTTATATATTCATTATTGCGGGGTGAGCATCCGACATGTGAGATGCCATTTTTTCCAGTTTGTATATTCTTTTATTTGGACATGGCCGGGTTGAGGTCGATGTCACCGTTGTATATATTATTTCTTTTCTGTACTAGGATTACCCCATGGCGGAGTGCTCGAGTAGTCGGTTCTAGAGGCAAACGAGCCTCCATTTCATGGCATTGAGACCGGGGTGCCTTTCTCTAAAATTGGTAGGCTATTCATTACACTCGTAGGGGGTATAGGATGACCTACGGTGGAGTGCTCAAGTTACCGAATTCCATGAAGTGCTGGGTGACGCATTCACTTCGTTGATTGAGGTTGCCTCGCTTTCGGGATTGACGGGTAACTTGCCGCACTCGTAGGGGTCTTGGTTCTACATTGTATAGGCTATCCATACGACCGGGGAATGTCGGTTTTCATTTGCGGCTCAAATGAAACCTGGGGCTCCTAGATTATCCACTTTTCCATATTGCTTATCGCTTTTCTGTGATGTTGTTTATATCATGCCTGAGATGACTATATATTTTTATATAGATAAATAAATGTTGTATATGTTTTGCATCCGCGCTAGTCCAGCCCCTACTCTGCCGTTAGTTAAGTAACCTAATGGTGCATGACGAGGCATCGTGGCGAATGCGGATGGCATTTACATACATTCTATTTTCGTTCTTTTCTGGTGTGATAGGTTTTAATTTATAGGACTGCATTAATTTTGATTAATGCAAGGAAAAATAAACCTAAAAGATGTTGTTGGAACAAATTTTCGAAAAACTATGGCCGTATTCTTTTTCTTTACATAGATGTAATCGGTCAGGAATATCCCGCACCTCATTTGAGGGGGCGAGAGCCTAGATCCTTTCACGGGGAGTGATTTCTTGAGCAAAATTTTATATTAATATAGATTACTCGATTTTCTTCAAAACCACTGGTTTTCAAAAGCAAAGCCTAAACCACTCCTTTTCAAAACTGCTCGGTTCCTTCAACAATATCAAGTTCAATACGCTAAAGGTTTTTCGCCAAAAACCAGCCGTAGCCCTCCATAATTTCCTACAAGTATTACGTAGTATTCGTGCTACGTATGTTGGTATTATCAAGGCGTAGTGATCGGTAGATGAGTATTGCTTGTTTGTAGATTTGTTTTCGATTATTTAGGACAGTCGCATAGCTATGTTGGCATTGTCAAGGGTTATGCGGGTGGGTATAAGTTAATCACGATAAGGACGGGACGAACTTGACTAGCAGCTTATGATATGTTGGCATTGTCAAAGTCATAAAGTCATTAGGGGCAAAAATCACATCGGAGGTTTCAAATATACAAGAAACTTGCTAGTGTTGCATACATTCTAGAGTGGTAACTAGAGTGGATTTCATCTAGGTTGTCACGCAATGATAGTTAGATCCTGATCTCACTGTTAGTTATGTATATGCCCTAGAGGCCATTATTGTACATATGATGTATATTATAATGGATGCTTGGTTATATATAGAGATGACTTTCTTGCTCGTCATGATAGTATGCTATTTGGTTTCACTTTATCTTAACATGTTGACTTGTATTGGTTTACTGTTTTACTCTCACATGTTGATAAAGCCCTTAGGATTTGTACTCGACTACTGGGACTATGATGAGATCATACTAGTGGGGCCGTGGTAGTCGATGAGTACATCCTATAACTGTTCCTAGTCGAGGGTATATCGAGACAGGGCATCGATACACCAGAGTAGACTAGCGTATACGCATCTTGACCCATATGATGGGCGATGGATGATCCCATATCCATCGGTGTTAGACATCAGAGATGGTGTACGGGTGCTCAGTGGAGACTGGGTACACTGGACGGACTCGCCGAGAACTCCCAGATGGTGCTATACCACACGTCAGATGGCAGTTCTCCGGTGACACTGGTACAGGGTAGTCTGTAGACCCGAGATCGTCATGGAGTCTTGTGTGATTCCCACTGTGCTTTGATTTCCACCTTACCACGTCCAAGAGGGCGTGCAAAACGGTGGCTTTTGGGTACAGTCCCGAATCACATGGAGGCAATGAGCGATAGGAGGGGATTCGTCTCTCCCGGTATGGGGAGTTGATGTTGTGCTGTGTTCGATTGGCTATAACTGGAAGTCCCTGGCCAGGGCTGATATAGAGATTTACTGGTAAGTGTTACTAGTAGTTTCTCGACCCGTTATGAGCCACACATCGACACGACTTATCGGTTACTGGGGTCTGACGTATACCACCCCTAGACTTGATATGCGACATATCAGACGAACAGACCGGACTGTACGGGAGTGTTACTGGTTGGATTCACAGGAGAACGCACAGGCTAGCTTGTTGATCTTCTGATCGCTCAATACCTGGGTGGCTGTTACGTTTAGCTGACCGCTTGCAGCTTGTGGGTGTTTGATATGATCATCACCTGCTACCGGCGTATTGACGATTCTTTAGAGTCCTACACAGAGGTTTCTTGGCTCAGGCAAAACGGAGTAGTGGCACATATGTGATATGCGCAGGAGCGAGAATAATGCGATATGGGATACCGTATTATATTCTCGCGATATTTAGATATGAACCGGGACATCGGATCAAGTGTTGATTCGATGAATCGGTACATGATATATTAGTCGGTTATATTCGGTATAGCCGGATCGTCGGATCAAGTGTTGATTCGATGATTTAATATATAATAATATATATGATATATTATTTTATTAACTAATATTGGCTTGCTTTATTATTTCATTTTCTCAGTGGATGATACATTGATATATATGCGATATATGTTAATTGTATTATTTTCTTTTGTTGCAAATATATAATATATATGTGATATATATTATTGTGACATGATATGATTAATTGTTAAACATGTTTAAGGATGATTAATTGAGGTTAGGGTTTGATTAGGGTTAGTAGCTTCAACTTCCTTCTAGAAGCTTTCTTGTTTTGTCATTCTTAAGATATTTAGAATGACACATTCATTTAACCTAACCAAACCCTAACTCTAGTTAAATCTCTACTCATTCTCATCCATTCATCCTTGACCATGGTTATATATCAATCATATGTTTTATTTTCTATTCATGACAAAAGGATTTTTGAGATTATTATTATCCATTATCTTCTTCTTCTTCTCTCTTGAAGAAGCTCTCTTGGAAATCCTAAAGTGATGAAATAAAATGAGAAAATGACATAAAAAGAAAGCAAAATTACTACTCTCTCATCCTCATCTCATCTAGCCCATGGGATTAGTGTGTTCTCTTCTTTAAGAGTGAGAAAGCTTGAGTCGTAGCAACTTCAAGGTAGATCATCGGAGATTTGGAATACGACAAGCTAGAATGGATCGTTCGAGTCGTGGAGCCTCTCATGAGTCCGGGAGATCGTGGATCGCGGCAAAGGGACTTCTACTCGGAGCTTGTGAAGTGAAGGAGCGGACTACAAAGGTTGTAATCCCTCACACTTAGATAAAGTTATCTTCTTGCATGTTAAACCCTAATAATCTAGCAAAGATCCCGGCTTTGGGTTGTTCGGCACGTCTAAAATTTTATCCGGGTATGTTTGATGCCTTTAGAACCTTCACAAGAGTGCCCAGGAACCCTACAGTGGTATCAAAGCCTAGCTAGAGCATTAGGCGATGTGTTTACGAAGTTAAAACTCCGATCGAACCCGAAACGACGAAACTTGACCCCTCTCTGGAAATTTTTTAAATTTTGGGATTTTTCAGAATTAAAAATATGTAAAAAAATCAGCAGGGAATTCTAAGAATTTCCATGAAACACGTGCCCACAATTCCACCAACAGAGCGCGGATCCGCGGCAGTAACATGGTTAACGCGGCGGTTCAGCGGCGGAACTGTAGGATTGGGACACGTGGCTTCATGGTATTGACCGTAGGTACTTGCTGACTATTCTGGGTATTTTTAATCTGTTCCAGGTGTTTAAAATTCTGGGGTTTGTTTTGTAATAGTAGACTCGATCGGAATATTTAAGTTCGTATTTCTTTCCGGATATTTAGAAACTGTTAAACTATTTGAACGGATATCATTAACTTACTGCTTCCCGGTACGACAAATTTTCAAGTGTTGAAATTTATTCGGGTTTAAATCTTTTGGAAAAATTGTACAAGTTAAGCGGTGGACCCTCTAGAAGACACAAACCTTAACTCGATTATGTGACCGTCTTGAACTGCTTTTTGAACCTTCGGGTTTGGGGCAGTACGGCGTGCCACATGTGAGGCGTTGGCTTGACCCTTCTACGGCTGGATCACCGGTACTGTGACATATTCTGGGATTATTTGAACCCCGCTCAAGTGTTGAGCAGTTTGGGAAATTTTGGGTGTTTGATTATCTGTTCGAAAAGTTTAATACTGTCGATTTATCTGGAATGTGATACAATATGTGGAATTCATAGAGTTAGGCATGAAATACGGAGTATGTGATATTTCGGATTTACGATGTCTAAAGTGATTGTGGATTCCAAATATTGTAGTTTTACACTTTCTTTTCTGTGACCGTAAGTGTAATATGTGATATCGCCGGTTTCGTTGCTATATGATTCAACGACAATTGGGATGCGCATATTTACTTACGTTGATGATATGAGATATTATGTGTTGCTGTGATATGTTATATTGGATCGTCGCGTTCTGAATAGCCGGGGGTTTTATGTGAGATGAGGGTTTTTATTTTCATTCATGTAAAATTCATTTGTAATGTAATATTCTTTTTGGGGCACTTCCTGGTTGCGGTTGATGTCACCAGTGTATATTATTTACTTTTCCGCATTAGGTAGACCCAAGGAGGAGAGCACAAGTAACCGGGTTCTAGGGTCCAGAGGGAGGCCATCTCGAGGAGTCGAGACCGGGTCTCCTAACCCTAGAATTGGCAGTGTTACTTGCCGCTCTCGTAGGGGTCTTGGGATATGGGTTTGGCTATTCGTCGCGACCGTGGAATCCGTGTTTTATACAGGCTCGTATTGAAAACACGGACGTCCTAGTATATCCAATATTTCATATATGTACTTCTGCTGCAATATTCTGTGATGAGATCATATTACTGCCTGAGACGAATGCTTATACTATATATATGTGCTGATATATAAATATTACTGCTTTCGTTTCTTCTGTGATGCTTAGGAAGCATAAGCTGATAGGATTTTTATTAATATGATTAATAAAAGGAAAAGAAACCTAAAGATGTTGTAGAATCAAAACCTTATAAAAAGGGTAGCTACAGTTTTGCTTTGCACAGTGATATATGCGATATATCCTGCACCTTATTCGATGAGGAAAGGACCGAGATCCCTTCACCGGGAGTGACTCCTTTAGCAAAACTGGCAGATGCTACAAAACGCGGTTTGTCTTTTGATTGCTTTTAGTGTTTTGCTTTGCACAGCGGTATATGTGATATATCCTGCACCTTATTCGATGAGGAAAGGGCCGACGATCCCTTCACCGGGAGTGACCCCTTTAGCGAAACTAAGAAAAGCCTCAAAAACACTCCTTTTCAAAACTTCACTCGATTCTACGACGATATCAAGTTCATTACGCAATAGGTTTTCTGAAAAACCTGTCGTAGCTCTCCGTCATTTCAGATAAATCCTACTTAGTATTCGTGCTGTGTTTGTTGACCTTGTCAAGGCACAGTGTACGGTAGCTAATTAGTGTTTATCTGCTAAAACATGAGATGTGATTGGATTAGGGTATTCGTACGGCCTTGTTGACCTTGTCAAGGGTCATGCGGGTGGGTTTAATTCAATCAGGAAATGACGGGTTGAACTTGACTTGCGATTTATGGTTTGTTGACCTTGTCAAGGTCATAGATCGCTAGGAGCAAAATATTATCGGGAATTTCAAGTGTTGAAATTTGCAATGAGATTGCATACCTCCTATGAGATAGTTGGATCCCGATACCCACTGCGAGTAAGAGTTACTCCTGGGAGAGTTTTACACAAGACAATTAGCCGATCAAGTAGGTGTCTAGAAAAGTGTTAACGAGGTTACGCCTCTGGGAAAACGAGGTTTACATTAATTAGGTCCGTGCGAGAGTACGGGGAACCTCCCTCAAAGTACCGACACTGATCTGGCTGAAAGATTGACGAAATTGTAGGGTGTAATTAATCCCGGCTAATCTAACCTTTTAGGGTTTTAAGGTAGATTTGATAAAAACAGCGGGAGACATCCTGATTAGATAAGATAATAACCAATCTAATCTTGCAAGAGCATACGCTAAAGTGTTTTCTTCTCTCTCTCTCCAGGTAGCGACTATTTCAGGCCATAATCAAGATAATAATATGGATGTATTGACTGAACCTGATTATTGTACTGAGCAAGGGAACGTTAGACCCGTTCTTTCTTATAAGAGTTATAAGACTGAACAGGGAACAGGAGAATATCTGGATTCTCAAGCCGCCCAAAAGAACATACATGTTGATGCATCTTCTTCGGGTGTGTTAGTTATTGAGAACTGTTTCTCAGTTCACCCTACGTCCTGGGTATTAGATACCGGATCAGGATCCCACATATGCAAACAGTTGCATGGGCTACGTAAAGGTAGAGAACTGGGAAAAGGTGATCATTCCGTTCAAGTAGGGAACGGTGTGAGTATTGTAGCCAAAGCTGTTGGCGAATATCACCTTGTATTACCAAGTCGTAATACACTGATTCTAAATGAGTGCTATTATATACCGAACATGATGTGCAACATTATATCAGTTTCTTTATTGAGTAAAGAGGGATATAATTTTGTAGTACAGGATAATGTTATGAACATATTCCTAGATCAAAAGTTGATTGCATCAGGCTCGTTACATAATGGTATATTCATTCTAAATCAGAATACAGTCCTGAATATACAAAACACACACAAGAGGAAAAGTTCAGATATGAACGAATCCTACTTGTGGCATTGTAGACTTGGTCATATCAATGCGACATGACTGGCTAAGTTGCATAAAGATGGTTATTTGAATCCGTTCGAATTATCATCTTATGATACTTGCAATTCATGTCTCAAAGGAAAAATGACCAAAGCTCCGTTTAGTGGACACGGAGAAAGAGTTACTGAACTCTTAGGACTGATACATAGTGATGTATGCGGTCCTATGTCTACGCATGCCAGGAACGGTTCTTCCTACTTCATTACATTCACTGACGATCTCTCTAGATACGGACATGTGTTCCTGTTGAAACACAAGTCTGAAGCTTTTGAGAAATTCAGAGAATATAAGCACGAAGTAGAGAACCAAACGGGCAAAAGTATTAAGATTCTTCGATCAGATCGAGGAGGTGAATACTTAAGTAATGAGTTCCTAGATTATCTAAAAGAGAATGGGATTCTCTCTCAGCTTACTCCTCCTTATACACCACAGCACAACGGTGTATCGGAGCGGAGAAATCGCACCCTATTAGATATGGTGCGCTCTATGATGAGTACAGCTGAGTTACCTATTTCCTTCTGGGGGTATGCGCTTGAGACAGCAGCATACCTATTGAATCAAGTTCCAACTAAATCTGTACCTACCACACCATATGAGATATGGAGTGGGAAGAGACCGTATCTTAAACGAGTTAAGATATGGGGTTGTCCGGCCTATGTCAAAAGGCAAAATCCGGACAAACTCGAGGCACGGTCAGTTCTTTGCAAGTTTTTAGGATATCCGAAGAATTCTTATGGATATTTTTTCTATCACAGTCAAGAGCAAAAAGTGTTTGTTGCTCAACATGCCACCTTTTTAGAAAAGGAATTTCTTGCAAAAGAGATTAGTGGCTCTGAGATAGAACTGGAAGAAGTTCCAGCAACACAAACTGCAACTGAAGATTTAGTGGAACCAAAGGATTCAGTAGTACCCGACGAACCCCAGCCTCTCCGCCGATCTAGTAGGGTTTCTCGTCCACCTGAGAGATACTACGGTTTTCTCATTGATGGTGGAAGCGAGGATTGCATCATGGATGATGATGACCCCACTAGTTTCGAGCAGGCCATCACGAATGGTGACTCTGTGAAATGGCTGGATGCAATGCGATCTGAGATGGAATCCATGTACACCAACAAAGTATGGACTTTGGAAAATGCTCCTGAAGGGGTAAAACCCATTGGGAGCAAGTGGATCTTTAAAAAGAAATTTGGTGTAGATGGAAAGGTTGAGACTTTCAAAGCTAGACTTGTAGCAAAGGGTTTTCGTCAACGACCAGGTGTGGATTATGACGAAACCTTTTCTCCAGTGGCTATGCTTAAGTCCATCCGGATCTTACTTGCCATTGCTGCATACCATGACTACGAAATCTGGCAAATGGATGTTAAGACCGCCTTTCTAAACGGTGATTTAGAAGAGAGCGTATACATGACTCAGCCAGAAGGCTTCGTAGATAGTGGGAGCAGCGGAAAGGTGTGCAAGCTGCTTAAATCCATTTATGGGTTAAAGCAAGCATCGCGGAGTTGGAACATCTGTTTTGATGTTGTAGTCAAAGAGTTTGACTTCATCAAAAATATAGATGAACCTTGTATCTATAAGAAGGTAGCAGAGGGTAAGGTTGTCTTCCTCGTATTGTACGTGGATGACATACTCTTGATAGGAAATGATATTCCTATGCTGCAATCAGTCAAGCTCTTCTTATCACAGAGATTCTCAATGAAAGATCTAGGTGATGCCTCCTGCATATTGGGAATCATGATCTATAGAGATAGATCTAAAAGGATACTGGGATTGTCCCAATCCAGGTACATTGACACCATACTAAAGAGGTTTAGTATGGATGAATCCAAACGTGGGAACCAACCCACGATCTCTGGACTCACTCTCTCCAAAGAGATGTCTCCCAAGACTGATTTGGAGAGAGCTCGCATGCAAGGGATACCCTATGCTTCGGCAGTAGGCTCTATCATGTATGCGATGCTATGTACCAGACCCGATGTAGCATACTCACTAAGTGTAGTGAGTCGGTATCAAGCAGATCCTGGAGAGAGTCATTGGACAGCTGTGAAGAACATTCTCAAGTACTTGCGAAGGACTAAGGAGATGTTCTTGGTGTATGGTAACGGAGAACTCCAGGTAGAGTCCTTTACCGATTCCAGCTTCCAAAGTGATAAGGACGACTCTAAGTCGCATTCGGGTTTTGTCTTTATCCTCGATGGAGGGGCGGTATGTTGGAAGAGTTCCAAACAGGATACCGTTGCAGACTCAACGATGGAGGCTGAATACATCGCTGCCAACGATGCTGCCAAAGAGGCTGTCTGGATAAAGAAGTTCATTAGTGAACTTGGTGTGGTTCCATCCATTGAGCATCCAATACCTCTGTATTGCGATAACAATGGAGCTGTGGCTTTGGCCAAGGAAACCAGGTCCCATCAGAAGTCCAGACATATTCTGAGGCGGTATCACCTGATCAGGGAGATAGTTGATCGCCGGGAGATCGAGGTCAGGAGAGTAGATACGAAGGACAACACTGCGGATCCATTCACGAAGGCTATTCCCCAGATACAGTTTGAGAGATTATTCGGGATGCTAGGTATGCGATACTACAGCAGCTGGCCTTAGTGCAAGTGGGAGATTGTTAGTTATGTATATGCCCTAGAGGCCATTGTTGTACATATGATGTATATTATAATGGATGCTTGGTTATATATAGAGATGACTTTCTTGCTCGTCATGATAGTATACTATTTGGTTTCACTTTATCTTAACATGTTGACTTGTATTGGTTTACTGTTTTACTCTCACATGTTGATAAAGCCCTTAGGATTTGTACTCGACTACTGGGACTATGATGAGATCATACTAGTGGGGCCGCGGTAGTCGATGAGTACATCCTATAACTGTTCCTAGTCGAGGGTATATCGAGACAGGGCATCGATACACCAGAGTAGACTAGCGTATACGCATCTTGACCCATATGATGGGCGATGGATGATCCCATATCCATCGGTGTTAGACATCAGAGATGGTGTACGGGTGCTCAGTGGAGACTGGGTACACTGGACGGACTCGCCGAGAACTCCCAGATGGTGCTATACCACACGTCAGATGGCAGTTCTCCGGTGACACTGGTACAGGGTAGTCTGTAGACCCGAGATCGTCATGGAGTCTTGTGTGATTCCCACTGTGCTTTGATTTCCACCTTACCACGTCCAAGAGGGCGTGCAAAACGGTGGCTTTTGGGTACAGTCCCGAATCACATGGAGGCAATGAGCGATAGGAGGGGATTCGTCTCTCCCGGTATGGGGAGTTGATGTTGTGCTGTGTTCGATTGGCTATAACTGGAAGTCCCTGGCCAGGGCTGATATAGAGATTTACTGGTAAGTGTTACTAGTAGTTTCTCGACCCGTTATGAGCCACACATCGACACGACTTATCGGTTACTGGGGTCTGACGTATACCACCCCTAGACTTGATATGCGACATATCAGACGAACAGACCGGACTGTACGGGAGTGTTACTGGTTGGATTCACAGGAGAACGCACAGGCTAGCTTGTTGATCTTCTGATCGCTCAATACCTGGGTGGCTGTTACGTTTAGCTGACCGCTTGCAGCTTGTGGGTGTTTGATATGATCATCACCTGCTACCGGCGTATTGACGATTCTTTAGAGTCCTACACAGAGGTTTCTTGGCTCAGGCAAAACGGAGTAGTGGCACATATGTGATATGCGCAGGAGCGAGAATAATGCGATATGGGATACCGTATTATATTCTCGCGATATTTAGATATGAACCGGGACATCGGATCAAGTGTTGATTCGATGAATCGGTACATGATATATTAGTCGGTTATATTCGGTATAGCCGGATCGTCGGATCAAGTGTTGATTCGATGATTTAATATATAATAATATATATGATATATTATTTTATTAACTAATATTGGCTTGCTTTATTATTTCATTTTCTCAGTGGATGATACATTGATATATATGCGATATATGTTAATTGTATTATTTTCTTTTGTTGCAAATATATAATATATATGTGATATATATTATTGTGACATGATATGATTAATTGTTAAACATGTTTAAGGATGATTAATTGAGGTTAGGGTTTGATTAGGGTTAGTAGCTTCAACTTCCTTCTAGAAGCTTTCTTGTTTTGTCATTCTTAAGATATTTAGAATGACACATTCATTTAACCCAACCAAACCCTAACTCTAGTTAACTCTCTACTCATTCTCATCCATTCATCCTTGACCATGGTTATATATCAATCATATGTTTTATTTTCTATTCATGACAAAAGGATTTTTGAGATTATTATTATCCATTATCTTCTTCTTCTTCTCTCTTGAAGAAGCTCTCTTGGAAATCCTAAAGTGATGAAATAAAATGAGAAAATGACATAAAAAGAAAGCAAAATTACTACTCTCTCATCCTCATCTCATCTAGCCCATGGGATTAGTGTGTTCTCTTCTTTAAGAGTGAGAAAGCTTGAGTCGTAGCAACTTCAAGGTAGATCATCGGAGATTTGGAATACGACAAGCTAGAATGGATCGTTCGAGTCGTGGAGCCTCTCATGAGTCCGGGAGATCGTGGATCGCGGCAAAGGGACTTCTACTCGGAGCTTGTGAAGTGAAGGAGCGGACTACAAAGGTTGTAATCCCTCACACTTAGATAAAGTTATCTTCTTGCATGTTAAACCCTAATAATCTAGCAAAGATCCCGGCTTTGGGTTGTTCGGCACGTCTAAAATTTTATCCGGGTATGTTTGATGCCTTTAGAACCTTCACAAGAGTGCCCAGGAACCCTACACTCACTGTGAGCATTTATTACTCTTTGGGAGATATTTTTCACATCATAATTAGCTAACCTATTAGGTGTCTAGAAAGGTGTTAACGGGGCTACGCCTCTGCGGAAACGAGGCTTATTCTAATTAGGTCCGTGCGAGAGCACGAGAAACCTCCCTTGGAGTACCAACGTCCACCTGGCTGAACGGTTAGCGAACTTATAAGGTGTTAATGATCCAAACTAGTTCTCCTTTTAAGGTTTAAAGGAGAATCCGAGGAAACAGTGGGAGCCATCTTGTTTAGATAAAATAATAACCAATCTAAACTTATAATAGCGCATGCTGAGTGTTTATTTTCTCTCTCTTCACGCAGCAACAAATTCATGCCTTAATCAAGATAATAAAATGTATGACTTGACCGACCAAGATTCTTATTCGGGGCTAGGGAATGTAGGTTCAGCTCTGACTTGTGACACATGTCACAAGTATGAGAATGGGAAAGAGGATTGAATGAATTCCTTGATGACCCCGGTGAAAAAGAAGCATACCATTGCGTCTTCTTCATATATTCTTGTTATCGAGAACTGTTTTTCGGTTAGTCCTACCTTCTGGGTACTAGATACCGGATCGAGATCTCATATCCGTAATTTATTACAGGGATTGAGAAAAATGATGGTTGGACTTGGTGATATGTTGCTCATAGTAGGGAACAGAGCACAAGTTGATTCTGCTGCCGTCGGTGAATATCACCTAGTATTGCCAAGCGGCAATATTATGATTTTGAACAACTGCTACTATATAGCTTCCATGCTGTGCGACATCATATCAGTTTCTTTACTTGATAAAGAAGGATATAAATTTGTTCTAGATAGAAATGTCATGAACATTTATCTTAATCAGGTATTGGTTACAGAAGGTACACTTTGTAATGATATCTATGTTCTTAATCAAAACACAGTTCTTAATGTACAAAACTCATGCAAGAGGAAGAGTTCAGATACGAACGAAACCTACTTGTGTCATTATAGACTTGGTCATATCGGTGAGAAAAGACTAAGTTGCTTAAGGATGGATATTTGAATCCGTTCGAATTTTCATCCTATGAAACTTGTCAGTCTTGTCTCAAAGGAAAGATGACCAAATCTCCGTCCACTGGATACGGAGAAAGAGCTACACAGCTCTTGGGACTTATACACAGTGATGTGTGTGGTCCAATGCCTATACATGCAAGGGGTGTATTCTCATACTTCATTACATTCACAGACGATCTCTCTAGATTCGGATATGTATTTCTCATAAAACACAAATCTGAAGCTATTGAGAAATTCAAAGTATATAGAAGCGAAGTAGAGAACTAGACTGGAAAACGTATTAAAATCCTTTGATCTGATCGATGAGGTGAATACTTAAGCACGAAATTTCTTGAGTTTCTAAAAGAGAATGGAATTCTCTTTCAGCTTACTCCTCCATATGCACTACAGCACAGCGGTGTATTGGAGCGGAAGATTCGTACCCTATTGGATATATTTCACTCCATGTGAGTTGCCTCTTTCTTTTTGGGGACATGCGTTTCAGACAGCGGCATACCTATTGAATCAGGTTCCTTCCAAATCTGTGCCTAAGACTCCATATGAAATATGGAGTGGCAAAAGACCATATTTTGAACGTATTAAGATATGGTGTTGTCCGGCCTATGTAAAAGTACAAAATACGGACAAACTTCAGGCGCGGTCAGTTTTGTGCAAGTTTGTAGGATATCCTAAAAATTCTCTAGGATATATGTTCTACCACACCGAGGATCAGAAGATATTTGTTGCTCGTTGCACCACTTTTTAAAATGGAAATTTCTTGAAAAAGAAATAAGTGGGAGCACGGTAGAACTGGAAGAAATTCCACAATCACAAACTCAAACTGAAGATCTGGTGGAAGCTCAAGATCCAATAATCCCAAACGAGCCTTAGCCACTCCGCAGATCTAGTAGGATTTCTCATCCGCCCGAGAGATACTATGATTTTCTCATAGACGGGAATCAAGATGATTGCAACTTGGAAGAATATGATCCTACTAGTTTCAAGCAAGCCATTACCAGTAGCGATTATGATAAATTGCTGGATGATATGCGATCTGAAGTGGAGTCCATGTACACCAATAAAGTTTGGACCTTGGATATTGCTCCTCCTGGGGTAAAACCCGTTGGATGCAAATGGATCTTCAAAAAGAAGATTGGTGTAGATGGACATGTGGAAAATATATAAGGCTAGAATTTTTGCAAAAGGTTTTCGTCAAAGACCCGGTATGGACTATGATGAAACCTTTTCTCCAGTGGCTATGCTAAAATCCATTTGGATCCTACTTGCCATTGCTTCCTTTCATGGCTATGAAATCTGGCAGATGGAAGTAAAAACGGCTTTTCTGAACGGAAGTTTGGAAGAGTGCGTTTATATGGATCAGCCGGAAGGATTCGTGGACGGTGGGAGCAGCGGAAAGGTGTGCAAGTTGCTTAAATCCAGGCATCACGGAGATGGAACATCTGTTATGATGAGACAATTAAGGAATTTGACTTCATAAAAAACGAGGATGAGCCTGGTATCTATAAGAAGATTGTGGAAAGAACTGTCGTATTCCTAGTCTTGTACGTGGACGACATTCTCTTGATAGGAAATGATATTCCTATACTACAATTGGTCAAACTGTTCTTGTCATAAAGGTTTTCCATGAAAGATCTGGACGATGCTCTTACATTCTGGGGATTAAGATATACAGAGATAGATCCAAGAGATTGTTGGGACTTTCACAGTCCAAGTACATAGAGGTGTAAGTCGATGTCGCATACTCTACAGAGTTTGTAGAGAGGCGGAATTAAAAAAAAATAATTTTATACCAAGCAACATCGACTAAATTTCCAATATCGACCATAAGCCCTAATTACCTAAACTAACAAAGGTTCTAATCTACTATGTAGTGATTTATACCTTTGTTTTCAAGTCCTTCGGGTCTTCTTATCCTCTTCTTTAGTTCCTCGTTTGTATGGATTGAGCTTGGTTATCGTCCTTCTCGTGTCGAAGAAGATCCACCCGAGAGTCTATGGTTCCAGCTTTAACCTTAAGAATGAGGTAACTAAAGTACCTAGTTTGCTAATCGAGGTAGCTTAGATGATGCAGAGAGTTAATTGGACTAATTTATCTCAATCACCCTAAGATTCTCAACACGTGAGAGTGTTTAGGATTTGAAGAAGAAGAAGAGAGCAAAGGAGGAAAGAGAGTGTCAAGTGAAGAATGAGTTGAAGAATGGATAAGTGTTGATAATATCAAGCGTATCATTTATCATAAAAATAATGTGAATGCTTCAATAGTTATCAAAATGAATGAGTCATCCAAAGTAGCCATGCTTCAACCATACTCTAATAACACCTCATTTCTCAGCCTCATTATCCATTTGAATAAATGGATTGATCACAAATGATGTGTCTTCTTCTAGAAGCACTCTTGTGAAAATACAAGAATACCCCTCACCGTATATACATACCCGTATTCGTACCACGAATACCAAGAGATGAAAACAACCCAATATTATAATACTAGAATGCGGCTTAATCCTAAGCCCGCTAGTATTATTCGTTCGATAAAAAATACGTGTAGCTAGTACACGTATATGATCGAAACCTTGCACGTAAAACCATACGACCTCTACATCGTTTCGCCTGAACCAGGGAACCCTCTGTGTGGGACTCTAAAGACTTGACAGTATGCTTACAGTGGGTTTAACCACAAGCACGTCAGTGGCACTAGTTGTACATAACGGCTGCCCATGTATCTTTCGAAAAGAAGGTCGTCGAGCAAACTCGTCCGAACTCCTACTGAGCCTGTCCTTGACAATCTCCATACAATCTGGTGTGTTCGTCTGAGAGTATCGCATGCCGGGTTTAGGGGGTGGAAAATGTCAGACACCTAATAACCTGACAAGTCATGCTGATGTGGTTTAAGACCATCCGAGAATCTACCGATCTAACTATCTGTAATTCTCAATCCGCCCTAGCCAGGGACTTATGGTGTTGGCCAACCGAACACAGCGCGACATCGACTCCCTATACTGGGAGAGACGAGTCCCCAACAATCGCTCACTGCCTCCATGTGGATCGGGACTATACCCTACTAATGTTGGGTTTCAGTTCCTATGCTGCGGAAGCCGCGGCCGAGGCGGAAGCGAAAACAAAAACTTTAGCGAGCACCGAACGCCCGTAGAACCCAGGATATGGTCCAATAACCTAAACTAGCTAGTTAAGAGTGCAAGGGTTGAGAATCTACAACCTTTGTCGCATGTACACCCAATTGTGTAAGACCCCTCCAAACTTATAGCCGCCGGGATCGCGCTTGAAGATCGACCACCCTCGCCGAAGACGATCCACCCGAGAGAAATCAGAGGAGGCTCTAACCGATGATCCAAACTCGCTAGGTGTGGATGGTCGGTGATGTAGGAATTTTTCACTAAATTTTTCTCTCATGAACCATGCTAAAAAAGAGAGTAAGAAGAAGAAGGAGAAGAGGAGAGAATGAAACCATGAAGCATAAAGCTCAAGTGTGGAAAAAAACATCAGGTGTATAAATGAGGATGTCTTGCCTTTTTTACAAGCATGGTTCAATAGTGAACACAAATTATTTTACCAATATAAAATCCCAAAACCGTACCGCTCTACATGCTAAGAACCATGCTTCTTGTTTCCTCACTTTACACCTCATTTCTTTTTATTTTTCTAAATAGAAAAATAAATATGAGGTATCCTTCTTCTAGAAGCATTCCAGTATAAATACGGGATACTTCACTTGGTATATGTATCGCTACATATACGCGTATCTGTATAAAAATACGGATAATACCAAAGAGAGAAAATGAATAGTGAACAATAATACCAAAATATATGTATCAAAATACATATATAAATTATTAAATCAAATCCTGATTTAATAATTCGGCTTAATCCTCAGCCAGCTAGTATTATCAACCGCACGATTAGAGTCCGTGTATCCCGTACACATATTTAATCTGACTCTTGCACGTACCAACGTACGGTTCCTACATCTGTCGCCTGAACGAGGAAAACCCTCTGTGTGGGACTCTAATGGCTCGGCAATACGCTAGCGGTGGGTTTAACCAAAAGCACGTCAGCGGCACTAGCTGTACGTAATGGCTACCCAGGTACATGATGAAAGGGTGGTCGATAATCAAGTACGTCCTTACCCTACCGAGCCAGCATGTGACAATCTCTGTACAATCTGGTCTCTTCGTCAAAGAATATCGCATATCGGGTCTAGGGGGTGGATAACGTCAGACCCCTACTAACCTGATAGGTCGTGTCTGAGTCAAGCTCATCACTAATAGAGATACTACTGATCAACTATGAGTAAATCTCATCCACCGTGGCTACCGATTTCTGGTGATAACCAACTGAACACAGCGCGACATCGACTCTTGATACCAGAAGAGACGAATCCCTGACAGTCGACCACTGCCTCCATATGGCTCGAGACTGTACCCAACTAAAACCTGTTTACACGACTCCTTTGAGCCGTGGTAGGGTAATAATCAAAGTACAGTGGGAACTCACATGAGACAAATGACGACTTCAGGTCAAAGGACTAACCTGTACTTATTCCACTTGAGAACTTTCATCTGACGATAAATATAATACTATCTAGAAGTTCTCGGCGAGTCCGTCCAGTGTACTCACCTCCAGTGAGCACCTGTATACTATCTTAGGTGACACAACACCAATGGCTTGTGAGACCGGACATCGCCCCTCGTCGGGATCTAGAAGCGTATACACTAGTCTACCCCAGAATATCGATGCCCAGTCTCGATACTCCCACGAATAGAGACATTTAAGGATGTGCTTATGGACAACCCAGCTCCCAAATATATGATCGCCATCATAATGCTGGTTTTCAAGCAACAATCCTATGGGCTTCATCAATGATGAAGACAAACCAGAAAGCATATTACCATCTCGAGTAATACTGTTATACCCGTATAGGTCTTCCTTTAATTATCATAATCGCCTACCTGCGATCACAATAATTGCCTTGAGAGTACTATATCCAACAACTAAAACCTGTTTGCACGACTCAGTAGAGCCGTGGTAGGGTAGTAATCAAAGCACAGTGGGAACTCACACGAGAAAAATAACGACCTCAGGTCGACAGACTATCTGTACTCATGTCACCTGAGAACCGCTATCTGACGATAGGTATAATACAATTTAGCCAGTTCTCTGCGAGTCCGTCCAGTGTACTTACCCCCAATGAGCACCTGTATAAAATCTTAGGTGCATCACACCAATGGCTGCGTGACCAACCATCGTCCCTCATTAGGGTCTAGAAATGTATACACTAGTCTACTCTGGAGTATCGATGTCCAGTCTCGATACTCCCACAACTAGGGACATTTAAGGATGTGCTTATCGACTAACCAGCTCCCACAAGTATGATTTCCATCATAACGCTGGTAGTCAAGCAAAGATCCTAAGGGCTTTATCAACATGTATAAGCGATATGAAATAACAATTAAAACATATCACATGTTAAGATAAAGGCAAACCAAACAGCATACTATCATATTGAGCAAGATTGTCCTGTACATACATATCCCTAACATCCTATACAATGAAAGCCTCTAGGGCATACATATCCAACAATCTCCCACTTGCACTAAGGCCTGTTATTGGCGTATTGAGTACCCAACGTCTGCACTAGAGTCAGTTGCTGGCATACCGCATACCCAATATCTCCAACAGTCTCTCGAACTGGACTTGAGAGATGGCCTTGGTGAATAGATCTGCCGTGTTGTCCTTTATATCTACTCTCCGCATCTCGATCTCCCGGCGATCCATGATCTCCTTGATCAGGTGATATCGCCTCAAGATATGTCTGGATTTCTGACGGGACAGTGGTTCCTTTTCCAAAGCCATGGATCCATTGTTATCGCAATACAAAGGTATTGGATCAGCAATGGATGGAACCACCTGAATTTTAGAAACAAACTTCTTCATCGAGACTGCCTCTTTTGTGGCATCGTTAGCAGCGATGTACTCAACCTCCATTGTCGAGTCTGCTACGGTGTATCCTGTTAGGAGCTCTTCCAACAGACCGCCTCTCCGTTGAGGGTAAACACATAATCCGAGACGGATTTAGAGTCATCCTTGTCACTTTGGAAGCCAGAATCGGTAAAAACCTCGATCTGGAGGTCTCCATTACTGTCACGACCCGAAAGTACGGAACGTGACCGGCACTTAGATTACGAAGCGTCTAGAGGCGCCACGTGACCTAAGTAAGCCGAAGCCCAGAAATCTAAACCATAAAAGAAGAAAAAGAAGAAAAGAAAATAAAACAAGTATAAAAACATCAGCAAAATTTACCAAAAATTTCGGCAGAGTCTCCTCTGCAAAACTGGCCCCTAAACGGGTACAACAAGTAAAATATGAATAAACAATAAAAAGCATCCCCAAACGGATGCTAGCTCAACGCCAACAGGCGGAGACAACCACCACAATCACAAAAATATACAACGCCAAAGGGCGAGGCTCAAATCTCAAAAGAAAACAAAAACCACCAGATCAGAATAACACATGCGTGACTCTAAGGTCGAAATAAGCAACTGGTCCAATAAACTTATCAAGTAATACAAATATGGTTGATGGAGCTTTCTAGATACAAATGAAATAATAAAAATACAGCGGCTGTTCAGATACAAATGAACCAACCTACCGTGCAAATCACCCGAAATGAAAATGATGTGCCAGCAACTGCCAAGGGAAACCTGTACATCGCACCTAAAAAGAATTTGGCACAACGGGGGTGAGTTGCCAACTCGTGAGTAGAAGACATCTACGAAAAGAAATCGAATGCACGACGCTATCCTAGGTCATAATAATACACTACTATATCCCAAACAACTAGTAATAGCAGGGTAATACTACGTGTAGGTGCAGATAATCCGTGTTCGTGTCAGTGCTTAATATAATACTATGTCATATGAAATGAAATGCATGCACCATGAATGTAAAGTAACAAATCCTGAAATCCAGATATACATGAATAAGAACTCTTTAGCTATTATCATAGTAAAGTGTGTATAAGCATCTGAAATCTCAACAATGAAATCCATAGAAATCCGTGTCAAGCATCGACACAACACATGTAATCTCAAGTCTCAATATGTCGGGCTCCGTCAGTCCGGATCGGCCCATATCATCAAATCCCACGACAACGGTCGGTATCCTCCGGATATCCGCCGCGCCAGACATCACCGGTAGGTAGCCTTCCCCTGCCAGGCTCATCGTCTACAACTCGATCTTCTTGCCCCGGGGTACCATACCGGGCCCACCATGTACCCGAGACGGTTCATCCACTCCTCGAATCGGGTCTCGAAATCCATCAGAAAACATGAAATACTCATGGTGGACGACACATACATCACGAGAAAACCGCATCTTATTTTAAAAAGAGAAGAGGAGAGAGAGAGAAGTTTTTATATATATTCTTGCGGTTTTCCCCAAAAATCCAGAAATCTCACAGAAATCCAAATCTCAAAATCATGAGTAGTATATGATAAATGTCGGCATATGCTCATAATACTGTGCGATAACATGAAAATATGAATGCAGGAATGTCTAAGTTATGAATATCATGTCTATACTAACATCAGAGAGTAATCACAATATTATATCGGTTTAGTTGTTAACTGATTCTATCAACAAAATATAATATGATCTAAAGTGTACGTGACATAGCAATTACCGATGATGATGTGTGTGAGCCGGTAAATAAGTGTGTGTGGAATATGCGCATCATCGGTAATGGTGCTGGTGTCCTAACCGGTAAAGTTTATATTGATTATAGCAACATATAAAAGAGCATGCACCATGATGGTTATAGTATGAATGTAAATGCAGGTGTGCATTATCCACTCCTCTGCGAGATACGAGTACAACTACCACTGTGTGAGTCGAACCTAAACCAATATCCATCTAACATCCTAAGGAACTAAACCTAAGAGACTAGTCAGTAGGAAACTAGAATCTACCTAAGGTCTGAATCATTATCTCCAATAGTCGGCGATTCCGCCTCAATAGCATCACGTACGTAGTACGGCTTCCTCGAATCAAGAGTGCGGATCAATCACCAAATCTAAGCTTCGTACGGTAAGATCCCTCGTACGGCATCCCAATATCGGGGTACGGTCAAGTATCTCCTGGGTGTCCCCTCATTCGTATAATGTCAAATGTATCTTATTGTGATTAAGTTATACGTATATGATATCGACATCAGGTCACACCAATATAATGTCGTAATCAAGTTATACATATATCATATAGCGATCAGTCACAAGTTACAGTCCGGGTACTATTCTAGCGTCCCATGTACATCAATATCACCACCACTCCTTATAACTTATATAATCCTGTTCATTATCTCATTCTCTAATGATCCGCTAACACTCAATACGACTGTATAGTCAAGAATCACGGCATCAAGCCAGTTATACTGTTTCATCATATCTCGGATATCATATCACATCAATGAAGTACCTATACGTGTTGTACATGTATGTATATACCTATACCTAGTTCTACATATATCCACATACACGCACCCCATGTCGAGTTTCAGTGTGTGCGTCGGTGTGTTCTATCTGAAACCTACGAAACTCTTCCAAGGTATTCATTCTCCGATATGGTCTTCCTAAATCTGTCTAGTCCAGCCTAGGGTCAATACTAGGGTCCTACTAGGGTCGCGTCTGGTCTCCTAATGTCAATAAGTACTACACCTATTCTACGTTGCGGGGGTGCTAAACGCCATCCACCCGACTTTCCCCCGTAGATATGCATCTACTCACCTGGTCCATGTCTGCCGACGACGGTGTCGCGATCCTCCTCTTCATCGCCCGTAGTCCACTTGAAGGGTACCTAAACGCAAACATATAAATAACATCGTAAACCGAATCACATACAAAAGTCAAACGATACAAGGAACAAGCATAGGTTAAAACCTATGTCTCGTCCACGCAAAAGCACCAAATACCGCTCGATATCGGTGTACAAACGCCGACTGATCGAGGTAGAAACCAATAAACAACCCGTAGTTTCAAAACCCATTACTTATAATATTAAACTTGGTTCAAATCATCGGAATCCTATAATCGATCAAATCATCCAATTCCGAAAACCTTGAAAATATCAATTCACCATTTTACTTCAAAACTTGACGTTTAATGAAACTAATGGTCATAATATTCATTAAATAACATAACTAAGTTACAGAAACCATTATCATATTTTTATTACACTAATTTATATTACGAATAAATTTCTAGTTTGCAATTTTATCAATTTTCCACAACTTACAAGCAAAATTCCACAATTCCACAACAACACTTGATTTTGTATGAATTAATATATCAAACTACAATTTACAATGATAATGATATAATGAAACCTTAATTTATATTTTAAATCTCATTTATTTAATAATTTCCAAAAACTAGTTAGCAAAAATAGCAATTTTTATCAAAATTTATCAATTATCAATAATACTAGTAACTAAACTAAGTTTTTCCATTCCTTTAACATGTCAATATCCTCATTTAAACAACAATCTATTGTTACAAACATTCATTGGAATTTATCTCACCACTATATAAAATATATAGAAATCTAGTTTGCTAAAAATGGTTTAATTTAAGAAATTTGGATCACAATTTGCAATATATCAACTATGCATTATTTTCCATTTGTAAAAGTGCTAATCTAGTTATTATAAACCTAATGATATAATAAAACCCCAACTTAATTTTACAACCCCTCACTTGAATTTTTAAAAGTAGTAAATAGAATTAACATATTAAATCTAATTAAGCTTAATGAAACATCTAATAAAAATAAAACAAAAGAAGAAAATTTATACCTCCAAAATTATGAAATCCAACATGAAAATGAGCCTCCAAAATGCATGCTTCCCATCTCCAAAATCCATGTAAAAATGAGAAAGGAATAAAGGGTAGAGAATAAATAGGATTTTGTGCACTTTTATTGAATTTTTGTGGATTTTTAATGATTTTGTGTAATAAAATGAGGTGGGAAATTGGGGGGGGGGGCTGCCATGGGCATCATGGCCGGCCACAAGAGGAAGAGGAGAGAAAGAAATGAGTCATGAATCATGTAGAAACTTCCTCCAAATATCATCATCTTTATGTCTTTTCAACCTTTATGCATTTTCCTTTTCTTTTCTTTTCAAAAAAACAAATTTCTAGAAGGCACTTGAAGAATGAAGTGAGAGGGGCTGCCAAGATCAGCCAAAAATAGTGTGAGGGAGTAAAATATAGTGTGGTTTTGTTTGGGAAAAGATAAAAGTTATACCGCACTCCGTTTGCACTAATTTCACCGAAAAAAAAGCCTTTTTCTTCGATATTTTCTATCACCGGATAACAACCCTATTTCAATTCAAAAACCACATGATAAAATTTTGCTTAATGTATAATGATGCACAAAATTTGTTTGAACTCATTCCAGTTTGTAATTTTCCTGAATTAAATGTATTAGTGACGGCTTAAAATAATATTAAAATAATTAATTTCGGAAAATTTTTCAGAAATTTTGAAATCTCACCAGTGGCTCAATAAACACCAAATACTAACAATTACATAATTAGAATATTTATATTTAATTTTAAAATAAAGATATTTGTATTTTGACTTTTTACAGAAAACCCCCTTATTTTGCCGATTTTCCGAAATTTCACCAAAACGATTTTCACAATGTTACAATCTTCCCCCCTTAAAAAAATTCGGTCCCCGAATTTAAATTAAAACTCCCCCTCCAAATACTAAAACATTTATCAAAATACTCAAATCGTCGGGGCTCCGAAATCATCAATACATAACAAAAATCAACTCCGTCAAGCATAATGCAATCATCGGAGTTATGGCGAGAATAAAATATCATAACCCAATATGAAAACCATTATAATATACATCAATCTATAACTTATATATAGTGTGCATCATAGTGAAACCGTACAAATATCCGGATAAGGAAATATGCAAACCCCCTTTTTGAAAATTGCCATGTGATGCACGTGTCACGGCATAAGTAGCGGACGTTTATTTTTAAAAAAAATAGCTATATATATCTTTTATTTAACATACACGTCCCGTCTGGTTACTAAATCAAATAATAATCATTATGAAAATATACTGCTCAAACTGAAATCAATTCCAATCACATCAATAAAATGTCATGTGCGTCCGGTGCGCACTGAAATCGAAACCAAATGCAGAAACCATGAATACCCACAAAACAGAACTAAGTGCAACAGGTGTGCACCAAAAACATCTGTCAAGTGCAACGGGTGTGCACGACTCAACATCAGGTGCATCTAATCTGCACAAAACCCCGATTTAGTGCATCTGGTGTGCACAAAATCGCATTAAGTGCGCCAAGTCTGCGCAAGAATCCTAATCAGGTGCACATGGTGCACGAAAACATACATCGAACATCAAAATCGAAATCACAGTACAAAAATGCACGAAAACTAGGTCAAAACATATGTCAAAATCATGTGTTACCCCTATATACGAAATCAACTCAAAATCTCAAAATATGTAAAACCAAATCAAGTGTACTGGGTGTGTACTTAACAACATCAATACAACTGATATATGAAACACAAATAGAATGAAGGTACACACAGGAAATACCAATCGTAGAACAAAGTCCTCAAAATACAAAAATCCAATCAACGAAAATAGAAAATTCAAATCACTAAATCACAATCGTAACCACTATCGTCAATGTGCGCCTCTTTCCTCTGATGTCGACTGCTTCAAACTCGTTCTTTCATAGGTGTGCTAACTGCGCTACCAACGGCAATACTCGTGTCTAGAGCCTCCACATAGTCGATCCCTTCACTTGATATCCGGACTACATTAAACTTTTCGATCGATCCATCAAAATTCCATAATTCCCCGAGAGCTCAAAACTCAAGTACAGTTTAAAAATATCCGGTACATACCCCAGCATCGATGATCCAGCTGTAGAAGGGCAAACCCAAGCCTCACTAATGGCACAGCGGAACTGCCATAAACCCTAAGGTTCAAGGGCGTTCTCGTGGTCATTATGTCGAGTTAGGGTTTCATTCTTCTAGAGGGTCCATCGAAATACCTGCATGTTCTTCCGAATACTTTAAACTTAGGAAAATGGTTTTCTGATCATCGTTCGAACCCCTTTAACTTCATCCGGACGGCATGTGAATACCCTTCGTCCGCACGCTAAGCAATGCTTCAATCCTCAAGAATAACCAATACTCTAATGGTTATCGCATTCGAGCCGCAGCTTCCTCTGCCCGTGCGCTCGTGGTAACAGAACCACCCTCCGACATCGACGAAGATAGATCAAGGAACGAATGAAATACGGTGCAAGCAAATGTACATCCTAAGGCTCCTTAAGCAGAGTAGCGTATCGTAAGTATGCCGCGGACCATACCCACGGTACGTTACTCTACCTAAATCGCCTACTCCATCAACCAAGGGTCACCTAGACTTATACAGGGTTAAACCTAGCGCTCTGATACCAATTTTGTCACGACCCGAAAGTACGGAACGTGACCGGCACTTAGATTACGAAGCGTCTAGAGGCGCCACGTGACCTAAGTAAGCCGAAGCCCAGAAATCTAAACCATAAAAGAAGAAAAAGAAGAAAAGAAAATAAAACAAGTATAAAAACATCAGCAAAATTTACCAAAAATTTCGGCAGAGTCTCCTCTGCAAAACTGGCCCCTAAACGGGTACAACAAGTAAAATATGAATAAACAATAAAAAGCATCCCCAAACGGATGCTAGCTCAACGCCAACAGGCGGAGACAACCACCACAATCACAAAAATATACAACGCCAAAGGGCGAGGCTCAAATCTCAAAAGAAAACAAAAACCACCAGATCAGAATAACACATGCGTGACTCTAAGGTCGAAATAAGCAACTGGTCCAATAAACTTATCAAGTAATACAAATATGGTTGATGGAGCTTTCTAGATACAAATGAAATAATAAAAATACAGCGGCTGTTCAGATACAAATGAACCAACCTACCGTGCAAATCACCCGAAATGAAAATGATGTGCCAGCAACTGCCAAGGGAAACCTGTACATCGCACCTGAAAAGAATTTGGCACAACGGGGGTGAGTTGCCAACTCGTGAGTAGAAGACATCTACGAAAAGAAATCGAATGCACGACGCTATCCTAGGTCATAATAATACACTACTATATCCCAAACAACTAGTAATAGCAGGGTAATACTACGTGTAGGTGCAGATAATCCGTGTTCGTGTCAGTGCTTAATATAATACTATGTCATATGAAATGAAATGCATGCACCATGAATGTAAAGTAACAAATCCTGAAATCCAGATATACATGAATAAGAACTCTTTAGCTATTATCATAGTAAAGTGTGTATAAGCATCTGAAATCTCAACAATGAAATCCATAGAAATCCGTGTCAAGCATCGACACAACACATGTAATCTCAAGTCTCAATATGTCGGGCTCCGTCAGTCCGGATCGGCCCATATCATCAAATCCCACGACAACGGTCGGTATCCTCCGGATATCCGCCGCGCCAGACATCACCGGTAGGTAGCCTTCCCCTGCCAGGCTCATCGTCTACAACTCGATCTTCTTGCCCCGGGGTACCATACCGGGCCCACCATGTACCCGAGACGGTTCATCCACTCCTCGAATCGGGTCTCGAAATCCATCAGAAAACATGAAATACTCATGGTGGACGACACATACATCACGAGAAAACCGCATCTTATTTTAAAAAGAGAAGAGGAGAGAGAGAGAAGTTTTTATATATATTCTTGCGGTTTTCCCCAAAAATCCAGAAATCTCACAGAAATCCAAATCTCAAAATCATGAGTAGTATATGATAAATGTCGGCATATGCTCATAATACTGTGCGATAACATGAAAATATGAATGCAGGAATGTCTAAGTTATGAATATCATGTCTATACTAACATCAGAGAGTAATCACAATATTATATCGGTTTAGTTGTTAACTGATTCTATCAACAAAATATAATATGATCTAAAGTGTACGTGACATAGCAATTACCGATGATGATGTGTGTGAGCCGGTAAATAAGTGTGTGTGGAATATGCGCATCATCGGTAATGGTGCTGGTGTCCTAACCGGTAAAGTTTATATTGATTATAGCAACATATAAAAGAGCATGCACCATGATGGTTATAGTATGAATGTAAATGCAGGTGTGCATTATCCACTCCTCTGCGAGATACGAGTACAACTACCACTGTGTGAGTCGAACCTAAACCAATATCCATCTAACATCCTAAGGAACTAAACCTAAGAGACTAGTCAGTAGGAAACTAGAATCTACCTAAGGTCTGAATCATTATCTCCAATAGTCGGCGATTCCGCCTCAATAGCATCACGTACGTAGTACGGCTTCCTCGAATCAAGAGTGCGGATCAATCACCAAATCTAAGCTTCGTACGGTAAGATCCCTCGTACGGCATCCCAATATCGGGGTACGGTCAAGTATCTCCTGGGTGTCCCCTCATTCGTATAATGTCAAATGTATCTTATTGTGATTAAGTTATACGTATATGATATCGACATCAGGTCACACCAATATAATGTCGTAATCAAGTTATACATATATCATATAGCGATCAGTCACAAGTTACAGTCCGGGTACTATTCTAGCGTCCCATGTACATCAATATCACCACCACTCCTTATAACTTATATAATCCTGTTCATTATCTCATTCTCTAATGATCCGCTAACACTCAATACGACTGTATAGTCAAGAATCACGGCATCAAGCCAGTTATACTGTTTCATCATATCTCGGATATCATATCACATCAATGAAGTACCTATACGTGTTGTACATGTATGTATATACCTATACCTAGTTCTACATATATCCACATACACGCACCCCATGTCGAGTTTCAGTGTGTGCGTCGGTGTGTTCTATCTGAAACCTACGAAACTCTTCCAAGGTATTCATTCTCCGATATGGTCTTCCTAAATCTGTCTAGTCCAGCCTAGGGTCAATACTAGGGTCCTACTAGGGTCGCGTCTGGTCTCCTAATGTCAATAAGTACTACACCTATTCTACGTTGCGGGGGTGCTAAACGCCATCCACCCGACTTTCCCCCGTAGATATGCATCTACTCACCTGGTCCATGTCTGCCGACGACGGTGTCGCGATCCTCCTCTTCATCGCCCGTAGTCCACTTGAAGGGTACCTAAACGCAAACATATAAATAACATCGTAAACCGAATCACATACAAAAGTCAAACGATACAAGGAACAAGCATAGGTTAAAACCTATGTCTCGTCCACGCAAAAGCACCAAATACCGCTCGATATCGGTGTACAAACGCCGACTGATCGAGGTAGAAACCAATAAACAACCCGTAGTTTCAAAACCCATTACTTATAATATTAAACTTGGTTCAAATCATCGGAATCCTATAATCGATCAAATCATCCAATTCCGAAAACCTTGAAAATATCAATTCACCATTTTACTTCAAAACTTGACGTTTAATGAAACTAATGGTCATAATATTCATTAAATAACATAACTAAGTTACATAAACCATTATCATATTTTTATTACACTAATTTATATTACGAATAAATTTCTAGTTTGCAATTTTATCAATTTTCCACAACTTACAAGCAAAATTCCACAATTCCACAACAACACTTGATTTTGTATGAATTAATATATCAAACTACAATTTACAATGATAATGATATAATGAAACCTTAATTTATATTTTAAATCTCATTTATTTAATAATTTCCAAAAACTAGTTAGCAAAAATAGCAATTTTTATCAAAATTTATCAATTATCAATAATACTAGTAACTAAACTAAGTTTTTCCATTCCTTTAACATGTCAATATCCTCATTTAAACAACAATCTATTGTTACAAACATTCATTGGAATTTATCTCACCACTATATAAAATATATAGAAATCTAGTTTGCTAAAAATGGTTTAATTTAAGAAATTTGGATCACAATTTGCAATATATCAACTATGCATTATTTTCCATTTGTAAAAGTGCTAATCTAGTTATTATAAACCTAATGATATAATAAAACCCCAACTTAATTTTACAACCCCTCACTTGAATTTTTAAAAGTAGTAAATAGAATTAACATATTAAATCTAATTAAGCTTAATGAAACATCTAATAAAAATAAAACAAAAGAAGAAAATTTATACCTCCAAAATTATGAAATCCAACATGAAAATGAGCCTCCAAAATGCATGCTTCCCATCTCCAAAATCCATGTAAAAATGAGAAAGGAATAAAGGGTAGAGAATAAATAGGATTTTGTGCACTTTTATTGAATTTTTGTGGATTTTTAATGATTTTGTGTAATAAAATGAGGTGGGAAATTGGGGGGGGGCTGCCATGGGCATCATGGCCGGCCACAAGAGGAAGAGGAGAGAAAGAAATGAGTCATGAATCATGTAGAAACTTCCTCCAAATATCATCATCTTTATGTCTTTTCAACCTTTATGCATTTTCCTTTTCTTTTCTTTTCAAAAAAACAAATTTCTAGAAGGCACTTGAAGAATGAAGTGAGAGGGGCTGCCAAGATCAGCCAAAAATAGTGTGAGGGAGTAAAATATAGTGTGGTTTTGTTTGGGAAAAGATAAAAGTTATACCGCACTCCGTTTGCACTAATTTCACCGAAAAAAAAGCCTTTTTCTTCGATATTTTCTATCACCGGATAACAACCCTATTTCAATTCAAAAACCACATGATAAAATTTTGCTTAATGTATAATGATGCACAAAATTTGTTTGAACTCATTCCAGTCTGTAATTTTCCTGAATTAAATGTATTAGTGACGGTTTAAAATAATATTAAAATAATTAATTTCGGAAAATTTTTCGGAAATTTTGAAATCTCACCAGTGGCTCAATAAACACCAAATACTAACAATTACATAATTAGAATATTTATATTTAATTTTAAAATAAAGATATTTGTATTTTGACTTTTTACAGAAAACCCCCTTATTTTGCCGATTTTCCGAAATTTCACCAAAACGATTTTCACAATGTTACAATTACCGTGCACCAAGAACATCTCCTTAGTCCTTCTCAGGTACTTAAGAACGCTCTTTACTTCTATCCAATGTTTCTCATCGGGGTTGGACTGATACCTGCTTACGACGCTGAGTGCGTAAGGTATATCTAGTCTAGAACATAACATCGCATACATTATCGACCCCACCACCGAAGCATAGGGTACAATGATCATGTGAGCCCTCTCCTCATCAGTCTTGGGAGACATCTCTTTGGAGAGGGTGATTCCGTGACAAGCAGGTAAATTACCGCGCTTGGAATCTTCCATACTAAACCTCTTTAGTACGGTATCTATGTACCTTGACTGTGACGTCCCAACATTCTTTTAGATCTGTCACGATAGATCTTAATCCCTAGAATGTATGAGGTATCACCCAGGTCTTTCATAGAGAACTTCTGTGACAAGAACAGCTTGGTCGATTGTAGCATAGGAATATCATTTCCTATCAGGAGAATGTCATCTACGTATAAAACGAGGAATACCACAGTTCTCCCTATAATCTACTTATAAATACAAGGTTCATCTGCATTTTTGATAAAGTCAAATTCTTTGACTGTCTCATCAAACCAGATGTTCCAACTCCGCGATGCCTGCTTTAATCCATAAATGGATTTAAGCAACTTGAACACCTTTCCGTTGCTCCCATTGTCAATGAAACTCTCTGGTTGATTCATGTAAACATACACTTATAAACTTCCATTTAGAAAAGAGGTTTTAACATCCATCTGCTAGATGTCATAGTCATGGAAGGCAGCAATGGAAAGTAGGATCCGAATGGACTTAAGCATAGCTACTGGTGAAAAAGTTTCTTCATAGTCCAATCCCGGTCTTTGACGAAAACCTTTAGCAACAAGTCTAGCTTTGTAGGTTTCTACATGTCCATCTACACCAATCTTCTTTTTGAAAATCCATTTGCATCCAACGGGTTTTACCCCAGGAGGAGCAGCATCCAAAGTCCATAATTTATTGGTGTATATGGATTCCATCTCGGATCGCATAGCATCCAGCCACCGAGTCTTTACTTATGATGTCTTGCTGAAAACTAGTCAGTTCATCATCATCAATGATTCAATCCTCTCGATCCCCGTCTACGAGAAAACCATGGTATCTCTCGGGTGGATGAGACTGCCTACTAGATCTGCAGAGTTGAATAGGCACGTCAGGTTCCTTTGAAACTTCAGGTTCTACTAAGTCTTCAGTAATAGTTTATGGTTCTGGAATTTTTTCTAGTTCCATTGCGCTCCCACTAATCTCTTTTTCAAGAAAGTGAGTTTCTATAAAGCGGGCATGATGAGAAAAAAATTCCTTTTGTTTCTCAGCGTAATAGAAATAATACCCCCTAGAGTTCTTAGGGTATCCCACAAACTTACACAATACTGAACGTGCTTCGAGCTTGTCCGGATGAACCTTTTTGACAAAGGTAGAGCAACCCCATATTTTAAGATACTTAAGACAGGGTTTCTTCCCACTCCACATTTCATATGGAGCGGTAGGTGCAGACTTAGTTGGAACCTTATTCAATAGGTATGCAGCAGATTCTAGTGCATAACCCCATAAGGATGGCGGTAACTCAGCATTACTCATCATAGAACGCACCATATCAAGTAAGGTGCGATTCCGTCTTTCTAATACACTGTTGTATTGTGGTGTGTACGGAGGAGTAAGCTGAGAGAGAATTCCATTCTCTTTTAGATATTTCAGGAACTCGGCACTTAAGTATTCACCACCCGGATCAGATCGGAGCATCTTGATACTTTAGCCGGTTTGCTTTTCCGCTTCATTCTTATACTCCTAGAATTTCTCAATGGCCTCGGATGTATGCTTCATCAAGAATACATGTCCATATCTTGAGAAATCATCAGTAAAAGTAATGAAGTAGGAATAGCCACTTCTTTCATGCGTAGACATTGGCCCACACACATCAATGTGTATGAGTCCCAGGAGCTCAGTGGCTCTTTCTCCGTGGTTAGTAAACAGAGTTTTGGTCATCTTTCCTCTGATACATGATTGACAAGTTGCATATGATTAACATTCAAATGGATATAAATATCCATCTTTATGTAATTTAGTTAATCGTGTTTCATTGATATAACCAAGTCTACAATGCTATAAGAAAGCTTGATTTGATTCTGGAGCCTTTCTTTTTAGTGTGTTTTGGACGTTGAAAACTTGATGTTGATTGAGAACGTATATTCCGTTATTCAGTGTACTCGACCCAATCATTTCATTATTTAGGTGAATATTTATGACATTGCTTTCAAGTGCAAAATTATATCCTTCATTAGATAACAAAGATACAGATATTATATTACACATCATACTGTGTACACAAAAGCAGTTATGTAACAACAAAATATGTCCACTCGTCAATCCAAGGTGATATTCTCCTATTGCAACAGCATCCACACTGGTTCCGTTGCCAACCCTGAGGGTCATATCACCTTTCCTCAAAACTCTATGGCTTCTCAGCGCCTGCAAAGAATTACAGATGTGAGATCCTGATCCGGTATCCAATACCCAGGAAGTAGGGTTAATAGAAAAACGGTTTTCAATCACGAACACACCTGAATTCGAAGCCATAACTTGCTTCGTGTCCAGATTCTTGGCTTTTAAAGCCCGGCAATCCTTCTTCCAATGTCCCTTCTTATGACAGTAGAAGCGCTCTTCCTTTATGGCTCCTCCTCCTGTCTTTTCATTTCCCTTACCTTGCACCTTCTGCACACCTCCTCTTGGTTTGGTGGGGGCCTTCTTCTTCTTCCCCTTGTCCTTAACCTTGGATTTAGCGGAAGAAGATATCCCGAGAAACAGAGTGGGTGTTTACTTGGATTTCTTCAAGGTGCCCTCTGCCACCCTCAACATGTTGAGGAGCTCAGAAAGTGTGACTTCCAACTTTTGCATATTGAAGTTCAATACGAATTGGGCATAAGTGGAGAGAAAGGACCGTAGAATTAAGTCGGTATACAACCCATTCTCCAACGTAGTTCCCTGGTCCACAAGCTTTTCGATGGGAGTAATCATCTTTAGGACGTGGTCCCCAACAAATGATCCGACAACCAAACTCGCTTGAAATAATTTTTTTGAGGTCTCGTATCTTGCGATATGAGATTGCTCTCCATATAAATATTTGGTATGGAGGATGATGGAAGCAAGGTCCATCTTCTCATGCTGCCTTTGATGTTCATTATCCATGGAAGCCAGCACGAGGCACTTGGCTTTCGCGCAATCTAGATCCTAAGTCTTACGGACCTCAATGTCCTCGACCGAGAATGTCAGACCTGGAATAGGGGGTGCTTTAGCCATGAGGACGTATGCAACCTTATCATAAGTAAGGGCCATTTGGTCGTTCCTCAGCCAGTCTTTATAGTTTGGCCCAATCAGTTTTTTTTATCTAGTATAAGCTTAAGTCCCTGAAAGTATGTCTTAGCACCACCACTAGATTTATACAAGCATCAAGTATGCAATTTTTAAAAATCTAGAGTGCTAAGCTATACTAACCTAGAATCTAACTAGAGTATTAGGGTTTTCTAAGCATGAAAACAAGTTCTATGCTAAGTGAAGAGGGTTAAAACATTTGTAGACCGGTCCTTCACTTCTAAAGCTCCAAGTAATAGTCCCTAGAACTCCTCTTGACTCCACTTGAAGAAAGGATCGAGCTTGCTTTTTGATCTTTGAAGCCATAGATGATCCACCTCGAAGTCTCTCTGACTTAAGCTATCTCTTCACTAATCAAAGTATTAGTGAAGCAAACAACCTAATCTAATAGGCTAGATTAGAGTAGGTTGATGAAATAGGAATTTTTCTCTCTTTAGAAATATTTTCCTCTCTCTTTTTTCAACTCAAGAAAAACCCTAGTGGGCTCTCAAGAGGATGAAGGAGATGAACTTGGGTGAATAAAAATATCTAATAATCAAGTGAGAGAGTGAGGCATGAGATAAAGATAAGGTTGTGATGAAATAAAAATATCTAAGTGCAAGACAAAAATGATGATGAGTCATGGCTTTTACATGCCTCTACAAGCATCCAAGCCATGCTCATTATCCACTCATTTTTATTTTCCTTAAAACATTAAATCATCACAAATATCTTTAGGTCATGTATGAGTCTCATACACCCATGTTCTATGTATCATCAATCATGATACAATTCATTATATATTTATATATATATATATATATAAGGAAGAGAAGAAAATAATTAGTGAGCATTAATATTAGTTAATATATAAATATATCAAATATAAATATATATCAAATTATTAAATTAACACTTGATTCAATAATCCGGTTATATCATATATAACCGACTAATATCATTTATATGTATATCAAATTATCAAATCAACACTTGATTAAATAACCCGGTCATATCACATATAATCGACAACATTCATTATACTATATCAAATCAACACTTGATTCAATAATCCGGTCATATCGTATATAACCGGCCAATATCAAATATATATATATACATATAACATATCATTGAATCAACACTTGATTCAATAATCCGGTTATATCACATATAACCTAACCGATATCAAATATCGCCAGATTAGAATACGGTATCACATACTCGTATTTAATCAAGCTCCCGCACATATCAGCATATGTGCCCTACTTCGTTTCGCATGAGCTAGGAAACCTCTGTGTGGGACTCTAAGGACTTGTCAATACGCCAGCAGTAGGTAATGATCACATCAGTCACCCACAAGCCGTCAGCGGTACTACCTGGACGTAACGGCTACCCAGGTATTAAGCGAATAGAAGATCCACAAGCAAACTTGTCCAAACTCCTATGAAGCCTATAAGTAACACTTACCGTACAGTCCGGTCTCATCATCTGATATGTTGCATATCGAGTCTAGGGGTGAAATCGTCAGACCCCAGTAACTTAATAAGTCATGCCGATGTGTGGCATATAACCTTTCGAGAAACTACTGATAACACTTACCAGTAAATCTCATCAGCCCTGGCCAGGGACTTGCTGTTATAGCTAATCGAGCATAACACAACATCAACTCCCAATACCGGGAGACACGAAACCCCTCCTATCGCTCACTGCCTCCATATGACTCGGGACTGTACCCAAAATCCACCTGTTTGCACGACTCCTTTGAGCCATGGTAGAGAAGAACTCAAAGCACAGTGGGAACCACACAAGACACTATGATGATCTCGGGTCTACAGATTAACCTGTACAAGTGTCACCAGAGAACTGCTATCTGACGATAGGTATGGTACCATCTAGGAGTTCTTGGCGAGTCCTATTCGGTGTACTCATTCTCTAATAAGCACCTGTATACAATCTTTAATGTCAAACACCAATGGTTGTGGGATCAACCATCGCCCCATACAGGGTCAAGAAATGTACACACTAGTCTACTCTGGAATATCGATGCTCTGTCTCGATACTCCCTCAACTATGAACTGTTAAAGGATGTGCTTGTAGACTACACAAGCCCCACTAGTATGATCTGCATCATAGTCCTGTTAGTCAAGACAACATCCTAAGGGCTATATCAACATGTATCAGAGAGACGGTATAGTAATACAATTGTACATGTTAATATAAAGAGCAACCAGATAGCGTACTATCATATCGAGCAAGAAAGTCCTATATATATATATCCACTATAATATACAATAATGGCCTCTAGGGCATACATATTCGTAACAATCTCCCACTTGCACTAAGGACAGTTGTTGTAGTATCGCATACCCAACAACCCAAAAAGTCTCTCAAACCGCGTCTCGGGAAGGGCCTTCGTGAGTAGATCCGCTCTGTTGTCCTTCGTGTCAACTCTCCTGACCTTGATCTCCCGACGATCAACTATCTCCCGGATCAGGTGATACTGCCTAAGAATATGTCTGGATTGCTGATGGGACCGGGGTTCCTTGGCTAAAGCCACAGATCCTTTGTTATCACAATACAAGGGTAATGGATCCTCAATGGATGGAACCACACCAAGTTCAACAATGAACTTATTTATCCAGATAGCCTCTTTGGCAGTATCGTTGGCAACGATGTATTCAGCCTCCTTCGTCTAGTCTGCCAGGGTATCGTTCTTGGAACTCTTCCAACAAGCCGCCCCTGTATTGAGGGTGAAGACAAAACCCGAGACCGACTTGCTGTCGTCCTTATCACTCTGGAAGCTTGAATCGGAAAAGGACTCCACTTGGAGTTCACCGTTACCATACACCAAGAACATCTCTTTATTCCTTCTCAAGTACTTAAGAATGTTCTTCATAACTGTCCAGTGCTTCTCCGCAGGATCTGATTGATACCTACTTACCACACTAAGTGCGTAAGCTACATCCGGTATGGTGCATAACATCGCGTACATGATAGACCCAACTGCAGAAGTATAGGGTATCACGGTCATGCGAGCCCTCTCCAAATCAGTCTTGAGAGATATCTCTTTGGAGAGAGTGATTCCTGAACAAGCGGGTAAATTACCACGCTTAGAACCTTCCATACTAAATCTCTTTAGTATGGTGTCAACGTACCTGGATTGGGACAATCCTAATATCCTTTTAGATCTATCTCTATAGATCTTAATCCCCAGGATGTAGGAGGCATCACCCAGATCTTTCATGGAGAACTTGTGTGATAGGAAGAGTTTGACCGAGTGTAGCATAGGAACATCATTTCCTGTCAAGAGTATATCATCCATGTACAATACGAGGAAGACAACCTTACTCTTTACAACCTTTTTGTATATACTAGGTTCATCTACGTTTTTGATGAAGTCAAACTCTTTGACTGCCACATCAAAACAAATGTTCCAGCTCCGCAATGTCTGCTTTAATCCGTAGATTGATTTAAGCAGCTTGTACACCTTTCCGCTGCTCCCACTATCTACGAAGCCCTCTGGCTGTGTCATATACACGCTCTCTTCTAAATCACCATTTAGAAAAGCGATCATGACGCCCATCTGCCAGATTTCGTAGTCATGGTATGCAACAATGGCAAGTAGGATCCTGGTGGACTTAAGCATAGCCACTGGAGAAAAGGTTTCATCATAGTCGACACCTAGTCGTTGACGAAAAACTTTCGCTACAAGTCTAGCTTTGAAGGTCTCAACCTTTCCATCTACACCAAGTTTCTTCTTAAAGATCCACTTGCTCCCAATGGGTTTCACCACTTCAGGAGCAACTTCCAAAGTCCATACTTTGTTAGTGTATATGGATTCCATCTTAGGTCGCATAGCATCCAGCCATTTCACAGAGTCCCCACTTGTGATGGCCTGCTCGAAATTAGTTGGGTCATCATCTTCCATGATGCAATCCTCACTCCCACCATCTATGAGAAAACCGTAGTATCTCTCAGGTGGATGAGGAACCCTACTAGATCTGCGGAGTGGCTGAGATTCGTCGGGGACTATTGAATCCTCCGATTCTGTTGGAAATATGCATGCCCTAGAGACTATTATTGTATGATATAGTGGATGCTTGGAAATATATATAGAGGACTTTCTTGCTCGACATGATAGTATGCTATCTAGTTGCTCTTTATCTTAACATGTACACTTGTATTATTATACTGTCTCTCTAATACATGTTGATAAAGCCTTTAGGATGTTTGCTTGACTACCAGGACTATGATGCGGATCATACTACTAGGACTTGTGTTGTCCACAAGCACATCCTTTAATTGTTCCTATTCGAAGGAGTATCGAGACAGGGCATCGATATTTCAGAGTAGACTAGTGTGTATGTTTCTTGACCCTGTAGGGGGCGATGGTTGATCTCATAACCATTGGCGTTTGACATCAAAGATTGTACACAGGTGCTCATTATAGAATGAGTACACCGAACATGACTCGCCGAGAACTCTTAGATAGTACTATACCTATCGTCAGATAGCAGTTCTCTAGTGACACTGGTACAGGTTAGTCTGTAGATCCGAGACCGTTATAGTGTCTTGTATGGTTCCCGCTATGCTTTGATTTCCTCCCTACCATGGCTCAAAGGAGTCAAGCAAACAGGTGGATTTTGGGTACAGTCCCGAGTCACATGGAGGCAGTGAGCGATAGGAGGGGTTTCGTCTCTCCAGGTATTGGGAGTTGATGTTGCGCTATACTCGATTGGCTATAACAGTAAGTCCTTGGCAAGGGCTGATGAGATTTACTGGTATGTATTATTAGTAGTTTCTCGAACCGTTATGAGCCATACATCGGCATGACTTATCAAGTTACTGGGTTTGACGATTCCACCCCTAGACTCTATATGCGACATATCAAACGAAGAGACCGGACTGTACGGTAAGTGTTACTTATAGGCTTCATGGGAGTTTGGACAAGCTTGCTTGTTGATCTTCTAATCGCTCATTACCTGGGTAGCCGTTACGTCCAGCTAGTACCGCTGACAGCTTATGGGTAACTGATATGATCATTACCAACTACTGGCGTATTGACGAGTCTTTAGAGTCCCACACAGAGGTTTTCTAGCTCAAGCGAAACGAACTAGGGCACATATGCCGATATGTGCGGGAGCCTGATTAAATAAAATTATGTGATACCGTATTCTAATCTGGCGACATTTGATATTGGTTAGGTTATATGTGATATAACCAGATTATTGAATCAAGTGTTGAATTGATAATGTGATATACAGATAACTGATATTAGTCGGTTATATATGATATAACCGGATTATTAAATCAAGTGTTGATTTAATAATTTGATATATATTATATTTGATATAATTATATATTAACTAATATTATTGCTCACTAATTATTTTCTTCTCTTAATATATATATATATATATATATATATATATATATATATATATATTATGAAGCATGGTTGGATTTTCTATTTTGAGAAAATAGAAATAAGAGGTGGAAAATAGGGAGACTTTTGAGGAATGTGTGAAGCATGGCTTTGTTCATTATCATATTCATTTGCATTCACTATTGAAGCATGGTTGGATTTTATCATTGAGAAATAATCCATGCTTCAATAAGTGAGATGAATGAGAGAGCCATTCATCAGTTGATCTTTTTTCATGCAAGCTCATTTTTGCAAGCTCTCTCCAATTCTCATCTTCTTCCTCCTCTACTCTTTTCCATGAGTTGGAAAATAAAGAGTTAGAGAATTCTTAGTCAGCTAATACACCTACTTCATCATCCTAGTCTAGATTAGCACTTTGGACTAGGTTGTTTACTTCACTAATATTAGATTAGTGAAGAGGTAGTTTGACCTAGAGAAACTTTGGATGGATCATCTTCGGCACAAAGATCACGAAGCAAGCTCGTTCCTTCTTTAAGTGGAGCTACGAAGAGTTGTAGGGACTACAACCTGGAGCTTTAGAAGAGAAGTACTTGGTCTACAAAGCTTGTAGTCTCCATCTCTTAGTATAGAACTTGCTATATGTTCATATAAACCCTAATAATCTAGTTAGATCGTAGGTTAGTGTTGCTTAGCACCCAAATTTTTTTAAAATAGCATGCTTGATGCTTGTATTGACCTTGTGGTGGTGCTAGGATACACTTTCATGGTATCAGAGCCAGGCTAGAACATTAGGGTATGTCTTTACGACGTTAAAGTGTTCGATCGGTTTTCGAAGCCCAGTTTTTGACAAGTTTCTGTCCATTTTTCAAAATTTGAAATTTTCGAGATTAAAAATATGCAGAAATTCGTGCAGGGTATCTAATGGAGCCCTAAGAAATTCGAGGCACCAATTCCATCAAAGAGCCGCAGAACTGTGGCCTAACCCCATGTTTGGCCGCGGTTCCGCCGCAATTTTGTGGTATGATGGCATCATTTTTCTTGTGCTGCTCCATTATTTTATTTGGTACTTTCTGAGTGCTTTTAGTGATGATCAATTTGTTGAGGTCTCTGCGATTTGTGAGTGTTTGATAAGTCGATCAAACTGTTTATCGTCGTCTAGATTATGATGATATGTGATACAATTTTTAAAATCCAAAATAATTAGTTTTGTGAAAAATAGTTTGTAATTGTAAATCTAGCGTTTTAGTCTCGTTTTGATCGATTGCCACGAAATTTTGATTCGGATTAAAACTCTGTCGCAATCGCGTATAGTCCGTGAACACCTAGTCGGGAATCTTGTTGAATTATTGGACTGCTTATTGAAAAGAGTAGAGGAAATTGCGGATAAGATATTCCGGGTTTATGATGTCTAAGGAAATTGCGGATTCTAATTATTGTTGTTTTTCATTTCTTTTCTGCTACCGTATGTGGAATATGCGGGATATCCCCGATCTCGTTGCTATATGTCAACGACATTCGGGACACGCATATTTACTTACGTTGATGACATGTGATGTTTATGTGTTGTTGTGATATGTTATATTGGATCGTCGTGATTGAATAGCCGGGGTTTTTGCGTGATGAGAGTTTTTCAATTTTCATTCATGTAAAATATGTACATAATATTCTTTTATTGGGAAACTTCCGGGTTGAGGATGATGTCACCATTGATGTATATTATTTACTTTTTCGCATTAGGATAGACCCAAGGCGGGGAGCATAAGTAACCGGGTTCTGGAGTCCAGTGGGAGACCATCTCGAGGAGTCGAGACCGGGTCTCCTAACTATAGAATTGGCAGGGTTACTTGCCGCTCTCATAGGGGTCTAGGGATGTGGGTTTGGCTATTCATCACGACCGTGGAATCCGTGTTTTTCATTACTGGCTGAATTTAAAACATGGACCTCCTAATATATTCAATATTTCATATGTTGAGTTCTGCTGCTTGAGTTCTGTGATGTGATCATATAACTGTGTGAGACACATGCTATATATATATATATATGATACATATAATAAACGTTGCTTATGTTTTTCACCCGCGCTAGTCTAGCCCCAGCTCTGCCGTTAGTTAAGTAACCTAACGGTGCATGACGGGGCCCTGTGGCGAATGCTGATGGCCTAAGCGTACGTTCTATTTTTGTTTATTTTCTGTGATGTTTAGGAAAACATAAATGACGGGACTTAATTAATGAGATTAATGGAAAGAAAAGAAACTTAAAGATGTTGTAGAATCAAAATTTTTAAAAAGGTAGCTCTAGTTCTTGCTTTGCATAGTGGAATTCCTTGATGAATATCCAGCACCTCATTCGATATGGAAAGAGCTGATATCTCTTCACCGGGGTGACCTTTTTAGCAAAACTAGCAAATGCTACAACCCACTCGGTATTTTTGATAGCTTCTCTAGTTCTTGCTTTGCGTAGTGGTATTCCTTGATGAATATCCAGCACCTCATTCGATGAGGAAAGTGCCGAGATCCCTTCTCCGGAAGTGACCTCTTTAGCAAAACTAGCAAATGCTATAAAAATCACTCCTTTTCAAATCACTTGATTCCACAATGATATTAAGTTCATTACGTTAAAGGTTTTAATCAAAACCAATCGTAGCCCTCCGTCATTTCAGATAAATGCTATTTAGTATTCGTGCTGCGTTTGTTGACCTTGTCAAGGCGCAGTGTGCGTTAGCTGATTAGTGCTTATCTACCGCATGTGATTCGATTGGATTAGGGTAGTCGTACGGTTTTGTTGACCTTGTTAAGGGTCGTACGGGTGGGTTTAATTCAATCACGAAATGACGGGTTGAATTTGACTAGCGCTTATGATTTGTTGACCTTGTTAAGGTCATAAGTTACTAGGGGTAAAAACAGATATTGGGAATTTCAAGTGTTGAAATTTGCAATGAGATTGCATACCTTCTATAAGATAGTTGGATCCCGATACCCACTGCGAGCAAGAGTAACTCCTGAGAATGTTTTCCACTTTACAATTAGCTGATCTAGTAGGTGTCTAAGAAAGGTGTTAACGGGGTTATGCCCCTGCGGAAACGAGGTTATTTAATTATTTCCATGCGAAAGCATGGGGAGACTACCTCGGAGTACCAATACCTGCCTGGCTGACCGATTGGCGAACTTGTACGGTGTAATTAATCCCGGCTAATCTTACCTTTTAGGGTTTGAAGGAATATTTGATAAAAACAGTGGGAGCCATCCTGATTAGATACGATAATAACCAATATAATCTTGCAAGAGCGCACGCTAAAGTTTTTCCTTCTCTCTCTCCAGGTAACGACCAATGACACGCCTTAATCAAGATAATAATATGGATGTATTGACCGAACCCACTTATTATACTGAGCTAGGGAATGACGGTTCCGCTCTATCTTATAACTGTCATAAGTCTGAGTAAGAAATAGGAGAATATCAGGATTCCCATGTAACCCGAACGAAGAAAGAGCATGCTGATGCATCTTCTTCGGGTATGTTCGTTACCGAGAACTGTTTCTCAGTTTGCTCTACGTCCTGGGTATTGGATACCGAATCAGGATCCCACGTCTATAATTTGTTACATTAGCTAAGAAGAGGTAGAGAACTAGGAAAGGGTGATATGTTTCTAAAAGTAAGGAATTGAGCAATTGTTGCAGCCAAACCAGTTGGTGAATATCACCTTGTATTACCAAATGGTAATACAATGATTCTGAACGACTGTTATTACGTACCAAATATGATGTGTAATATTATATCAGTTTCTTTATTACATAAAGAAGGATATAACTTTTTATTGGAGGATAATGTTATGAACATTTTTCTAAATCAAGTGTTGATTGGGTTTGGTACGTTATGTAATGGTATATATGTTCTAAATCAAACGACAGTTCTAAGCATACAGAACACATACAAGAGGAAAAGTTCAGAAATGAACGAAGCCTTCTTGTTGCATTGTAGACTGGGTCATATCAATGCGACAAGACTAGCTAAGTTACATAAAAATGGATATTTGAATCAGTTCGAATTTACATCGTATGAAACTTGCGAGTCATGTCTCAAAGGGAAGATGACCAAAAATCCGTTTACTGGACACAGAGAAAGAGCTACTGAACTCTTAGGACTGATACATAGTGATGTATGTGGTCATATGTCTACACATGACAGGAATGGTTCCTCATACTGCATTACATTCACCGATGATCTCTCAAGATACGGACATGTGTTCCTAATGAAACACAAATCTGAATCTTTTGAGAAATTCAAGGAATATAAGAATGAAGTAGAGAACCAGACGGGTAAAAGTATTAAAATCCTACGATCTGATTAGAGAGGGGAATACTTAAGCACGGAATTCCGAGATTATTTAAAAGAGAATAGGATTCTCTCTCAGCTTACTCCTCCGTATACACCACAGCACAACGGAATATCGGAGCAGAGGAATCGCACCCTATTAGATATGGTGCGCTCTATGATGAGTACTGCTGAGTTACCTATTTACTTTTGGGGTTATGCACTTGAGACAGCTGCATACCTATTGAATCAAGTTCTATCAAAATCTATGCCAAAAACACCATATGAGATATGGAGTGGAAAGAGACCATATCTTAAACGAGTTAAGATATGGGGTTGTCCGGCCTATGTTAAAAAACAGAATCCGGACAAACTTGAGGCACGATCAGTTCTTTGTAAGTTTGTGGGATATCCTAAAAATTCATATGGATATATCTTCTACCACACCAAGGAACAAAAGGTGTTTGTTTCTCAATATGCCGCCTTTCTAGAAAAGGAATTTCTTATGAAAGAAATTAGTGGTAAAGAGGTAGAGCTGGAAGAAGTTCCAGCTACACAACCTACAACTGATGATTTGATAGAACCGGAGGATCCAATAGTCTCCGACGAACCTCAGCCACTCCGCAGATCTAGTAGGGTTTCTCATCCACCTGAGAGATACTACGGTTTTCTCATAGACGGTGGGAGCGAGGATTGCATCATGTAAGATGATGAACCAACTAGTTTTGAGCATGCCATAAAAAGTGAGTACTCTGTGAAATGGCTAGATGTTATGCGACTTTGAGATGGAATCCATGTACACCAACAAAGTATGGACTTTGGAAGTTGCTCCTAAAGGGGTAAAACCCATTGGGAGCAAGTGAATCTTTAAGAAGAAACTTGGTGTAGATGGAAAGGTTAAGACCTTCAAAGATAGACTTATAGCAAAAGGTTTTCGTCAATGACCAGATGTCGATTATGATGAAACCTTTTTTCCAATCGCTATGCTTAAGTCCATCAAGATCCTACTTGCCCTTGCTGCATACCATGACTACGAAATCTGGAAGATGGATGTCAAGACCGCTTTTCTAAATGGTGATTTAGAAGAGAGCGTGTACATGACTCAGCCAAAGGGTTTCGTAGACAGTGGGAGCAGCGGAAAGGTGTGCAAGCTGCTTAAATCAATCTACGGATTAAAGCAGGCATCGCGGAGATAGAACATCTGTTTTGATGTGGCGTTCAAAGAGTTTGACTTCATAAAAATGTAGATGAACCTTGTATTTACAAAAAGGTTGTAGAGAGTAAGGTTGTCTTCCTCGTATTGTACGTGGATGCCATACTCTTGATAGGAAATGATGTTCCTATGCTGCACTAGGTCAAGCTCTTCTTATCACAAAAGTTTTTCATGAATGATCTAGGTGATGCCTCCTACATCCTGGGGATAAAGATCAATAGAGATAGATCTAAGCGGATGTTGGGATTGTCCCAATCCAGATACAATGATAGCATACTAAAGAGGTTTAGTATGAACAATTCTAAGCGTGGTAATTTACCCGCTTGTTCAGGAATCACTCTCTCCAAAAAGATGTCTCCCAAGACTGATTTGGAGAGGGCTCACATGCAAGGGATACCCTATGCTTCTGCAGTTGGGTCAATCATGTATGCGATGTTATGCACCAGACCGGATGTTGCTTACGCACTTAGTGTGGTAAGCAGGTATCAGTCAGATCCTGGCGAAAAGCACTGGACAGCTGTGAAGAATATTCTTAAGTACTTGAGAAGGACTAAAGAAATGTTCTTGGTGTATGGTAACGGTGAACTCCAAGTGGAGTCCTTTACCGATTCGAGCTTCCAGAGTGATAAGGACGACAGTAAGTCGGTCTCGGGTTTTATCTTTACCCTCAATGGAGGGGCGGTATGTTGGAAGAGTTCCAAGCAAGATACCGTAGCAGACTCGACGATGGAGGCTGAATACAACGCTTCCAACGATGCTGCCAAAGAGCCTGTATGGATGAAGAAGTTCATTGCTGAACTTGGTGTGGTTCCATCCATTGAGCATCCAATACCTTTGTATTCTGATAACAATGGAGCAATGGCTTTGGCCAAAGAACCCCGGTCCCATCAGCGATCCAGACATATTCTTAGGCGGTATCACCTGATTCGGGAGATAGTAAATAGCCGGGAGATCAAGGTCAGAAGAGTAGATACGAAGGACAACACGACGGATCCACTCGTGAAGGCCCTTCTCCAGACGCAGTTTTAGAGACTTTTTTTGATGTTGGGTATGAGATACTACAACAACTGGCCTTAGTGCAAGTGGGAGATTGTTGGGAATATGTATGCTCTAGAGGCCATTATTGTATGATATAGTGGATGCTTGGACATATATATAGAGGAATTTCTTGCTCGACTTGATAGTATGCTATCTAGTTGCTCTTTATCTTAACATGTACACTTGTATTATTATACTGTCTCTTTGATACATATTGATAAAGCCCTTAGGATGTTTGGTTGACTACCAGGACAATGATGTGGATCGTACTACTGGGACTTGTGTAGTCCTCAAGCACATCCTTTAACAGTTCCTAGTCAAGGGAGTATCGAGACAGGGCATCGATATTCCAGAGTAGACTAGTGTGTACGTTTTTTGACCCTGTAGGGGGCGATGGTTGATCCCATAACCATTGGTGTTTGACATCAAAGATTGTACATAGGTGCTCATTAGAGAATGGGTACACTAAACAGGACTCGCCGAGAACTTCTAGATGGTACCATACCTATCGTCAGATAGCAGTTCTCTGGTGACACTGGTACAGGTTAGTCTGTAGACCTGAGATCGTTATAGTGTCTTGTGTGGTTCCCACTGTGCTTTGATTTCCTCCCTATCACGACTCAAAGGAGTCGTGCAAACAGGTGGATTTTGGGTACAGTCCCGATCACATGGAGGCAGTGAGCGATAGGAGGGGTTTTGTCGCTCCCTGTATAGGGAGTTGATGTTGCGCTATGCTCGATTGGCTATTGCAGTAATTCCCTGGACAGGGCTGATGAGATTTACTGGTAAGTGTTATCAGTAGTTTATCGAACCGTTATGAGCCATACATCGGCATGACTTATTAGGTTACTGGGGTCTGACGATTCCACCCCTAAACTCGATATGCAACATATCAGACAAAGAGACCGGACTTTATGGTAAGTGTTACTTATAGGCTTCATTGGAGTTTGGACAAGCTTGCTTACTGATCTTCTAATCGCTCAATACCTGGGTAGCCGTTACGTCCAGCTAGTACCGCTGACGGCTTGTGGGTAACTGATGTGATCATTACCTACTGCTGGCGTATTGATAAGTCTTTAGAGCTCCACGCAGAGGTTTCTTAGCTCAAGCGAAAAGAAGTATGGCACATTTGCTGATATGTGCGCGAGCCAGATTAAATATGAGTATGTGATACCGTATTCTAATCTGGCGACATTTGATATCGGTTAGGTTAAATGTGATAAAACCGGATTATTGAATCAAGTGTTGATTTGATAATATGATATACAGATAAATGTTATTAGTCGGTTATATGTGATATAACCAGATTATTAAATCAAGTGTTGATTTAATAATTTGATATATATTATATTTGATATAATTATATATTAACTAATATTATTTCTCACTAATTATTTTCTTCACTTAATATATATATTAATATATATATGATATATGTATATATATTTATGTGTGTGTGTGTGTGTTTGTGTGTGTGTGTGTGTATATATATATTATGAAGCATGGTTGGATTTTCTATTTTAATAAAATAGAAATAAGAGGTGGAAAATGGAGCAATTTTTAAGGAATGGGTGAAGCATGGCTTTTTTCATTATTATATTCATCTATATTCACTATTGAAGCGTGGTTGGATTTTATTATTGAGAAATAATCCATGCTTCAATAAGTGAGATGAATGAGAAAGCCATTCATCACTTGATCTTTTTTCATGCAAGCTCGTTTTTGCTATCTCTCTCCAATTCTCATCTTCTGGTTATTACCACGGTTCCACGATCCAAAAAGTCGAGTTTGGGTATCGTTATTCTAGAGGGTCCACAGAATTGCTTGCAAGATTTTCTGAAGATTTTAAACTCGGAAAAAATCCAACACTTGGAAAATTTCCAGCAAGGAAAAATTGGGTTATTGATATCCGTTCAAACTTTTTAATATCGTCTAAATAACCCAAATATATGTTAGAATTACGATTACGAAACACTCCGAGTTGCCTTTGCAGAAAGTTAACATCACATGCAAATTTAGAAAAAACAAACAACACCTGAAACACCAAAACCCAGAGACTGGAACACACAAGAAATTTGAAGCCAAAATTCCATACTTGGGCTGAGGAGCTCGGATTTTGGGGGGTTTTGGCTGGCCAAAACATGCCCAAATTGCTTCAATTTTCTTCTATGTTCATGTTATATCACATACAACATTCTTCAGTTGTTTAAAAAAAATTTGAATACTTTTTAAATTCGACAGAAACTAAGCTTTCGTGTTTCAAGTTTCGGAGTCGTTTCGGTTTCGTAATCTAACAAACATCGTCTAATTTTCTAGCATGGCTCTGATACCACTGCAGGGTTGCCTAGCACGGAAGCAAGGTTTCAGGAGGCATCGGCCATGACATTTTCAAAAATTTGTCGTTCTAGCTAACCCTAACCCTAGAATCTTTACTCGAAAATGCGACGATACGATATGTAAACTACTTTACATCTAAGTGAATGAGGAATACAATCTTTGTAGACCGGTCCTTCACTTCTATTGCTCCGTGTAGTAGTCCTTTCGTTGCAATTCATGAACAACCTAACTCTAGAAAGAGTTCTCCCGGAGAAATGAACAAGCTTGCTCGAAGTCTTCGAGGCCGAAGATGATCTACGTCGAGCAGACTCAAGCTCATGCTACCTCTTCACTAATGGTGGATTAGTGAAGAAAACACCCTAAAGTAAATGTCTAATAGTAGAGGATGATGAAGTAGGAAGTGAGCTCACTTTAGATTTATTTTTCTCACAATATTTTCTCACTTGATCAAAAGCCAGCAAGCTTTTTCTCAAGGATAAAGAAGATGAAGTCAAAAGATGAGAATGAACTCATGATGTGAGAATAGCAACCATGGGTGAGTTAGTGTCATACACTAACCCATGTAGAGATTAAACCATGGCTAACAATAATGGTTAGGTTATTAAATATCTACAAGTAAAACAAAAGGAGTGGACTTGGTCAATGGTTCCACAATCTTCTCCAAGCTTCAACCATGTGACTTAATTCCACTAATTTTGATTTACTTTAGATAAATAATACCTTATCATTATTATTAGTATGGTGTAAGTCTCATACACCCATGTCTCATGTGACATCTAGCATGACACATAATATTGTACACTAATATATATCACATATATACTATGTGCACAATCAAGCGAGAAAAGAAATCATAAGTGAGCTAATATTAGTTAATGTATGTTAATATATCAAATATATAATTATACATTAAATTATTAAATCAACACTTGATTTAACAATCAGGCTATATCACATATAACTGACTAATATCATATGTATTAACTTATCGAATCAATACTTGATTCGATAAGCCGGTTATATCATATATAACCGATCGATATCACAAATCGCGAGAATAGAATACTGTATCACATATCGTGTTAATCTCATTCCCGCACATATCACATATTTTCTCCTACTTCGTTTCGCATGAAGGTGATGATCATATCGAACACCCACAAGCCGCAAGCGGTCTGCTAAACGTAACGGCCACCCGGGTATTGAGCGATCAGAAGATCAACAAGAAAGCCTGCTCATACTCCTGCGAATCCAATCAGTAACACTATCTTAAAGTCCGGTCTCTTCGTCTGATATGTCGCATATCTCGCCTGGGGGTGGTAAACGTCAGACCCCAATAGCTTGATAAGTCATGCCGATATGAGGCTCATAACGGGTCTAGAAACTACTGATAACACTTACCAGTAAATCTCAGAAACAGCCCTGGCCAGGGACTTCCTATTATAGCCAATCGAGCACAGCGCAACATCAACCCCCAATACCGGGAGAGATGAAATACCCTCCTATCGCTCATTGCCTCCATGTGACTCGGGACTGTACCCAAAAACCACCATTTTGCATGTTCTCTTGAACGTGGTAAGGTGGAAATCAAAGCACAGTGGGAATCACACAAGACTCTGTGACGATCTCGGGTCGACAGACTAATCTGTACCAGTGTCACCAGAGAACTGCCATTTGACGTGAGATATAATACCATCTAGAAGTTCTCGGTGAGTCCGTCCAGTGTACCCAGTCTCCACTGAGCACCCGTGCATTATCTCTGATGTCAAACACCAATGGATATGGGATCATCCATCGCCCATCTGTATGGGTCGAGAAGCTATATGCTAATCTACTCTGGTATATCGATGCCCCGTCTCGATACACCCATGACTAGGGACATTAAAGGATGTACTTACCGACTACCTTTGTCCCATTAGTATGATCCGCATCATAATCCAGGTAGTCAAGTACACATCTTAAGGGCTTTACCAACATGTAACAGAGAGACAATCAATGTACATGTTAGGATAAAGAGTAACCAGATAGCATACTATCATGTCGAGCAAGAAAGTCCTCCCTATGTATGTCCAAGCATCCACTATAATATGCATCTCATGTACAATAATGGCCTCTAGGGCATACATATAACTAACATCACCAAGATCTTTCATGGAGAACTTGAGTGATAAGAAGAGCTTGACCCAGTGTAGCATAGGAATATCGTTTCCTATCAAGAGTATGTCATCCACGTACAATACGAGGAAGACCACCTTACTCTCTACAACCTTCTTATATATACAAGGTTCATCTATATTTTTGATGAAGTCAAACTCTTTGATAGCTTCATCAAAACAGATGTTCCAACTCCGCGACGCCTGCTTTAATCCGTAGATGGATTTAAGTAGCTTGCACACCTTTCCGCTGCTCCCACTGTCTACTAAGCCCTCTGGCTATGTCATGTACATGCTCTCTTCTAAATAACCATTTAGAAAAGCGGTCTTGACGTCCATCTGCCAGATTTCGTAGTCATGGTATGCAGCAATGACAAGTAGGATCCTGATGGATTTAAGCATGGCGACTGGAGAAAAGGTTTCATCATAGTCGAGGCCAGGTCATTGACGAAAACCTTTTGCTACAAGTATAGCTTTGAAAGTCTCAACTTTTCCATCTACACATATCTTCTTTTTGAAGATTCACTTGCTCCCAATGGGTTTTACCCCTTCAGGAGAAACTTCCAAAGTCCATACTTGGTTGGTGTACATGGATTCCATCTCGGATCTCATAGCATCCAGCCATTTCACAGAGTCCCCACTCGTGATGGCCTACTAGAAACTAGTAGGGTCATCATCTTCCATGATGCAATCCTCGCTCCCACCGTCTATGAGAAAATCGTACTATCTCTCACGTGGATGAGGAACCCTACTAGATCTGCGGAGTGACTGGGGTTCGTTGGATACTATTGGATCCTTCGGTTCCACCAAATCGTCAGTTATAGTCTGTGCTGCTGGAACTTCTTCCAGTTCTATCTCATTGCCACTAATTTCTTTCATAAGAAACCCTTTTCTAAAAAGGTGGCATGTCGAGAAACAAACACCTTTTGTTCCTCGAAGCGGTAGAAGATATACCCTCGCGAATGTTTTGGATATCCTATAAACTTGCACAGAACTGACCTTGCCTCAAGCTTGTCCGGATTTTGTGTCTTCACATAGGCCAGACAACCCCATATCTGAATAAAATTAAGATATGGCCTATTCCCATTCCATATCTCATATGGAGTGGTAGGTGTAGGGTGTTTTTCGTCACCCCATTAAGATGGGAATACGCGTGCGCTTGTCAGGCGTACTATAGATTCCCCCAGCCTAGGGTAGGCCGGGGTTTATTGATTATGGGGATTCGAATCTCCGGCAGCCGCGGACTAAGCTGCCGTTAATTATGCCTCGCCTTTGGAGCGAGGGAACCTCCGATTAACGGGTTAAACTGGTCATGCGAACTCAATGTGCAGTGTCGTGTTTTGAAGGGGTTTTGGATATATCGGGGGCCCCGCAGAGTTTTTACGGGGGTCCCGCTACCCGGATAGCGGGCTGGGGGTCAAGGGGGTTAGCAGCCTCCTTGCGGGGTATGGGGCAGCGCCTCGTTAGAAATTTTTTTCTAACAGGGACAGTGTCGTAGAGTATGTAAGTGTGTCTGTACATATATATACATGTATATATATAGGAAAGGGAAAAAGTGCCCAAAGGACGCGTGGGGTCAGCGCCTTGAGCGCTGTGCGCTCAGGCGCTAGCGCGCCACGTGTCGGCATGTGGGCGCCTTGCGATTGAGCGCTGGGCGCTGGAGTGCAAGCGCGCCACGTGTCGGTATGTGGGCGCTCTGCGCTTGAGCACAGGGCCGTGGAGCGCAGGCGCGCCACGTGTCGGCACGTGGGAGCTTTGCGTTTGAGCGCTGGGCGCAGGGCGCTTGAGCGCAAGCGCGCCACGTGTCAGCACGTGGGCGCTTTGCGCTTGAGCGCAAGCACGCCACGTGTCGGCACATGGGCGCTTTGCGCTTGAGCGCAGGGCGCTGGAGCGCAAGTGCGCCACGTGTCGGCACGTGGGCGCTTTGCGTTTGAGCGCTTGGGCACCGGCGAGAAAAAGAGGCTTTTAGCCCCAGAAGTTCTCGAAAGAGAAATCAGAGTGGAGTTAAACTCCTAAGATGTTTTGGGGTTGATGAAAGGGGTTCTTCTTCTTTCTCCTCTGGTTGCTGGATCTTGAAGATCAAGAGATATGAGATTTTAAAAATCCCTTCTTTTTGAGATCTAATGGAAGATTTGAGTTCCCCTTTATGGGTTTTGTGGTGAAAAACTATTTAGTTTTATAAAATGAAGAGTAAAACTCTTGATTTAATTCAAAAGAAAGAAGAAGGTTTTGGAACCTTGAGGAAGAAGAAAAGATCTCAGATCTCAATTTTTTTGGAGAGAATGAAAAGTATTACTTTATTCATCATCATGTTGCCTTTTATAGGCTTACATATTTACATATAGCCCCTTGGGCTTCACAAAATGGCATTTTGCCTATCCCATGGCTCATGTGCCATTTCATTTTTGCACATAAGCCATGGTCTTACAAAATATTGGCTTTATGCCCATTTTGCATACATTCATGTATAAAAAATTACATAAAAATTATTTATTACATGATTTTGTTGTTGGCATGGGGAGGCTGGCCGCGGGCTCGACTTGGGCATGGGCCCGCTTGACCTGGGCTTGGGCCCACCTAGCTTGGGGGTTGACCTTGTTTTATTCGGTCAACCGGGATGCAAATTTTTACCCCAACAAATTGCCCCCCATCAATAAATGCACACCGCACATTTGAGTTGTGTGCATGAAATTGATGGATCTTGAAGCTGGACTTCGAGGTGGAACATCATTCCGGGGGCGGAGCATCATCCCGGGGAGCATGATTCCCGGGAATCGGAGCATCATTCCGATTTGCGGAGCATAATTCCAAGGTCGGAGTATCCCTCGGGGAGCGTGATTCCCGGGGATCGGAGCATCATTCCGATTTGCGGAACATAATTCCAAGGTCGGAGCATCATTCCGAAGAGTCGAAGCATAATTCTGAAGAGTAGAGGCATGATTCCAAGAATCGGAGCATCATTCCGAATAGCGGAGCATGATTCCAGGGATCGGAGCATCATTCCGATGAGCGGAGCATGATTCCAGATATCGGAGCATCATTCCGAAGGGCGGAGCATGATTCCAGGGGATCAGATCATCATTCCGATGAGCGGAGCATGATTCCAGGGTTCGGAGCATCATTCCGAAGAGCGGAGCATGATTCCAGGATTCGGAGCATCATTCCGAAGAGCGGAGCATGATTTCAGGGATTGGAGCATCATTCCGATGAGCGGAGCATGATTCCAGGGGATCGGAGCATCATTCCGATGAGCGGAGCATGATTCCAGGGTTCGGAGCATCATTCCGAAGAGCGGAGCATGATTCCAGGATTCAGAGCATCATTCCGAAGAGCGGAGCATGATTCCAGGGTTCAGAGCATCATTCCGAAGAGCGGAGCATGATTCCAGGATTCGGAGCATCGTTCCGAAGAGTGGAGCATGATTCCAGGGTTCGGAGCATCATTCCGAAGAGCGGAGCATGATTCCAGGATTCGGAGCATCATTCCGAAGAACGGAGCAAGATTCCAGGGTTCGGAGCATCATTCCGAAGAGCGGAGCATCATTCAAGGATTCGGAGCATCATTCCGAAGAGTGAAGCATGATTCCAGGGATCGGAGCATTATTCCGATGAGCAGAGCATGATTCCAAAGGATTGGAGCATCATTCCGATGAGCGGAGCATGATTCCAGGGTTCGGAGAATCATTCCGAAGAGCGGAGCATAATTCCAGGGTTCGGAGCATCATTCCGAAGAGCGGAGCATGATTCCAGGATTCGGAGCATCATTCCGAAGAGCAGCAGACATTCTGACCGAAGCTTGATTTTGATGCAGAAGTAGATTCCTAGGAGAAGTATAATTCCGACAAGGAAGGCAAATATTCCGAGGCGAAGCATTGATTTCGACACGGGGTATATTCTGAGACGGAGCATGATTCCAGCGCAGAGCTTGTTGGCTGACTTGATTCCGAGACAAAGCATAATTTCGACAGGGAAGGCAGGTACACCGAGGCGAAGCATCATTTCGACACGGGGTGCATTCCGAGACGAAGCATAATTCCGACGCAGAGCTTGCTGGTTGACTTGATTCCAAGAGGGAGCATAATTCCGACGAGGAGGTCGTTGGTTGATTCCGAGCCGAAGCATAATTCCGACAGGGAAAGCAGATACACCGAGGCGAAGCTTTATTTCGACGCGGGGGACACTCTGAGACGAAGCATGATTCCGGCGCAGAGTTGGTTGGTTGATTTGATTCCGAGACGGAGCATAATTCCGGCAAGGAAGGTAGATATCCCGAGGCGAAGCATGATTTCGACACGGGGTAAATTCTGGGATGGAGCATGATTCCACCGCAGAGGTTGTTGGTTTGATTTGATTTGGGTTGACATCAGCACCGCTACACTGGAATATGGTACCAGGAGCGAATCATCATTTTCCATGAGAGCATTTTGGGATTGGTTTTTTTTGTTTCCGGCATCTGCATTGCTGCACTGGAATAATGCCAAGAGCAACTCATCATTTGCCCCGGGAGGATTTGGGAATTGATGGCTTAGGAGGCAGGTTTAGATCCCTATCACCTAAGGCTTTTCAATTTTATGGGCCGTAAAGGTCCCATAAAAGCATTTTCTCCCTACGAGTCGAAAGGATCTCGTGGGTGTATTTTCTCCTTAGGAGTCGTGGGGACTCCTAAGTGTGTTGCTCCTTTGTGAGTCGTAAGGATCTCACGTGGGAATTTTCTCCTCACAAAGTCGAGAGGACTTTGCGAGTGCATTTCATCTCTTTTTTTTACGAGTTTGCGCCCTTTCGGGTTTTCACAAACCCGCCGGCAGTCCTGCTGTTTTTACTCACGGCTCCCTTTTGGATTTTCATCCGTGCCCATTTTGCTTGTGAACATACCATTTTTTTTATTATTATTATATATTTTTTTTATTTTTAGTGGGACTTTGAATGTGGTCTCACCGGTAGGACTTGGGAGAGATTCGGATCGTTTTACACCCGTGGATTGTATACGGTTTTGCAGGATGTATGATCCAGACCGTAGGGCCGAAAAAATTTTGGGACTTTGTTGGCATCTGTATCGCTGCACTGGAATATGATACCAGGAGCGACTCATCATTCGCTATTGGGGTATGGGAGTTGGAATTTGGTTGGCGTCTGCATCGCTACACTGGAATATGGTACCAGGAGCGACTCATCATTCGCCACTTAGGGATTGGGGAGCGATGGCTTAAGAGACAGGTTTAGATCCCTATCACCTAAGGCTTCTCAATTTTATGGCCCGTGAGCGTCCCATAAAACCATTTTCTCCCTACGAGTCGTAAGGATCCCGCAGGTGTATTTTCTCCTTAGGAGTCGTGAGGAATCCTAAGTGTGTTTTTCTTTTATGAGTCGTAAGGATCCCACAAAAGTTTGTTCTCCCCATGTATCGGGAGGACACATGAGTGGGTCTTCTCAATGGAGCATAATTCCAAAGGTGGAGACCAGCCGCGTAACTGGTGATTGCGGTGGGGCATGGACGTGATGAGAATTATTTGAGCCCTTGGATTGTATACGGCAGTCAATTTGGGGACTGGCTGTAGGGCTGGGAGAATTTTGGAAATTTGAATTTTTGTTGACGTCTGCATCGCTGCACTGGAATATGGTACCAGGAGCGACTCATCATTCTCCTTTGTTTTGTTTGTTTTTTGTTTTGTTTCATTTTTGTTTTACCGCGATTGCTCTATCATTTCAAGCTTTTCTTATCGCGAAGATCGTGATTGCCCTATCATTTCAGCTATTTATTCGCAGTTGCCCCATCATTTCGCCTTTATTTTCATTTTTATGTTCACTCGCTGATTTTTATTGCGAGTTGCCCCATCATTTCCGCTTTTCTTTATTTTTCTTTTATTTACACATTTTTTTGTTTATTTACATTTTTTTTACATTCCCCGTTTAACGACTTAGAGGTCGATTGTTCCCAGTTTAACGACATGGTGGTCGACTGTTCCCAGTTTAATGACGTGGTGGTCGACTGTTTTCAGAGAAAGGCAGATGTCTGAGAGAATTGGTTTCACGAAGAACTTCGGTCTTCGTTTGTATGAAATTGGCGGTCGCAGCTGGACTGTTTGTTAACACGCCATTTGACAGTTCTATCTCTCCTGCCATATATTGCTTTTCGACCCAATCTTTGAAGACGAAGCAGTCCTTAATGGCATGACCTATCACTCTGTGATAGGGGCAGTATTTGGGGTCGTCGGTCCTATTCGCTTCCTGCGGTCTTTTTGACTCTGGCAGTTGTAGACCGTTCCTCAGGGCGTCTTTGAATATTTTACGGATTTTTTCCCTTCTGAAGGAATAGACCTTGTCCAGCTTCTCTTTCAGTGGAGATTCTCCTCCCTCTCCGAACAATGGCTTCCGAAGCTGGTTGGCATTAGGCCCGCTCGACCCTTGCTTGTTTCGATTAGCCGAGGCATTGAAAGATTCAGTATCGTCGGAATTTCCGCCTTTGCGATTTTCGTCGTTTCGATTTCTCCAGGACCTATTGTTATTTTGGGAGTCAGAGGAGGACTCCTGCTTTGAGCGCTCTAGCATCTGAACTTTCTTGGTCAGCTCTTCGAATGTTTTGAGACCCGCGGTGCATAGAAACGGGGCCATCAAATTGTTGAGATTTCCGACGAGGAGACTGACAGATTGGTCTTGCTCTATCGGCGATTCGCATTTGACAGAGAGATTGCGCTATCGGGTTATAAAATCCATGCTGCTCTCGTTGTTCTTGGGCTTGGTCCTTACGAGCTCGGCAATGATGATCTTATCGCTGACGCTCATGAACCTTTGTCAAAACAAAGATTCCATTTGAACGAAAGTAGTAATGGAGCCATCCGGTATGCTCGCGTACCATTCGAAAGCAACATCGGTCAAGCTATTAACGAACTGGCGGAGGAGAAGCGCATCGTTGCCCCCAGTATTCCCGTATGAGGCTTTGAAGTGGGCGATGTGCTGATTCACATTTCCCGTCCCATCGAATCTTCCAAATTTAGGAATGACATAGCCGCTAGGAAATTCTACCAGATCATATTGAGCAGGATATGGTCTCCCGCTACTGCTAACATCTTTTTGCGCTTCAGCTTCGGCTACCAATGTTTTGACTTTGTTGGCAACCAAATCCATGATTTGATCTTGAGTTAGCGGGCTACTATCATCGGTAGCAAAGACATTTCCCGAGATAGGATGCGACTGACTTTCATGCGGTCCGCCCACCTTTGGATTTGGGGGAATAGGCGTCGGCTGTCTCGGGACACTGTTTCTCGGTTCATGGGCAGAACCCTGCACTTGATTGGGCGGCTGGGAGGCAAGTTAGGCCGTGAGCTGCAAGACGACGTTCGTCAAGTCGTCAATTTTGGATTAAAGTTTGGCCATCTCCTTATCTTTTCTTCTGAGCTGTTTTCGGAGCTCTTGGAGAAGTTGCTGCTCTGCATTCTTGGGACGGATGATTGGCTCCTCTTCACTTTCCGAGCCCGACTCCTCATGAACCGATGGCTCTCTCTGCTTATCAGCCTCACTGGAAGGGCCTTCATTATCTTCCAGAAGAGGCTGGTCTTGGAATGTGGCAGCCATATTTACACCAGGTTGGATTTAAGATATGGTGGCCCCATCCTTGCTTTTGCTGCTAAGGTTGTCGCTGGGACGCGTGCCCACCATATAGACGGTGTGGATAACACATTCAGCCATCCTTTCATCACCGGTGGCAGGTTTCGCGGAGTGGTCCGGGATTTGGAAATTCACAAATTTTAACATGGATGGAGCCCTAGCCCTTTTGTTGGCTCTGTATCTGAGCCGCTTCTGCCTCAGCCTCTCTGCCTTGAGAGCTTGGCAGGCTTCTGCTCTCCGGGAAGCCTCCATAGGCTGAGTGATGAGGAGGCTTGAGAAGACATCCGCCCGCTTGTCCATCGGAGGCATCGCCTGGGCTTACCTGTGACGTCTGGCAGCCTCTTCTGTTCTGACGGCTTTGCCCCCAGCTGGGGCCATGGAAAGCCGTTCAGACACCGATTTGTGTTTGGGTTCGGGCACCTTCGAGACCACCACATTTGGCCTCTTGCCTTTCGAGGCCGATTTGTCGGTTATCGGAGCTTGAGGTGCAGGGATAGCATTAGCCGAGACAAACCGGATAGAGCCGAATGGTAGTGGCAGCTCTTCCCATTGTCGGCCAAGACTGGCCGAAAGGACCGTCCTGGCTTCCATCTTCATCGTGTAGAAGATGGGAGCTGAGTTCATCTTCGGAGACATTGTTGAAAGGTGATTGCTTGAAAATCCTGCATGAAAGAGCATTATTTTAGTATAAATATAGATATGTATATTGATTGAGTTCGCATGAACGTTTAACCCGAAATATGGGAGGAGAGATTGGTCCCACCGGGCGTGCCAGAATCTGTAGGGTGTTTTTCGTCACCCCATTGAGATGGGAATACACGCGCGCTTGTCAGGCGTACTACAGATTCCCCCTGCCTAGGGTAGGCCGGGGTTTTATTGATTGTGGGGATCCGAATCTCCGGCAGCCGCGGACTAAGCTGCCATTAATTACCCCTCGCCTTTGGAGCGAGGGAACCTCCGATTATCGGGTTAAACTGGTCATGCGAACTCAATGTGCAGTGTCGTGTTTTGAAGGGGTTTTGGATATATCGGGGGCCCCGCAGAGTTTTTACGGGGGTCCCGCTACCCAGATAGCGGGCTAGGGGTCAAGGGGGCGAGCAGCCCCCTTGCGGGGTGCGGGGCAGCGCCCCGTTAGAAAATTTTTTCTAACAGGAACAGTGTCGTGGAGTATGTGTGTATGTCTGTACATATATATATACATGTATATATATAGGAGAGGGAAAAAGTGCCCAAAGGACGCGTGGGGTCAGTGCCTTGAGTGCTGTGCACTTAGGCGCGAGCGCGCCACGTGTCGGCACGTGGGCGTCTTGCGCTTGAGCGCTGGGCGCTTGAGCGCAAGCGCGCCACGTGTCGGCACGTGCGCGCTGGAGCGCAAGCGCGCCACGTGTCGGCACGTGGGCGTTTTGCGCTTGAGCGTAAGCGCGCCACGTGTCGGCACGTAGGCGCTTTGCGTTTGAGTGCCGGCGAGAAAAAGAGGCTTTTAGCCCCAGAAGTTCTCGAAAGAGAAATCAGAGTGGAGTTAAACTCCTAAGATGTTTTGGGGTTGATGAAAGGGGTTCTTCTTCTTTCTCCTCTAGTTGCTGGATCTTGAAGATCAAGAGATATGAGATTTTAAAAATCCCTTCTTTTTGAGATCTAATGGAAGATTTGAGTTCCTCTTTATGGGTTTTGTGGTGAAAAACTATTTAGTTTATAAAATGAAAAGTAAAACTCTTGATTTAATTCAAAAGAAAGAAGAAGGTTTTGGAACCTTGAGGAAGGAGAAAAGATCTCAGATCTCAATTTTTTTGGAGAGAATGAAAAGTATTACTTTATTCATCATCCTGTTGCCTTTTATAGGCTTACATATTTACATATAGCCCCTTGGGCTTCTCAAAATGGCATTTTGCCTATCCCATGGCTCATGTGCCATTTCATTTTTGCACATAAGCCATGGGCTTACAAAATATTGGCTTTATGCCCATTTTGCATACATCCATGTATAAAAAATAACATAAAAATTATTTATTACATGATTTTGTTGTTGGCATGGGGAGGCTGGCGGCGGGCTCGACTTGGGCATGGGCCCGCTTGACCTGGGCTTGGGCCTACCTAGCTTGGGGGTTGACCTTGACTTTGACTCGGTCAACCGGTGTGCAAATTTTTTACCCCAACAGTAGGCACTGAATTGGTCGGAACTCTATTCAATATATATGTAGCTTTCTCAAGCGCATAACCCCAAAAATAAATAGGCAACTCAGCAGTACTCATCATAGAGCACACCATATCTAATATGGTGCGATTCCTCCGCTCCGATACACCGTTGTGCTGTGGTGTATACGGAGGAGTAAGCTGAGAGAGAATCATATTCTCTTTTAGATAATCACGGAATTCCCCGCTCAAGTATTCTCTTTCCCGATCAGATCGTAGGATTTTAATACTTTTGCCCGTCTGGTTTTCTATTTCGCACTTATATTCCTTGAATTTCTCAAAAGCTTCAGATTTGTGTTTCAACAAGAACATAAGTCCGAACCTTGAGAGATCATCGGTGAATGTAATAAAGTATGAAAAACCATTCCTTGCATGTATAGACATAGGACCGCATACATCACTATGTATCAGTCCCAAGAGTTCAGTAGATCTTTCTCTATGTCCAGTAAATGGATTTTTGGTCATCTTGCCTTTGAGACATGACTGGCAAGTTTCATAAGATGAAAATTCGAACGAATTCAAATATCCATCATTATGCAACTTAGCCAGTATTGTCGCATTGATATGACCTAGTCTACAGTACCACAAGAAGGCTTCATTCATTTCTGAATTTTTCCTCTTGTTTGTGTTCTGTACGTTAAGAACTGTACTTTGATTAAGAACGTATATACCATTACATAACGTACCAGATCCAATCAACACTTGATTCTGGAAAATGTTCATAACATTATCCTCTAGTGTGAGATTATATCCTTCTTTAGTTAGCAAAGAAACCGATATAATGTTGCACATCATCTTTGGTACGTAGTAACAGTCGTTCAGAATCAATGTATTACCTGTTGGTAATACAAGGTGATAACTGCCAACTGCCTTGGCTGCAACAATTGCACCATTCCCTACTGTTAGGGATTTATCACCCTTTCCCAGTTCTATACCTTTCTTTATCCCATGTAACAAATTGCATACATGGGATCCTTATCCGGTATCCAATACCCAGGACGTAGAACAAACTGAGAAACAGTTCTCGGTAACGAACACACCTGAAGAAGATGCATCAACATGCCGTTTCTTCGTACGGGTGGCTCGGGAATCTTGATATTCCCCTATCCCTTGCTCAGACTTATGACACTCATAAGATGGTGCGGGACCAACGTTCCCTAGCCCTGTATAAAAGGAGGGTTCGGTCAATACATCCATATTATTATCTTGATTAAGGCGTGACATTGGTTGCTGCCTGGAGAGAGAGAGAGAGAGAAGGAAACGCGTTAGCGTGCGCTCTTTGCAAGATTAGATTGGTTATTATCTTATCTAATCAGGATGGCTCCCACTGTTTTTATCAAATCTTCCTTTAAACCCCAAAAGTTAAGATTAGCCGGGATTAATTACACCCTACAAGTTCGCTAATCGTTCGGCCAGGCCAGTGTCGGTACTTTGAGGGAGGTTCCCCATGCTTTCGCACGGACCTAATTAAAATAAACCTCGTTTCCCTAAAGATTTAACCCCGTTGACACCTTTCTAGACACCTACTTGATCGGCTAATTGTAAAGTGCAAAACTCTCTCAGGAGTAACTCTTACTCGCAGTGGGTATCGGGATCCAACTATCACATAGAAGGTATGCAATCTTATTGCAAATTTCAACACTTGAAATTCCCGATAATAGTTTTTACCCCTAGCATCCTATGACCTTGACGGAAGCCAAACTACCCATAGGGCGCTAGTCATGTTCAACCCGTTCATTTTTTGATTGAATTGGACTCACCCGCACGACCCTTGACGGAGGCCAAAAAACGCCGTATGAATACCCTAATCCAATCGCATATCATGCTACAGATAAGTACTAATTAGCTACCGTACACTACGCTTTGACGGAGGCCAAACTACCGTATCAAGAATACTAAAATAGCACTTATCTGAAATGACGCAGGGCTACGCAGGATTTTAAAAAAACCATGAGCGTAATGAACTTGATATCGTTGTAGAATCTAATGTTTTTGAAAATGAGTGTTTTTTTAGGCATTTGCTAGTTTTGCTAAAGAGGTCCCTGGTGAAGGGATCTCGGCTCTTTCCTCATCGAATGAGGTGCAGGATATTCAGGAATACCACTATGCAAAACAAGAACTATAGTAGCAATAAAAAAAAACCGAGTGAGTTATAGCATTTTCTAGTTTCGCTAAAGAGGTCACTCCCGGTGAAGGGATCTCGGCACTTTCCTCATCGAATGAGGTGCTAGACATTCATCAAGGAATACAGCTATGCAAAGCAAAAATAAGAGCAAAACTTTTTAAAAATTTGATTCTACAACATCTTTTGGTTTCTTTCTTTTCATTAATCTCATTAATGAAGTTCCATCAATTAATGTTTCCTAAACATTACAGAAAAATGAAACGAAAATAGAACGTACGCTTATGCCATCCACATACGCCACGGGGCCCCGTCATGCACCGTTAAGTTACTTAACTACCGGCATAGCGGGGGCTGGACTAGCGCGGGTGCAAAACATAGTTATATGTATTCCCTAGAGGCCATTACTATACATAGGATGTATATTGTAGTGGATGCTTGGACATATATAGGGATGACTTTTTTGCTCGATATGATAGTATGCTATCTGGTTACTCTTTACCTTAACGTGTACACTGATTGTCTCTCTGTTACATATTGGTAAAGCCCTTAGGATGTGTACTTGACTACCTGGACTATGATGCGGATCATACTAGTAGGGACGCGGTAGTCCATAAGTACATCCTTCAAAGTCCCTAGTCGTGGGTGTATCGAGACGGGGCATCGATATACCAGAGTAGACTAGCGTATACCTTCTCGACCCATACATATGGGCGATGGATGATCCCATATCCATTGGTGTTTGACATCAGAGATGATATACGGGTGCTCAGTGGAGACTGGGTACACTGGACGGACTCGCCGAGAACTCCCAGATGGTATTATACCTTACTTCAGATGGCAGTTCTCTGGTGACACTGGTAGAACTTAGTCTGTAGACCCGAGATCGTCATAGAGTCTTGTATGATTCCCACTGTGCTTTGATTTCCATCATACCACGTCCAAGAGGGCGTGCAAAAGGTGACTTTTGGGTACAGTCCCGAATCACATGGAGGCAATGAGCGATAGGAGGGGTTTCGTCTCTCCCGGTATAGGGAGTTGATGTTGTGCTGTGCTCGATTGGCTATAACAGGAAGTCCTTGGCCAAGGCTGTTTTAGGGATGTACTGGTAAGTGTTACCGGTAGTTTATCGACCCGTTATGAGCCTCATATCGACACGACTTATCGAGTTATTGGGGTCTGACGTTTACCACCTCTAGACGAGATATGCGACATATTAGACGAACATACCGGACTGTACGGTAGTGTTACTGGTTGGATTCGCAGGAGTGTGAGCGGGCTTGCTCGTTGATCTTCTGATCGCTCAATACCCGGGTGGCCGTTACGTTTAGCAGACCGCTTGCGACTTGTGGGTGTTTGATATGATCATCACCTACTGCCGGAGTATTGACGAGTCTTTAGAGTCCTACACAGGGGTTTCCTGGCTCAAGCGAAACGAAATAGGAGCGCATATGAGATATGTGCGGGACCGAGAATAATACCAGTATGTGATACTGTATTCTATTCTCGCGATTTGTGACATTGATCGGTTGTATGCGATATAGCCGGGTTGTCGGATCAAGTGTTGATTCGATAAGTTGTTACTATTGATATTAGTCGGTTATATGCGATATGACCGGATCATCAAATCAAGTGTTGATTTAATGATTTAATGTATAATTATATATTTGATATATTACTTTACATTAACTAGTATTGGTTCACTTAAGATTTGTTTTCTCACTAGTTTGTGCATAAGTGTATATATGATATATATTTGTGTACATATGTTTGTATCATGTTTGATGATACATACAAGATGTGTGTATGAGACCCATACCAAGATTAGGGTAAAGATTAGGATTATTGTTTCATCTTAAGATTTAACAAAGGGTTTAACTTAGTCAAAGTTATCAAGCTTGAAGAAGCTTGGAGAAGCTTGGACAAAGTCTACTCTTTTGTCATTTATTTTGATATTCCTTAACCCAACCTTTAACCTAAAGCCTTGGTTAATTCTCTACATGAGTTAAGCATGAGGGCTTAACTCAACCATGGTGCTATTATTCATTTGGATATTCATTCATATGATTCTTTCTTCTTCTTCATCTTCATCAAGCTAACAAAAGCTTGAGAGCTCCAATGGTGCCATGGTAAAAAGAGTGAGAAATCCAATTCTAAAGTGAACCCACTTCCTATTTCTTCATCCTCTACTACTTGCCATGTAGTATAAGGTTTTCTGTTCATAAAGTTTTCGACCAAGTGAAGAAATAGCTTGAGTTTGAGTCTCCCCGACGTAGATCATCTTCGGCCTCGAAGTCAATGACCTAGCCCGATCATTTCTCCGACGAAACCATCGAAAGAGTTCGGGATCTGATGATCGCAGCGGAGGGACGTCAACACGGAGCTAAAGAAGTGGTGGACCAGATCTACAAAGGTTGTAATCCCTTTCACTTAGTAGCAAAGTCGTTTGCTAGCTTTACTTTTCACCTAATCTCTAGTTAACGATCTAGTTTAGGGTTTCTCGGCACCGAAAAAAAAAATTTTGGCATGGTTGATAGCTTGTGGAACCTCTTGAGTGTGCCTAGGAACCCTACAGTGGTATCAGAGCCTAGCTAGAGCTTTAAGCGAAGTGTAGACGATGTTAGAAGTCCAATCGAACCCGAAACCCTAATCCTAAACCCTTCTCTGTAAAATTTTTCAAAACTGGGATTTTTGTGAATTAAAAATATGCAGAAAAACAAGCAGGGTTTTCTAAGAGTTACTGTGCAGCACGTGGTCACAAGTCGATTAAAGCGCAGCGGAACCGCGGCACAAGCGTGCTTGTGCGGCGGTTCCGCGGCTACTTAGTTACTTCATTCATTTCTGTTTGCACAGTAATATTCTTCTGTCATTCCTGATTCTTCTGGATATTTTTAATTTATACTCAACAGTTGAGTTTTCTAGGGTTGTTTTGGGAGCTCGATGATTCGATCGGATTGTTTAATTTTATCTGTGTTTTCCGGATATTTTTAGAACATGTTAAAAAGTTCGACCGAATATAAATACCCACTTTTTCCCCTGTCGGAAAATTTCCAAGTGTTGGATTTTTCCGTAGTTTAAGAACGTCTAAGTAATGCAAGTAACGCGATGGACTCTCTAAAAGACAACAAAGCTTAACTCGATTATGTGACCGTCTTGAACTGCCCTTTGAACCTTAGGGTTTGGGGCAGTACGGCGTGCCACATGTGAGGCGTTGGCTTGACCCTTCTACGGCTGGACCGTTGGTACTGTGGCATGAAATGGATGTTTTTGAACTTATTTCAAGAGTTGAGCTGTTTCGGGAAAACTTGGGTGTTTGATTGTTCGATCGGAAAGTTTAACATTTTCTATTTATCTGGAATGTGATACAATATTTGGAATCCACAAGTAGTTATGAGATAACTGATTTGGATGTTATAAACATAGCACTTTATTCTCACTTAATCGGTTGCCACGGAATTTTGATGTGATCAAAAGTCTGTCGCAATCACGTAGCATACGCGGATACTCACCGGGTAAACTTAATAGACAGCCACACCTCATAGCTCCGACCAAGTGACTGTAGGAGAACCCCATCGCCGAAAGCATCCGTCAGGGTGCTTGCGACAGCGGAGTTCCGCCTTACTGTACTTCGTCGACGGCATCTGGGGGTGCGGCCGTCTACTAAAGTTTGCGACGAGCATTCCATCAGTTTTTCGGGAATCTTGTTGAATTGCCCGACTAGATATTGAAAAGTGTTTTCGATATAGAGACTAAAATGCGTGGTTTATAATTGTTAGGCATGTGATATCTAAGGAATTCAGATGGTTAGGCATGCGATGTCTAAGAAGGTTGCGGATTCCAACTGTTGTAGTTTTACACTTTCTTTTCTGCGACCGTAAGTGTAATATGTGATATCGCCGGTTTCGTTGCTATATGTCAATGACAATTGGGATACGCATGTTTACTTACGTTGATGACATGTGATGTTATGTGTTGCTGGATATGTTATATTGGATCGTCGCGTTTTGAATAGCCGGGGGTTTTATGTGAGATGAGAGTTTTTATTTTCATTCATGTAAAATTAATTGTATGTAATATTCTTTTATTGGGGCACTTCCTGGTTACGGAAGATGTCACCATTTGTATATTATTTACTTTTCCGCACTAGGATAGACCCAAGGAGGAGAGCACAAGTAACCGGGTTCTGGAGTCCAGTGAGAGACCAACTCGAGGAGTCGAGTCCAGGTCTCCTGACTCTAGAATTGGTAGGGTTGCTTGCCGCTCTCGTAGGGGTATAGGGGTGTGGGATTGGCTATTCATTGCGACCGTGGAATCCGTGTTTTATACTGGCTCGTATTGAAAACACGGACGTCCTAGTATATCCAATATTTCATATGTTTCTTCTGCTACGATATCTGTGATGTGATCATTTGATATGTTGTGATAGATACTGTATATGATATATGTGATATATTATATAGACGTTACTTATGTTTTGCACTCGCGCTAGCCCTGCCCCGCTCTGTCGTTAGTTACCTAACCTAACGGTGCACGAGGGGACATCGAGGCGAATGCGGATGGCATAAGTGTACGTCGTAATTATCTGTGATGTTTAGGTGGATTTAAATGATGGGACTTCATTAATGTGATTAATGAAAGAAAAGAAACCTAAAGATGTTGTGGAATCGAATTTTCAAAAACAGATAGCTACGGTTCTTGCTTTGCACAGCGGTATATATGATATATCCTGCACCTTATTCGATGAGGAAAGGGCCGAGATCCCTTCACCGGGAGTGACCCCTTTAGCAATAACTGGCAGATGCTACACACTCGGTTTGTCTTTTGATAGCTTCTATAGTTTATGCTTTGCACAGTGATATATATGATATATCCCGCACCTCATTCGACGAGGAAAGGGCCGACTATCCCTTCACCGGGAGTGACCCCTTTAGCAAAACTAGAAAAGCCTCAAAAACACTCCATTTCAAAATCATTTGATTCCACAACGATATCAAGTTCATTACGCAATAGGTTTTCAGAAAAAACTGTCGTAGCCCTCCGTCATTTCAGATATGTACTGCTTAGTATTCGTGCTGCGTTTGTTGACCTCTGTCAAGGCGTAGTGTGCGGTAGCTGATTAGTGCTTATCTGTATAAGCATATGATGTGATTGATTTAGGGTAGTCGTGCGACCTTGTTGACCTCTGTCAAGGGTCGTGCGAGTGGGTTTACTTCAATCAGGAAATGACGGGTTGAACTTGACTAGCAGCCTATGGTTTGTTGACCTCTGTCAAGGTCATAGGACGCTTGGGGCAAAATATTATTGGGAATTTCAAGTGTTAAAATTTGCAATGAGATTGCATACCTTCTATGAGATAGTTGGATCCCGATACCCACTGCGAGTAATTGTTACTCCTGGAAGAGTTTTACACATTACAATTAGCCGATCAAGTAGTTGTCTAGAAAGGTGTTAACGGGGTTACGCCTCTGGGAAAACGAGGTTTACATTAATTAGGTTCGTGCGAAAGCACGGGGGACCTCCCTCAAAGTACCGACACTGACCAGGCTGAAACATTGGCGAACTTGTAGCGTGTAATTAATCCCGGCTAGTCTTTCCTTTTAGGGTTTGAAGGAAGATTTGATAAAAACAGTGGGAGCCATCCTGATTAGATAAAATAATAACCAATCTGATCTTGCAAGAGCGCACGCAGAGTGTCTTCTTCTCTCTCTCCAGGTAGCGACCATATCACGCCTTAATCAAGATAATAAAACAGATATATTGACCGAACCCGCTTGTTATACTGAGCTGGGGAACGTTGGTCCCGCACCAACTTATAATTGTTATAAGACAGAGCAGGAAATTGGGAAATAGCAGAATTCCCGGGCCGCCCAAACGAAGAGAGTGCATGTTGATGCATCATCTTCGGGTGTGTTCATTACAGAGAACTGTTTCTCAATGTCCTTTACGTCCTGGGTATATGATACCAGATCAGGATCCCGCATATGTAATTTGTTACATGGGCTACAGAAAGGTAAAGAACTGAGAACGGGTGATAAGTGTAGGGTTCCTAGGCACCCTAATGAGGTCTCACAAGGCATCAACCATGCCAATTTCAAAATTAAACGGTGCCGAGAAACCCTAGAACGGATCGTTGGCTAGATTTCTAGGCGAACAAAGTAACTAGTTAACACTTAACTATAAGAATCGGAAATACAACCTTTGTAGATCCGGTGCTCCACCTCCATAGCTCCGCAATGAAGTCCTCTCGCTGTCCAAAACAAAACCCGGGCTCTAGCGTCGGCTTCATCGGAGAATAGGCGAGCTAGGTCGTCGATGTCCATGCCGAAGATGATCTACGTCGAAGCATCGCTAGATCAAGCTCCAACTTCACCAAGTCAAGAAACTTGTGAAGGAAACACACTCTACTACTTGGCAAGAGGTAGAGGATGGAGAAATAGGAAGTGGGTTCATTTTAGAATTGGATTTCTCATTCATATTCATCAATCACCATTGATGAAGTGAAGGTTTTCTTCAACTTGAAGATGAAGAAGAAGAAGAATAAGTTATGATAAGTTAATTAATATTGAAAAGAAAATCAATACTTATCATATTCTTAACCTTAGTTAAGTGTAGAGAATTGACTAAGGTTGGGTTGAATGGTTAGGGTTTAGGATGAGAACAAAAAGGTCATCAAGTCAAAACTTCATGAAGCTTCAACTAAAAACAAATGAAGCCACCATTCATTTATCTTTCAATTTATTCAAAATGAATAAATAAATAAGTAAAACCCTAATCAACAACTTAACCTTGGTTTAATTCTTTAAACTTAACCAAAAAGCATGTATCATCAAACATGATACAATCATGTGTACAAAAGTATATCACATATACAATGTGCACAAACCGAGTGAGAAAATCCATTTAAAATTGAACCGATACTAGTTAATGCAAAGTAATATATCAAATATATAATTATACATTAAATCATTAAATCAACACTTGATTTAACGATCCGGTCATATCGCATATAACCGACTAGTATCAAATGTATCGGCTTATCGAATCAACCCTCGATTCGATAACTAGGTTATATCGCATACAACCATTCGACACATTGTTCGCGAGAATGAAATACGGTATCATATACACGCATTATTCTCGGTCCCGCACATATCTCATATGCGCTCCTATTTCGTTTCGCTTGAGCCAGGAAACCTCTGTGTAGGACTCTAAAGACTCGTCAATACGCCGGCAGCGGATGATGATCATATCAAACATCCACAAGCCGCAAGCGGTCTGCTAAACGTAACGGCCACCCGGGTATTGAGCGATCTGAAGATCGACGAGCAAGCCCGCTCACACTCCAGTGAATCCAACCAGTAACACTACCGTACAGTCCGGTCTGATCGTCTGATATGTCGCATATCTCACCTAGGGGTGGTAAACGTCAGACCCCAATAGCTCGATAAGTCGTGTCGATATGAGGTCTATAACTATTCGAGAAACTACTGGTAACACTTACCAGTAAATCTCAGCAACCCTGGCCAGGGATTTCCTGTTATAGCCAATCGAACACAGCGCAACATCAACCCCTTATACCGGGAGAGACGAATCCCCTCCTATCGCTCATTGCCTCCATGTGACTCGGGACTGTACCCAAAAACCACCGTTTTGCACGCCCTCTTGGACGTGGTAAGATGGAAATCAAAGCACAGTGGGAACCACACAAGACTCTATGACGATCTCGGATCAACAGACTACTCTGTACCAGTGTCACCAGAGAACTGCCATCTGACGGGAGGTATAATACCATCTGGGAGTTCTCGGCGAGTCCGTCCAGTGTACCCAGTCTCTACTGAGCACCCGTATATCATCTCCGATGTCAAACACCAATGGATATGGGATCATCCATCGCCCATCTGTATGGGTTGAGAAGGTATACGCTAGTCTACTCTGGTATATCGATGCCCCATCTCGATACACCCACGACTAGGGACTTTCAAGGATGTACTTATGGACTACCATGTCCCCACTAGTATGATCCGCATCATAGTCCGGGTAGTCAAGCACACATCCTAAGGGCTTGACCAACATGTAACAGAGAGACAATCAGTGTACACGTTAAGGTAAAGAGCAACCAGATTGCATACTATCATGTCGAGCAAGAAAGTCCTCCCTATATATGTCCCAGCATCCACTATAATATACATCCAATGTACAGTAATGGCCTCTAGGGCATACATATAACTAACAATCTCCCACTTGCACTAGGGCCATCTGTAGCAGTGGTTGTAGTATCTCATAGTCAACCATCCCATAAAAGTCTCTCTCTGGGAACAGGCCTTTGTGAGTGGATCCGCTGTGTTGTCCTCTGAATCTACTCTCCAAACCTCGATCACCCTGGAGATCAACTATCTCCATGATCAGGTGATACTGCCTTAGAATATGTCTGGATCACTGATGGGACGGACGTTCCATGGCATAAGCCACAACTCCATTGTCACACAATGGGAGGAACTAAGTTCATCTCATGAACCAATATACACCCAGACAGCCACTTTGGTAGCATCTTAAGTAGCGATGTATCCTGCCTTTATCGTCTAGTATGTCACGGTATCTATCTTGGAACTCTTCCAACATACCATCCCTTTAGTGAGGGTAAAGACAATGCCTGTGACTGACACTCAGTCGTCATTATCACTCTGGAACCTTTCCAGTGATTCTCCCCAGGATCGATTGATACCATCTCACAACAACTAGTGAGTATCCTAACATCCAATTAAATCTATCTCATAAATCTAAAACTCAGGATTTATGAGGTATCATTTTGATCCTACACGGAGAATCATTGTGATAAACGGAGATTGATCGAGCGTAGCATAAGAAACTCTTTTCTTATCAAGAGTATGTCATCCACGTACTCTACGAGGATCACCACCATACTCCCTACTACCTTTTTGTTTATACAAGGTTCATCTACCATTTTGATGATGTCAAACTCTTTGACTAATCCATCAAAACAGATGTTCCAACTCCGCGATGCCTGCTTTAATCCTATAAAGCATCTTGTACACGTTTCCGCTGCTCCCACTGTCTACGAAGCCCTCTGGCTGTGTACTTATAGACGCACTCTTCTAAAACATCATTTAGAAAAGCAGTCATGACACCCAACCACCAGATATCGTAGTCATGGCATGTAGCCGTGACAAGTAGGATCTGGATGGACTTAAGCATAGCTACTTGAAAAGGTTTCATCATTATCCACACCTGGTCGATGACGAAAACCTTTAACAAGTCTAGCTTTGAAAGTCTCAACTTTTCCATCTACACCAAGTAATCTTCTCAAGATTTACTTGCTCCTGATGGGGATTAAACCCTTCAGATATAGCAACCAAAGTCCATACTTTGTTGGTGTATAAGGATTCCATCTCAGATCACTAAGCATCCAGCCATTCTTTCAGAGTCTTACTCCTGATAGCCAGATCGAAGCTAGTTGGGTCATCATCTCATGATGCAATCCTTGCTCCCACTGTCATAGAGAAACCGAAGTATCTCTCAGGCGGGTGAGGAACCCTACTAGATCGGCGGAGAGGCTGAGGTTCATTAGAATCTACTGAATCCTTTGGCTCTATCAAATCATCTGTTGTAGTTTGTATAGCTGGAATCTTTCCAGTTCTACATTACAGACCTTGCCTCGAGCTTGTCCGGATTTTGTTTTTAGACATAGGCCGGACAACCCCAAATCTTAACTAACTTAAGACATGGGTTCTTCCCATTCCATATCACATATGAAGCGGTAGGCAACTGATTTGATTGGAACCCTATTCAATAGGTATGCAGCTTCTTAAGTGAATAACTCCCAAAAAGGAAATAGGTAACTCAGTAGTACTCATCATAGAGCACACCATATCAGATAGGGTGTATCTGCTCCGCCCCGACATACCATCGTGCAATGGTGTATACGGAGGAGTAATGCTGAGAGAGAATCTCATTCTCCTTTAGAATAATCCAGGAATTCCGTGCTCAAGTATTCTCCTCCTTGATCTCATCAAAGGACATAATACTTGTACCCTCATTGGTTCTCTACTTCTAACTTATATTCTGTAAATATCTCAAAAGGTTCAGACTTGTGTTTCAACAGGAACATATGTCTGAATCTTGAGAGATTATCAGAGAATGTAACGAAGTACAAAGAACCAGTTCTGGCATATGTAGACAGGGGACCTAACATACATCAACATGTATCATCCCAAGAGTTCACTAACTCTTTCTCAGTTTCCAGTAAACAGAGCTATGGTCATCTTATCTCTGTGACATGACTGGCGAGTTTCACAAGATGTAAATTCAAACTGATTTAAATATGCATCTTTATGTAACTCTAGCTAGTCGGGTCACATTGATCTGACCTAGTCTACAATGCCTCAAGAAGAATTCGTTCATTTCTGAACTCTTCCTCTTGTGTGTGATCCGTATACTAAGAACTGTAGTTTGATTTAGAACATCAATGCTTTTAGATAACGTGCCTGAACCGATCAACTTTTGATATAGGAAATGTTCAAAACATTATCCAACAATACAAAATTTTATCGTTTCTTTACTAATAAAGAGACTGATATGATTTTGTATATCAGGTTCGGTATCTAATGACATTCGTTCAGATACAATGTATTGTAATACAGGGTGACAGTGACCAACAGACTTGGCTGCAGCTCTTGCCCCGTTTTCTGCCTCATGGAACTTATCACCCGTTCTCAGTTCTCTACCTATCTGTAGCCCTATGTAACAGATTACATATCTGGGATCCTGATCTGGTATCACATACCCAGGACGTAGAGGATACTGAGAAACAGTTCTCTGTAATGAACACACCCGAAGATGATGCATCAACATGCACTCTCTTCGTTTGGGCGGCACGGGAATTCTGGTAATCCCCAACTTCCTGCTCTGTCTTATAACAATTATAAGTTGGAGCGGGACCAACGTTCCCCAGCTCAGTATAACAAGCGGGTTCGGTCAATATTCCGTATTATTATCTTGTTTAAGGCGTGATATGGTCGCTACCAGGAGAGAGAGAGAAGAAAACACTCAGCGTGCGCTCTTGCAAGAATAGATTGGTTATTATTTTATCTAATCAGGATGGCTCCCACTGCTTTTTATCAAATCTTCCTTCAAACCCTAAAAGGAAAGACTAGCCGGGATTAATTACACACTACAAGTTCGCCAATCTTTCAGCCAGGCCAGTGTCGGTACTTTGAGGGAGGTCCCCCGTGCTTTCGCACGAACCTAATTAATGTAAACCTCGTTTTCCCAGAGGCGTAACCTCGTTAACACCTTTCTAGACACCTACTTGATCGGCTAATTGCAATGTGTAAAACTCTCCCAGGAGTAACTCTTACTCGCAGCGGGTATCGGGATCCAACTATCTCATAGAAGGTATGCAATCTCATTGCAAATTTCAACACTTGAAATTCCCGATAATATTTTGCCCCTAGCGTCCTATGACCTTGACGCAGGCCAACAAACCATAGTCCGCTAGTCAAGTTCAACCCGTCATTTCCTGATTGAATTAAACCCACCCGCACGACCCTTGACGCAGGCCAACAAAGTCGCACGACTACCCTAATCCAATCTGCATCATATGCATAAGCAGATAAATACTAGTTATCTACCGCACACTACGTCTTGACGCAGGCCAACAAACGTAGCACGAATACTAACTAGCACTTATCTGAAATGACGGAGGGCTACGACAGGTTTTTCTGAAAACCTATTGCGTAATGAACTTGATATCGTTGTAGAATCAAATGATTTTAAAAATGGAGTGCTTTTGAGGCTTTTCTAGTTTTGCTAAAGGAGTCACTCCCGGTGAAGGGATCGTCGGTCCTTTCCTCGTCGAATGAGGTGCAGGATATATCATATATATCACTGTGCAAAGCAAAAACTCTTAAAAGCAATCAAAAGACAAACCGAGTGTGTAGCATCTGCCAGTTATTGCTAAAGGAGTCACTCCCGGTGAAGGGATCTCGGTCCTTTCCTCATCGAATAAGGTGCAGGATATATCACATATACCGCTATGCAAAGCAAGAACTGTAGCTACCTGTTTTATTTTGAAATTCGATTCTATAACATCTTAGGTTTCTTTTATTTCATTAATCATATTAATGAAGTCCCATCATTTAAATACCTAAACATCACAGATAAATACGACGTACACTTATGCCATCCGCATTCGCCTCGATGTCCCCTCGTGCACCGTTAGGTTAGGTAACTAACGGCAGAGCGGGGCAGGGCTAGGGCGGGTGTAAAACATAAGTAACGTCTATATAATATATCATATATACTATATACTGTATCTATCACAGAACATCACATGATCACATCACAGATATCGCAGCAAAAGAATCATATGAAATATTGGATATACTAGGACGTCCGTGTTTTCAATACGAGCCAGTATAAAACACGGATTCCACGGTCGTGATGAATAGCCAAACCCACACCCCTAGACCCCTACGAGAGCGGCAAGCAACCCTACCAATTCTAGAGTTAGGAGACCCGGACTCGACTCCTCGAGTTGGTCTCCCACTGGACTCCAGAACCCGGTTACTTGTGCTCCCCTCCTTGGGTCTATCCTAGTGCGGAAAAGTAAATAATATACAAAGGGTGACATCTTCCGCAACCTGGAAGTGCCCTAATAAAAGAATATTACATACAAGTTTTTACATGAATGAAAATGAAAAACACTCATCTCACATAAAAACCCCCGGCTATTCAAACACGACGATCCAATATAACATATCCAGCAACACATAACATCACATGTCATCATCGTAAGTAAATATGCGCATCCCAATTGACGTTGACATATAGCAACGAAACCGGCGATATCACATGTTACACTTACGGTCACAAAAAAGAAAGTGTAAAACTACAACAGTTGGAATCCGCAACCACCTCAGACATCGCATGCCTGACCGAATGAATTACTTAGACATCGCATGCCTAACAATTATAAACCCCGCATTTTAGTCTCTTTATCGAAAACACTTTTCAATATCAAGTCGGGCAATTCAACAAGATTCCCGACATCCTAATCGAATACTCGTCGCAAACTTTAGTAAGCGGCCGCACCCCCAACGCCGTCGATAAAGTGCACCAAGGCGGAACACCGCTACCACGAGCACCCGAACGGATGCTTTCGGCGACGGGGTTCTCCTACAGTCACTTGGTCGAGGCTATGGAGTGAGGCTGTCTATTAAGTTTACCCGGCGAGTATCCGCGTACGCTACGTGATTGCGACGAACTTTTGATCACATCAAAATTCCGTGGCAACCGATCAAGTGAGACTAAACTGCTATGTTTATAATATTCATTCCGTTATCTCATAACTATTTGCGAATTCCAATTATTGTATCACATTCCGGATAAATAGAAAATGCTAAACTTTTCGATCGAACAATCGAACACCCAAGTTTTCCCGATACGGATCAACACATGAAATAAGTCTAACAACATTCAGTTCGTGCCTCAGTACCAACGGTCCAGCCGTAGAAGGGTCAAGCCAACGCCTCACATGTGGCACGCTGTACTGCCCCAAACCCTAAGGTTCAAAGGGCAGTTCAAGACGGTCACATAATCGAGTTAAGGTTTGTTGTCTTCTAGAGGGTCCATCGCGTTACTTGCACTACTTAGAACGTCGTTAAACTACGTAAAAATCCAACACTAGGAAATTTCCCGACAGGGGAAAAATTGGGTATTTATATCCGGTCGAACTTTTTAACATATTCTAAAATTTATCCGGAAAGCCACACAGACAAAATTTGATACTCCAATCAAAACACCGAATCCCCAAAACAACTCCAGAAAATTCAACTCTTGAATAAATTTTAAAAATACCCAGAGAACTCAGCACCTGAAACAATGAATTACTGTGCAAACAGTTAGGGCTGACGTCATGATTCTGCCGCGGAACCGCCGCATAAGCTAGGCTTATGCCGCGGTTCCGCGCGCCGTTTACACTGTTCATTCAAAAATTTTTGCGCCGTAATTCTTATATTTCCCTGCTGGGTTTTCTGCATATTTTTAATTTGGAAAAATCCCAGTTTTTGAAAAAAGGACAGAGAGCATGTTTCGAGTTCGGGTTTTGGTTCGATCGGACTTCAAATTGTGTCTAGACTTCGCCTAAGGCTCTAGCTAGGCTCTGATACCACTGTAGGGTTCCTAGGCACCCTAATGAGGTCTCACAAGGCATCAACCATGCCAATTTCAAAATTAAACGGTGCCGAGAAACCCTAGAACGGATCGTTGGCTAGATTTCTAGGCGAACAAAGTAACTAGTTAACACTTAACTATAAGAATCGGAAATACAACCTTTGTAGATCCGGTGCTCCACCTCCATAGCTCCGCAATGAAGTCCTCTCGCTGTCCAAAACAAAACCCGGGCTCTAGCGTCGGCTTCATCGGAGAATAGGCGAGCTAGGTCGTCGATGTCCATGCCGAAGATGATCTACGTCGAAGCATCGCTAGATCAAGCTCCAACTTCACCAAGTCAAGAAACTTGTGAAGGAAACACACTCTACTACTTGGCAAGAGGTAGAGGATGGAGAAATAGGAAGTGGGTTCATTTTAGAATTGGATTTCTCATTCATATTCATCAATCACCATTGATGAAGTGAAGGTTTTCTTCAACTTGAAGATGAAGAAGAAGAAGAATAAGTTATGATAAGTTAATTAATATTGAAAAGAAAATCAATACTTATCATATTCTTAACCTTAGTTAAGTGTAGAGAATTGACTAAGGTTGGGTTGAATGGTTATGGTTTAGGATGAGAACAAAAAGGTCATCAAGTCAAAACTTCATGAAGCTTCAACTAAAAACAAATGAAGCCACCATTCATTTATCTTTCAATTTATTCAAAATGAATAAATAAATAAGTAAAACCCTAATCAACAACTTAATCTTGGTTTAATTCTTTAAACTTAACCAAAAAGCATGTATCATCAAACATGATACAATCATGTGTACAAAAGTATATCACATATACAATGTGCACAAACCGAGTGAGAAAATCCATTTAAAATTGAACCGATACTAGTTAATGCAAAGTAATATATCAAATATATAATTATACATTAAATCATTAAATCAACACTTGATTTAACGATCCGGTCATATCGCATATAACCGACTAGTATCAAATGTATCGGCTTATCGAATCAACCCTCGATTCGATAACTAGGTTATATCGCATACAACCATTCGACACATTGTTCGCGAGAATGAAATACGGTATCATATACACGCATTATTCTCGGTCCCGCACATATCTCATATGCGCTCCTATTTCGTTTCGCTTGAGCCAGGAAACCTCTGTGTAGGACTCTAAAGACTCGTCAATACGCCGGCAGCGGATGATGATCATATCAAACATCCACAAACCGCAAGCGGTCTGCTAAACGTAACGGCCACCCGGGTATTGAGCGATCTGAAGATCGACGAGCAAGCCCGCTCACACTCCAGTGAATCCAACCAGTAACACTACCGTACAGTCCGGTCTGATCGTCTGATATGTCGCATATCTCACCTAGGGGTGGTAAACGTCAGACCCCAATAGCTCGATAAGTCGTGTCGATATGAGGTCTATAACTATTCGAAAAACTACTGGTAACACTTACCAGTAAATCTCAGCAACCCTGGCCAGGGATTTCCTGTTATAGCCAATCGAACACAGCGCAACATCAACCCCTTATACCGGGAGAGACGAATCCCCTCCTATCGCTCATTGCCTCCATGTGACTCGGGACTGTACCCAAAAACCACCGTTTTGCACGCCCTCTTGGACGTGGTAAGATGGAAATCAAAGCACAGTGGGAACCACACAAGACTCTATGACGATCTCGGATCAACAGACTACTCTGTACCAGTGTCACCAGAGAACTGCCATCTGACGGGAGGTATAATACCATCTGGGAGTTCTCGGCGAGTCCGTCCAGTGTACCCAGTCTCTACTGAGCACCCGTATATCATCTCCGATGTCAAACACCAATGGATATGGGATCATCCATCGCCCATCTGTATGGGTTGAGAAGGTATACGCTAGTCTACTCTGGTATATCGATGCCCCATCTCGATACACCCACGACTAGGGACTTTCAAGGATGTACTTATGGACTACCATGTCCCCACTAGTATGATCCGCATCATAGTCCGGGTAGTCAAGCACACATCCTAAGGGCTTGACCAACATGTAACAGAGAGACAATCAGTGTACACGTTAAGGTAAAGAGCAACCAGATTGCATACTATCATGTCGAGCAAGAAAGTCCTCCCTATATATGTCCCAGCATCCACTACAATATACATCCAATGTACAGTAATGGCCTCTAGGGCATACATATAACTAACAATCTCCCACTTGCACTAGGGCCATCTGTAGCAGTGGTTGTAGTATCTCATAGTCAACCATCCCATAAAAGTCTCTCTCTGGGAACAGGCCTTTGTGAGTGGATCCGCTGTGTTGTCCTCTGAATCTACTCTCCAAACCTCGATCACCCTGGAGATCAACTATCACCATGATCAGGTGATACTGCCTTAGAATATGTCTGGATCACTGATGGGACGGACGTTCCATGGCATAAGCCACAACTCCATTGTCACACAATGGGAGGAACTAAGTTCATCTCATGAACCAATATACACCCAGACAGCCACTTTGGTAGCATCTTAAGTAGCGATGTATCCTGCCTTTATCGTCTAGTATGTCACGGTATCTATCTTGGAACTCTTCCAACATACCATCCCTTTAGTGAGGGTAAAGACAATGCCTGTGACTGACACTCAGTCGTCATTATCACTCTGGAACCTTTCCAGTGATTCTCCCCAGGATCGATTGATACCATCTCACAACAACTAGTGAGTATCCTAACATCCAATTAAATCTATCTCATAAATCTAAAACTCAGGATTTATGAGGTATCATTTTGATCCTACACGGAGAATCATTGTGATAAACGGAGATTGATCGAGCGTAGCATAAGAAACTCTTTTCTTATCAAGAGTATGTCATCCACGTACTCTACGAGGATCACCACCATACTCCCTACTACCTTTTTGTTTATACAAGGTTCATCTACCATTTTGATGATGTCAAACTCTTTGACTAATCCATCAAAACAGATGTTCCAACTCCGCGATGCCTGCTTTAATCCTATAAAGCATCTTGTACACGTTTCCGCTGCTCCCACTGTCTACGAAGCCCTCTGGCTGTGTACTTATAGACGCACTCTTCTAAAACATCATTTAGAAAAGCAGTCATGACACCCAACCACCAGATATCGTAGTCATGGCATGTAGCCGTGACAAGTAGGATCTGGATGGACTTAAGCATAGCTACTTGAAAAGGTTTCATCATTATCCACACCTGGTCGATGACGAAAACCTTTAACAAGTCTAGCTTTGAAAGTCTCAACTTTTCCATCCACACCAAGTAATCTTCTCAAGATTTACTTGCTCCTGATGGGGATTAAACCCTTCAGATATAGCAACCAAAGTCCATACTTTGTTGGTGTATAAGGATTCCATCTCAGATCACTAAGCATCCAGCCATTCTTTCAGAGTCTTACTCCTGATAGCCAGATCAAAGCTAGTTGGGTCATCATCTCATGATGCAATCCTTGCTCCCACTGTCATAGAGAAACCGAAGTATCTCTCAGGCGGGTGAGGAACCCTACTAGATCGGCGGAGAGGCTGAGGTTCATTAGAATCTACTGAATCCTTTGGCTCTATCAAATCATCTGTTGTAGTTTGTATAGCTGGAATCTTTCCAGTTCTACATTACAGACCTTGCCTCGAGCTTGTCCGGATTTTGTTTTTAGACATAGGCCGGACAACCCCAAATCTTAACTAACTTAAGACATGGGTTCTTCCCATTCCATATCACATATGAAGCGGTAGGCAACTGATTTGATTGGAACCCTATTCAATAGGTATGCAGCTTCTTAAGTGAATAACTCCCAAAAAGGAAATAGGTAACTCAGTAGTACTCATCATAGAGCACACCATATCAGATAGGGTGTATCTGCTCCGCCCCGACATACCATCGTGCAATGGTGTATACGGAGGAGTAATGCTGAGAGAGAATCTCATTCTCCTTTAGAATAATCCAGGAATTCCGTGCTCAAGTATTCTCCTCCTTGATCTCATCAAAGGACATAATACTTGTACCCTCATTGGTTCTCTACTTCTAACTTATATTCTGTGAATATCTCAAAAGGTTCAGACTTGTGTTTCAACAGGAACATATGTCTGAATCTTGAGAGATTATCAGAGAATGTAACGAAGTACAAAGAACCAGTTCTGGCATATGTAGACAGGGGACCTAACATACATCAACATGTATCATCCCAAGAGTTCACTAACTCTTTCTCAGTTTCCAGTAAACAGAGCTATGGTCATCTTATCTCTGTGACATGACTGGCGAGTTTCACAAGATGTAAATTCAAACTGATTTAAATATGCATCTTTATGTAACTCTAGCTAGTCGGGTCACATTGATCTGACCTAGTCTACAATGCCTCAAGAAGAATTCGTTCATTTCTGAACTCTTCCTCTTGTGTGTGATCCGTATACTAAGAACTGTAGTTTGATTTAGAACATCAATGCTTTTAGATAACGTGCCTGAACCGATCAACTTTTGATATAGGAAATGTTCAAAACATTATCCAACAATACAAAATTTTATCGTTTCTTTACTAATAAAGAGACTGATATGATTTTGTATATCAGGTTCGGTATCTAATGACATTCGTTCAGATACAATGTATTGTAATACAGGGTGACAGTGACCAACAGACTTGGCTGCAGCTCTTGCCCCGTTTTCTGCCTCATGGAACTTATCACCCGTTCTCAGTTCTCTACCTATCTGTAGCCCTATGTAACAGATTACATATCTGGGATCCTGATCTGGTATCACATACCCAGGACGTAGAGGATACTGAGAAACAGTTCTCTGTAATGAACACACCCGAAGATGATGCATCAACATGCACTCTCTTCGTTTGGGCGGCACGGGAATTCTGGTAATCCCCAACTTCCTGCTCTGTCTTATAACAATTATAAGTTGGAGCGGGACCAACGTTCCCCAGCTCAGTATAACAAGCGGGTTCGGTCAATATTCCGTATTATTATCTTGTTTAAGGCGTGATATGGTCGCTACCAGGAGAGAGAGAGAAGAAAACACTCAGCGTGCGCTCTTGCAAGAATAGATTGGTTATTATTTTATCTAATCAGGATGGCTCCCACTGCTTTTTATCAAATCTTCCTTCAAACCCTAAAAGGAAAGACTAGCCGGGATTAATTACACACTACAAGTTCGCCAATCTTTCAGCCAGGCCAGTGTCGGTACTTTGAGGGAGGTCCCCCGTGCTTTCGCACGAACCTAATTAATGTAAACCTCGTTTTCCCAGAGGCGTAACCTCGTTAACACCTTTCTAGACACCTACTTGATCGGCTAATTGCAATGTGTAAAACTCTCCCAGGAGTAACTCTTACTCGCAGCGGGTATCGGGATCCAACTATCTCATAGAAGGTATGCAATCTCATTGCAAATTTCAACACTTGAAATTCCCGATAATATTTTGCCCCTAGCGTCCTATGACCTTGACGCAGGCCAACAAACCATAGTCCGCTAGTCAAGTTCAACCCGTCATTTCCTGATTGAATTAAACCCACCCGCACGACCCTTGACGCAGGCCAACAAAGTCGCACGACTACCCTAATCCAATCTGCATCATATGCATAAGCAGATAAATACTAGTTATCTACCGCACACTACGTCTTGACGCAGGCCAACAAACGTAGCACGAATACTAACTAGCACTTATCTGAAATGACGGAGGGCTACGACAGGTTTTTCTGAAAACCTATTGCGTAATGAACTTGATATCGTTGTAGAATCAAATGATTTTAAAAATGGAGTGCTTTTGAGGCTTTTCTAGTTTTGCTAAAGGAGTCACTCCCGGTGAAGGGATCGTCGGTCCTTTCCTCGTCGAATGAGGTGCAGGATATATCATATATATCACTGTGCAAAGCAAAAACTCTTAAAAGCAATCAAAAGACAAACCGAGTGTGTAGCATCTGCCAGTTATTGCTAAAGGAGTCACTCCCGGTGAAGGGATCTCGGTCCTTTCCTCATCGAATAAGGTGCAGGATATATCACATATACCGCTATGCAAAGCAAGAACTGTAGCTACCTGTTTTATTTTGAAATTCGATTCTATAACATCTTAGGTTTCTTTTATTTCATTAATCATATTAATGAAGTCCCATCATTTAAATACCTAAACATCACAGATAAATACGACGTACACTTATGCCATCCGCATTCGCCTCGATGTCCCCTCGTGCACCGTTAGGTTAGGTAACTAACGGCAGAGCGGGGCAGGGCTAGGGCGGGTGTAAAACATAAGTAACGTCTATATAATATATCATATATACTATATACTGTATCTATCACAGAACATCACATGATCACATCACAGATATCGCAGCAAAAGAATCATATGAAATATTGGATATACTAGGACGTCCGTGTTTTCAATACGAGCCAGTATAAAACACGGATTCCACGGTCGTGATGAATAGCCAAACCCACACCCCTAGACCCCTACGAGAGCGGCAAGCAACCCTACCAATTCTAGAGTTAGGAGACCCGGACTCGACTCCTCGAGTTGGTCTCCCACTGGACTCCAGAACCCGGTTACTTGTGCTCCCCTCCTTGGGTCTATCCTAGTGCGGAAAAGTAAATAATATACAAAGGGTGACATCTTCCGCAATCTGGAAGTGCCCTAATAAAAGAATATTACATACAAGTTTTTACATGAATGAAAATGAAAAACACTCATCTCACATAAAAACCCCCGGCTATTCAAACACGACGATCCAATATAACATATCCAGCAACACATAACATCACATGTCATCATCGTAAGTAAATATGCGCATCCCAATTGACGTTGACATATAGCAACGAAACCGGCGATATCACATGTTACACTTACGGTCACAAAAAAGAAAGTGTAAAACTACAACAGTTGGAATCCGCAACCACCTCAGACATCGCATGCCTGACCGAATGAATTACTTAGACATCGCATGCCTAACAATTATAAACCCCGCATTTTAGTCTCTTTATCGAAAACACTTTTCAATATCAAGTCGGGCAATTCAACAAGATTCCCGACATCCTGATCGAATACTCGTCGCAAACTTTAGTAGGCGGCCGCACCCCCAACGCCGTCGATAAAGTGCACCAAGGCGGAACACCGCTACCACGAGCACCCGAACGGATGCTTTCGGCGACGGGGTTCTCCTACAGTCACTTGGTCGGGGCTATGGAGTGAGGCTGTCTATTAAGTTTACCCGGCGAGTATCCGCGTACGCTACGTGATTGCGACGAACTTTTGATCACATCAAAATTCCGTGGCAACCGATCAAGTGAGACTAAACTGCTATGTTTATAATATTCATTCCGTTATCTCATAACTATTTGCGAATTCCAATTATTGTATCACATTCCGGATAAATAGAAAATGCTAAACTTTTCGATCGAACAATCGAACACCCAAGTTTTCCCGATACGGATCAACACATGAAATAAGTCTAACAACATTCAGTTCGTGCCTCAGTACCAACGGTCCAGCCGTAGAAGGGTCAAGCCAACGCCTCACATGTGGCACGCTGTACTGCCCCAAACCCTAAGGTTCAAAGGGCAGTTCAAGACGGTCACATAATCGAGTTAAGGTTTGTTGTCTTCTAGAGGGTCCATCGCGTTACTTGCACTACTTAGAACGTCGTTAAACTACGTAAAAATCCAACACTAGGAAATTTCCCGACAGGGGAAAAATTGGGTATTTATATCCGGTCGAACTTTTTAACATATTCTAAAATTTATCCGGAAAGCCGCACAGACAAAATTTGATACTCCAATCAAAACACCGAATCCCCAAAACAACTCCAGAAAATTCAACTCTTGAATAAATTTTAAAAATACCCAGAGAACTCAGCACCTGAAACAATGAATTACTGTGCAAACAGTTAGGGCTGACGTCATGATTCTGCCGCGGAACCGCCGCATAAGCTAGGCTTATGCCGCGGTTCCGCGCGCCGTTTACACTGTTCATTCAAAAATTTTTGCGCCGTAATTCTTATATTTCCCTGCTGGGTTTTCTGCATATTTTTAATTTGGAAAAATCCCAGTTTTTGAAAAAAGGACAGAGAGCATGTTTCGAGTTCGGGTTTTGGTTCGATAGGACTTCAAATTGTGTCTAGACTTCGCCTAAGGCTCTAGCTAGGCTCTGATACCACTGTAGGGTTCCTAGGCACCCTAATGAGGTCTCACAAGGCATCAACCATGCCAATTTCAAAATTAAACGGTGCCGAGAAACCCTAGAACGGATCGTTGGCTAGATTTCTAGGCGAACAAAGTAACTAGTTAACACTTAACTATAAGAATCGGAAATACAACCTTTGTAGATCCGGTGCTCCACCTCCATAGCTCCGCAATGAAGTCCTCTCGCTGTCCAAAACAAAACCCGGGCTCTAGCGTCGGCTTCATCGGAGAATAGGCGAGCTAGGTCGTCGATGTCCATGCCGAATATGATCTACGTCGAAGCATCGCTAGATCAAGCTCCAACTTCACCAAGTCAAGAAACTTGTGAAGGAAACACACTCTACTACTTGGCAAGAGGTAGAGGATGGAGAAATAGGAAGTGGGTTCATTTTAGAATTGGATTTCTCACTCATATTCATCAATCACCATTGATGAAGTGAAGGTTTTCTTCAACTTGAAGATGAAGAAGAAGAAGAATAAGTTATGATAAGTTAATTAATATTGAAAAGAAAATCAATACTTATCATATTCTTAACCTTAGTTAAGTGTAGAGAATTGACTAAGGTTGGGTTCAATGGTTAGGGTTTAGGATGAGAACAAAAAGGTCATCAAGTCAAAGCTTCATGAAGCTTCAACTAAAAACAAATGAAGCCACCATTCATTTATCTTTCAATTTATTCAAAATGAATAAATAAATAAGATAAATGAATAAGTAAAACCCTAATCAACAACTTAACCTTGGTTTAATTCTTTAAACTTAACCAAAAAGCATGTATCATCAAACATGATACAATCATGTGTACAAAAGTATATCACATATACAATGTGCACAAACCGAGTGAGAAAATCCATTTAAAATTGAACCGATACTAGTTAATGCAAAGTAATATATCAAATATATAATTATACATTAAATCATTAAATCAACACTTGAATTAACGATCCGGTCATATCGCATATAACCGACTAGTATCAAATGTATCGGCTTATCGAATCAACCCTCGATTCGATAACTAGGTTATATCGCATACAACCATTCGACACATTGTTCGCGAGAATGAAATACGGTATCACATACACGCATTATTCTCGGTCCCGCACATATCTCATATGCGCTCCTATTTCGTTTCGCTTGAGCCAGGAAACCTCTGTGTAGGACTCTAAAGACTCGTCAATACGCCGGCAGCGGATGATGATCATATCAAACATCCACAAGCCGCAAGCGGTCTGCTAAACGTAACGGCCACCAGGGTATTGAGCGATCTGAAGATCGACGAGCAAGCCTGCTCACACTCCAGTGAATCCAACCAGTAACACTACCGTACAGTCCGGTCTGATCGTCTGATATGTCGCATATCTCACCTAGGGGTGGTAAACGTCAGACCCCAATAGCTCGATAAGTCGTGTCGATATGAGGTCTATAACTATTCGAGAAACTACTGGTAACACTTACCAGTAAATCTCAGCAACCCTGGCCAGGGATTTCCTGTTATAGCCAATCGAACACAGCGCAACATCAACCCCCTATACCGGGAGAGACGAATCCCCTCCTATCGCTCATTGCCTCCATGTGACTCGGGACTGTACCCAAAAACCACCGTTTTGCACGCCCTCTTGGACGTGGTAAGATGGAAATCAAAGCACAGTGGGAACCACACAAGACTCTATGACGATCTCGGGTCATCAGACTACTCTGTACCAGTGTCACCAGAGAACTGCCATCTGACGTGAGGTATAATACCATCTGGGAGTTCTCGGCAAGTCCGTCCAGTGTACCCAGTCTCTACTGAGCACCCGTATATCATATCCGATGTCAAACACCAATGGATATGGGATCATCCATCGCCCATCTGTATGGGTCGAGAAGGTATACGCTAGTCTACTCTGGTATATCGATGCCCCATCTCAATACACCCACGACTAGGGACTTTCAAGGATGTACTTATGGACTACCATGTCCCCACTAGTATGATCCGTATCATAGTCCAGGTAGTCAAGCACACATCCTAAGGGCTTTACCAACATGTAACAGAGAGACAATCAGTGTACACGTTAAGGTAAAGAGCAACCAGATAGCATACTATCATGTCGAGCAAGAAAGTCCTCCCTATATATGTCCCAGCATCCACTACAATATACATCCAATATACAGTAATGGCCTCTAGGGCATACATATAACTAACAATAAGTTTCATGAGGCAGAAAACGGTGCAAGTGTTGCAGCCAGGTCTGTTGGTCACTGTCACCCTGTATTACCAGAATACATTGATTCTGAACAAATGTTATTAGATACCGAACCTGATATACAAAATCATATCAGTCTCTTTATTAGTAAAGAAAGGATATAATTTTGTATTGTTGGATAATGTTTTGAACATTTCCTAAATCAAGAGTTGATCGGTTCAGGCACGTTATCTAAAAACATTAACGTTCTAAATCAAACTACAGTTCTTAGTATACAGAACACACACAAGAGGAATAGTTCAGAAATGAACGAATCCTTCTTGAGGCATTGTTGACTAGGTCATATCAATGCGACCCGACTAGCTTAAGTTACATTAAGATGCATATTTAAATTAGTTTGGATTTACATCTTGTGAAACTTGCCAGTCATGTCACAAAGATAAGATGACCATAGCTCTGTTTATTGGAAACAGAGAAAGAGATAGTGAACTCTTGGGATGATACATGTTGATGTATGAAGGTCCCCTGTCTACACATGCCGAGACCAGTTCTTTGTACTTCATTAAATTCTCTGATGATCTCTCAAGATTCAGACATATGTTCCTATTGAAACACAAGTCCGAACCTTTTGAGATATTCATAGAATATAAGTTAGAAGTAGAGAACCAAAATACGGGTAAAAGTATTATATCCTTTGATATGATCAAGGAGGAGAATACTTGAACACGGAATTCCTGGATTATTCTAAAGGAGAATGACATTCTCTCTCAGCATTACTCTTCCGTATACACCATAGCACGATGGTATATCGGGGCGGAGCGATAGCACCCTATGAGATATGGTGTGCTCTATGATGAGTACTACTGAGTTTCCTATTTCCTTTTAGGGAGTTATGCACTTATGAAGTTGCATACCTATTGAATAGGGTTCCGATCAAATCAGTTGCCTACCATTTCATATGAGATATGGAAAGGGAAGAGCCCATCTCTTAAGTCAGTTAAGATTTGGGGTTGTCCGGCCTATGTCAAAAAGCAAAATCCGGACAAGCTCGAGGCAAAGTCAGATCTGTGGAAGTTTGTTGGATATCCTAAGCATGCGCAAGGGAATATCTTCTACCTAACTGAGGAACAAAAATGTTTTGTTTCCCAGCATACCACCTTTGTGAAAGGGAATTTCTTGTGAAGAAATTATTGGTTATGAGGTAGAACTGGAAAAAGTTCCAGCTATACAAACTGCAGCTGATGATTTGGTAGAACCAAAGGATTCAATAGCAACCAACGAACCTCAGCCTCTCCGCCGATCTAGTAGGTTTTCTTACCCACCTGAGAGATACTTTGGTTTCTCTATGATAGTGGGAGCAAGGATTGCATCATGGGATGATGACCAAACTAGTTTCGGGCTGGCCATCAGGAGTAGGACTCTGTAAGAATGGCTGGATGCTTATCGATCTGAGATGGAATCCTTATACACTAACAAAGTATGGACTTTGGTTGCTTTATCTGAAGGGTTAAATCCCCATCAGGAGCAAGTATATCTTGAGAAGATTACTTGGTGTACATGGAAAAGTTGAGACTTTCAAAGCTAGACTTGTTAAAAGTTTGCATCATTGACCAGGTATGGATTATGATGAAACCTTTTCTAAGTAGCTATGCTTAAGTCCATCCAGATCCCACTTGCCACGGCTACATACCATGACTACGATATCTGGCAGTTGGGTGTCATGACTGCTTTTCTAAATAATGATTTAGAAGACAGAGTCTATAAGTACACAGTCAGAGGGCTTCGTAGACAGTGGAAGCAGCGGAAACATGTGCAAGATGTTTTATATGATAAAGCAGGCATCGCGGAGATGGAACATCTGTTTTGATGAGTTAGTCAAAAAGTTTGATATCATCAAAATGGTAGATGAACCTTGTATATACAAAAAGGTAGTAGGGAGTATACTGGTGATCCTCGTAGAGTACGTGGATGACATACTCTTGATAGGGAAGGAGTTTCCTATGCTACGCTCGGTCAATCTCCGCTTATCACAAGGATTCTCCATATAGGATCAAAGTGATACCTACTAAATCCTGGGTTTTGGATCTATGAGATAGATCTAATTGGATGTTAGGATACTCACTAGTTGTAGTGAGATGGTATCAATTGATCCTGGGGAGAATCACTGGAAAGGTTCTAGAGTGATAAGGATGACTGAATGTCAGTCACAGGCATTGTCTTTACCCTCAGTGGAGGGACGGTATGTTGGAAGAGTTCCAAGCTGATACCGTGACTTACTAGACGATTAAAGGCAAGATACATCGTTACCAAAGATGCTACCAAAGAGGAACTCTGGGTGTATATTAGTTCATAAGATGAACTTCATTCCTCCCATTGTGTGACAATGGAGTTGTGGCTTATGCCAAGGAACGCACGTCCCATCAGTGATCCAGACATATTCTAAGGCAGTATCACCAGATCGTGGAGATGGTTGATCTACAGGGTATCGAGGTTTGGAGAGTAGACTTAGAGGACACCACGGCGGATCCACTCACAAAGGCCTTTTCCCAGAGAGAGATTTTTATGGGATGGTTGAGTATGAGATACTACAACCACTGCTATCAGATGGCCCTAGTGCAAGTAGGAGATTGTTAGTTATATGTATGCCCTAGAGGCCATTACTATACATAGGATGTATATTGTAGTGGATGCTTGGACATATATAGGGATGACTTTCTTGCTCGATATGATAGTATGCTATCTGGTTACTCTTTACCTTAACGTGTACACTGATTGTCTCTCTGTTACATGTTGGTAAAGCCCTTAGGATGTGTACTTGACTACCTAGACTATGATGCGGATCATACTAATGGGGACGTGGTAGTCCATAAGTACATCCTTCAAAGTCCCTAGTCGTGGGTGTATCGAGACGGGGCATCGATATACCAGAGTAGACTAGCGTATACCTTCTCGACCCATACAGATGGGCGATGGATGATCCCATATCCATTGGTGTTTGACATCAGAGATGATATACGAGTGCTTAGTGGAGACTGGGTACACTGGACGGACTCGCCGAGAACTCCCAGATGGTATTATACCTTACGTCAGATGGCAGTTCTCTGGTGACACTGGTACAGCTTAGTCTGTAGACCCGAGATCGTCATAGAGTCTTGTCTGATTCCCACTGTGCTTTGATTTCCATCATACCACGTCCAAGAAGGCATGCAAAAGGTGGTTTTTGGGTACAGTCCCGAATCACATGGAGTCAATGAGCGATAGGAGGGGTTTCGTCTCTCCCGGTATAGGGAGTTGATGTTGCGCTGTGCTCGATTGGCTATAACAGGAAGTCCTTGGCCAAGGCTGTTTTAGGGATGTACTGGTAAGTGTTACCAGTAGTTTCTCGACCCGTTATGAGCCTCATATCGACACGACTTATCGAGTTATTGGGGTCTGACGTTTACCACCCCTAGACGAGATATGCGACATATTAGACGAACAGACCGGACTGTACGGTAGTGTTACTGGTTGGATTCACAGGAGTGTGAGCGGGCTTGCTCGTTGATCTTCTGATCGCTCAATACCCGGGTGGCCGTTACGTTTAGCAGACCGCTTGCGGCTTGTGGGTGTTTGATATGATCATCATCTACTGTCGGCGTATTGACGAGTCTTTAGAGTCCTACACAGGGGTTTCCTGGCTCAAGCGAAACGAAATAGGAGCGCATATGAGATATGTGCGGGACCGAGAATAATACCAGTATGTGATACTGTATTCTATTCTCGCGATTTGTGACATTGATCGGTTGTATGCGATATAGCCGGGTTGTCGGATCAAGTGTTGATTCGATAAGTTGTTACTATTGATATTAGTCGGTTATATGCGATATGACCGGATCATTAAATCAAGTGTTGATTTAATGATTTAATGTATAATTATATATTTGATATATTACTTTACATTAACTAGTATTGGTTCACTTAAGATTTGTTTTCTCACTAGTTTGTGCATAAGTGTATATATGATATATATTTGTGTACATATGTTTGTATCATGTTTGATGATACATACAAGATGTATGTATGAGACCCATACCAAGATTAGGGTAAAGATTAGGGTTTTTGTTTCATCTTAAGATTTAACAAAGGGTTTAACTTAGTCAAAGTTATCAAGCTTGAAGAAGCTTGGAGAAGCTTGGACAAAGTCCACTCTTTTGTCATTTCTTTTGATATTCCTTAACCTAACCTTTAACCTAAAGCCTTGGTTAATTCTCTACATGAGTTAAGCATGAGGGCTTAACTCAACCATGGTGCTATTATTCATTTGGATAAGTTTCATTTTGGATATTCATTCATATGATTCTTTCTTCTTCTTCATCTTCATCAAGCTCACAAAAGCTTGAGAGCTCCAATGGTGCCATGGTAAAAAGAGTGAGAAATCCAATTCTAAAGTGAACCCACTTCCTATTTCTTCATCCTCTACTACTTGCCATGTAGTATAGGGTGTTCTCTTCACAAAGTTTTCGACCAAGTGAAGGAATAGCTTGAGTTTGAGTCTCCCCGATGTAGATCATCTTCGGCCTCGAAGTCAATGACCTAGCCCGATCATTTCTCCGACGAAACCATCGAAAGAGTCCGCGATCCGATGATCGCAGTGGAGAGACGTCAACACAGAGCTAAAGAAGTGGTGGACCGGATCTACAAAGGTTGTAATCCCTTTCACTTAGTAGCAAAGTCGTTTCCTAGCTTTACTTTTCGCCTAATCTCTAGTTAACGATCTAGTTTAGGGTTTCTCGGCACCGGAAAATTTTTGTTTGGCATGGTTGATGTCTTGTGGAACCTCTTGAGTGTGCCTAGGAACCCTACACATACCCTTGACTTTGGCCAACATGGTAGAACGACTGCCCCAAACCAACACATCTATCTATGCTGCACATGAATACCCAATAGCTACCAATCACTATGCCTTGACTTTGGCCAACATACATAGCTTGAATACTTATTGACCATTCATGTGAAACGACGGAGGGCTACGAATGGTTTTGGCAAAACCGTGAACATAGTGAATTTGATATAATCGAAGGAACGAGATAGCTTTCAAAAGGAGTGGTTCAAGCTCCGCATTTAAATTTTGGTTTTGAAAAGAACCGAGTGGTTTTGAAAGTGTTCCAACGACTTTTACTTGGTTTATTTTTTTCTTGCATTAATTCCAATGCTTCCCTTCATTTACTTCTACCATTGCAGAAAACAACGAAAATATGATGTACGCTTATGCCATCCGCATTCGCCACAGGGCCCGTCATCACCCGTTAGGTTACTTAACTAACGACAGAGCGAGGGCTGGACTAGCACGGATGCAAAACATAAGCAACGCCTAAATAGATATTATATAGATATATATAAACATTCTTCACATGCAATGATAGCCATTCCAGATCACAGATGAATACTTTGGATATACTAGGAATCCGCATTTCGTACGAGCCTATAACGAAGAGCGGATTACACGGTCGCGATGAATAGCCAAACCCCACCCTAGACCCCTACGGGTGCGGCAAACTACCCGCCAAGTACCCGAAGTGAAGCAACCTCCCTCAACACCGTGAGTAGGCCACTCGGCACTTCGAGATACCCGGTAGTTTGTGCACCCCTCCTTGGGTCTATCCTAGGAGCAAAAACAGTAAAAAGAAATTATATAATGACGGCTACAACCCCGACCCGGTTGCGCGGCCATACAAATAATATTACATCAAATTACATATTACAAGAATTGAAAGATAAAGAAAACTCTCATCTCACACCCCCCGGCTATTCATCCGCGACAATCCAACGAATTCATATACACAAAACATCAACATTACAGATCACAGATATGTATAACCCCCACTAATCGACGTATAGCGATTAGCAGACGTTCAATACATATATTACATCACAGATATAACCCATTAGCCAAAGTGTAAAGAAATTCGATCAAAATACGGATTTGTGACTACCCCAAAAACTAACTTGTTCTCTGGAAAATCTGGGCACAAACAAACCATCTCAAAAATCACAAAACACCCCCAGAAGTATACTGCAGGAGAAACTATCCACGGCCGAGTCAACTCGGCCGCGGAACCGCGGTGAGTTGGTCGGTTCAGTGGGTCGTTTTTCTTGCCTGTACTTAAAAAAGCCTGAGCCGATTTTTAAGACACGATTTATTATTTTTAAAGCAGGTTTAAAAATCGGCAGAAAGTTAGGGTTTTGAAAAAGTGTTTTGCGATTTTTTGCGATCGAAGTTCTATATACTTTGCTAACTAGTTAGTTTGTGTTTAGATAGTCTCTGATACCACTGTAAGTCAACTTTGCCCACCCCGGTGCTTGTGGGGAGGCGGAAACGTTATGAAAAATCAGATTTTTACAACACTAGGCAACATGGACTATGCTAAAGGAGGGATCTTTGCTAAACAAAGCTAACTAACAAGCTAAAAGAGTTAGCTACTCAGAAAAAGGGTTATACCTAGGTCTTCAAGTCCTTCTCTTCTTGCTCCTTGGAGTGAAAGAACGGGTTCTCCTTGTCGCCTTCTCTTGCCGAAGAAAGATCCACCCGAGGGCCTCTACCTTTGGCTCCAACCTCAAACTAGAAGTAACTAAGGTGCTTGGTGTGCTAAACCTAGGACCTTAGAAAGAGTAGAGAGTATTTTTGAGGGTTTTATCTCAAGCTCAAATGGTTCTCAACTCATGAGAGGGGAGAGCTAGAGAGAGAGGAAGAGGAAGAGAGAGAATGAGAATGATAGAATGAGAAGAATAATCCAACCTTCTCACATATATGTGAATTATGAAAAATAGATAATTAGCTAAAGATAATTGTGATGGTTAATCAAGAAATGACCATTATCATTTCACATTAAATGCTTTTGCAAGGATCAAAGAGCATCTTTCATATGGAATGATGATGGTCAACTTGTCAACCTAGGTCAACAAGTCAAGTATAGTCAAATGGTCAATGACCCTAACCATGCACAATTATAATTAACTAATATTAATAAATCATATTTCACACATAAACATTAGGGTTAAGAAAATGACAATGGTCATCAACCCTAATGAAAGTCCTCTGCCTCTGCCTCAGTCAACTGTACATACACACCCGTATCCGTGTTCCGAGGAACACGAATACAATGAGATAAAACCAATCCCAAATCATATACTAGGATCCGGCTTAAACCAAAGACCGCTAGTATAAGCTGTCCGGACATAAAACGTGCACAAGTGCGCGGATGTGAACGAACCCCGTCGCAAAACCATGCGACCTCTACTCATTTTGCCTAAAGGCGAATAACCCTCTGTGTGGGACTCTAAAGACTCGACACAACGCTGGCAGTGGGTTTAACCACAGACCGCAAGCGGCACTAGCTGTACGTAACGGTCTCCAGGTAGATGCCGATAAGAAGACTGACGAGGTAAATCCATCTGAACTCCTACTGAGCCTGAAAGTGACAGTCTCCGTACAGTCCGGTCTGTTCGTCTAAGAACATCACATGGCGGGCCTAGGGGGCGGTAAACGTCAGTCCCCTAGTAGCGGTACAAGTCGTGTCGGAGTGTAGCCCAGAACACCTGAGATAACACTGGAAACCTACCAGCCTATCTCGCTTGCCCTGGCCAAGGACTTTGTGTAATGGCTCTCCTAGACACAGCGCGATATCAACCCCCAATACCGGGAGAGACAAATCCTGTCTAACCGTCACTGCCTCCAAGTGCTTCGGGACTGCATCCAAAAACTACCTGTTTGCACGACTCCTTTGAGCCGTGGTAGTGTAGTAATCAACGTACAGTGGGAATACACTCGAGGCGAAGTGACAGTATCAAGTCAACGGACTAAGTTATACTCATGTCACCTGGGAACGGATAACTGACGATAGGTATAATACCAACCAACAGTTCCCGACGAGTCCTGTCCAGTGTACTCGTAACCTAACGAGCACCCGCATACTATCCCAAGTATGACGTACTGACGGCTGTGGGATAGGCCGTCTCCCAAGCTGGGATGAGAAGCGCATACGCTAGTCTACTCCGGAGTATCGATGCCCTGTCTCGATAGTCCTATGACTAGGGACCTGCATAAGGATGTGCTTGTAGATTACCCAGCCCCCACGAGTGTGACTGCCATTACAACGCTGGTAATCAAGCAAAGATCCTAAGGGCTCCACTAATGTGTAAAGGCGATATGCTAAAAGAAACACATGCACACATTAAAGCAGAAACAAACCAAGTAGCATACTACTATTTTGAGCAAGATTGTCAATACAAGGTGAATATCCCAAGCTTCCATCAAGTAATATACATACTAGTATGATACAGTAATGGCCTCTAGGGCATATACACTAACAGTTAGGAGATCCGGTCTCAACTCCTTGAGATGGTCTCCCACTGGACTCTATAACCTAGTTACTTTTGCTCCCCACCTTGGGTCTATCCTAATGCGAAAAAGTAAATAATACACAACAATGGTGGCATCATCCTCAACCCGGAAGTGCCTCAATAAAAGAATATTACATTGAATTTTACATGAATGAAAATATAAAAACTCTCATCTCACATAAAACCCCCGGCAATTCAATCACGACGATCTAATGAACCATATCAACAGCAACACATAACATCTCATGTCATAACGTAAGTAAATATGCGTATCCCGAAAACTCTTTGACATATAGTAATGAGATTGGGATACCCCACATATTACACTTACGATTGCAGAAAAGAAACAGAAAACTACAATGATTAGAATCCGCAACATCCTTAGACATCATAAACCCGGAATATCTCATATTCCGGATTTCATGCTTAACATGTAAAACTTGCATTTTAGTCTTAAATTGAAAACTCTTTTCAATTGGTTGTCGGATAATTCAACAAGATTCCCGACTTAATGATCGCGTACAATACACAATTGCGGCGAAGTTTTGATCTGAATCAAAACTTTGTTGCAATCGATCAATTGAGACTAAACGGCTAGGTTTACAATTATACTAACCAATTTTCATAAAACTAATTAATCCGGATTCTAATAATTGTATCACACATCACCAAGCTTGTAAAGTAACCGCGACATTAGAATTCGGCACGCAATTAGCACACTACACCAATTTTTCCAAGACTCGAAAGATCCAGTGAGCTAAAGTTCCAAAATCAATCGTTTTGGGCTAATCCGGGAGTCGAAACGAACTCGAAACCCGCCCAAATCTTCGCGGGGCGAAGACCCGAGATTAAGTATCGAAAGGGGGTCCTAGAGGGGGTACCCCACCCCCGAGGCCACCATGAAGTGGCTAGGAGTTGAGGCAGACCCGAAACTGCCCAAGGTGGCGTAGTTTCGGGTCCCCACCGCCAAGACCACCTTGTGGTGGTCTTGGGGAGTGGGCCCAGCCGTTCGTTCCCCCTCGGGGTGTCCCTGGGGTGCGTACGCTCCATCCCGCGGCTTCTCGGTTCAAACCATGAGCCCGCGGGGTGTGCAAACAACTCAAAACATCAATTTCGAAACTGTTTTTATCGGCAGTTTTTGCGCGACAAAAAAGAAGGATTTCTAACGTCCCTACAAGTTACCCTAATGTTCTAGCTTGGCTCTGATACCATGAAAGTCTATCTTAACACCACCACGAGATTCTAGAGGCATCAAGCATGCCACATTTTAAATTTTATTAGGTTCTAAGTTAGACTAACAAGATCATTACTAGATTATTAGGGATTGCCTTTATGATGTGATAAAACCAAGAGAAAAAAAGAGCATACAACCTTTGTAGTTCGAGTCCTTCTCTTCTAAAGCTCCGAGTTGAAGTCCACGCGGCTTCACAAGGCTCTTCTTCGAGTTGAACGACTCTCCTTCGTGATCTTCGCGCTAAAGACGATCCACCCGAAGTCCTTCTAGTCCAAGCTAACTCTACACTAAACTCCTTTAGTGTAGCAAACACACCACACCAAATTGCTAGTTTGGTGTGGGATGATGAAGTAGGGGATGTTAAAAGCTTACAAGATTGTGTTCATGCTTCATGATTCACATCTCATGTGAGGGTTGAAGCTTGAACCATGACATTTGAGGAGGAAGATGAAGCTAGAGAGCAACCATGGGAGCAACTCAAGAAAAATGGCTAAGTGTTGAAAATGAGAATAGATTGAATGGCAACTCTTGACCCCTACTCATTCAAGCAGGATCGTCGGGGATTTGTCTTTCCCAGTATTTGGGGTTGATTTCGCGCAGTGCACGGGTGGCCATCACCAGAAATCCTTGGCCAAGGTAGTCGACAATTACTGATTTGGATCAGTAGTTTCTCAGTGGGTGATGGGCTTCATACCGACATGAAATGTCGTGTTATTAGGGGTCTGACATTATCCATCCCCTAGACTCGATATGCGATACTCTTAGACGAACAGACCGGACTGTACGGATATTGTCACGGACAGGCTCAGTAAGGGTCAGGATGAGTTTGCTCGTCAGCCTCCCTTTCGCTCAATATCTCGGTAGCCGTTACGCATAGCTAGTGTCGCCGACGTGCTTGTGGTTAAAACCACTGCCAACGTATTGACGAGTCTTTAGAGTCCTACACAGAGGGTTTTCCTGCTTCGGGTGAAATGATGTAGAAGCTGTATGATTTTACGGCAGGGTTCGATCATATACGTGCACTTGTGCACGTATCATGATTCGGACGGATAATTCTAGTGGCTTTCATTTAAGCCGGATTCTAGTATTATATTGTTGGATTATTTTCGTCTCATTGTATTCATATTTTTCGGAATACGGATACGGGTATGTATATACAGATGAGGGGTGTTTTTGTAATTTATTACAAGGTGCTTCAAGAAGATGCCACCTCATTTAGTTTTAACCATTTAGGATTAAATGGTTAATGAGGTGTAGTGGATGAGGTGTTTATTGCATTTATTGTGGCATGACTTAATAGTGACTCATGGTTACTATTCTAGCATGTTTGTTTTTTTGTTTGTTGTGAGATATTTTGGAAACTTGAGATATTTTGGGTTGACTTGAGATATTTTGGATACTTGAGATATTTATTGGATAGCTTCATAATAAATCACAACACACAACACATCACTTAGCCATTTTTCTTAAGTTGCCTCACGCTCTCATCCCCAAGCTTCTTCTTCTACCTCCACCTTTCAAGTCTCATGTGTTGAGAAACCTAAGGTGTTATGAGACAAATTAATCCATCACCACACTCTACATCCTCTAGGCTATCTAGTTTAGCGATCTAGGTACCCTAGTTACCTCGGCTATTGAGGCAGGAGCTCGGAATACAAATCCTCGGATGGATCATTTTCGATGGAGGGAGACCAGATATCAAGCTTCATCATGGAGGCCTCTAGGAGCTTGGGATGATGGTTGAAGACCGAAGGACACAGATCAATTCGGTATAACCATTCTTAACTCCTATATACTTAGTTTGCTAGTTTAGGGTTAATGGTAGATCCGGGTAGCGGGTTTGTTAGCGCCGGTTTAGAAAAATTTTGTTCCGCAATCGGCCACGGTTTGATGGCCAGGGCACATGCATAACCCAACATGGTATCAGAGCCAACCCATAAACCCTTACTAGCTAGTTTGCACAAGGTTAAAATCTCGATCGACCAATTTTTCCAAATGACGATTCCATTTTTTGTGTTTGCTGTCGATTTTAAAATGTGTTCAAAATTTTTTTCAGAGGGTCTTAAAAATCCGTGCAGGCATATATAGAAGCACAGGAAAAATATTGGCTCATGATCCTCTTAAACCGCCGCGGAATCGCCGCATTTGGTGCCTATTTGTGGCGGTTTCGCGGTCGTTTAGTGGCAACAGAGCACAAAAATTTTCCTGGTATTCTATTACATGGAATTGTGATTTTTGGTATATTTAGTTTTGGCCCAGATTTGTTTGAGTGCTGATTTTGCATTTGGGGCTAATTTGGAATAGTTTGTCGATCGAAATTTTAAGTGTGTGTTTTCAGTACATACATTACTATCTACGTCCGTGAATGTCATTAAACGGGTTTGCGAACATGACATTCACGTTGATGTTCTGTGTTGTGCTGTGGTTGTGGTTGGATCATCGTGGTGGATAACCAGTCGTGCAATGGTAGTACAGTTCAGATTCATTTGTACATTTCATATTGCTGGGCGAGCGTCCGACATGCGGACTGACGTCTCTGCCACTTTGTATATTATTTGTTTGGGGCACGACCGGGTTGAGGTCGATATCACCCTTGTACATACTATTTTCTTTTCTGTACTAGGATTATCCCAAGGCGGAGTGCACGAATAGCCGGGTTCTACAGGGCAAATCTCATGGCGTTAAGACGGAGGGAGTCTTACTCTAGAATTGGCGGGCTATTTACCGTACTCGTAAGAGATATAGGTTGACCTATGGAGGGGTGACTAAGTTACCGGATTCCGTTAAGTGCTGGGTGGCCAACTCACGTTGTTGATTGGGGTTGCCTCGCTTCTGGGATTGGCGGATAACTTGCCGCACCCGTAAGGGTCTAGGTTTTCATTGCACAGGCTATCCATATGACAGGGAACGTCAGGTCTCATTTGTGGATCAAGTGAAACCCGAGGCTCCAGGATTATCCACCACTCTGTGTAGTTGGCTGAGATTCTGTGATGTTGTTCATATTATGCCTGGGACGAATGTTACACACACACACACACACACACACACACTAGTAGATGTTGTATATGTTTTGCACCCGCGCTAGTCCATCCCCCGCTCTGCCATTGGTTAATTAACCTAACGGGTGATGACGGGACCCAGTGGCGAATGCGGATGGAATATACGTACATTATATTTTTTCGTTCCTTTATCTGGTGTGATATGTTTAATTGATGGGACTGCATTGATTCTGATCAATGCAAGGAAAACAAACATATATGATGTTGTTGGAACCAAGTTTTTTGAAACAGGCATTACAGACGTTTTCTTTTGTTTTGTACAGTGATATTCGGTTATGAATATCCTGCACCTCATTCAACGAGGCAAGGGTTGCGATCCTTTCATCGGGAGTGATCTCTTGAGCAAAAGTTTGCGTCATTATAATAACTTCACTATAGTCGATTCTTTTGCTTTGCATCATGGTATTCAGTTTGGAATATCTTGCACCTCATTCGATGAGGAAAGAGCCGAGATCCCTTCACCGGGAGTGACCTCTTTAGCAAAAGTTTTCACCACTATATATTTGTAAAACCACTCGGTTCCTTCAACGATATCAAGTTCATTACGATAAAGGTTTTTCGCCAAAAACCAGTCGTAGCCCTCCGTCATTTCTTTCGAGTAGTACCTAGTATTCGTGCTGCGTTTGTTGGCCTTTGTCAAGGCGTAGTGTACGGTAGCTAGATATTGCTTGTCTGTTGCATTGAGATACGATTATCTATGACAGTCGTATAAGCTTGTTGGCCTTTGTCAAGGGTTTGTACGGGTGGGTCTAGTTTAATCCAGGATAATGACGGGCTAAACTTGACTTGTGTTTTATGATTTGTTGGCCTTTGTCAAGGTCATGAACCGCTTGGGGTAAAAATTACATCGGGAGTTTCAAACATACAGGAAACTTTCCACGCATGCTGAAGTGTGGTGACTTAAGTGGCTTCCATCAAGTTATCATGCGATGATAGTTGGATACCGATTCCCACTGATGAGTAGGTTTACTCTGTAAGTCTACGGTAGCGCCCAGGCCGTCAATTCGAGGCCAAACACGGAACAAAAACTTTTATAAACTGGCGCTAACGCAAACTTTCACCAGGATCGTGCCATTAACACTAAACTAGCAAACTACAAAGATGTTAGAATAGCTATACCGATCGATCCGTGTCCTTCGGTCTTTAGCCATCATCCCAAGCTCCTCGCTGCATCTCCGATCTCGCTCGATCTTCGGTCTCCTCGTTGAAGTGGCACCACGTCAACAAATCTTTATACGGGCTCCCGCTTCAAACCGAAGCAACTCGGACATGAAGTTTGCTAGCCGACATGTCCAAGATGAAGTAGAGAATGAGTGTGAATACTTTGTCACAATACACCCTAGGATTCCCATCACATGAGAGGGATAGAGTGGAGGTTGAAGAAGATGCAATGAGATGCAGAGTGTGAGCTCAAGAAAAATCAAGTGAGCAAAAACCAAGCACAAAACTTGTCATGGCTGCCCTCTCTCTTTTGTGTGGTGATATAATGAGGTTTTGTGTTGAAAAACCAAGAAAAGATCTCACCAAAATATCTCCCACAAAACTCTAAAATATTACACCCAAAACAAAAGTCATTAATCTATCATGACTCATTATATGACTCATTACCATGAGTCATTAGTGAACATGCTAGAATAATGACTCGCTACATGAGTCACACTTTCCAAATCAAATAAACATTTAAACCAAAATGTTTAACCAAAAAGAAATGCATCTTCTAAAGTAATATTGTAATGAATTACAAAAATACCCCTCACCTGTATATACATACCTGCATCCGTATTCCGAACGAATACGAATACAATGAGACTAAAATATTCCAACACCATATAATACTAGGATCCGGCTTAAACCAAAGCCCACTAGTATTATCCGTCTGAATCATGACACGTGCACAAGTGCACGTGTATGTTCGAACCCTACCATAAAACCATACGGCCTCTACAACGTTTCGCCCGAACTTGGGAAACTATCTGTGGAGGACTCTAAAGACTCGTCAATACTCTGGCAGTGGGTTTAACCACAAGCTCGGTAATGGTATTAGCTGTACGTAACGGCTGCCCATGTATTGACCAAAAGGGAAGCCGATGAGCGAACTCATCCTGGAACCCTACTGAGCCTATCAGTGACAATATTCATACAGTCCGGTCCATTCGTCTATGAGTATCGCATATCGGGCCTAGGGGGCTGGTAACGTCAGACCCCCAAAAGCGGTATAAGTCGTGTCGGAGTGTAGCCCAGAACACCCTGAGATACTACTGGAATACTTACCAGTAAATCTCCTGCCTTGGCCAAGGACTTCGTGTAATGGCTCTCCTAGACACAGTGCGATCTCACCCCCAATACCGGGAGAGACGAAACGCCTGCCGGTCCGCTCATTGCCTCCATGTGGCTCGGGACTATACCCAACTAAAACCTGTTTGCACGACTCCTTTGAGCCGTGGTAGGGTAGTAATCAAAGCACAATGGGAACTCACACGAGACAAATGACGATCTCAGGTCGATGAACTAACCTGTACACATGTCACCAGGGAACTGCTATCTGACGCTGGGTATAATACCAACTAGCAGGTTCCCGACGAGTCCTGTCCGGTGTACTCATAACCCAATGAGCACCTGTATACATCTTAGGTGAACCAACTGACACCAATGGCTTGTGAGACCGGCCACCTCCCCTCGTCGGGGTCTCGACTGTATACACTAGTCTACTCTGGAGTATCGATGCCCTGTGCGAAACTCCCTCGACTAGGGACCACTTTTAAGGATGTGCTTATAGTCTACCCAACTGTCACGTATATGATCGCCATCATACTGCTGGTATTCAAGCAAGAATCCCAAGGGCTCTATCAACGTGTAATAGTGATCTGTAATATCACCTAAAGCAGTACATAATGATAAAGACAAACCAGATAGCATACTATCATCTCGAGTAAGACTGTCCTACCGGTATAAGTCCTCCTCAATCATTGCAATCACGTGCCTGCGATCCAATAATTGACTTTGAGGGCACTATATCCAACAATATCCCACTTGCACTTAAGGCTAATTATTGCGATGTCGCATACTCATAGCCCGTGTGATACCGAAAACCCAACTCCTCTACTGATCAGTCTCACAAAGCTTGTTTGTGAAACTATTGCGTTCGAGAAATAGCCTCAGTGAGTGGATCCTCCCTGATGTTTCTTTCTATGTCTCTCTTAATCTCAAGTTCGCGGAGAAAGCCATCTCCAGAATTGAGCAATACCTGTCTTAGAATATGTTTGGATATCTGATGGGACCTAGTTCACTAATGAACTCCAAATCCAAACTTCTTAGACTGTATCGTCAACTGAACTTAATCAGTATCCTGCGCCATGCCTCCCTCAGTATCCGCTTGGACCACCTGTCCAAACTACTGCCCCTCGTCAGAGGAAAAACTATAACTCTGACAGTCACTCTATCATCCAGGTCACCTTAGAAGCCTGGAATGATAACTGTCTCCCGAAGGAGGCTGTCGTTATCAAATCCCTAGAACATTCACTTATGTTCTAAAACTGCTTCCGAATGTTTCTCCAGGATTGGATTAATATCTCAACTTATTGCATCTAGTGCAAAAACAACATCTGGTGTGGTACTTGACATCTCATGATTGACTCAATTGCCAAAGCAAGTGATATGCCAATCATGCACATCCCTCTCCCCTTTAGTCTGTAAGACACCTTTAGAGAGGGTGACTCCATCACCTGCAGGTACACCACCATGCCAGGAGTCGTCTATTCTAAAATACCTTTTAGAATACTGTCTAAGTTCCCAGATTAGGACACTTCCCAAATCTAGATCTAAAACCATAGATCTAGTAACCAGAATGCCTGATATAATATCCATATCTTATGTGGAGAAACTACTGTGTGACAACCATAGTATAACCGATCGTAGTATAGGAATTTTACTTCCTACTCTGTGTATGTCATCCAAATACCAGGACATCACACCCTACTACCTTCTTAACAGATCCATCCCCTATTCTGATGAAGGCAAAACCCATGATTATCACATCAAAAATAGATGATCCATCTCCGCTATATCTGCTTTAGTCTATAAATAGACACAAGCTACTTGTCCACTATGCTTCCGCTGCACCCACTGACTATAACAACCCTCTGGCAGAGTCATATATATGTACACTTCTAAAGCTAGTTTAGAACGACGCTATACATATCCTCCTGCCGGGTCTCACAGTCCAGAACAGCAGTAATAGCAAGTCTGGGTAAACAAGAACTCCCTGTCACCGTCCTTGAGGCTACCGGAGTACCTCTCGGGTGCCTGAGGTTACCCACCATATCCGCGGAGTGGCCAAATGGAATGTCAAACCTGATTGAATCTTTAGGTCCTATTAAATTTTCAGTAATCGTTTGCGGTTCTGGAATTACTTCCAGTTCTACCATACTCCCACTACTGTTTTTCTGAAAAAAAATCCATTTTACTAAAACTGTGGCGAGTCAAGAACAATATCACTATTGATCTTCCATATGGTATAAAGTCAACCCTTGTCATAGCCCAAGTTAACCCACAAACAGCCATTACAAAAACGTGCCTTGAGTTATCCAGAGTCTGGTTTTAAGCATAAGTCAGACAACTTCACGTACCTTAACATCGTTAAGATATGAACCGTTCTATATCCAATATAGAAACAGAGGCACTGATTTAATTGGAACCAGATACAAATCATGCAGCTGTCTCCAGTGCATGTCAACTAAATGGAGAGAGGCCGATCAGTATTACTCAACTTAGGAGTGCATCCAATTATGAGTAACCTGAAAGAGAAGCTAGTTCTCAAAACCATTACTGTCAACTGAATACCCAACACAAGTATCTACATTTTCGATCACCTTGAAAAATCCCGATACTTGCAACACATGGTTCTCTACTTTATTCTTGTACCTATAACTTCTCAAAACTTAGACCTTGTATTTCTACGAAACACTTGTCTAAAAACTAGATAAGTAACAAGTAAACAGAATATAGTACGAGGACCAACCCCTTTGTCATAATGGACACTGGACAACATACAATACTTTGTATAAGTCCCTTAATTGAATAACTCAAACCCTGTGCGTCGTAGGTTGAAAACTGTACCCAGGTGATTTCCTCAAATATCACAAATTACAACGAATTCTGATATAATGAGGATGATTACCTAATTCCCAATAACTTAGTCCCACTCATCATCTGTAAAACCATACAGATGTGAGAATCAAACCTGGTAAATACATGCCCTGGAGTAAGTATCTAATCGGAAAATCAGTTTTCTATTAACAACGCATAGTGAAACTGAAACATGAAAATATTTCGTAGGGGGATCCGGGTATTCCTAGTAATGCCTCTTCCATTGGCCTCTATCATTGGCTCGATCCTCTGGTACTGATCGGCACGTCCGAGAAATCTCGTAAAGGTGATCCGCAAAACGCTCGTGGCGCGAAAACACAGTAAAAATACACATCTCCACAATCGTGTGTCACCGGAATTACGCCCTGGTCATTCCTCATTTGTGACGAGATCGTGCTGACCGCAACTCTAGTCGTAGCTCTCCCTGCCCATAATCGTGGCAGCAAAACCATAACTGATACCGATGAGGCTAGATCAGGAATGAATATGATACTGAGCAAAGAAATGTATATCCTAAGGCTTCTTAAGTGGAGTAGCGTATCGTAAATATGCCGCGAAACATACCACTGTACGTCACTCTACTTTAGTCACCTATTCCATCAAACAAGGGTCATCCTACGCTCCGAAGGTAAAACCTAACGCTCTGATACCAACTTTGTCACGTACCGAAAGTACGGAACATGACCGGCACTTAAACTACGAAACGTCTCGAGGCGTACGTAATCTAAGCCGAAAACCCAGAAATCCAAGCCAAGAACAGTAGTAGAGTGAAGGAAAACCAATTTAAATCAAGTAGTTTTAATAGCATAAGCCGAACTATACGCTTTTAAAAACATCAAATATTTCCTGAAAATTTCGGTAGAGTCTCCTTTGTAAATACTGGCCCCCAAACGGGATACAACATGAATAGTATATGAAATCAATAAAAGGCATCCCCAAGCGGGAGATAGCTCTTCGTCAATCGACGGTCACAACCACACAAGCAATATAATATACAACGCTAAGGGCGAGGATCAAAACTCAAAGGAAACTCAAAACAACAAGAAATCCACAGAAATATAACACGCGACTCTAAGGTCGAAAGAATAACATCACTGGTCTCTATCTCAAAAATAAATACATGTTTGGTTGATGGAATTTACTAGATACAACTGAATAATATTATACAATGTAATATGATGGGTACGATACCAATAAACCCACCGACTAGCAAGTCACCCGAAAGAAGCAGTGCCAGCAAAGCCGTAATGAAACCTGTACGGCAAAACCTGCAAGAAACTGTGGCACAACGGGGGTGAGTTGCCAACTCGTGAGTAGAAAAACATCTACGAACAGAAACCGCATGAACAACGCATTCCTAGGTCAACGATCATAATATATCCTCAATATATATAACATGCAGCCTATAACAATGGCTAGGGTAAATATCTAACCCGAGTGTAATCCTATGTGCCCGTGTCAGTGCTTCAGGTAGCAATATATCATATGGATGATGTATGAATGCATGAAACAGAATGCATGTACTGAAGAAAACTGCTTTCACAAATTAGTGAGATTTCTGTATCTTTTTTTAAAAACGAGGTATCATAAATGAAATCAGCATAAACAGTGCCTAGCATCGACACAAAACAAATATCCAAATATCTCGATATCTCTGTGTCGCAATCTCTGTACCTCAATATCTCAAATATCTCTGTATGTCTCAATCTCACTATCTAGAGCGCCGTCAGTCCAGACCGGCCCCTACCATCAATCTAAAGACTACGACGGTATCCTCCGGATATCCGACACGTCGGGTAATATCACCGGTAGGTAATGCTCCCCTACCAAGCTCAACGTCAGCAACACGACCTTCTTGCCCCGGGGTACCTTACCGGGTCCACCATGTACCCGAAACGGTTCATCCAACTCCTCGAATCGGGTCTCGAAATCCATCAGCAAACTCATGGTGGACGACTCATACATCATGGGAAAACCGCACTTTTTATTTAAAAAGGGAGAAGAAGTTTGTATAAGTTTTGCGGTTTTCCTCCAAATCCAGAAAATCTCATGAAAATCCGAATCCAAATCATCAATAGCATGTAAACAGTGAATATAGGCATAAAAATCCATGAATGCGGCATAACAGTGAATAATAGTATGCATGAAGTGAAAAGTAATAACTACAATGTCTAAACTGGCATATAAGGCAAGTACGCTAATATCATGTCAAAACTACTATCTAACAAGCTAAGTCAAGCAATAATATTCTCTAAGTGTACGTGACATGGCAATTACCGATGAAGATGTGTGTGAGCCGGCAAATAAGTGTACGTGGTACATACGCATCATCGGTAATGGTGTTGGTGTCCTAACAGCATGATATCAATAATGGAATATGAATCACAATAAGTATGCGATGCGGAGCAACAACAATAATGAGCGGGAGCTGAATACTAGACACAACGATAGCTAATCCGAATTACCCTATTATAAGTCCTACAATAGTGCCTTTTGAAATAACACGAATCGCGGTGTTTTGAAAATAAGGGCTACGGTGTTTTTAAGAAAAGATACGTCATTTGAAATATCCGTAGAATCCCTTGACCTGTCTTTTAAAATACCCACGATCCGTTAGTTTTGTAATAGGTAGGAATCTAACCTAGTCAAACAATTACACTAAACTATACGGCTGAACTAACAAGCTAACTGAAGGTAAGGAAACCGCCTAACATCTGAGTCGATACACATACACACACACACATATATATATATATATATTATTCGGTGATCCCTCCTCGATAATATCACATCTGATACCATATCTATAATCAGATATTCCCAAGTCAAGAGTACGGATCAAACATCAATATATAGCTCGTACGTAATCCTTCGTACGGCATCCCAAATCTGGGTACGGGTCAATATCACATTCATCACACTATTCATCTGGTATCCCCTTTATCAAAGATCATAATCCGGGTACTGATCTATGTCTAATACAATACTGATACCACCTACGTATGCATGCACGCGTGTGAAACACTACGTCAAAGGACCCGCTACAACATTATGTCGTATCTCAAATACGAACCCTGCCAAATCACCGATCTCACGGCCTCAAATCAAATCTCATCGACTCATATCAAATCCCAAGTATTATCCTCAAATCCAGTATATGAACACATAGTCCCATACCCATATGAACACATAAATACATATTCTCGTATAAGCACAAATGAAAGAAGAATGTATGCAAGTATGGGTGTGTGTGTGTGTATGTGTGGTGCAACCACTACTCAAGGGTTTCGCAACACTAAACATATCCAATCACACCTAAAATCTATCTTTATCAACAATAACCTCAACAATAAATAATCAATATATGTGTGTGTATACGTATTCGTATACATCACCACGAACTGCGGGGGTGCTATACGCCATCCACCCGACTTCTCCCCGTAGATATAAATCTACTCACCTGGTCCTCGCTCGCTGTTCACACCATAATATTGCATTATTATATTCCCTATTTTTATTCGTTTTATAAATAAACAGGTGCTTTTAACGCATGTCTGCTACATATTACAGGTTACAGGTTGTTGGAGCGAAAACAGTGAAAAAGACAAAAGACGACACAAAAAAGGGACTTTGACCAAAAAATAGAAGGATCTTAATCAAGCCTACACAAAAGATCAGTACAAGGCAATACAAGGTCCAAGATTACAAAGCAAACGGTTAAAAGTCCACTGCAATTGTTCACTGGAGATCTGGAAGAAATAGAGAAGTCAAATTGAATAAAGATCCAAAGAAATAAAAAGCCCAAGAAGCCCAGAATCAGTTCCAAAATTTCCAGACACAAAATTTTACCAAAGCTTGGAGTCTACTTTGACTAGGTCTTCCTAAGGATATTTTGGTAAATGTAGACATGCGAATCAATTGTAACCTAGGGTTTCTATATCTTATAAATAGAAGCCTAAATCATTGTATTCTTTTCATGCCTCCCTATGCCTCTTTTTATCAATAAAATTTAGATTTCTTTTGGAGAGCAACGATGCCTCTTTTCATTTCAGAAATTCAGATCTGACAAGTCTTGTGTTGATATTTGGAGAGAGCCATCTGTAAAGTAAGTAATTAATTTCAATTCTTGCCCTAGATAATTTTTCATTCTCTGCCCTAGTATAAATTTAATTCTTTGCCCTAGTTAGATAGTTAGATCTTTAATTGAATTGCCCTAGATTAATTTAGTTTTTAGATTTAATTAATCCATTCACACCGTTTGGAATTAACTCGTAAGAGCGACTAGGAAATTCACAACATCCCTGTGGACCGACCCGTACTCACCGGCTAGCTGCAAAGCGACGCCGTTCTTGATTGCGGTAATATATTTTTGATCGATAAAACCTCTTTAAAGCAAATGGCGTCGTTGCCGGGGATGGCGTGTCATTTCCTTTTTGCAATTTCGGGTTAATATAAATTGAAAAATCATAAAAATCTGAAAAATCACAAAAAAAAATATAAAAATATATCATCTGTTATTTTTAGAAAGGGTATTTTTGTGTGAATTTTGCAGGATCTACAATCGAAAGACGGATCTGGAAATTTCCAGAAAGCAAAACAGAAATCGAAAGATCAGAACAGAGGGGGATGTTCAAAACAGAACAGTAGAATTTTTCCAGCGATCTGCAAACTCCATCGGACCGCTGAACCGCGGCCGTAACCTACATAAGACCGCGGAAATGCGGCCGCCTTGACGAATCGTCGCGCGATAAAAATTTTGGGGATCCGTGCAGACTTCCCCGCCGCGGAACCGCGGTGGGAACCCTCTTTTGCCGCGGAAAGGCGGCGTCGTGGTGACCTCATCTGACCAACTTTGCTCTGTAAGCTTACCTCTGTTCCTCCTCTGTAACTCTTGATAAATCTTCTGAAAATTGCCTGCAGAATTATTTGCGCCTTAAAAAAATCTTTTCCTTTCCAAATAACAAATCTTGCGCAGGATTTTTGCGCCTCGCTTAAGATAGAAATTGATTGCAAGAAATATTTTCTGTTTGCATATCTCTTCTCGAAAATCTTTTTGCAAAAGAGAACTTTCCAAATATAGAGCAAACGGAAATAGGAAAAAATTTTATAACAACTTGCACATTTTTGCCGCTAGGAAATCCTTGCACCACCCAACCTTCTTTCTTTTCCCCTTTCTTCTAACAAGAATTGTTATGCAGGATTCTTTGTGATATGCTTAACATAATAATTGATTGCAAGTAATCTTTCCTGTTTGCATATCTTTTATCAAAAAACTTTTTGCAACAATTTCCAAATAAAGAAAAAGGAAAAAGGAAAAATCTTTTTTAACAACTTGCAAATTTTTGTCACTAAGAAATCCTTGCATCACCTACATTCTTTCTTTTCCCCTTTCTTCTATCATGGGTACCCCACATCATAAATCTCTTGCCGAACTTTGGTATCCCGAACCTAATTTTGCTTCGTACGCTAATTGTTTCGGTCGATTTAAAGAAAATCCTTCCATGCCAAAAATATCTTTGAATGATCAAATAGAAGCGTCTAGGAGAAACAGTTTGACGTTGCAACCCACTTTGTGTCAACTTTATCAACCTTCACCACCTTCGTACGTTGACACCACTTTTCCAAGTCCTGCTGTAACTCCTAAACCGAAGTCCATTGCTGAGCATATTGCTCAATCTCATAGCCGATCTTTCACCCCTCTCCACACATCTAGTTCTAGGGGTCAACAAGTCCATTCACCTTTTTATCCAACTGTTGACCCTACTCCTGTCCATCCATCTAATTCCTACCAGTACTACCTGACTTTCCCACCTTCACTAGATATTGTTTCTACACAGCCATTAGGGAGTTTCACGTATCCAAACAGTTTTGAATCTTTTACCGAAACCCCTTCACAACCCATGTCCAGTTTGGAACAGTCGTTGGAGGCATACATTGCAGCAACAAACAAAATGATTAGGAATGTGGATGCGTCCATGGCCGCCCTTATACAACCTAGTGAACTGGTAGCTAGTTTCCCGCTAGCTCCAAATTTTTCAATGCATGATGAGGCGAGTGGACATAGTGAGAATTTGAGAGGAGCGAGTGAGTTCTACACATTTCCAAATCAAACCTACCATTTCCCAATTGAAGCCCACAACTCTAGTTTTCCATCGAATGTCCTAAATGATTCACAAGTTCAAAATAAAAACGAGTTGTGTGATTTTGTAGTGCTTGATTTGCCAAATTGTGAAGAACCCCTTTCGAGTGAAACCGCACCTACTCCGTTTGACCTTTACACCTCCACTCTAGAACCTAAATCGATAAATATCCATGCTTTTGATGAGGTGTCAGAAAAAATTGATTTTCACTTGATTGAGGATATAGACACCGGGAATATTTCGGATAATGAACCTGTCGATTTGCTTGAAATTTTATGTCCAATTAATCATCCCGAGTCATTAGATGTTTCTCCCGAACTTCATATGCGTCTTGATTTTGATGATAATAGCATGGATGAGTTAAATATTGAGGAGAATTATGAGGATAGTATTGAGGAGAATATTGAGGAAATTATTGAGGATGAACCAGTTTTAGTTGATGAGTCGGATTTCCCAATTCATAATGTCCCTTCCACTGATTGTGTACACCCTCCTAAGTCTTTAACTGATACCCTTCCTCGCTCACTTCCCTCCGTCCTCGTTCCGACCTTGCAAGAGACCGTTACGCTTTCATCTCCATTACCAAGTTCGACGTACCCATGTTTGCTCACGAATCTTGAGGGATTTAATCTCATTTTTCTGCGGGTTGATAGATTAGCACAATCGCTTTCTACACATCGGTCATTACAAATTGTGCTAATTTATACGCTCCATCCCCACCCTCAAGTTCGTATTCCCACCTTCTTTGGTTCTTCTAATCTTCCTTTACTGATACCGAATGTTGATGAATCACAATCTGATATTTTGAGTTCGGTAATTTTCAATTGGACCTTCGATGAAAGTTTCGAAAATATTTTCGCCGACAAACTCGCATTCTTAAACAATACGAATTTTGTGATTAATCAACCTCCACTCGAAGAAGTAGAACCACTACCATTTCCTTTTCCCCTCCGTCATTCTTCTCCCCCACCGAGACCGTATCCCGTTTCTACCTTCACACGGTCTCGTGTGCTTCTCATCTCTTTTCTTTCCACTCCATTCTTTCACCAACTCCACCATTATCATAATAGAATTTTTGAATGGTTGGTGCTAACCTTTGGCTTGTTTAAGGCCTTGCTTAAGTTTGGGGGGAACCTTGTTGTATATATATTTTGTTTTTTTTAAATAAATAAACAGGGGAGTGCCGGCATTTTGACCCTCTTGGTGTAGTATGACAGTGAGGACACTGTCAAGTTTAAGTTTGGGGGTATGCTCGGTAAGTCTTCTTTCCTCGCATTCATGTGTACATATTTTTGCATTTGCATAATTATTTGAAAACCCATAAAAATTGAAAAATGTCAAAAAAAATATAAAAATATATCATCTGTTATTTTTGGAAAGGGTATCTTTGTGTGAATTTTGCAGGATTTACAAGCAACTTCGGATCTGGAAATTTCCAGAAAGCGAAACAGAAAACAAAATATCAAAACAGAAGGGCACTTCAAAATCAGAGCAGCAGAATTTTTCCAGAGACCCGAGCCCTCCATCGCGCCGCGCTTCCGCTACGCAAACCTACCTTAGACCGCTGAACCGCGGCCGTCTGGTAAAATCAGAAGTTCAGAAAATTTCTTGGGACCCGCATCGACTACCTGGCCGCGGAATCACGGTGGGACCCCCCCCCTTTGGCCGCGGAAAGGCTGCATGTTGGTGTCCTCAACTCGTCAAAATTGCTCTGTAAGCCCCTCTATTCTTGCTCTGGAAATCTAGATATATCTTTTCTGAAAAATCTCCTGCAGGATTCTTTGCGCTTAAAAAAATCTTTCCCCTTCCAAATAACAATCTTGTGCAGGATTCTTTGCGCCGCGTATAAAATAAAAAGAATTGATTGCAAGTAATATTTTCTGTTTGCATATCTTTTCTCGAAAATCTTTTTGCAAAAGAGAAATTTCCAAATATAGAGCAAACGGAAAAAGGAAATTTTTTTAACAACTTGCACATTTTTGCCGCTAGGAAATCCTTGCACCACCCAATCTTCCTTCTTTTCCCCTTTTTTCTAACATGAATTGTTATGCAGGATTCTTTGTGATATGCTTAACATAATAATTGTTTGCAAGTAATCTTTCCTGTTTGCATATCTTTTATCAAAAATCTTTTTGCAACAATTTCCAAATAAGGAAAAAGGAAAAATCTTTTTTTAACAACTTGCAAATTTTTGTCACTAAGAAATCCTTGCATCACCTACATTCTTTCTTTTCCCCTTTTTTCTATCATGGGTACCCCACATCATAAATATCTTGCCGAACTTTGGTATCCCGAACCTAACTTTGCTTCGTATGCTAATTGTTTCGGTCGATTTAAAGAAAATCCTTCCATGCCAAAAATATCTTTGAAAGATCAAATAGAAGCGTCTAGGAGAAACAGTTTGACGTTGCAACCCAGTTTGTGTCAACCTTATCAACCTTCACCACCTTCGTACGTTGATACCACTTTTCCAAGTCTTGCTGTAACTCCTAAACCGATGTCCATTGCTGGGCATATTGCTCAATCTCATAGCCGATCTTTCACCCCTCTCCACACATCTAGTTCTAGGGGTCAAAAAGTCCATTCACCTTTTTATCCAACTGTTGACCCTACTCTTGGCCAACCATCCAATTCCTACCAGTCCTACCCGACTTTTCCACCTTCACTAGACACTATTTCTACACAGCCATTAGGGAGTTTCACGTATCCAAACAATTTTGAATCTTTTACCGAAACCCCTTCATAACCCATGTCTAGTTATGAACAGTCGTTGGAGGCATACATTGCAGCAACAAACAAAATGATTAGGAATGTGGATGCGTCCGTGGCCGCCTTTATGCAACCTAGTGAACAGGTAGCTAGTTTCCCGCTAGCTCCAAATTTTTCAATGTATAAGTAGGCGGTTGGACAGAGTGAGAATGTGAGAGTATTTCCAAATCAAACCTATCCTTACCCAATTGAAGCCCACAACTCCAGTTTTCCATCGAATGTCCTAAATGATTCACAAATTCAAAATAAAAACGAGTTGTGTGATTTTGTAGTGCTTGATTTGCCAAATTGTGAAGAACCCCTTTCGAGTGAAACCACACTTAATCCTTTCGATCTTTACACCTCCACTCTAGAACCTAAATCGATAAATATCCATGCTTTTGATGAGGTGTCAGAAAAAATTGATTTTCACTTGATTGATGATATAGACGCCGGGAATATTTCGGATGATGAACCTGTCGATTTGATTGAAATTTTATGTCCAATTAATCATCCCGAGTCATTAGATGTTTCTCCCGAACTTCATATGCGTCTTGATTTTGATGATAATAGGATGGATGAGTTAAATATTGAGGAGAATTATGAGGAAAGTATTGAGGAGAATATTGAGGAAATTATTGAGGATGAACCTGTTAGTGTATATGCCCTAGGGGCCATTATTGTATCATACTAGTTTGTATATTACTTAATCGAAGCATGGGATATTCACATGTATATAACAGTCTTGCTAAACATGGTAGTATGCTACTTGGTTTTTCTATCTTAATATGTGAGTATACGTATTGATAGAGCTCTTAGGATCTTGCTTAACTACCTGCGTTGTGATGGCAGTCACACTAGTGGGGGCTGGGTAGTCTACAAGCACATCCTTTTTTAGGTCCCTAGTCATAGAATTATTGAGACAGGGCATCGATACTCCGGAGTAGACTAGTGTGTACGCTTCTCATCCCAGTTGGGGAGATGGTCTGTCCCACAGCCGTCAGTACGTCGTACTGGAGATAGTATACAGGTGCTCGTTGGGTTATGGGTACACCGGACAGGACTCGCAGGGAACTGTTGGTTGGGTTTTATACCAGTCGTGAGTTAACAGTTCCCAGGTGACATGAGTACAGCATAGTCCGCAGACTTGGCACTGCTACTTCGTCTCGAGTGTGTCCCGTTGTTCTTAGATTGCTACCCTACCACGGCTCAAAGGAGTCGTGCAAACAGGTAGCAGTTGGGTGCAGTCCCGAGCACTTGGAGGCAGTGGCGGTTAGACAGGATTCGTCTCTCCCGGTATTAGGAGTTGATATCGCGCTGTGTCATAGAGCCATTATGCAAAGTCCCTGGCCAGGGCAAACGAGATTTACTGGTAGGTTCCAGTAGTTTCTCAGGGTGTAATGGGCTTCGCTCCGACACGACTTATACCGCTATTAGGAGACTGACGCTTGCCGCCCCCCTAGGCCCGATATGCGATAGTCTTAGACGAGCAGACCGGACTGTACGGAGATTATCACATCAGGCTCAGTAGGAGTTCGGATGGGTTTCCTCATCGGCCTTCTTATCGACATCTACCTGGGGGACCATTACGTACAGCTAGTGCCGCTTGCGGTCTGTCGTTAAACCCACTGCCAGCATAGTAGTCGAGTCATTAGAGTCCCACACAGAGAGTTTCCCTGCTCCAGGTGAAACGATATAGAGGTCGTATGGTTTTACGACAAGGGTTCGGACGCATACGTGTGTTTACGCACGTACGACTTTCGGACAGTTTTTACTAGTCGACTTTGGTTTAAGCCAGATTCTAGTATCGGGATATTGGATTTATACAGTCTAAAGTTTTTCCGTGTTTTCACGGATAGGAGGGGCGTTCCCGTAATTTCACGAGAAGCTTCTAGAAGATGGTGACTTGGGGGTTTAGGTGGCATATGCATTAAATGAGATTAGTGACTCATTTGTGTGATTCATCCATGTCATTAATGCATCATAAATGCTTAACGACTCATGGAGATGAATCACCCATTTGTATTTATGAAGCATGGTTGTTAAATCCTATTTTCTATTTATTTGATAAAGATTAATGCTCCATATATATCATGATAGATCACAATCTCATTCTTATTCTAATGCTCACCTTCTCTCTCCTCAAGCTCTCTCTCTTCAAACCCTAATCCTCCCCTCTCATGTGTTGAGATCAAGGATTAGAATAGACTAATCACTCCATAATCCAACTCTATATCACCTAGGTTACTTAGATTAGCACTTTAAGAAACCTAGTTACCTCTAGTTTGAGGTGAAGCTTGAAGTATAGCTCTCGGGTGGATCGTCTACTACTTGGAGAAGGCCGAGGAGGAGGTGGAGAACGAAAAGACGAAGGACACGGTTCATTAGGTATAATCACTTCACATAGTAGTTTAGAACTCCTATGTTTATCGTTAGTTATAGTTTAGCAAAGATTCTTCGGTTAGTCGATGTTTAAGCATAGAACAAGATCGTTTTTCATATTTCCGCTTCCCCGCAAGTCATGGGGTGTTGTACATCGACTTACAGTGGTATCAGAGCCTCGCTAAACAATAATTAACTCATTAGCAAAGTCGTATGAATTTCGAACGCAAAACGAACCGGAAAACACATCGATATCTCCATGTTTCTGTCGAATTTAAAAAAGGCTCTAAAAAATTTTCAGGTTGCTGCAGAATAACAAGCAGAGAGATATAAGAACACTGGAGAAAAATGGGTTACTGAATCGGCCATACAGCCGCGGAACCGCGGCCGATCCCACCGATCCGCTGCGGATCGGCGGCCGAGTTGGGGCCGATTCGACCCAGTTTGCTCCAGTTATTCTTTTGTGATATTTTTGTATTTTCTGGAATGTTTATTTTCTGCTCAAATCTCAGGTGCACAGAGAAGTTTTGGGAGTAGAATCTGATATGTTTGCTTGATCGAAATTATACGATGTTTGATAATTTGATTATATCTGTGATTGTATAATGTGTTCGTAAACCTCCCCTAACTGCTAATATGTCGGTTGGTAGGGGGTTGCACATTTCTGTAATGGATTTTAACTGTTTGTGGTTATGAACTGTATTGGACTGTTGTGATGATTAGCCGGGGTTTTGTGATGGGTTATTATTTTAATTCATTCAATGTAAATGTAATATGTTGTAATATTATTTTGCGGGGCACATCCAGGTTGCGGTTGTAGCCACCATTGTATTATTTCATTTTACTGTTTTTGCTCCTAGGACAGACCCAAGGTGGGGTGCACAAACTACCGGGTACTTTGAAGTGTTTAGTGGCCTACTCTCATTGTTGAGGGAGACCGCTTCACTTCGGGTACTTGGCGGGTAGTTTGCCGTACCCGTAGGGGTCAAGGGTGGGGTAATGGCTATTCATCACAACTGTGTAATCCGTCTTTTGTTGCAGGTTCAAAACAAACGCGGATTGCTTGTATATCCAATAATGTTCATCTGAGATCTGGAATGCCTATTATTGTGTCTGACGAATGTACAATATCTATATATGATAGCTATTTAGACGTCACTTATGTTTTACACCCGCGCTAGCCCAGCCTCCGCTCTGTCGTTAGTTAAGTAACCTAACGGGTGATGACGGGACCCAGTGGTGAATGCGGATGGCATAAGAGGATGTTGTATTTTCGTTGTTTTCTGCAATGATAGGTTAATGATGGGACACATTATTATTAATGCAAAGAAAATAAACCAAAAGTTTAATCGTTGGAACAATTTAAAAGAAACCACTCGGTTATTTTTAAACAGAAGATATTTTTTAATTGCGGAGCTTTAACCACTCCTTTTAAAAGCTATCAGGTTCCTTCGGTTATATCAAGTTCACTACGTTCACGGTTTCGCCAAAACCATTCGTAGCCCTCCGTCATTTCATTTGGGTATTCAGTAGTATTCAAGCTATGTATTTTGGCCAAAGTCAAGGCATAGTGTTTGGTAGCTGCTGGGTATTCATTTGTTACATAGATAGATGAGTTAGTTTGGGACAGTCGTATTATCATTTGACCAAAGTCAGGGGTATGTACGGATGGGTTCAAATTGACAAGATAATGACGGGTAGATCTTGACATGTGACTTATGACATTTTGACCAAAGCCAAGGTCATAAGAGCATGGGGCAAAAATTTATATCGGGAATTTCTAAAGAAACTGAAATTTGCAAAGAGATGCATACCATTTGGAGTTTGATGAATGTTGGTAGGATTCCTTCAGCATTATCAGACGATGATATTTGGATCCCGATCCTACTGTGAGTATATGCTACTTATCAGGATATTCGTCACTTAACGATCAATGCTATAAACCAAGTAGGTGTCGAGAAAGGTGTCAGCGGGGCTACGCCCCCAGAGAAAAGAGGTTACTTAATTAAGGAACTTCGCGAAAGCATTGGAAAACCTCCCTCGAAGTATCGATACTGGCCTGGCTGAACGGTTAAGCCAGTATTGTACGGTGAGAATAGTCCTGACTAATTCTTCTTTTATGGTTTGAGGAAGGATTCGAGAAACAGTGGGAGACATCCAGTTTAGATAAACTAAAAACCACTCTAAACTTGCAAGAGCATCATGCTAAAGTGTTTTCTTCTCTCTCTCCTATTTGCAGCGACCCTGAAAATGACAGGACTTAAGTTACTTTTAGAGAAAAATATATTGACAGGGCCAAACTATAAAGATTGGCTGCGGAATGTCAAAATGGCTTTGACCTATGACAAATTGGGGTACGTCCTCACCGCTAAGGCACCTGCAGTCCTAGGTCCCAAATCCAGTAATGCGGATAAGGAAATCCGCAAAACCTGGGAGTATGATTGCGCGAAGGCCATGTGCATCGTGCTTGCCTCGATGAATAATGAACATTAGAGGAGGCACGATGATATGGAACTAGATGCCATATTTCTCCATACAAAGGAACTTTATGGAGAGCAATCTCATATAGCAAGATACGAGACCTCAAAGAACTTGTTTCGAGCGAGGTTGGCCGTCGGATCATCGGTAGGAGAACATGTCCTAAAGATGATAGGCTATATAGAAGCGCTCGCAGACCTTGGGACAACTTTGGATAATGAGCTCTATACAGACCTTATTCTCCAGTCCCTTCCTTCCACCTACGCCCAGTTTATTCTGAATTTCAACATTCAAAGAAAAGAAGTTGAACTTCCAGAACTCCTTAACATGTTGAGGAGTGCAGAGAGCACCTTGCAGAAGGCAAGGAAAACACCCGCTATGTTTGTTAGCGGTGCTTCTTCTTCCGGGTCCAAGGCTAGGGCCAAAGAAAGGGAGAAGAAGGCCGCCACCAGACCTAGAGGAGGTGTTAGTAAGGTGGGAGCGAAGGGAAAGAAAAAGATTGCAGTGCCAGTAGTGGCCCAGGATGAGTGCTTCCATTGTCACAGGAAAGGGTACTGGAAGAAGGATTGCAAGGCGTGGAACGCCAAGAACCAGGAACTGAAGCAAGCTGTGGCTTCGAATTCAGGTGTGTTTGTAATTGAGAATTGTTTGTCAATCAACTCTACTTCCTGGGTATTGGATACCGGATCAGGATCTCATATATGCAATTCATTGCAGGCACTGAGAAACCGTAGGGTGCTGAAGGAAGGTGATATGACCCTAAAGGTTGCTAACGGAGCTAGCGTGGGAGCTGTGTCCGTCTGGGATTATCACCTGGGATTGACGAGTGGACATATTTTGGTTTTACATAACTGTTTTTGTGTACCTAGTTTAACGTGTCATATCATATCAGTTTCCTTGTTATCAAATAAAGGTTATGATTTCACGTTTGTAAGCGATGTTGTTAACATCCACCTTAATCATAGTTTGATTGGGTCCGGTACACTGAATAACGGTATATATGTCTTAAACCAACTCCAGATTTTCAATGTCCAGAACACACTAAAAAGAAAGTCTCCAGATTTAAATAAGGCTTTCTTATGGCATTGTAGACTAGGTCACATCAATGAGACAAGGTTAACTAAGTTACATAGAAAAGGATATTTGGACTCGTTCGAATATCAAACTTATGCCACTTGTGAATCATGTCTCAAAGGAAAGATGACAAAGACTCCATTCACTGGACATGGAGTAAGAGCGAGCGAGCTCTTAGGACTCGTACACAGCGATGTATGCGGTCCAATGTCTACACATGCAAGAGGTGGTTTTTCCTATTTCATTACTTTTACGGATGATTATTCAAGGTACGGATTCATTTATCTGATGAAACATAAATCTGAAGCTTTTGAAAAATTCCAGGAGTATAAGAATGAAGTAGAAAACCAAACCGGCAAAAGTATGAAGACACTAAGATCTGATCGAGGTGGTGAATACTTAAGTGCCGAGTTCCTAGGTTACCTAAAAGAGAAAGGAATTCTCTCTCAGCTTACTCCTCCATAAACTCCACAGCATAACGGTGTATCGGAGAGACAGAATCGAACCCTATTGGATATGGTACGATCCATGATGAGTAATGCTGAGTTACCGCGATCTTTCTGGGGTTATGCGCTAGAATCAGCGGCATATCTTTTGAACATGGTTCCTACCAAGATTGTGCCTACCACGCCATATCAGATGTGGAGTGTGAAGAAATCCTATCTTCAGTATGTAAAGATATGGGGATGTCCAGCTTTTTTTAAAAAGCAGCATATGGACAAGCTCGAGGCACGATCAGTAAAATGTCAGTTTGTGGGATATCCAAAGAACTCCAAGGGGTATCTATTCTATTACGCAGAGGAACAAAAGGTTTTTGTTTCTCGTAATGCCCATTTTCTAGAATATCAGTTTTTAGAAAAGGAAACAAGTGGGAGCGAAATAGAACTGGATGAAATTCCAGAAACACAAACTACTACTGAAAGTTTGGTAGAACCAGTAGTTCAAGAAGAACAGGACATTCTCGCACCCCTCCGCAGGATTAGTAGGTCGTCTCATCCGCCTGAGAGATACTACGGTTTTCTCATAGATGGGGATAGAGAGGATTGCATCATTGATGATGATGAACCTATTAGCTTCCAGCAGGCCATCCAGAGCAGCGACTCGGTACGATGGCTAGATGCAATGCGGACCGAAATGGAGTCCATGTACACCAACAAAGTATGGACTTTGGACTTTGCTCCAAATGGTGTAAAACCCATAGGATGCAAATGGATCTTCAAGAAAAAGATTGGTGTAGATGGACAGGTGGAAACCTATAAGGCTAGACTTGTTGCAAAGGGTTTTCGTCAAAGACCTGGTTTGGACTATGACGAAACTTTTTCTCCAGTGGCTATGCTCAAATCCATTCGGGTCGTTCTTGCTATTGCTGCCTTCCATGATTATGAAATCTGGCAGATGGACGTAAAAACGGCTTTTCTGAATGGTAATTTAGAAGAGTGCATCTATATGGATCAGCCAGAGGGTTTCAATCAGAGTGGGAGCAGCGGTAAAGTATGCAAGTTGCTTAAGTCCATTTATGGACTAAAGCAAGTATCGCGGAGTTGGAACATCTGTTTTGATGAAACAGTCAAAGAATATGACTTTATCAAAAATCTAGATGAACCATGTATATATAGTAAAGTTGTAGCCAGAAGTGTCGTATTCCTCGTCTTGTACGTGGATGACATTCTATTAATGGGAAATGACATTCCTATGCTACAATCTGTCAAAGGATTCTTGTCACACAGGTTCTCCATGAAAGACCTGGGTGATGCCTCTTATATTCTGGGGATCCGAATCTATCGTGATAGATCTAAGAGGATGTTGGGACTTTCGCAGTCCAGCTATATCAACACTATACTGAAAAGATTCAGTATGGAATATTCTAAGCGCGGTAATCTACCGGCTTGTCACGGAATCACCCTCTCCAAAAAGATGTCTCCCAAGACTGATTTGGAAAGGGAACGCATGTCTATTATACCCTACGCTTCTGCAGTAGGCTCTATAATGTATGCGATGTTGTGCACCAAACCAGATGTAGCTTACGCACTGAGCGTGGTAAGCCGGTATCAGTCAGACCCAGGGGAGAATCACTGGATAGCAGTAAAGAACATTCTCAAGTACCTGAGAAGGACTAAGGAGATGTTCTTGGTTTACGGCGGAAAAGACCTCAATTTAGAGGCCTTTGTTGATTCTGGCTTCCAGAGTGATAAGGACGATTCCAAGTCCATGTCGGGTTATGTCTTTACCCTCAATGGAGGGGCGGTGTGCTGGAAGAGTTCCAAGCAGGACACGGTTGCTGACTCGACGATGGAAGCGGAGTATATTGCTGCTTGCGATGCCGCAAAAGAAGCGGTCTGGATGAAGAAGTTCCTAACAGAACTTCAGGAGGTTCCTACCATAGTTGATCCAATACTTCTGTATTGCGACAACAACGGAGCTATAGCTTTAGCGAAGGAACCAAGGTCCCATCAGAAGTCCAGACACATCTTAAGGCGGTATCACCTGATCAGGGAGATCATTGATCGTCGGGAGATCGAGGTTCGGAAAGTTGCTACTGAAGAGAACATTGCTGATCCATTCACGAAGGCCCTACCTCAGATTCAGTTCGAGAGGCAACTCGAGATCATCGGTCTTCGATACGCCAGTACATGGCCCTAGTGCAAGTGGGAGATTGTTAGTGTATATGCCCTAGGGGCCATTATTGTATCATACTAGTTTGTATATTACTTAATGGAAGCTTGGGATATTCATATGTATATAACAGTCTTGCTAAACATGGTAGTATGCTACTTGGTTTTTCTATCTTAATATGTGAGTATACGTATTGATAGAGCTCTTAGGATCTTGCTTGACTACCAGCGTTGTGATGGCAGTCACACTAGTGGGGGCTGGGTAGTCTACAAGCACATCCTTTTTCAGGTCCCTAGTCGTAGGATTATCGAGACAGGGAATCGATACTCCGGAGTAGACTAGTGTGTACGCTTCTCATCCCAGTTGGGGAGATGGTCTGTCCCACAGCCGTCAGTACGTTGTACTGGAGATAGTATACAGGTGCTCGTTGGGTTACGGGTACACCGGACAGGACTCGCAGGGAACTGTTGGTTGGGTTTTATACCAGTCGTCAGTTAACAGTTCCCAGGTGACATGAGTACAGCATAGTCCGCAGACTTGGCACTGCTACTTCGCCTCGAGTGTGTCCCACTGTTCTTAGATTGCTACCCTACCACGGCTCAAAGGAGTCGTGCAAGCAGGTAGCAGTTGGGTGCAGTCCCGAGCACTTGGAGGCAGTGGCGGTTAGACAGGATTCGTCTCTCCCGGTATTGAGAGTTGATATCGCGCTGTGTCATAGAGCCATTACGCAAAGTCCCTGGCCAAGGCAAGCGAGATTTACTGGTAGGTTCCAGTAGTTTCTCAGGGTGTAATGGGCTTCGCTCCGACACGACTTATACCGCTATTAGGGGACTGACGCTTGCCGCCCCCCTAGGACTGATATGCGATAGTCTTAGACGAACAGACCGGACTGTACGGAGATTGTCACATCAGGCTCAGTAGGAGTTCAGATGGGTTTCATCATCGGCCTTCTTATCGACATCTACCTGGCGACCGTTACGTACAGCTAGTGCCGCTTGCGTTCTGTGGTTAAACCCACTGCCAGCGTAGTAGTCGAGTCATTAGAGTCCCACACAGAGAGTTTCCCTGCTCCGAGGTCGTATGGTTTTACGACAAGGGTTCGGACGCATACGTGTGTTTACGCACGTACGACTTTCGGACAGTTTTTACTAGTCGGCTTTGGTTTAAGCCAGATTCTAGTATCGGGATATTGGATTTATACAGTCTAAAGTTTTTCCGTGTTTTCACAGATAGGAGGGGCGTTCTTGTAATTTCACGAGAAGCTTCTAGAAGATGGTGACTTGGGGGTTTAGGTGGCATATGCATTAAATGAGATTAGTGACTCATTTGTGTGATTCATCCATGTCATTAATGCATCATAAATGCTTAATGACTCATGGAGATGAATCACCCATTTGTATTTATGAAGCATGGTTGTTAAATACTATTTTCTATTTATTTGATAAAGATTAATGCTTCATATATATCATGATAGATCACAATCTCATTCTTATTCTAATGCTCACCTTCTCTCTCCTCAAGCTCTCTCTCTTCAAACTCTAATCCTCCCCTCTCATGTGTTGAGATCAAGGATTAGAATAGAATAATCACTCCATAATCCAACTCTATATCACCTAGGTTACTTAGATTAGCACTTTAAGAAACCTAGTTACCTCTAGTTTGAGGTGAAGCTTGAAGTATAGCTCTCGGGTGGATCGTCTACTACTTGGAGAAGGCCGAGGAGGAGGTGGAGAACGAAAAGACGAAGGACACGGTTCATTAGATATAATCACTTCACATAGTAGTTTAGAACTCCTATGTTTATCGTTAGTTATAGTTTAGCAAAGATTCTTCGGTTAGTCGATGTTTAAGCATAGAACAAGATCGTTTTTCATATTTCCGCCTCTCCGCAAGTCGTGGGGTGTTGTACATCGACTTACAGAACCAGTTTTAGTTGATGAGTCGGATTTCCCAATTCATAATGTCCCTTCCACTGATTGTGTACACCCTCCTAAGTCTTTAACTGATACCCTTCCTCACTCACTTCCCTCCGTCCTCGTTCCGACCTTTCAAGAGACCGTTATTCTTTCATCTCCTATACCAAGTTCGACGTACCCATGTTTGCTTACGAATCTTGAGGGATTTAATCTCATTTTTCTGCGGGTTAATAGGTTAGCACAATCGCTTTTTACACATCGGTCATTACAAATTGTGCTAATTTATACACTCCATCCCCACCCTCAAGTTCGTATTCCCACTTTCTTTGGTTATTCTAATATTCCTTTCATGACACCGAGTGTTGATGAATCACAACCCGATATTTTGAGTTCGATAATTTTCAATTGGACCCTCGATGACAGTTTCGAAGATAATTTTCGCCGACGAACTCGCATTCTTAAACGATACGGATTTTGTAATTAATCAACCTCCACTTGAAGAAGTAGAACCACTACCATTTCTTTTTCCCTTCCGTCATTCTTCTCCTCCACCAAGACCGTATACCGTTTCTACCTCCACACGGTCTCGTGTGCTTCTCATCTCTTTTCTTTCCACTCCATTCTTTCACCAACTCGACCATTACCACGATAAGATTTTTGAATGGTTGGTGCTAACCTTTGGCTTATGTAAGGCAAAGCTTAAGTTTGGGGGGAACCTTGTTGTATATATATTTTTGTTTTTCTTTTAACAATAAAAATAAAAAATAATAAAAAAATATTTAAAAAAATTTATAAATAAATAAACAGGGGAGTGCCGACAATTTTGACCCTCTTGATGTTGCATGACAGTGAGGACACTGTCAAGTTTAAGTTTGGAGGTATGCTCGGTACGTCTTCTTCCTTCGCATTCATTTGTACATATTTTTGCATTTGCATACTTATTTTAAAAACCCATAAAAATTTGAAAATTTCAAAAATTATAAAAATTAATGTATTCAATTTTGGCCTAATTGATTTGAGTTTGACAAAAAGGTTAACTAGCTAGGAACAACTAGATCTTAGACTTAGTAAATTAAAAACCCTAAAAATAAGCTTTCTTAAAGTTTAACGGTAGAAAGTATATGCCTTTGTAGTTTATTTAGAAATAGGCAAATTTTGAAGTTCACGTCTTGGGCTAAGTCGAAACGAAGGAAAAGTATTGATATTTTTATTAGCGTATAAGTTTGAAAAATAATTCCTAAGCTCAAGTCTAGATTCTGAAAATATATACCCTACAAATTGCACAAACACGAACCTTGAAACATGGAATAGTAGAAGAGACCTTGAAATGCTCTTGTCTAAAGTCCTTAGTACAATGAAAATAAAAGAAAAAAAAGTGAATAAAGAAAAAAATGAACACTGGTTTTTGTGATTACTTAAGGCTGCAAAAATAGAAAAAAAAATTTAGCAAGGGTGCTTCATCATCTAGTGCCTTAGATCAACTGGTTTGGGAGTCACTGCTAAAGCCTTGGGTGTTGCAAGACTAGGAAGTACGCTTTAAAATGCAAACACATTTTGTAATCGGTCGTTGGTACCTCAAGAAGTATTAACGATTGCATGAAGGATGTATAAGCAAAATTCATTTAAATTCACCAACCAATTAGTACTTTGGACAACGGACAAGGGTATGATTACTTGATTTGAATTTCCAAGTGTAGGGGTGATATTTACACGTGATTGGAGTTTAGATGAGAGAGAAGAATGAAGAATAGAACTTGTATCTTTAGTAGAGTTGATAAAAATTCCTAAGTGGAGATTGAACCCTAGAAGGAAAACTTAAGAGATGCTGAAAGCTAAGTAAGTCTATAGAACATATATAATCTTAAGTTAAATGATGAGGAAGTGTGAAGAATATGGGTGGATAATTTACGAGTTGACGATAATAGAATTCCTTGTTAGAAAACCTAATTGGAGAATAAAATTCAATGGGCCAAATTGATAGGATTTTGTGGGTGTAATCCGCTGAAAACCCTCAGGAGACAACACTCCTCTTACTAGGGACACCTAGAGGTTTAACGGCTTGTTGCACAAGCTCAGTGCAATCGCGTTTCCCTGTGAAAGTGCGGTTAGGTTTTTGTCGAGAATAAAAAAAAATAAATAAGTTTGCTCGAGGACGAGCAAAAGATAAGTTTGGGGGTATTTGTTCACACCATAATATTGTATTATTATATTCCCCATTCTTATTCGTTTTAGAAATAAACAGGTGCTTTTGACGTATGTCTGCTATATATTACAGGTTACAGGTTCTTGGAGCGAAAACAGTGAAAAAGACAAAAGACGACACAAAAAAGGGACTTTGACCAAAAAATAGAAGGATCTTAATCAAGCCTACACAAAAGATCAGTACAAGGCAACGCAAGGTCCAAGATTACAAAGCAAACGGTTAAAAGTCCACTGCAATTGTTCACTGGAGATATGGAAGAAATAGAAAAGCCAAATTGAATAAAGATCCAAAGAAATAAAAAGCCCAAGAAGCCCATAATCAGTTCCAAAATTTTCAGACATAAAATTTTACCAAAGCTTGGAGTCTACTTTGACTAGGTCTTCCTAAGGATATTTTGGTAAATATAGATATGCGAATCAATTGTAACCTAGGGTTTCTATGTCTTATAAATAGAAGCCCAAATCATTGTATTCTTTTCATGCCTCCCTATGCCTCTTTTTATCAATAAAATTTAGATTTCTTTTGGAGTGCATCGATACCTCTTTTCATTTCAGAAATTCAGATCTGACAAGTCTTGTGTTGATGTTTGGAGAGAGCCATCTGTAAAGTAAGTAATTAATTTCAATTCTTGCCCTAGGTAATTTTTCATTCTCTGCCCTAGTATAAATTTAATTCCTTGCCCTAGTTAGATAGTTAGATCTTTAATTGAATTGCCCTAGATTAATTTAGGTTTCAGATTTAATTAATCCATTCACACCGTTTGGAATTAACTCGTAAGAGCGACCAGGAAATTCACAACATCCCTGTGGACCGACCCGTACTCACCGGCTAGCTCCATAGCGACGCCGTTCTTGATTGCGGTAATATATTTTTGATCGATAAAACCTCTTTAAATCACTCGCCGGTGCCGACGTCGCCACACGCTTGCTTGTTGTCTTGAAGTCCACATGGGGTACCTACATATCATAACGCACCGTATCGCATTAAAATCCGACTCATGACCAAAACGACACACGAATCCCATATAGGTCAAAACCTATGGTTGCTTTCACAAATCAACCCAAAAACCCTCGACGTCGACGTACAAACGCCAAACCATCGAGAAAAACCCAAACACACTCATTTTCACAATCACAAGCACTAATTATAATATAAAATAGCTTAAAATTCGCAAAAACCTCAAACTCACTTTAAAAGCTATTTTTCCGAAAATTTAGCAAGCAAAATTACCCGTTTTAGTACAAAACTCGACGTTTAAACAAATCTAGCGGCTATAATACTTATTAAACATCCTAAATAAGTCATACAACCCATTTCAAAAATTTAATCTCATCAATTCTTATAAAACTAAAAATTCTAGTTTTGCAATTTATCTAATTTTAACAATTTCAACTAAAAATGCACAGAACAACAACTACGCTTGGTTTTGCATGGTCCAAGGGCATTAAACCACTCATTATAATATTAATGATGACATGAAACCATAATTATATTTTAATCTAAAACATTTCATAATTTTCCAAAAACCCTAATTAGCAAAATAACTTAATTAGGACATTTTATAAGTAATGGTTTGTAATTAACAACTAGATTAGCTTTCTACAAGACTTATGATGTTAATCCACATCACAAAACCATGCACAATTTATCACAACACAATTCCACAACAAAACCCTAACTTGAATTCCTTAATCATGCAATTAAACTCATCTAAAACCAAATTAATCACTTAATTAACTTAGATTAAAGCAACTAGACAACGAATTTAACAAAAGCATGAGATTATACCTCCCATATTTGAGATCAAACTCAAGATCTAGACCTCCAATTTGAAATCCTTGCACCAAAATCCATGCTAAAAGAGATACGGGAAAATGGGTAGGGCTTTGATTTGAATTTTAGTTTAGATTTTGATGGAAATTGGTGAATTTTTTTTGAGGGAAAATGAGGGGAGAAGAGGGAAGAGGGCTGCTGTTTGAGGGCTGTAATTTTCGGCCAGGTTGTGGGGGTGACGGAGGAGAGAGAGTGAGGTGAAGAAAGTGGGGAGAAAAAGACAAAGTCCACACCCCTTTTGACTTTCTTTCAATTTCCTTTCTTTTCTTTTCTTTTCAAAAGTGAGGTGATTGGAGAGAGGGAGAGGGGGAGGGCTGTAAAGGTGAGGCCGACCACATGGGGAGAGGGAGAGAGGGTGAGGTGTGGGTGTGTGGGTTAGGAAAAAAGATAAATGTATTACCCCAATTCCCACTAACACAACATTCACTAATTATGCCCTTTTTCTTCGATATTTTCTAAACCGTTTTGGCAAACCATTTCGTTTCAAAAACAATATTTTACATGTCAGTTTAGTGTGTCATGAATTATAAAATTTGTATCATACCATTCCAATTTGTAATTTTCCCTAATTAAATGTATTAGTGACGGCTTAAAATAATATAAAAATAATTAATTTCGGAAAAAATTTCAGAAGATTTGAAATTTCACCAGTGGCTCAATAAACACCAAATATTAGCAATTACATAGCTAGAATATGTATATTTAATTTTATAATAAAGATATTTGTATTTTGAATTTTAAAGAAAACCCCCTTATTTTACCGATATTCCGAAATTTCACCGAAACGATTTTCAAAACGTTACAATCTTCCCCCTTAAAGAAATTCGGTCCCTGAATTTAAATTAACACTCTCCCCAAATACTAAAACATCTAAGCAAAACCATCAAGTCGTCGGGGCTCCGAAATCGTAAATACATAAAACAAATCGTAGCGCAGCGCATGCGCATGAAAAAAATGAGCATATAACTCAAAATCAAAACTCCGTCAAGCATCTCACAATCATCGGAGTCATGGTAAAGACACAAATGTCAAATCCAATACAAAACCAATATGATATAACTCGAAACTATACACGTAAATATCAAATTTATATATGTAAATATCTGAAGGAAATGCATGCCAAATCTCTTAAAGTCGCTGTGCAATGCACATAATACTGTACAGTGGTGGACGTCTATCATAAGAAAATAATCATATATATATATACCTTTTGTTTAAAATGTACGTTCCGCCGTTTTGGGAAACAATTTAGAAGGGTTTCCTTGCTTTAAATGTTTCGTGTCATATCAGACACGTAAGTAAATACTGAGACTATAGCTCGCTTTTTGGAATTCCCTTCGATAGCTATCAATGCATGCAAAATACATTTGGGTACTGTCCTCTGACTGGTCCTGCTCAGTACGAAAACACATAGCAAATATCATAAAAACGTACTGCCCTATAAGAAATCAATCCCAAAATATGCATATGAATACTACGTGCGTCTGGTGCGCACGGAAATCGAAATCCATATATGTGCCATACATGCACACAGAAACAACATCTAAGTGCATCGGGTGTGCACACAACATCTGTCATAGGCAACGTGGGTTCCTGATAGCAAAAACAGGTGCATCTGACACGCATGAAGAATCTCGATTTAGTGCATCTGGTGTGCACCAAAATCGCATCCCAAAACATGCGCTCAACATGCGCAAAACTCCAAATCAGGTGCATCAATCATGCACGAAATCATGAAATCCAATATCAAGCGCCGAACATGCGCAAAATCAAATCAGGTGTACAAGGTGTACAAAACAAATATCGAGTATCACAATCGAAATCGAAGTCCAGTGCATCTAAGTGCACAAAATGCGTATCACTGCACTGCAAGCATATGTGAACTATACCGAGTGCCAAAAACCAAATCGTATGCGTATATACGCCCAAATCAACTCAACTGTATGAAATCCATATAATCACAAATATAAGAAACCACGGCACGAAAACCATCTCAAGTGCAACAACTGTGCAAAAATCGTAAATACTCAGTAGGTGCAACCGTGGCGCATGAAAACGATATCATGAAACTCAATCATCAAAACCAAATCATACGAATATATCGCTCAAAATACCAAAATCAAGTATGGCGGAATAGTCCCGCTCAAGCACATCCTCCAAGAATCTCTGGCCAACTGTCGTGGTCACTCATAGCATGTCTCGTCGACGATCCTGAACTCTGGCCTGTCGGTGTGCGTAACATGACCACCCCTGGGCCCAAGTCTTCTCGTAATTCATCCCAGAAAGGTCCTGTCGAGATCTCTCTCAAATCTCGTCTCTGTCGAACTGTCCGGAAGTCATCGCCCTTTACTAGATTTATTCTTGTTCCGGAACGGCTACATACTCATCGCGACTCCTTCTGGAAGGTATATCCAAGTACAATGCATCGTCATGCGTATCGCATCTCTGATGTCGGCGGAGTGGAATGTCGCCTCACCAAGATCTCGTACGAACTTCTTACTCCACTTTCTCTAATGTCGACTGCTTCGGACTTGTCTCGTCACGGCTGCATGGACTGAGCTCCAACGGCTATCCTCGTATCTGGAGTCTCCTAAGAAATGCATCTCACCACCTGGCATCCGAATGAAGTCGAACCATTTGATCGATTCGTCAAAACCTTATAATCCCCCAAGAGCTCAACATCTTGGGTACAGTTTAATAGTATCGAGTACGTACCACAGCATCGATGGTCCAGCCGTAGAAGGGCAAACCCAAGCCTCATTAATGGCGCCGCGGAACTGCCGCAAACCCTAAGGTTCAAAGGTTTTCACACGGTCATTAAGTCGAGTTAGGGTTTCATTCTTCTAGAGGGTCCATAGAATTGCCTGCATGCTCTTCCGAATACTTTAAACTTGGAATAATAGGTTTCTGACATTCGATCGTCTTCGTCGACTCTCAACGTCTCCGCATGAAGTCGTCTCTAGCTGGAATCAATCTATCTGATGACCTTGCATCGGGGTAGCGAACGAACCACATGTCCTAGTCATTCATCCTCAGTGACTAGCGACCTTCTATCATCTCTTAGTACAACCCGTACTGTAATAGCTCCAACATCTGGGGCGATATCTCGTTGTTCGCAACAATAACTGGCTCACTCGTCTGCACGCTGAACAGTGACTCAAACATCATGAATAAGCAATACACCAACGGTCATCAAAATCTGGTTGGCCTCTATCATTGGCTCGATCCTCTGGTACTGATCTGCACGTCCGAGAAATCTTGTAAAGGCGATCCGCCAAACGCTCGTGGCGCGAAAACACAGTAAAAAGACACATCTCCGCAATCGCGTGTCGCCGGAATTACGCCCTGGTCAGTCCTCGTTCGTGACGAGCTCGTGCTGACCGCAACTCTAGCCGTAGCTCTCCCTGCCCGTAATCGTGGCAGCAAAACCATAACAGATACCGATGAGGCTAGATCAGGAATGAATATGATACTGAGCAAAGAAATGTATATCCTAAGGCTCCTTAAGTGGAGTAGCGTATCATAAGTATACCGCGGAACATACCACGGTACGTCGCTCTACTTTAGTCACCTATTCCATCAACCAAGGGTCATCCTACGCTCCGAAGGTAAAATCTAACGCTCTGATACCAACTTTGTCGCGTACCGAAAGAACGGAACATGACCAGCACTTAAACTACGAAACGTCTCGAGGCGTACGTAATCTAAGTAAGCCGAAAACCCAGAAATCCAAACCAAGAACAGTAGCACAGTGAAGGAAAACCAATTTAAATCAAGTAGTTTTAATAGCATAAGCCGAATTATACGCTTTTAAAAACATCAAATATTTCCTGAAAATTTCGGCAGAGTCTCCTTTGTAAATGCTGGCCCCCAAACGGGATACAACATGAATAGTATACGAAATCAATAAAAGGCATCCCCAAGCGGGAGCTAGCTCTTCGTCAATCGACGGTCACAACCACACAAGCAATATAATATACAACGCCAAGGGCGAGGATCAAAACTCAAAGGAAACTCAAAACAACAAGAAATCCACAGAAATATAACGCGCGACTTTAAGGTCGAAAGAATAACATCACTGGTCTCTATCTCAAAAATAAATACATGTTTGGTTGATGGAATTTACTAGATACAACTGAATAATATTATACAAAGTAATATGATGGGTACGATACCAATAAACCCACTGACTAGCAAGTCACCCGAAAGAAGCAGTGCCGGTAAAGCCGTAATGAAACATATACGACAAAACCTGTAAGAAACTGTGGCACAACGGGGGTGAGTTGCCAACTCGTGAGTAGAAAAACATCTACGAACAGAAACCGCATGAACAACGCAATCCTACGTCAACGATCATAATATATCCTCAATATATATAACATGCAGCCTATAACAATGGCTAGGGTAAATATCTAACCCGAGTGTAATCCCATGTGCCCGTGTCAGTTCCTCAGGTAGCAATATATCATATGGATGATGTATGAATGCATGAAACAGAATGCATGTACTGAAGAAAACTGCTTTCAAAAATTAGTGAGATTTCTGTATCTTTTTTTAAAAACGAGGTATCATAAATGAAATCAGCATAAACAGTGCCTAGCATCGACACAAAAAAAATATCCAAATATCTCGATATCTCTGTGTTGCAATCTCTGTACCTCAATATCTCAAATATCTCTGTATGTCTCAATCTCACTATCTAGGGCGCCGTCAGTCCAGACCGGCCCCTACCATCAATCTAAAGACCATGACGGTATCCTCCGGATATCCGACGAGTCGGGTAATATCACCGGTAGGTAGTGCTCCCCTGCCAGGCTCAACGTCAGCAACACGACCTTCTTGCCCCGGGGTACCTTACCGGGTCCACCATGTACCCGAAACGGTTCATCCAACTCCTCGAATCGGGTCTCGAAATCCATCAGCAAACTCCTGGTGGACGACTCATACATCATGGGAAAACCGCACTTTTTATTTAAAAAGGGAGAATAAGTTTGTATAAGTTTTGCGGTTTTCCCCCAAATCCAGAAAATCTTATGAAAATCCGAATCCAAATCATCAATAGCATGTAAACAGCGAATATAGGCATAAAAATCCATGAATGCGGCATAACAGAGAATAATAGTATGCATGAAGTGACAAGTAATAACTACAATGTCTAAACTGGCATATAAGGCAAGTACGTTAATATCATGTCAAAAATACTATCTAACAAGCTAAGTCAAGCAATAGTATTCTCTAAGTGTACGTTACATGGCAATTACCGATGAAGATGTGTGTGAGCCGGCAAATAAGTGTACGTGGTACATACGCATCATCGGTAATGGTGCTGGTGTCCTAACAGCATGATATCAATAATGGAATATGAATCACAATAAGTATGCGATGCGGAGCAACAGCAATAATGAGCGGGAGCTGAATACTAGACACAACAATAGCTAATCCGCATTACCTTAGTATAAGTCCTACAATAGTGCCTTTTGAAATAACAAGAATGGCGGTGTTTTGAAAATAAGGGCTACGGTGTTTTTAACAAAAGATACGTCTTTTGAAATATCCGTAGATCCCTTGACCTGTCTTTTAAAATACCCACGATCCGTTAGTTTTGAAATAGATAGGAATCTAACCTAGTCTAACAACTACACAAAACTATACGGCTGAACTAACAAGCTAACTGAAGCTAAGGAAACCGCCTAACATCTGAGTCGATACATACATACATACATACATATATATATACATACATATATACTAGTCGGTGATCCCGCCTCGATAATACCACATCCGATACCATATCTATAATCAGATATTCCCAAGTCAAGAGTACGGATCAAACATCAATATATAGCTCGTACGTAATCCGTCGTACGGCATCCCAAATCTGGGTACGGGTCAATATCACATTCATCACACTATTCATCTGGTATCCCCTTTATCAAAGATCATAATCCGGGTACTGATCTATGTCTAGTACAATACTGATACCACCTACGTATGCATGCACGCGTGAGAAACACTACGTCAAAGGACCCGCTACAACGTTATGTCGTATCTCAAATACGAACCCTGCCAAATCACCGATCTCACGGCCTCAAATCAAATCTCATCGACTCATCTCAAATCCCAAGTATTATCCTCAAATCCAGTATATGAACACATAGTCCCATACCCATGTGAACACATAAATACATATTCCCGTATAAGCACAAATGAAAGAAGAATGTATGCAAGTATGGGTGTATGTGTGTGTATGTGTGGTGCAACCACTACTCAAGGGTTTCGCAACACTAAACCTATCCAATCACACCTAAAATCTATCTTTATCATCAATAACCCCAACAATAAATAATCAATATATATGTCTGTATACGTATTCGTATACATCACCACGAACTGCGTGGGTGCTATACGCCATCCACCCGACTTCTCCCCGTAGATATAAATCTACTCACCTGGTCCTCGCTCGTCGGTGCCGACGTCGCCACGCGCTTGCTTGTCATCTCGAAGGGTTTCACAACGTGCCTACATATCATAACGCACCATATCGCATTAAAATCCGACTCATGACCAAAACGACACACGAATCCCACATAGGTCAAAACCTATGGTTGCTTTCACAAATCAACCCAAAAACCCTCGACGTCGGCGTACAAACACCAAACCATCGAGAAAAACCCAAACACACTCATTTTCACAATCACAAGCACTAATTATAATATAAAATAGCTTAAAATTCGCAAAAACCTCAAACTCACTTTAAAAGCTATTTTTCCGAAAATCTAGCAAGCAAAATTACCCGTTTTAGTACAAAACTCGACGTTTAAAAAATCTAGCGGCTATAATACTTATTAAACATCCTAAATAAGTCATACAACGCATTTCAAAAATTTAATCTCATCAATTCTTATAAAACTAAAAATTCTAGTTTTGCAATTTATCTAATTTTAACAATTTCAACTAAAAATGTACAGAACGAAAACTACGCTTGGTTTTGCTTGGTCCAAAGGCATTAAACCACTCATTATAATATTAATGATGACATGAAAGCATAATTATATTTTAATCTAAAACATTTCATAATTTTTCAAAAACCCTAGTTAGCAAAATAACTTAATTATGACATTTTATAAGTAATGGTTTGTAATTAACAACTAGATTAGCTTTCTACAAGACTTAAGATGTTAATCCACATCACAAAACCATGCACAATTTATCACAACCCAATTCCACAACAAAACCCTAACTTGAACTCCTTAATCATGCAATTAATCTCATCTAAAACCTAATTAATCACTTAATTAACTTAGATTAAAACAACTAGACAGCGAATTTAACAAAAGCATGAGATTATACCTCCCATGTTTGAGATCAAACTCAAGATCTAGACCTCCAATTTGAAATCCTTGCACCAAGATCCATGCTAAAAGAGATAAGGGAAAATGGGTAGGGTTTTGATTTGAATTTTAGTTTAGATTTTGATGGAAATTGGTGAATTTTTTTTAGGGAAAATGAGGGGAGAAGAGGGAAGAGGGCTGTTGTTTGAGGGCTGTAATTTTCGGCCAGGTTGTGGAGGTGAGGGAGGAGAGAGAGTGAGGTGAAGAAAGTGGGGAGAAAAAGACAAAGTCCACACCCGTTTTTGACTTTCTTTCAATTTCCTTTCTTTTCTTTTCTTTTCAAAAGTGAGGTGATTGGAGAGAGAGAGGGGGGAGGGCTGTCAAGGTGGAGCCGGCCACATGGGGAGAGGGGGAGAGGGTGAGGTGTGGGTGTGTGGGTTAGGGAAAAAGATAAATGTATTACCCCAATTCCCACTAACACAACATTCACTAATTAAGCCCTTTTTTCGAGATTTTCTAAACCGTTTTGGCAAACCATTTCGTTTCAAAAACAATATTTTACATGTCAGTTTAGTGTTTCATGAATTATTAAATTTGTATCAACCCATTCCAATTTGTAATTTTCCCTAATTAAATGTATTAGTGACGACTTAAAATAATATTAAAATAATTAATTTCGGAAAAAATTTCATAAAATTTGAAATTTCACCAGTGGCTCAATAAACACCAAATACTAGCAATTACATAGCTAGAATATGTATATTTAATTTTATAATAAAGATATTTGTATTTTGAATTTTTACAGAAACCTTCCTTATTTTACCGATATTCCGAAATTTCACCGAAACGATTTTCAAAACGTTATAGTTAACTTGGTCACTGAGTCATAGTATTGGGTCGGGCCATGGTCTCTACCAAAGAGAGAGAGAAAAGAAATACTCTGCGTGCACTCTAACCTAGATCAGAATGGTTAATCACTTTATCTAATCAGGATGTCTCCCACTGTAACCTTAAATTCTCCTCCAAACCTGAAAGAAGAATTAGTCGGGATCACCCGAGGAGTAAACCAAGTTATCAGTGGGAATCGGGATCCAACTATCATCGCATGATAACGTGAAGGAATCCACCCACGTTATCACACTCCAGAAGGTATGCGCATGCCTTGCAAGTTTCCTATATGCTTGAAACTCCCGATATGATTTTTACCCCATGCTCTTATGACCTTGACGAAGGCCAGCATATCATAAGTCACATGTCAAGTTCTACCCGTCATTGTCCAGGTTAATTTGAACCCACCCATACATACCCTTGACGAAGCCCAAAATAGTAGTACGACCGTCCCAAACCAACGCATCTATCTATGCAACAGAAAAGTAAAAAATAGCTACCATACACTATGCCTTGACGAAGGCCAACATACATAGCATGAATACTAAGTGCTACCCGTCTGAAATGACGGAGGGCTATGACTGGTTTTTCGCGAAAAACCTTTAACGTAATGAAGCTGATATCGTTGAAGGAACCTGATAGCTTTTTACAAAAATATAGTGGCGAAAACCTTTGCTAAAAGGTCACTCCCGGTGAAGGGATTTCGGCTCTTTCCCCATAGAATGAGGTGCAGGATATTCCAAACTGAATACCTTGATGCAAAGAAAAAAGTAATCGACTATAGTGAAGTTATTACCCTGATGCAAACCTCTGCCCAAGGGGTCACTCCCGATGAAGAGATCTTTGCCCTTGCCTCGTCGAATGAGGTGCTGGATATTCTAAACTGAATACCGCTGTGCAAAACAAAAGAGAACGTCCTTGTAATAACACCTTTTTTGAAAATTGTTCCAACAACATCGAATAGGTTTGTTTTCCTTGCATTGATCTGAATCAACGCAGTCCCATCAATTAATCACACCAGAAAAGAACGAAAATAAAATGTATGTATATGCCATCCGCATTCGCCACTGGGTCCCGTCATCACCCGTTAGGTTACTTAACTAACGACAGAGCGAGGACTGGACTAACGCGGGTGTAAAACATATACAACATCTATTAGTATATATATCAATATACAATAATCTCTCCAGGCGTGATAAATGCAACATTATAGAAAATTAATAAGCATCACAGAACAATACAGATAATCTGGGAGCCCCGTGTTTCATTGAGCCACAACTGAAACCCGACGTTCCCCTGGTCGTGTGGATAGCCTGTGCAATGAAAACCTAGATCTCTACGAGTACGGCAAGTTACCCGCCAAAACCTGAAGTGAGGCAACCCCCTTCAGCAAAGTGAATGGACCACCCAACACTTCACAGAATCCAGTAACTTGAGCACCCCTCCTTGGGCCAACCTGTACCCCCTACGAGTGCGGCAAATAGCCCGCCAATTCTAGAGTGAAGCCCTCTCCGTCTCAAAGCCATGAGATGCGGGCCCGTTGCCCTCTAGAACCCGGCTATCCGTGCACTCTATCGCGGGGTAATCCTAGTACAGAAAAGAAAATATGTACAACGGTGACATCGACCTCAACCCGGTCGTGCCCCAAAAGAATAATATACAAACAGACAGTGACAGCAGTCCACATGTCGTACGCTCGCCCCGTGATATCAAATATACAAATATAACCAAACTGCACTACCATTGCACACAACTATCCACCACGACAAATCCGCAACATCACAGCACAACACAGAACATCAACGTGAATGTCACGTTCGCAAACCCTTCTAAAAGAGCTATAGCAATTAGATGAGTTATACCGCTCTAATGACATTCACGGTCGTAGATATAATGTAAGCACTGTGAACTAACGTATTTAAAATTTCGATCGACAAAACTTCCCGAAGTGGGCCCTAAGCACAAATCCAGTACTCTAACAAAATCTAGGCCCAAACAAAATATTCCAGAAACCACAATTCCACATGAAAGACACTCAGAAGAAAAATGGTACACTGTTACTTTAAAACGGCGGCGGAACCGCGGCCAACACAAGGGTTGTGCGGCGGTTCTGCGGCAGTCTTGTAGGTTAAGTCGATCAAATTTCTTCCAGAGTCTTAAAAAAGCCTGCTCGATTTTCTAACATGCCCAAAATAATTTTTAGACCGGTTTAAAAATTTGACAGAAACTTTATCAATGGAAATGCGGTTTTGGAAATTTCGTTCAATAGATATTTTAAACATGTTAGAACAAGCTAGTAAAGGTTAATGGCGTGGCTCTGATACCATGTAAGTCTACGGTAGCGCCCCGGACGTCAATTCAAGGCCAAATACGGAACAAAAACTTTTATAAACTGGCGCTAACACAGACTTTCACCCGGATCATACCATTAACACTAAACTAGCAAACTACAAAGAGATTAGAATCGCTATACCGATCGATCCGTGTCCTTCGGTCTTTAGCCATCATCCCAAGATCCTCGATGCATCTCCGATCTCGCTCGATCTTCGGTCTCCTCGTTGAAGTGGCACCACGTCAACAAATCTTTATACGGGCTCCCACTTCAAACCGAAGCAACTCGGACATGAAGTTTGCTAGCCGACATGTCCAAGATGAAGTAGAGAATGAGTGTGAATACTTTGTCTCAATACACCCTAGGATTCTCATCATATGAGAGGGATAGGGTGGAGGTTGAAGAAGATGCAATGAGATGAAGAGTGTGAGCTCAAGAAAAATCAAGTGAGCAAAAACCAAGCACAAAACTTGTCATGGCTTCCCTCTCTCTTTTTTGTGGTGATATAATAAAGTTTTGTGTTGAAAAACCAAGAAAAGATCTCGCCAAAATATCTCCCACAAAACCCTAAAATATCACACCTAAAACAAAAGTCATTAATCTATCATGACTCACTACATGACTTATTACCATGAGTCATTAGTGAACATGCTAAAATAATGACTCACTACATGAGTCACACTTTCCAAATCAAATAAACATTTAAACCAAAATGTTTAACCAAAAAGAAATGCATCTTCTAAAGTAATCTTGTAATGAATTACAAAAACACCCCTCACCTGTATATACATACCTGCATCCGTATTCCGACCGAATACGAATACAATGAGACTAAAATATTCCAACACCATATAATACTAGGATCCGGCTTAAACCAAAGCCCACTAGTATTATCCGTCCAAATCAGGACACATGCACAAGTGCATGTGTATGTTCGAACCCTACCATAAAACCATACGGCCTCTACAACGTTTCGCCCGAACTTGGGAAACTATCTGTGGGGGACTCTAAAGACTCGTCAATACTCTGGCAGTGGGGTTAACCACAAGCTCGTCAGTGGTATTAGCTGTACGTAACGGCTGCCCATGTATTGACCAAAAGTGAAGCCGATGAGCGAACTCATCCTGGAACCCTAATGAGCCTATCAGTGACAATAACCGTACAGTCTGGTCCGTTCGTCTATGAGTATCGCATATCGGGCCTAGGGGGCTAGTAACGTCAGACCCCCAAAAGCGGTATAAGTCGTGTCGGAGTGTACCCCAGAACACCCTGAGATATTACTGGAATACCTACCAGTAAATCTCCTGCCTTGGCCAAGGACTTCGTGTAATGGCTCTCCTAAACACAACGCGATCTCACCCCCAATACCGGGAGAGACGAAACCCCTGCCGATCAACTCACTGCCTCCTGTTCACCGCCGGAAACCAGGAAGACGGATTTCCTGAATCTGAGGGCAGATGCTATTTGGTGCTATCCGTCCACCTCTCCGAAGATGCCAAGTTGATTTATGGCACCATGTATCGAAGATTTAAACGAATGTGGCCGAAGTAGCAGACTTCGTCAGATTCCCCCTCGTTTGAGGGGTTTTTGATTGTGAGGACGCTCTTCCCTGCAGGCGCAAGCCCCTGCAATTAATTACGCTACCGCATCGCGGTAACAACTTTCTCCTTCTCCAGATGGTCACTTCGTGTCGTGGGTGTTTGTTTTGTTTGTGGTTGCCCGTGGATTGTATACGGAGACTAATTTACGTTGTCGCCAGTAGGACGTGGATTAGTCCAAATCCGTATCTTCTTAGATTTGGGTTTGGGGTTTGGGTTTAAGGATACGTTAGCCTCTTTTGAGACTAAGATCAACTTAAACGTGTGTTAAGGATACGTTAGTCTAATTTCTAGACTAAGATCAACTTAACAGGATCATTTAGATCCAACAAGAGAGCATTTGGGCTCTATTGTTTAGTTTAGGGACATTGCGGTCGATTTCCAGTTTAGAGACATGGTGGTCCATTGTTAGTTTAAAGACATTACGGTCAAGGTTAAGGACATCATAGTCCATGGGTTTAGGGACCCCACAGTCCGTTGTCAGTTTTAAGACATCACGGTCGAGGTTAAGGACATCATAGTCCATGAGTTTAAGGACCCCACAGTCCGATGTTAGTTTTAAGACATCACGGTCGAGGTTAAGGACATCATAGTCTGTGAGTTTAAGGACCCCACAGTCCGATATTAGTTTTAAGACATCACGGTCAAGGTTAAGGACATCATAGTCCGTGAGTTTAAAGACCTCACAGTCAAGGTTAAGGATATCATAGTCCGTGAAATGTGTGGTTGTCGGGACCCGTCACCTCTTTGAAGACGTTGAGGAATTACAACGACAAATATCAATGGAGTGAAGAGATGTACCCTTGAACCAGGATGAGTTGGTTGAAAGAGCAGATGTGCTCAATTCAAGATGATTTGAGGACTTATGGCCAGAATTGGGCTAAGTCCAATTAAAATGTTTAACATTTTATTTTTCTGGGCTGTTGAGTCTTTACTTGGGCTTGGCCCTTTTAATAATGCTGAGCATTAGATCCTGACACTTTTTGTCTTGTGTTGAATGCATAGCATTCATCAGAACAATGTGTGTTCTGACAGTGCGCCACGTGGCGCGCCAGGCGCTTTGCGCCAATTAGAGAGCGTATTGCGCTAGCGCACACAAAGGTGACACGTGTCGCGCTTAGCGCTAAGCGCTGGTTCATTAGCGCATTGCGCTTTCCATTTATGAGCACTTTGCGCTAGTCTGTCGGCGCACCAGCGAGCGACACGTGGTGCGCTTGGCGCTGAGCGCCAGTCTATGAGCGCAGCGCTCTGTTTTAAAAGCGCAAAGCGCAAGTGGTGTCTATGGTTGACACGTGGCACGCTTTGGCGCTGAGCGCCGATCCACGGAGCGCAAAAGCGCAGTTCATGAGTGCAAGGAACTTTCTAATAGCGCAAAGCACATTTGATCAATTTAAGATCCAAGACCAAATTTATGTTCCTCAAAGGAGGCTTTGCCTCAAGATCCAAGAACAAAAGTTCTTATTTTTTATAAAAGGCTCTGCCTTTATAGATCAAAGATCTGAAAATGAAGTAAAATATTTCTTTTGTTTTTTTTTATGATTAGATCTTTTGATCTTTTTGCTTTTTATTAAAGACCTTGGTCTTTTTATAGATCTAGGGTCTTTTTAGAAGATGGTTCTTCTTTTTACGAGACAGATTCATCTCTGTTATTCAAGAACATAGTTCTTTTACCTTGAAGATGAAGAAAAATCTTCTCTCTTTTTTTTTCTTAAGGCTTGCCTTTCTCTTTGAGTTTTCTCAAAATTTGCAGAGGGTTTTCTCTCTCTTTTTCTATCTCTGTATATTTTAGACTTAAAGTCTAGGGTCTTTTATATAGGGCCAAACGATTTGTTAAATCAGTTAAAGAGATCTTTCTCTGTGGTTTGGGAATATTTCCCACCGTTGGATCTTTGATCCTAAGGCTTCTGTTTTACAGAAGATACTCTTCTTGTTTTAACGGGATTTAAAAATCTTTCCATAACAGAATTTTGGTTCTGATTAATTAATAATTTATTATTAGTAGATCTTTTGATCTGACGGTGGGGGAATTTTTAATTCCAGCGCTGGCGCACCTACGTTCGACACGTGGCGCGCAGCGCAGAGCGTAGCGCAACTGCGCTAGCGCGTGCGCTAGCGCACCGGTATGACACGTGGCGCGCAGCGCAACTACACTAGCGCACCTGTGTTTGACACGTGGCACGCAGCGCAACTGTGCTAGCGCACCCGTGTCTGACACGTAGCACGCAGCGCAGAGCGCAGCGCAACTGCGCTAGCGCACCCGTGTCTGACACGTGGGGCGCAGCGCACAGCGCACAGGATCTGAAGCGTTGCTTCAATTTAAATTCTGAATTTTAAAACAGAGCTTTGCTCTAATTGGGGGGTGCGCTGTTGCCAGCGCGTCTGCGCTTGACACGTGGCGCGCAGCGCGCAGCGCACAGGATCTGAAGCGTTGCTTCAATTTTTGAATTTTGAAATTCAAAACAGAACTTTGCTCTGATTGGGAAAAATAAATGCCCCCCCCCCACCGTTGCGCTCACGTGGCGCACACGTAAGTGCAGCGGTGGCAACATCTGAGCCCTTGGATTAACTCATAAGTTGAAGAGGCAGTTCAGTGCCTATAAATAGGACCTTTAGTCCTTTAGAAGATTATCATCTTCTTTGAGAATTTTTGCTCAGAGCCTTGATCTTTTGTTAAAAACTTTCAAGAGTCAGAACTCTTAGGTAAAATATTAATTTTAATAAATTGTGGTTTTTACCTACTAACAGAGCCTTGCTCTTCATAGATCTTTGATCTAAAGAAAACCCATTTAGGGTTTCATTAATAGAGCCTTGCTCTCATGAACCCAAAAGATTTAAACAGATCTTTTCTTGGGGTTTCTTATCCCATGAATCAGAGCTCTGCTCTTTTGATAATATGTAGATCTTTTGATCTTTGATGAAGAACTCTTAAGAGTTTTTCATGGATCTTGAAGATCCCAGAATTTTTAATTCTTAAGAATTAATTTTAATTAATCTTTGATGGATTTTCTATCATTATTACAGAGCTAGGCTCTTTAAGGAATTTTATTTCTTCATGATCAGAGTTTGACAAGTGTCACTCTGTCATAGAGCTTTGCTCTCAAAGGGAGATTTTCTCCTTTTCCCGAGGGATTTCTCATTTAATGAGAATTTTCCTGAGGATTTCCTCATTTAATTAACAGTTTCATCCAATAATGAGGCTGTTTTATTAATTAATGCATTGTCATCTGGATTTTGTGGGTCCCCCTCTGGTCCCCTTACCACTTTATTGCAGCGCGATACAACTTTTAAAGTATCGAGTGTCAAAAATTTAGAATTAAATTATAGCATTGACAGTCGATTTCTGTCCCCCTTTTTTTGCAGGCGATATGTCTTTCGATCCCTTTTTTCCGTTTGTTCGTTCAGAAGGCGGGTTTCCTGAGGCGCCTGTGGACCGGGAGGTTCTCGCACTCATCAATGACCGTGACCCAGAACATGAAAATCTTCACTTGTGGGGTAAATGGTACGCCCAGATTATCAGAGGTCGTCAAAGCTTCTCTTGTGCGACGCCGTCGGAGCCGATCTCGGCGATTCCTTATGCAGATGCACCTCCGGTGAACCATGCCGTGGAGGTTGTCAATTGGACTTCGGAAGGTCTTCTTCACCCTTCGATTGCCTCCATACCCATGAAGCTGCCGACGGCTTTGGATATTTTGGGGCGGCGCATATGCCAGGGCGAGTCGTGCCCTTGGGGACAACCTTACAACATCGGGTTGACTCCCCGACATTCGGCCGGGTATTTGCAGTGGGCCAGGTACATTTTGTCGGCGAAGAGAACGCACTTGCTGAAGCTCGGCCGATATCCTGCGGTTTACGCTTCTTTGTTCCAATATTCTGCTCCTCCAACATGGTGGGTTAAGCCGTTCTTGGAGCAATGGAACATCCCAACCCATACCTTTCTTATATTGGACAGAGAAGTCTCCATCTCCTTAGAAGAATTTGCTGAGATTTCCGGTCTGCCAGTTAGGGGGGAGCACTATGAGGAGCTGCTTCCTCCGGATGAATACGTTTTTGCCACCAAACCGGTGATGATGGGCCTAACGCCGGAGAACGCCATTCAGCACCAGTTTCCAAGTCTGATAAAGGTGCTGAATATGTACGAGAGTCTCTTCTTGGAATCCGGAGGCCGGGGGGTCAGTTTCGCAGACTTCATGTAAGTGCACGGCGGCGCCCCGGTCGTCAAACCGACGGCCAAATGCGGAAACGGTGATAAACTTTAATTTTGCGAACTTAGCAAACCGGCACCACCGCGCACTAAACCCCGGATCGGGACATTAAACTAGATCTAGCTAACAACAAGACGGGTTAGAGATATACCGAGTGATCCGAGTCCTCCGGTCTTCTCGTCATCGTCCCGATCTCTCGCGGAAACTCCGGTCGTCGCCTCTTCGCCGGAAGGGCACCACATCGCCTGCATCTTTTACGGGCTCCCACCTCAATACCGAGGCAACTCGGGCATGAAGCTGGCAAGTCGACATGCCCAAGATATGCTGTAGAATATGTGTAGGACTCATGTCTCATATTGGGGTAGTGGATGTTGCCATTTGATAGATGGAGGAATCAAGATAAGAAAAATGGTGCTTGCATTTTTCTAGCATGAAATGAGATCAAGAATGCCACACTCCAAAAATGAAACTCTCTCATTTTCCCTCAATGAAGTGGCCGGCCAAATTCTTGTGGAAAATGGTGGTGGAGTGTGAACCAAAAGCAAGAGGGAGGTGAGTGTAGGAGATGAGAAGAGGTGACCATAAACAAACATCAACCATAACTTAATTCACATCAAAACCATACCCTTTCTAATCTCATTTAATGCAAGTGATGGAGGGAATCAAAGATGCTATCATAATCTCTCATCTCACAAATAAACCCTCCACAAAATGTTATTTGCAAACTTGCAAATAACCCCCTCCATCGGAAAAGTCCGGCCGGGAAAGAACAAAGGAAAACCGGCCGGAACGGAATGCAAACTGGCAACTCCAGAAAACTGGTCCCGTAATAAATTACAGGAAAACCCCGATACTGTGCATACACACCCGCATCTGTATTCCGTCCGGATACAAATGCAAAGAGACAAAATCTACACTGTACTAAACTAGGATCCGGCTTAAACCAAAACCGGCTAGTAATGTTCGTCCGATCCTGATCCGTGCAATACCGCACGTATCAGATCGAACCCTGCCATATAACTATATGGCCACTAGTAAAAAACTGTCCGATCCTGATCCGTGCAATACCGCACGTATCTGATCGGACCCTGCCATATCTCCATACGGCCTCTACAGCGTTTCGCCCGAAAGCTGAGTAACGGAATGTGTGGTGGACTCTAAAGAATCGTCAATACTATGGCTGTGGATTTAACCACTAGCACGTCAGAGGTATAAGCCAATACGTAACGGGCCACCAGCTATTGACCAAAAGGGACGTCGATAAGCGAGCTCATCCTGACACCCTACTGAGCCTGTCAGTGACAATATCCGTACAGTCCGGTCCGTTCGTCTATGAGCATCGCATGGCGGGCCTAGGGGGTTGGTAAAAGTCAGACCCCCAAAAGCGGTACAAGTCGTGTCGGAGTGTAGCCCAGAACCCCCTGAGATACTACTGGAATACCTACCAGTAAATCTCCTGCCTTGGCCAAGGACTTCGTGTAATGGCTCTCCTAGACACAGCGCGACCTCACCCCCAATACCGGGAGAGACGAACCCTTGAAGATCCGCTCACTGCCTCCATGTGGCTCGGGACTGTACCCAACTAAAAACTGTTTGCACGACTCCTTTGAGCCGTGGTAGGGTAGTAATCAAAGCACAGTGGGAACTCACACGAGACAAATGACGATCCCCAGGTCAATGAACTAACCTGTACACATGTCACCTGGGAACTGCTATCTGACGTCAGGTATAAGACCAACTAGCATGTTCCCGGCGAGTCCTGTCCGGTGTACTCATAACCCAATGAGCACCTGTATACATCTTAGGTGAACCAACAGACACCAGTGGCTTGTGAGACCGGCCACCGCCCCTCGTCGGGGTCTCAACTGTATACACTAGTCTACTCTGGAGAATCGATGCCCTGTCTCGAAACTCCCACGACTAGGGACCTTTTAAGGATGTGCTTATAGACTCCAGCTCTCACTTATATGATCGCCCTCATACTGCTGGCAGCCAAGCAAGAATCCTAGGGGCTCTATCAACGTGCAATAGTGACCTGTCAGGTCACCTAAAGCAGTACACGATGATAAAGGTAAACCAGATAGCATACTATCATCTCGAGTAAGACTGTCGTACCGGGATAGGTCCTCCCTCAATCATTGCAATCACGTGCCTGTGATCCAATAATTGACTCTGAGGGCACTATCTCCAACAATCTCCCACTTGCACTCAAGGCTAATTATTGCGATGTCGCATACTCACAGCCCGTGTGATACCGAACACCTAACTCCTCTACTAGTCAGTCTCACAAAGCCTGTTTGGAAGACTATTGCATTCGAGGAATAGCCTCAGTGAGTGGATCCGCCTTGAAGTTTCTTTCTATGTCTCTCTCTATATCTCAAGTTCGCGGAGAAAACCATCTCCCGAAATGAGCAACACCTATCTTAGAATGCCTGGATATCTGATGGGACTTAGCTCATAAATGAACTCCAAATCCAAACTTCTTAGACTGTATCGTCAACTGAACTTAATCAGTATCCTGCGCCATGCCTCCCTCAGTATCTTCCTGGATCACCTGTCCAAAATACTGCCCCTCGTCAGAGGGAAAACTATAACTCTGACAACCTCCTTGTCGTCCATGTCACCTTGGAAGCCTGGAATGATAACTGTCCCCCGAATGAGGCTGTCGTTATCATATCCCTAGAACATCCACTTATGTTCTAAAACTGCTTCCGATTGTTTTTCCAAGATTGGATTAATATCAACTTATTGCATCTACTGCAAGAACAACATCTGGTGTGGTACTTGACATCTCATGATTGACTCAATTGCCTGAGCAAGTGATCTGCCAATCATGAACATCCCTCTCCCCTTTAGTCTGTAAGACACCTTTAGAGAGGGTGACTCCATTACCTGCAGGTACACTACCGTGCCAGGAGTCGTCCATTCTAAATACTCTTAGAATGCTGTCAAAGTACCCTGATTGGGAAACCACCCAAATCTAGATCCAAAACCATAGATCTAGTAACCAGTATGTCTGATATAATATCCAAGTCCCATATGGAGAAACCACTGTGTGACGACCAAAGTATAACCGATCGTAGTATAGGAATATCACTTCTTACTCCGTGTATGTCATCAAAAAACAGGACATCACACCCTACTACCTTCTCAACAGATCCATCCCCTATTCTGATGACGTCAAACCTATGACTGTCACATCAGAAATAGATGATCTTCCTCCGCTACATCTGCTTTAGTCTACAAGTAGACATAAGCTACCTGTCCACCAATGCTTCCGCTGCTCCCACTGACTACGACAACCCTCTGGCAGAGTCATATATACGTACACTTCTAAAACAAGTTTAGAACGACGCTATACTCATCTTCCTGCCGGGTCTCACAGTCTGGAACAACAGCAATGGCAAGTGTGGGTAAACAAGAACTTCCCTGTCACCGTCCTTGAGACTACCGGAGTACCTCTCGGGTGCCTGAAGTTACCCACCTTATCTGCGGAGTGGCCAATGGAATGTCAAAACAGATTGAATCTTTAGGTTCCTTATCAAATCTTCAGTAATCGTCTGTGGTTCTGGAATCACTTCCATTTCTGCCATACTACCACTACTGTTTTCTGAAAAAATCCATTTTTAATAAAACTGTGGCGAGTCTAGAACAATATCTCTATTGTTCATCCAGATGGTAGAAAGTCAACCCTCGTCATAGCCTGGGTCAACCCACAAACAGTTATTACAGAAACGTGCCTTTGAGTTATCCAGAGTCTGGTTTTAAGCATAAGCCGGACAACTCCCCGTACCTTAACAACGTTAAGATACGAACTGTTCTATATCCAATATAGAACCAGAGGCACTGATTTAATTTGAACCAGATTCAAATCATGCAGCTGTCTCCAGTGCATGTCAACTAAATGGAAGGAGGCCGATCAGCGTTACTCAACTTAGGAATGCTTCCAATTATGAGTAACCTGAAAGAGAAGCAAGTTCTCTTAGCCATTACGATCAACTGAATACCATCCACAAGTATCTACATCTTCAATTACCTTGAAGAATCCGGATACTTGCAACACCTGGTTCTCTACTTTATTCAAATACCTATAACTTATCAAAATTCAGACCCTGTGTTTCATCGAAACACCTGTCTAAAAACTAGAGAAGTCATAAGTAAACCGAATATAGTACGAGGACCAACCCCTCTGTCCTGATGGACCCTGGACAACATACAATACTCTGTATAAGTCCCTTTGAGTCTATTCACTGTGTGTCGTAGGTTGAAAACTGTACTTATGGTTAAGAAGAATTACACCGCTGTTTAATGCTCCTTACCTAACCATCCACTGATATAGGTAAATGTCATCGACATAATATCAAAAGGTATATCTCACTCTATGAAAATAGACGTACAGATATATCAATTTGAAATTGGTGCACAACAGCTGATATTCAAAACCAAATATTTGCCGACCGGCAAACAACCCAGGTGACTTCCTCAAATATCACCGATTACAACGAATCCCGATAAAATGAGGATAATCACCTAATTCCCAATAACTTACTCCCACTCATCATCTGTAAAACCATACAGATGTGAGAATCATACCTAGTAAATACATACCCTGGAGCAAGTGTTTAATCGGGAAATCAGTTTTCTTTTGACAGTACACAGTTGAACTGAAACATTGAAATGTTTCGATGGGGTATCCTGGTATTCCTAGTAATGCCTCTACCATTATCCAGATTCATAACTATAACCGTATAATTCTTTGCCACCTCTCCAAATCCCTTTATATGTCTTTAGTCATTACCTTCTGCACACCCCTTAGGCCAAATGGTTTTCTTCCTTCCCTACCGTTCGGCACCAGCCTATGGTTTGGAAGAAGACTATCCAGTAAGCATAATGGGTGTACTGTCCTTGTCCTAGGAGCACTCGCAATGCGAGAGAAGGTGAAGATAAAAGACAACCGAATAAGCCTTATTCCTATTTCTCCTGGACCAGAATCCATCCCCGAACTGGAACAGGTTCCTTTCGAGTTCGTATATAACCATACGATGGAGTATCCAATAAACTGTGGATCTTCGTAGTGATACGGAGTGTCCTGGAGAAATACAAAGGTGATTTAGGATTGGCGAAGAGATACTTGGTTTGGTCGTGAATATCAGTCGCAATTTACTTTGCCCTCTTACTAATCCCTTGCTTTGTCTTAATCTTAATACCTTCTGCACACCATCGTTATGCTAATTGGTTTTCTTCATTCCCCACTGTTCGGCACCAGCCTAAGGTTTGGAAGAAGACTATCCAATTTGCGTAATAGATGAACTATCTCCTAAACCAAGGAGTACTCACAACTTGAGAGAAGGTAAAAGGGAAAAGACAACTGAATAATCCTATTCGTTTTCTCCAGAACCGGAAACCATCCTCGAATTCCTTCGAGTTCGTATCTAACCATACGATGGTTTTGTCCAATGGAAGTGGACGTTCATAGTAATACGGGGTGTCCTGGAGAAAAGGGTAAAAGTAGGAGTGGCAATGAGGTCTGCAACTCTGACAATCCAAAAGCCAGTGTTAAGAAGGTTCGGTCAACTTGGTCACTGAGTCATAGTCTTAGGGTCGGGTCAATGGTCGCTGCCAGAGAGAGAGAGAAAAGAAACACTCAGCGTGCACTCTAACCTAGATCAGAATGGTTACCAATTTATCTAATCATGAAACCTCCCACTGTACCTCAAATTCTCCTCCAAACCTGAAAGAAGAATTAGTCGGGGTCACCCGAGGAGTAAACCAACTCATCAGTGGGAATCGGGATCCAACTATCATCGCATGATAACGTGACGGAATCCGCTCGCGGTATTACACTCCAGAAGGTATGCGCATATCTGGCAAGTTTCAGTTCTTTTGAAACTCCCGATGTGATTTTTACCCCATGCTCTTATGACCTTGACTTTGGCCAACAAATCATAAGTCACATGTCAAGTTCCACCCGTCATTCTCCAGGTTAATTTGAATCCACCCGTACCTACCCTTGACTTTGGCCAACAAGGCAGTATGACTGTTCCAAACCAACGCATCTATCTATGCTGCATATGAATAACCAACAGCTACCAAACACTGTGCCTTGACTTTGGCCAACAAACACAGCTTGAATACTATTGACTACCCATATGAAACGACGGAGGGCTATGAATGGTTTCTGGCGAAAACCTTTAACGTAATGAACTTGATATCGTTGAAGGAACGGATAGCTTTTTAGAAAATATAGTGACGAAAACCTTTACTAAAGAGGTCACTCCCGGTGAAGGGATCTCGGCTCTTTCCCCGTAGAATGGGGTGCAGGATATTCCAAATGAATACCACGATGCAAAGCAAAAGTAATCGGCTATAGTGAAGTTAATGCCCTGACGCAAACTTCTGTCCAAGGGGTCACTCCCGGTGAAGGGATCTCGGCCCTTGCCTCGTCGACTGAGGAGCAGGATATTCCAAATGAATACCACGACGCAAAACAAAAGTGAACGTCCTTGCAGTAACAGCTTTTTGAAAAATGTTCCAACAACATCAGAATAGGTTTGTTTAACTTGCATTGATCCGAATCAACGCAGTCCCATCAATTGATCACACCACAAAGAACGAAAATATACTGACGTACGTATATGGCATCCGCATTCGCCACTGGGTCCCGTCATCACCCGTTAGGTTAGCTAACTAACGGCAGAGCGGGGACTGGACTAGCGTGGATGAAAAACATATACAACATATACTAATATATATACCAATATATTATATTTCGCTCAAGGCGTGAATAAAATGCAACATCACAGAAAAGTACAGCATCACAGAACAATACAGATATCTGGGATCCCCGGGTTTCACAGAGCCACTGCTGAAACCCGACGTTCCCCTGGTCGTGTGGATAGCCTGTGCAATGAAATCCTAGACCCCTACGGGCGCGGCAAGTTACCCGTCAAAACCTGAAGCGAGGCAGCCCCCTTCAGCACCGTGAATGGACCACCCAGCACTTCACGGAATCCGGTAACTTGGGCACCCCTCCTGGGTCAACCTGTACCCCCTACGAGTGCGGCGAATAGCCCGCCAATTCCAGACTGAAGCCCCCTCCGTCTCAATGCCCTGAGATGCGGGCCCGTTGCCCTCTAGAACCCGGCTATCCGTGCACCCCTCCGCGGGGTAACCCTAGTACAGAAAGTAAAATAAACATACAACGGGTACATCGACCGCAACCAGGTCGTGCCCCAAAAGAATAATACAATCAGGCAGTGACGGCAGTCCACATGTCGGACGCTCGCCCCGCAAAAACAAATGTACATGATACAACAAAACTGTACTAGCATTGCATCCAGGCTATCCCCACGACCGATCCGCAACATCACAGCAAAAACATAGAACATCAACGTGAAAGTCACGTTCACAAATCCGTCTAACCGGGCTATAGCAGTTAGACCGGATTTACCGATCGAGTGACATTCACGGTCGCAGATATAATGTAAATACTGTGAAATAATGTGTTTAAAATATCCGATCGATCAAAAATTAACAAGTGGGCCCCCAAGCAATACTGTAGCATTCACAGAAAATCTGGTTCCAAAATTAATATTCCAAAACCCCTAAAATAAGCCCAGAAGCCCACTGGAAAAAAATGATAACATGATCCCTCATTCATGCGGCGGATCTGCGGCCGCCAGAGTGGTAATGGCCGCGTTTCCGCGGTCGTACGGAGGGATCGTGTTGTCGAATTTTTCCAGTGTTCTTAGAACTCCCTGCACATCATTCTGAGACAACCTGAAAAATTTTTCGAGACCAAAAAATTTCAACAGAAAACTGATGTGAACAAAAAAAACAAGTTTTGGAATTTTGGTCGATCGGAAATGTAAAACACATCAAACAAAGCTAGACGAAGTTAATGGCGAGGCTCTGATACCACTGTAAGTGCACGGCGGCGCCCCGGTCGTCAAACCGACGGCCAAATGCGGAAAAGGTGATAAACTTTAATTTTGCGAACTTAGCAAACCGGCACCACCGCGCACTAAACCCCGGATCGGGCCATTAAACTAGATCTAGCTAACAACAAGACGGGTTAGAGATATACCGAGTGATCCGAGTCCTCCGGTCTTCTCGTCATCGTCCCGATCTCTCGCGAAAACTCCGGTCGTCGCCTCTTGGCCGGAAGGGCACCACATCGCCTGCATCTTTTACGGGCTCCCACCTCAATACCGAGGCAACTCGGGCATGAAGCTGGCAAGTCGACATGCCCAAGATATGCTGTAGAATATGTGTAGGACTCATGTCTCATATTGGGGTAGTGGATGTTGCCATTTGATAGATGGAGGAATCAAGACAAGAAAAATGGTGCTTGCATTTTTCTAGCATGAAATGAGATCAAGAATGCCACACTCCAAAAATGAAACTCTCTCATTTTCCCTCAATGAAGTGGCCGGCCAAATTCTTGTGGGAAATGGTGGTGGAGTGTGAACCAAAAGCAAGAGGGAGGTGAGTGTAGGAGATGAGAAGAGGTGACCATAAACAAACATCGACCATAACTTAATTCACATCAAAACCATACCCTTTCTAATCTCATTTAATGCAGGTGATGGAGGGAATCAAAGATGCTATCATAATCTCTCATCTCACAAATAAACCCTCCACAAAATGTTATTTGCAAACTTGCAAATAACCCCCTCCATCGGAAAAGTCCGGCCGGGAAAGAACAAAGGAAAACCGGCCGGAACGGAATGCAAACTGGCAACTCCAGAAAACTGGTCCCGTAATAAATTACAGGAAAACCCCGATACTGTGCATACACACCCGCATCTGTATTCCGTCCGGATACAAATGCAAAGAGACAAAATCTACACTGTACTAAACTAGGATCCGGCTTAAACCAAAACCGGCTAGTAATGTTCGTCCGATCCTGATCCGTGCAATACCGCACGTATCAGATCGAACCCTGCCATATAACTATATAGCCACTAGTAAAAAACTGTCCGATCCTGATCCGTGCAATACCGCACGTATCTGATCGGACCCTGCCATATCTCCATACGGCCTCTACAGCGTTTCGCCCGAAAGCTGAGTAACTGAATGTGTGGTGGACTCTAAAGACTCGTCAATACTATGGCTGTGGATTTAACCACTAGCATGTCAGAGGTATAAGCCAATACGTAACGGGCCACCAGCTATTGACCAAAAGGGACGTCGATGAGCGAGCTCATCCTGACACCCTACTGAGCCTGTCAGTGACAATATCCGTACAGTCCGGTCTGTTCGTCTATGAGCATCGCATGGCGGGCCTAGGGGGTTGGTAAAAGTCAGACCCCCAAAAGCGGTACAAGTCGTGTCGGAGTGTAGCCCAGAACACCCTGAGATACTACTGGATACCTACCAGTAAATCTCCTGCCTTGGCCAAGGACTTCGTGTAATGGCTCTCCTAGACACAGCGCGACCTCACCCCCAATACCGGGAGAGACGAACCCCTGAAGATCCGCTCACTGCCTCCATGTGGCTCGGGACTGTACCCAACTAAAACCTGTTTGCACGACTCCTTTGAGCCGTGGTAGGGTAGTAATCAAAGCACAGTGGGAACTCACACGAGACAAATGACGATCCCCAGGTCAATGAACTAACCTGTACACATGTCACCTGGAAACTGCTATCTGACGTCAGGTATAAGACCAACTAGCATGTTCCCGGCGAGTCCTGTCCGGTGTACTCATAACCCAATGAGCACCTGTATACATATTAGGTGAACCAACAGACACCAGTGGCTTGTGAGACCGGCCACCGCCCCTCGTCGGGGTCTCGACTGTATACACTAGTCTACTCTGGAGAATCGATGCCCTGTCTCGAAACTCCCACGACTAGGGACCTTTTAAGGATGTGCTTATAGACTCCAGCTCTCACTTATATGATCGCCCTCATACTGCTGGCAGCCAAGCAAGAATCCTAGGGGCTCTATCAACATGCAATAGTGACCTGTCAGGTCACCTAAAGCAGTACACGATGATAAAGGTAAACCAGATAGCATACTATCATCTCGAGTAAGACTGTCGTACTGGGATAGGTCCTCCCTCAATCATTGCAATCACGTGCCTGTGATCCAATAATTGACTCTGAGGGCACTATCTCCAACACTTCATTGCCCGGTTTCTTCGCCTGGAGATTCTATCGCAACGAGGCAAAAAATTTGCCAAGCTCGACGATCCCTTCGGCTTTGGCTTAGACCGTCGACCAGTACTGGAAGATGATCAGAAGGGATTTTATCTTCCCGATGCCGCGATCATCCCTCTGTCAGAAATCGCCGCTCCGGGCATTGACGAGGAGACTTTCTTTCTCGGGTTTCTCGGGCTATGGTTGTGTTGGTTCGCGCTCCCCATGCACCCTCGCTATATGAGGCCGTCCGTCTTCTACCCAGTACATCGAATGGTGGCCGGAATACAAGTGGCCATCAGGATTGCCAGGCTAGCCTACCTGTACCATTTTCTCAGCGTGGCGGCGGATACAACTGAACCGGGGGTGCATGCCGCCAACTTCCAGATGCACTACTTTACTTCGTGGATGGAAATGCACATGCTCGGGGTATTTGGCATTCATAAAAGGTCTCCGTTTTTCGAGAAATGGAAATTCCCAAGAATTATGCTGCCGGTCGACGCTTCTATCGTGAATCTGTCTCAGCGGGAGGCTAGGGGCTTGCTTCTTCGTCTGCGCACGGTCGGGGCTGGTATTTCTTTCACAGACAAAGTCCTGACAATCGGCCAGGAGACTTCCAAGACGGTGATGGCATTGCGCGATTCCTTTAAGGACGGGGCTTCCGTGTTGAAAGCCCGGGAGATTCTACACCTATACTCCATTAGGCCGGGCTTTCTCATATTCAGGAAAAATGATGCGACGCTTTTTATAAGATATAATCCCCATCATTTTGTCCAGCAGCTGAGTTATAACCAGGGGGTTCCACTGGAGGCGTTCCTGGAAGAACCTGCTGCCACCAGAAAGGGAATACGGAGCGCACTGCATCACTTTATGCGCTTAAATACGGGCTCCCACTTCTTTATTAGCGAGCCGAGTTGCATTCCGAGGGCCCTTAACGTACATGGGGCATGGTATCAACATGCGATGGGCGCTGTCATCAGAGAAGAGAGGCGACTGCTGCTCGATCGCAAGAGTGCACCCCCTGCCAGAGATCGCAACATCCCTTTGAAGCGACGGATCACTGTCCCCCCTCCGCTAAGAGGGGTTGCTGCAGTTGAGCCTCCACGTGTGCTAAGCCCTACGCGTGGATTGCCCCATGCTCCGGTGGAGACGGTGGATGTGCCATCGGTGCCCCGTGCTCCCGTGGAGACAGTAAATATAGCTTCCCCCGAATCTGGCATGGGCTCAGATATCGGGACTCGTCACCCCAAAGTGCCCACCAAGCGTAAGCTAGTGCTGGCTACGACCGAAGCTCGCTCGCAGAAGAGGAAGAAGAAGTCGATCCTCTCTTCCGATGTTGTATTTGGTCAGGAACTCATGATCCTTATAGTGAGGGCTTGGGCGAATATGGGACAAACGAAAGTCTATTCATAGCGCCGGACGATACTGATCTCGAGGCCGCCAATGCAGCTTCTGTGCGATCAGCAAGCCACAAAGCGGGAATGGCCATCCTTGCGCAATCAAGTAAATATAAGCCATAACTTTAGTCATTGCGTTATATTTTTGTAATCATGTTTTGACTGACACTTTTCCTTCTTTAACAGTCATTTCCACCGAAGAAGCTCTCGCAGCTTCTCTCAAGACTTTTGAGGAAGAGGAGAGACTTCGAGCATCCCTTGGCATTGGTATATTTCGGTTCACCATGTTCTCGCTCCCGTTTCTTATGGGTAATCTGACATTTTCTTTGTCTTATCGCAGGGACCACAATACCGATCCTGCAAGCTGATGCGGAGATTCTTCCCGGGCCAGGCATCGAAGTCCCAGCCTCCTAAGGGCTGCCAAAGGAGGCTTCACTCAAGCAACCGATGACGGACGCCGTAACGGCTCCAAAGGTAGCCCTGGGTGCGGATGATGATGCCCTGTTGAAGGAGGCTTCTAAAAGGTCTGTTTTGACGGCTAGGGAGGAAAGGAAGCACCGGAGACGCGCAGCAAGGGAGCGTAATGTTGCTTTAGCTATGGGAGCGGGTTCGAGCGCCGCTACCCCTGCTGCTATTCCTTTAGAGGAATCTCCGGTCGCCTTGTCTAGTGCTTACAGACGGGCGGCACGTGCGGCTCGGGAAGCAAACGGTAAATCAACTCCGGGTAATATGCCTTGAGGTTCCGTTTGTGAAATTTTGAACTATCAGTTCTCATATATCTTATCTTTGCAGAGCCGAGTCTTCCCAAAGAAGTGGCGGCGACCACCGAACCTAAGGGAGCGGTGGAGAAAGTAGCTGCTATTCCCGAACCCAGGGCGACGGTAGGCGATGTGGCTGACGAGACGGCTACCACGGCCGAGCCTGAAGTGGCGGTGGATGAGATAGCCATAATTGCTGAGCCCGAGGTGGCTGCTCCCTCTCAAGAGTCGGGCACCGCTCCAATCATCGCTCTTCCCGCCTACGGTTCTATGTCGTCTCCCGGCATTGTAAGCGTGACGACGGCTCTCGTGGAGTCAAGGGACGAAGCAACGGGAGGTGAGACCACCCCGATGGAGGAGGGAGACGCCGTTGTTGTATCAAGTGATGCCCTAGTCACGGTTCCGACCGGCGACTCATCAGGTAGATTTCAGGTTACCACCCTTCTTTTTATTCTGCAATCTCTTTTCAATTTTTCTTGACAGGGTTTATCTTGTTTCTAATGCAGGTGCGGTTAGTGTTGATGTCGCGCTACTCGAGACAGCGCCGTCAGTTACCGCCTTGATGGTGACGACCTCTCTACCTTCTCTTGCACCGTCACAGATGCTGGAAGGTATGGATTTGTGACCCATCGGTCTTATCTCTCGGCCATATAATTCATGTACTGACGTTGCGTTATCACGTTTTTGCAGGAGTCCTTTTTGACCATCTGTACCAGGTGTTGCATCCCCACTTCTCCTTCCCGTCGGAGATTGCTTCATCCAGTGGCGCTGGTGAATACAGCTTTTAATTAATGCTTTTTCTTTTACCGTCAATGAAATCACTTCTGATTCTTCTTTGCTTTGATTGCAGTACTACAGATTGAAGGAGGAAATGAGAGATTAGTTGCGCCACTGGTCCTCCCGGCTTTGCCACCTGCTGTAGCTGGTATAGTAAATCTCATTCTTCATGAATCTCTTATATTTCTTGATCTATCATCTGATTGTGATTTGTTTTGCAGCGGTCGCTTCAACTCCGGCCTCTTTCGAATCTCGCATTATGATGCCGGCCGGACCCTTTTCTAGACGTCCGTCTTCGAAGGGTGCCGTAAATAGTCTGCACATGTTAAGCGACTATATTGAGGAACTTGACGTGGAGACTCCCGCATTTGCTACGGAGGTTAATCTAATGCTGGCGACGCTTATGAACTTCCATAATGAAAGCGTTGTCGAGTCTTGGGTTAACTACTGCCGAAAGATTGAGGCCTGCTTGCACGAGCTTGAGCTAAGGCGCCCTGCTCCGGAAGTGTTGGCTTCAAACTCCCAGCGGGCTGCGTGGATCGAGCAGAACGTTCATTTCTTTCGTTATTTCGAATAAGAGGCAACTCTTAAACGAAAGGAACGTGAAGTGACTGCTGCCGAGTCTGTCCGACTGCGTGCTGAGGTTGCAGTGAATGCTGCTCATCTGAAATCCATCTTTGAAAACCTTCAACAATGTATTTCTGACGGGCTGGTGCTGAGGAAGAAGCTTAACCTTAATTAGCAGGTTGCGCAAAGTCAGGAGTCTGCCCAGCGGGAAATTGATGAAAAACTTTCATCCTATCTGCAGAAACGGGCCGAGGCTGAAGCAGAGTTGGCCGAGGCGGCTGATCGTGAAAAGGGGCTAAGGGGAGTGCGCGAGCAACTGGCTGGCTTATTGAAGACGCCTCCCTCCCAGTAGCTGTTTTTGTGCAGGTTGAACATTTGTAATCTTTGAATAAAATGTATTTGTTCTTTTGTTCTTTCATATGATGTATTTTGTACCCAACGAATTTATGAATAAAAGATACACATTTTTGCAATGTCTTGTGTCATCTCTCTGCTTTCTTCTTTCTTGCTGTGTTGTTTGCCATGCGATTTTAGCAAGTGCAGTCTGTAGATAGCATATAGCTGTCAATCTTGGATTCTTTATAGAGTGGTGATATCTTAGAAAACAGGGTTAGGATCTGTCACCTAAGACTTTTCAACTTTATGAGCCGTGAGGGACTCATAAAGAATTTTCTCCCTACCGGTCGAGAGCATCCTGTAGGTGTAAATTCTCCCTAGAAATCGTGAGGATTTCTAAGTGTTCATCGCCTCCGTGAGTCGTAAGGATCTCACTCGGGTATTTTCCTTACGAATCGTGAGGACCCGTAAGTATCTTCTTTATTTCATTGGCGAATATGGCTTTGGCAAATGTAGCCCGCAGATAGTCCATGTTGACCTTCTTGTAGAGCAGCGATGGCTTAGGAGACAGGGTTAGGATCTGTCACCTAAGACTTTTCAACTTTACGAGCCATGAGGGTCTCATAAAGACTTTTCTCCCTAGGAGTCGAGAGGATCCCGTAGGTGTATTTTCTCCCTAGGAGTCGTGAGGACTCCTAAGTGTGTGTTTTCTCTTGAGAGTCGTAAAGATCTCACAGGAGAATTTTCTCCCTTACAAGTCGAGAGGACTCATAAGTGATTGTTTCTCTCCTTGTCGATGTTCGACTTCGGAGAGTGTGGCCTGCAAATAGTATATCTGGACCTCCTTGGAGGGCACCGATGGCTTAGGAAACATGGTTAGGATCTACCACCTAAGACTTTTCAAATTTATGAACCGTGAGGGTCTCATAAATACTTTTCTCCCTACGAGTCGAGAGGATCTCGTAGGTGTATTTTCTCCTTAGGGGTCGTGAGGACTCCTAAGTGCGTTTTCTCTTGAGAGTCGTAAGGATCTCACTAGAGAATTTTCCCTCTTACAAGTCGAGAGGACTCGTAAGTGGTTGTTTCCCTCCTTGTCGAGATTCGACTTTGGAGAGTGTGGTCCGTGAATAGTATGCAAGAGTCCGTTTTGGACCGACTTGCAGGGCCCTAGTGCTTAGGAAACAGTTTTTTTAATCCCCGCTGCCTAAGGCTTTTCCTCACAAGTCGAGACGAATCGAGCATTTCTCACAAGAATATCCTAACGTCACAGTTAACCTCTGCTCTTTACGACAGAGGTCCGTTAGGGTTTGTGGTACTAGGATTTTGTCCATCGTACCGTCGTGTTGGTTGATGTATCCCTCGATAGGCAACCTTGCTGTTCGAGTAGCCTTGCGACTGTCATGTCTCTGATCCCTTCGGGGGCTGAACAAGACGTCTTCAAGCAATCCTCCTAGGCAGTTTGACCGTCGGAAGAGCAAGAATTAGGAATTTTGCCATGCCGCTTTTTACTTGAGGTTAGGTTCATTTTGGAGAGCCCCGATGAGTTATAACCACTCCGCGCTGGTGTGGGATGATCTCCGATAGTCTTTCAGGTTTTTTATGAGTTGCCTTCAAGACCCTGAAGCTAGGAATTTGGCCTTTGCTTCGTTTTGCTAGAATTGCGTCTGCTGTAACGAGACAAATGTCGCGGTTGTCTCTAGGTTGCGTGTGAACCGTCGAGGCTTAGAACTAGGGATTTTGTCGTGGCTCCGTTGTTTGATTGTCGCGTCTGCATCTTGTTAGAGGAAGAACGCTGTGGTAACGTCTCGTCTGCTGTACCGAGACGAGCGTCGGGGTGGTGACCAATCCGCGCTGGTACGAGATGATCTCCGATTGTCTTTCAGGCTTTATATGAGTTGCCGTCAAGACCCTGAAGCTAGGAATTTGGCATTTGCTTCATTTGTTTTGTCGTGTCCGAATCCTGTTGGCTGAAGGACGCTGTAGTGACATCTCGTCTGCTGTATCGAAACGAACGTCGAGGTGGTGACCACTCCGCGCTGGTGCGGGATTTCTGATTGTCTTTCAGGCTTTATATGAGTTGCCGTCAAGACCCTGAAGCTAGGAATTTGGCCTTTGCTTCGCTTGCTGGCACTGCGTCTGCTGTCTCGAGACGAATGTCGTGGTTGTCTCTAGGTTGCATGTGAACCGTTGAGGTTTGGAACTAGGGATTTTGCCGTGGCTCCGTTGTTTGATTGTCGCGTCTGAACCCTGCTGGAGGAAGAACGCTGGGGTGACATCTCGTCTGCTGTATCGAGACGAACGTCGAGGTGGTGACCACTCCGCGCTGGTGTGGGATGATCTCCGATAGTCTTTCAGGTTTTATATGAGTTACCGTCAAGACCCTGAAGCTAAGAATATTGCCTTTGCTTCGTTTTATTTGGCGTGTCCGAATGCTGTTGGAGGAAGGACGCTGTAGTGACATCTCGTCTGCTGTATCGAGATGAACGCCGAGGTGGTGACCATTCCACGCTGGTGTGGGATGATCTCCGATTGTCTTTCAGGTTTTATATGAGTTGCCGTCAAGACCCTGAAGCTAGGAATTTGGCCTTCGCTTCATTTGCTTTGGCATTGCGCCTGAATCCTGTTGGAGGAAGGACGCTGTAGTGACATCTCGTCTGCTGTATCGAGACGAACGTCGAGGTGGTGACCACTCCGCGCTGGTGCGGGATGATCTCCGATTGTCTTTCAGGCTTTATATGAGTTGCCGTCAAGACCCTGAAGCTAGGAATTTGGCCTTTGCTTCGCTTGCTGGCACTGTGTCTGCTGTATCGAGACGAATGTCGCAGTTGTCTTTAGGTTGCGTGTGAACCGTCGAGGTTTGGAACTAGGGATTTTGCCGTGGCTCCGTTGTTTGATTGTCGTGTCTGAACCCTGCTGGAGGAAGAACGCTGGGGTGACATCTCGTCTGCTGTATCGAGACGAACGTCGAGGTGGTGACCACTCCGCGCTGGTGTGGGATGATCTCCGATAGTCTTTCAGGTTTTATATGAGTTACCGTCAAGACCCTGAAGCTAGGAATATTGCCTTTGCTTCGTTTTCTTTGGCGTGTCCGAATCCTGTTGGAGGAAGGACGCTGTAGTGACATCTCGTCTGCTGTATCGAGACGAACGCCGAGGTGGTGACCATTCCGCGCCGGTGTGGGATGATCTCCGATTGTCTTTCAGGTTTTATATGAGTTGTCGTCAAGACCCTGAAGCTAGGAATTTGGCCTTCGCTTCGTTTGCTTTGGCGTTGCGTCTGAATCCTGTTGGAGGAAGGGCGCTGTTGTTGACATTACGTCTGGAGTAACAAGACGAATGCTGAGATGGAGTTGGGATTTTGCCGTCACTCCGCTTTGTTTCGACCGTGAGGTCTTTTATTGGCGTTGCATCTGCATCCTGCTGGACTGCGAAGGAACGCCGTCGTTGACATCTCGTCTGCTGTATCGGGACGAATGTTGAGGTGGAGCTGGGATTTTTCCGTCACTCCGCTTTGTTTCAACCGTGAGGTCTTTCATTGACGTTGCATCTGCATCCTGCTGTACTGCGAAGGAACGTCGTTGTGGGTCTTCAGGCTGTAGATGTGGCCGTCGAGATTTGGCTCTTCTTGTGATGGAGCCTGATGGGAAGGTATGGTTCCCTCTTTGTTTGTGCCCCTGGATTGTATACAGGGATCGATGTGATCTCACCTGTAGGGCAAAAAGTTTCATTTCATTTTTTATTTCTTTCTTTCCGCGATGCTCTATCATTTCAGCTTTTAATATCGCGAAAGTCGTGATTGCCCAATCATTTTGGCTATTTTTCACGGTGCCCAATCATTTCGGCTATTTTTTATTTTTACTCGCTGCTTTTTATTGCAAGTTGCCCAATCATTTCGGCTATATTTTTTTTTTTACTCGCTGCTTTTTATTACGAGTTGCCCAACCATTTCGGCTATTTTAGTATGCATTTATTTTTACTTGCTGATTTTGTTGCAAGTTGCCCCATCATTTCGGCTATTTCATATGCATTTTTTTTGTCTCGCTGATTTTTTCTAGCAAGTATGGGATTTGGGATATGATGCCAATCTTAGCATCAGCATCGCTGCGACTGGAATATTACCATGAGCGAATCATCATTTGCCGTAAAAGGACTTGGAATTTGATACCGTTTTAGGCATCAGCATCGCTACCACTGGGATATTACCAGGAGCGAATCATTATTTGCCTCTGTCGATGTCGAACAAAAGTGGCTTAGCAAACAAGGTTAGGATCCTGCTGACTAAGGCTTTTTGACTTCATGAGCCGTAAGGGTCTCATAAAGGTATTTCTCCCTACGAGTCGTGAGGATCTCATAGGTGCGTTTTCTTCTTAGGAATCGTGAGGATTCCTAAGCGTGTGTTCTCTTATAAGTCGTAAGGATCTTACAAGAGTGGTTTCTCCTTATAAGTCGAGAGGACATACAAGTGTCTTTTACCATATGAGCATATCCCCAGTCTCTGGTGGGACTTTGTTAGGGAAATATTCATTCGCGCCCGTGGATTGTATACAAGGGTCAATATCGTGACGGTTGTAGGGCAGCATTGGAGGTTGTGATGGTTTAAGGACGGGTTCAGGTCCCTGTAGCTTAAGGCTTTTGAACCCTATGAGCCGTGAGGGTCTCAAAGGGGAATTTTCCTTACGAGTCGTGAGGATCTCACAAGTGTAATTTCTCCTTAGGAATCGTGGGGATCCCTAAGTGTGTTTCTCCCTTATGAGTTGTAAGGATCTCACGCAGGTGGTTTCTCCTTACAAAATCGAGAGGACCTTGCAAGTGTCTTTTAGCGAGATTGCGCCCTTTCGGGTTTTCACAAAACTCGCCGGTAGCCCTGCTGTTTTTACTGACGGAGCCCTTTCGGGTTTTCATCCGTGCCCATTTTGCTTATAGACTTACCTTTTTTTTTTAACGAGGTTGCGCCCTTTCGGGTTTTCACAAGACTCGCCGGTAGCCCTGCGGTTTTTACTCACGGAGCCCTTTCGGGTTTTCATCCGTGCCCATTTTGCTTGTGGACATACCGTTTTTTTTTGTATCAGCCTTGGGATGCTGCGGTCTGTAGTACTTTATCGACGTCTCGGTCAATTGCAAGTTTTAGGATATTGCGGTCCATTATTAGTTTAGGGACATTTCGGTCCGCAGCCAGTTTTAGGACATAGTGGTCCATTGTTGCCGTATTTTAGGCGAATTTCTAGTTTACGGACTTTTCGGTCCATAGGGCTTTCCCTATGAATGAGCATGAAGCCCCCGGCATATCTATCTTTTTCGGAGCATGTGGTTGTGCCGGGCTCACCTTCCAGTTTTCGGACAGCGCGAACTTGCCCTGTTGGTATTGGTCTTCAACCCAGTTTTTGAAGACGTAGCAGTTTTCGATCGGATGGCCCAATACTCGGTGGTAAGGGCAGTAATTAGGATTGTTGACATCGTTCAGTTGTAGTAGGTGTTTCGGCTCCGGTAGAGTGATAAGCCTGTTGCACACTGCTAGTTCGAACAGTCTCCTTGTTTCATCCCGGAGAAATGAGTAAGGACGTTTCAACTTCTCATCGAGGGGTTTCCGCTTGTTGCTTTGGCGAACAACCGGTCTCGAGCCACTCGATTGTTGTTGAGCGTTGGCGACGAAGACCGTTTTTTCCTTCCCTTTATCCTTTTTGTTCGATCCCTTGTTTGCGGGTCCGAGATTCTTTCCGGGTAGCGTGCGATTGCGCAGCTGAATGTTCTCGCAACTCCTCGGTTCTTTCGTTTCAGAGATGGATTCCTTGAAGAGAGGGCCGAGGGCTATTTCTTCGTCGGAGTCGCTCCCGAAGGTGAGAACTCGCGATCCCCCGGGATCAACCCTATGACAATTGCCGGCAATTCTTTTAGGCTTATCTGTCGCATTTTTCCGCTGTCTATGAGCTTCACGCTTTGTCCTCTTGAAGTGTTGCCTGTGAGCGACATACCCTTGCCACCAACACTTAAAAGAGTTGCAGTCTTCAGTAGGGTGTGCGATCTTCTGATGATACAAGCAGAAGTTAGGATGTACGTCTGCTTCATCAAGATATATACCACCGAGAGAATTTTCTCTGAAAGAGGGCAGCTTCATCCCCATCGATATGGCTTTGGCGAATCGCTTCCTTGTCTTGATCCTGCTTTTATTTGCGGCGGATGTACTTTGATCTAGTGGAAGTGTTTCGACCCTTTTGTCCAGTCGTCGGCGTTTGGCCTTTTTAAATATGGCCATCTCGCGCTCCCGATCAGCTTTGCTTTTTAGACGGGCTTCGTTCAGGAATGCGTCAATTGTTTCGTCTGATGGCCCTAGAAGTTCCGGCTCAGGATCTGCCCCCGGATTATCTGCGTCAGGAGCTTCTTCATTGTCTATCGACGAGTGAGAGATCATATGGCAGCTTGCCACATAATCCTCAGGTTCATCCGACGAGTCTTTGTCATCATCTCCGTCCTCAAGGACGTAGCTGAGGAATTCTCGGAATGTGACTGGGGTCCGAACCTTCTGATTATTTTCTTCCAGAGCGTCAATATGTTTTCGCAGATCCATGTGCTTGTCATCAAACTGCGCTAGCTTTTTGGTCTTCTTCTTTTTCTTTGAAGACTTTGACGGCTGTGCCTGAGTGTTTTGCCTACTGCTATCAATTCTCGGTGTTGGGCGTGGTTTCAGCATCCCATCAATGACCTCAGGCTCCAGTGGATTTTTCCACCTGATTGGCGGGCACATTTGGAGATCCTTCAGCATTCTTTTAGTTTTGGCTGAAAGGGCGACCTCCCACGGAGTTTCCCCGGCGTGTCCACCTTTTCAGGGGCGTGAGGTTGCGGCGGTTTCAACTTCCAGTTTTCGGATAATGCGAACTTGCCTTGTTGGTATTGGTCCTCAATCCAGCCTTTGAAAATGAAGCAATCTTCGATTGGATGGCTTACTGCCTGATGGTAAGGGCAGTAATTAGGATTGTTGAGATCGCCTGGCTGCAACGGACGTTTTGGATCCGGCAAATTTATGAGCTTGTTGCGCACTTCCAGCTCGAACAGTCTCCTCGTTTTATCCTGAGGAAACGAGTAAGGGCGTCCTAGTCTCTCCTCGAGGGATGGGCGTGGACTCATATTGTTTTGGCGAACAACCGGCTTTAAGTTGCTCGGCTGTTGTTGAGTATTGGCGACGAAAGTCGCTTTTCCTCTCCCCTTTTCATTCCGAGGATCCGGCTTTGGAGGAGACGGTCTATGACTCATCTGGTCCATTTGGGCCAATTTGTCAATCAAGGCCTGGAAAGTAGTTGGCTTGAAGAACATCATGAACTGGGAGATAGTTGACTGAGGGTCAAGAGTACCCATGAACATGCCTACCGCGGGAGCTTCTTCGATGCGCTGCTCGCATTTCGACCATAAATTTCGCCACCGTATCGCGTATTGTACCCACGTTTTGCCTGGCTTTACCCTGGCGTTGATCAATGTGGTGATCGGGGTGTGTTCACTAGCGCTTGCAAATCTCTGTATAAACAGCAGCTCCATCTCTGCAAATGTTTTGACAGAGTCATTAGGAAGTTCGGAGTACCATTCGAATGTCGTTTCTGACAAGCTGCCGACAAATTGGCGAAGTAGAAATTTATCATCACCTCCGGTGTTGCCACATAAAGCACTGAACTGGGCAACATGCTGGTGGGGATTGCCCGTCCCTTTGTATACATGAAATTTGGGGATCGAATATCCCGGTGGGTAACTTATTTGGTCATACCAGCCCGGATAGGGTCGTCCAGTCTTGACAACTTGGTCAGCCGCTTCATTCGCCTGGTGAGCTAGTATGTGCTGAGCTATATAATCATCGAGCGCAGCTTTTGAGATGGTCTCCTCTTTGGCTGCTGAAAGAGCCGGAGGAGGGTTCGACGTCTCCGCTCGGTCATCTTCAATAATGATCGAAGGGTCTTCAGCTGGAGGATCCGGCTGTAACATCATCCCGACCATGTCTTGGAAAAGAAGCGCCATTCGTTTTATGTTGGCAGCTTGTTCTGCTGCTTCTCTGTCCATCTTTTCGAGGACTCTGCGGAGGAAGTCGGCATCGGTTTCTTGTTCATGACACTGCTCTGATGACGCCTTTGGGCTTTCTTTTGGCCCGGTGAGTATGGCCATTTGCGTCAGCATTTCTTGAAGCTTCTGTTGCTGCTCCTGGGCTTTTGTCAAGGATCGGGTGAGCGGTCGGTGACCCGCCGAAGCGCGGCTTTCCTCTTTTCCGAAAGCCATGTAAACAGTATGCACCGTTATGCCCCCAGACTTGGGGCGTTTGGGTTCAGTGGTCTTACGATTCGTCGCAGACTCAGGGATTTTCTCCGGCTTTTTCTTTTTGTGGACTGGTGACGTTGAGGGGGCCGTTGCAGTGGGCACCCAAATAGCTGTCGTCCTTTGTAGCTTGCCAGGACAGTTTTCTTCTTGCTGAACCTTCAGCTTTTTCTGCCGGCGGGGATAGTCTTGATCAACCACCGACTCTCGGACTTGTCGCCAGATTTTGTAAACTTTAGAAGACAGTCGTTGGGGGGACTGTTCCGGCATCATTTCTGTGACAGTCTCCACTGGCGGCGGAGATCTTTTTAATACGGCGGTAGGCGAATTCCTGTGCACCTTGTTTAGCAGCTCAAAGTTGTTCCCGGTTGGAACAGCAGCATTAATTTACACCATTGGAGACGGTGGAGTTAGCCCAGAGGGGGAGTTACCCCCAGCCTTCCTTACTCGGCGCCAGTGGCGACGTCGAGCGTGTCGAGCGGACGGTGTTGGTTCGGCGATGGGGATGGCTTTGTTTTGCCCCCTGTCCCAATGAGGCGCCGCTGGTGCCAGCCTCTTGAAGACTGACGTCTTTTGAGTAGCGGTATCCAATCTGTCAAAGACAGACCTTCGAGCAGGAACGGGAGCCGGAATAGTCAGTCTTGTGAAGACCGACCCTTTGGCAGGAGAAGCCGCCTTGACGACTTCAGGAGCAGGGATGGCTATCCTCTTCGGAACAACCTTTTCTGGTATTGCAGGCTTCTTCATGGGCCCACATGAGCTTTGGCCCAGTTTGCTGAAAGCTGAGGCATTGGACTTGGGCGACCCGTTGAGAGGGGCCGTGGTAGTTGTAAGCCGATCAAAGACCGACTTCTTTAGAGCTTCTTGCGACGACATTGGGGCATTGAAGCTCGTCGGTGGGAGCATGTGTTGGAGATAGTGCCCTCAGAGTCAATTATTGGATCACAGGCACGTGATTGCAATGATTGAAGGAGGACCTATCCCGGTAGGACAGTCTTACTCAAGATGATAGTATGCTATCTGGTTTATCTTTATCATCGTGTACTGCTTTAGGTGACCTAACAGGTCACTATTACACGTTGATAGAGCCCCTAGGATTCTTGCTTGACTGCCAGCAGTATGAGGGCGATCATATACGTGGGAGCTGGTAGTCTATAAGCACATCCTTAAAAGGTCCCTAGTCGTGGGAGTTTCGAGACAGGGCATCGATACTCCAGAGTAGACTAGTGTATACAGTCGAGACCCCGACGAGGGGCGGTGGCCGGTCTCACAAGCCACTGGTGTCAGTTGGTTCACCTAAGATGTATACAGGTGCTCATTGGGTTATGAGTACACCGGACAGGACTCGCCGGGAAAATGCTAGTTGGTCTTATACCTGACGTCAGATAGCAGTTCGCTGGTGACATTTGTACAGGTTAGTTCATCGACTTGAGGATCGTCATTTGTCTCGTGTGAGTTCCCACTGTACTTTGATTACTACCCTACCACGCTCAAAGGAGACGTGCAAACAGGTTTTAGTTGGGTACAGTCCCGAGCCACATGGAGGCAGTGAGCGGATCTTCAGGGGTTCGTCTCTCCCGGTATTGGGGGTGAGGTCGCGCTGTGTCTAGGAGAGCCCTTACACGAAGTCCTTAGCCAAGGCAGGAGATTTACTGGTAGGTATTCCAGTAGTATCTCAGGGTGTTCTGGGTTACACTCCGACACGACTTGTACCGCTTTTGGGGGTCTGACTTTTACCAACCCCCTAGGTCCGCCATGCGATGCTCATAGACGAACGGACCGGACTGTACGGATATTGTCACTGACAGGCTCAGTAGGGTGTCAGGCTGAGTTCGCTCACAGACGTCCCTTTTGGTCAATACCTGGTAGCCCGTTACGTATAGGCTAATACCTCTGACGTGCTAGTGGTTAAATCCACAACCAATGTATTGACGAGTCTTTAGAGTCCCCCACAGACCAGTTTCTCAAGTTTCGGGCAAAACGCTGTAGAGGCCGTATGGAGATATGGCAGGGTTCGATCAGATACGTGCGGTATTGCACGGATCAGGATCGGACGGTTAATACTAGCGGGCTTTGGTTTAAGCCGGATCCTAGTATTGTACAGTGTAGATTTTGTCTCAGTGCATTTGTATTCGGTCGGAATACAAATGCGGGTATATATATACAGTAGCGGGGTTTTCCTGTAGTTTATTACGGGATCAGTTTTTTGGGGTTGCCAGTTTGTTTTCCGTTTCAGCCATATTTCTTTGAATCTTTCATTGGCTGAAGATTGGTGGAGGAGGGCTTATTTGCATTTATGAAAATAAGCATTTTGGAGGGTTGTCTTTGCATATTGTTGTGTCATGATGGTTGCACCATCCCTTGACTTCTTGACTTCTTCATGATTGCTTGACTTTGGAGTAATGATGATGGATGGTGGAGTGTGGGTTTGTTTTTGGTGATCATTTCTTTTCATGATAACAATTGATCTCTCTCTCTTGCATGATTGTTGCTCTCTCTCTCACACATACACACCCCCTCTCATTCTCACTCTCTTTACCATGCCATGGCCGGCCAAGCATGAGGGAGGGGCTGCCCATATTTTTGTTGTGGGATTTTTGGTCTTTTGGCTTCACAAAAATCCCAAAGTTTCATCTCCAAAAAGTCTTAGTTCATTTCCTCCACCAAAGGCAACTTCCTCAAACCCCAAATGAGACATAGAGCACTACACATATTCTACAGCAATTCTTAGGCACGTCGGCTCGCCAACTTCGTGCCCGGGTTGTCTCGATCCAGAGGTGGGAGCCCGTAAAAGAAGCCGACGACGTGGTGCCCTTCCGGCGACGTGGTGGAGACCGGAGATTCCGCGGGGAGATCGGGACGACGACGAGAAGACCGAAAGACACGGATCGCTCGGTATATCTCTTTACCCCGTTCTCTTGTTAGCTAGGATTAGATTAATGGCACGATCCGGGTTTATAGTGCGCGGTGGTGCCGGTTTAAAAGTTTAAAGTAAATCATCGCTTCCGCATTCCGGCGTTGGATTGACGGCCGGGGCGCCACCGTGCACTTACACTGATATCAGAGCCTCGCCATTAACCTAGTCTAGCTTTGTCTAATGTGTTTACATTTCCGATCGAACAAAATCCCAAAAACCGCGTTTTCATGCATATCAGTTTTCAGTCGAACTTTTTTTGGCTCCAAAAATTTTTCAGTATGTTGCAGAATTATGTGCAGGGAATTATAAGCATTCTGTGAAATTTTGGTTGCATGATTCCACCTTTCCACCGCGGAATCACGGCCAAACCCATGCTTGGGCCACGGTTCCGCCGCAATATAGACTGTTCATGGCATCAAAATTTTACAGAGAGCTCCTGAGTGGAAAATAGGGTTTTTGGAATGTTATTTTTTGGGCTCAGATTTCTTTGAGTGCTACAGTAGTGCTTGGGGCCCACTTGGTAAAATTTGATCGATCGAAAAAATTTTAACATGTTAGTTCACAGTATTTACATTATATCTGCGACCGTGAACGTCACTTGATCGGTAAATCCTGTCTAACTGCTATAGCCCGGTTAGACGGATTTGCGAACGTGACATTCACGTTGATATTCTGTGATTGTGCTATGATGTTGCGGATTGGTCGTGGGGGATGGCCTGGATGCAATGTTAGTACAGATTTGGTTGTATTATGTACATTTGATATTGCGGGGCGAGCATCCGACATGTGGACTGCCGTCACTGCCTGTCTGTATATTATTCTTTTGGGGCACGACCAGGTTGCGGTTGATGTATGTCACGCCCCGCTTCCCAGTGTACGGCGAAGTGGACGTGACGAGGCCCGCTACGTATGTACTCAGAAGTACATACGCTAAGCGTAACTAAGCAATATAAAATAATCACAAGAGACAAATGATATTGAAATAACAGCAACTTTTATTAATATCATTATTTGTACAATGCATGAAATGAAAATACAACTGGAATGGAAAAGCCATGCCTAAACAGTGGCATAATAATAAAAGGAAATACTGGAAAGAACAAAGTACAATTATCTAGAGCTCTGGGTCTTCTTGGAACTGCTCCAAATCTTCACTTGTGGGCTCGGTCTCAACTTGGTCCAACGCACCTGACGACATTCAAAGAAGAAAGAAATAGAATGTCGTCAGCGAACAGGTCGCTCGGTAAGTCCCAAAGAAAAGAAGAATGAGAATGGCAGAGTAGCAGTATTTTCTAAAGTATTATGTTGTTGAATATTATGGAATATTGTTTAACGCCGTTGTTTGTAGCTTGGTACAGAAGGATGCCAGTGTATACGAGGGAGATCTCTATATGCTAGAGATCAGGGCAAATGGAGAGTACAAGGAACCGTTATGCCACGGTACAACAGCAACAGTATTCATGTTAGGTGTCTTAATCTGACCACCTCGTGCCACCTTTAACACCTTCCGTACCAATCTACCCCTTTAAACCCCGTAGTGTTTTAACAGTGTTGTAGTATTGGAATATGTAAACTGGATGACTGACCAAAACCATGATATCAGTAAACATGTTGTAACTGTATAATCAGGAAAATGGAATATCAGGATAATGGATGAATATCCATGGTTTGATTCAGTCAAAATGAATATATTGTTAACTGGATTCAGGGATTCTTGTATTCAAATTTGTATTGGAATATGATTGAATATAGGTTGACTTGAATTATATTCAAGTCAGAATTAGTCAGACTCCAACCCGAGTCAGACTAAAAGAAAGATAATTTGAAGTTCAATATTAGTTAGGATCCTTATTGTAATTTATAAAAAACTTGAAGGGGTTTTATGTAAAAATACTTTTATATACTTTTCAAAATACACCTCAAGTATTTATTTTTCAAAATAGAGTTGTGGATTTTATGTTATGACATTTCTAATGAAAATATCCTAGTTTCATAAATAATGGTATTTATCTGTAATATTGATTATTTGAAGTTCATGGTATTTTAGTGTAACCTTTATTCTTTTATGATTTTTAGAAAAAAGTGGAAAATTTATATTATAATAAAATAGGTATTTAAAAGATAAATATACATATGTTTACACAAAAATAATTTTAATAGATATTTTATCTTTCAAAAATCTCATTTTCTTAAGATGTCGTATTTTAAACCTTTCGAGACCGAATGCTCCTTGCGGAGATCTGAATCTCGCACTACTAGCCCGAGGGTGCGCGATAAACCGCACGATCCCGAACGGGTTCCCCAAAGGTGGGTTGTAGTGGCGCTTTGCAAAGATTTAATAAATACGTATCTTGTAGAAAAAGTTTTTATAATTGAAGGTAGTAAAGTCGTATTTTTCTAGGGTAAATTCCGAGTTACTCCCAATCGTAAGTGATATGTAGTAACAATCTAATAAAGTGGGAAAGAATAATTTGTATAGTTTGTGTTAGACAGATAAAGTATTCTAATTTCCCAAGCAACTCATGTACAAGGTGGAGGGATATATATAAAACCTGATCATGTGTAAGAAGTATAATACTAATTAAATAATATATAAAACTTGACCATCTATTCTGATCTCATTTGAGAGTTTGAAATGAACTATTAAGCATGTATAATGGACATTGCGTTAGGTGTGTTGGAGCAAAGTTCAGTTGATTATTCATAATATATGCAATTCATGGTTGAAAGTTTTGGAAGAAGAATAGTATATTCAATCACTCTGTAGGGATTCTGTTGTTATATTTGCATTAAATGAATTTATTATGCACTATAATCCATGACTATTTTAGCAGGCAGAGGTTGTGTTACAAGCTGTTTGTAATTTATGAAATTTAACATAGGTAGATATTCACTATCAATTGGCAACTGTTTGCGGTGTTGTGAATTATTTAGTAAATAGATAATGGTAACTTCTAATAATACAACAATTAAACGAGCCTCTAATGGAGAGAGACGAAGAGAGAAGGGACTTACACACGGTTTAGAACGTAAGGGAACGGCGAAAGATCATTGAGGCATTTTGTCGAGCACCGATTCGGCATATTTAAAATATCAACGGAACGAAGATCCGGAGGCATGGAAATGACCGTCGTTCATACGCGGACTCGGCCGGCCAAGGCAACAAGGTTTTGGTGTTGGGTTTTGCATGGTTCTCATTTTCATTTAAATGAAAGAAGAAGATATAAAGTAGAAGAAGAGAGGGTGTGGGTATCAGATTATGTATGGTGTTTGAACCTATAAATTTATGTATGCAGTGAGAGAGAGAGAGAATTGATGAGAGTTGATGAAAGAGTGGGGAGACAGAGGGTCTGTGGTTTTGATGAGGGAGAGGAAAAGATAGAGACAGGAAAGAGAGAGGGTGTGAAGAGAGGTTAAAGTTTGCATAGGGAGGCCAATAGTTGAGGAAGTTGATTAGGATAGGGGTTTTATTTGAATATGGTTTTTAATGCATGAAATGTAAAGGGGTTTGTGATTCTGCTGGAAGAGGAAAAAAAGGAATTAAAAGAGAAAGAGAAAAAACGAGAAGAAAGAAAGAGAGGCAGTGGGGTTTGAACTTGGGAAGAAAAGGAGATATTTGGGCCTAGGGATTCAACTGTTGGGCTAAGTTGTGAGTTTTGATTTGTTTTGGTTAAGTTTTGGATAAAAAGAAACAGATTTTGGAAAATAATAGATAGGAAAATAGATGAAGGAATTAAATAGAAATAAATAGTATATTTATTAGAAAATATAGTATTTAAGGTAACGCGGATGTATAAAAATTTTAGGGTCGTTACAATGTACCCGTTGTATGTATATTTTACTTTCTGTACTAGGATTACCCCAAAGAGGGGTGCACGGATAGCCGAGTTCTAGAGGGCAACGGGCCCGCATCTCATGGCATTGAGACAGAGGGGGCTTCACTCTAGAATTGCCAGGCTATTCGCCGCACTCGTAGGGGGTACAGGTTGACCCAGGAGGGGTGCCCAAGTTACCGGATTCCGTGAAGTGCTGGGTGGTCCATTCACGTTGCTGAAGGGGCTGCCTCGTTTCAGGTTTTGGCGGGTAACTCGCCGCACCCGTAGGGGTCTAGGATTTCATTGCACAGGCTATCCACATGACCAGGGGAACGTCGGGTTTCAGTAGCGGCTCTGTGAAACCCGGGGATCCCAGATATCTGTATTATTCTGTGATGCTGTACATTCTGTGATGTTGCATTTTATCACGCCTTGAGCGAAAATTATATATTATATATATACTAGTAGATGTTGTATATGTTTTGCATCCGCGCTAGTCCAGTCCCCGTTCTGTCGTTAGTTAACTAACCTAACGGGTAATGACGGGACCCAGTGGCGAATGCGGATGGCATATACGTACGTCAATATTTTCGTTCTTTATTGGTGTGATCAATTGATGGGACTGTATTGATTCGGATCAATGCAAGTTAAAAACAAACCTATTCTGATATTGTTGGAACACTTTTCAAAAAGCTGTTATTGCAAGGACGTTCACTTTTGTTTTGCACAATGGTATTCGGTTGGAATATCCTGCTCCTCAGTCGACGAAGCAAGGGCCGAGATCCCTTCACCGGGAGTGACCCCTTGGACAGAAGTTTGTGTCAGGGCAATAACTTCACTATAGCCGATTGCTTTTGGTTTGCATCGTGGTATTCAGTTGGAATATCCTGCACCTCATTCTACGGGGAAAGAGCCGAGATCCCTTCACCGGGAGTGACCTCTTTAGCAAAGGTTTTCGTCACTATATTTTTTAAAAACTATCTGGTTCCTTCAACGATATCAAGTTCATTACGTTAAAGGTTTTCGCCAGAAACCATTCGTAGCCCTCCATCATTTCAGTTAAATATTCGGTAGTATTCAAGCTATGTATTTTGACCTCACGCCAAGGCATAGTGATTGGTAGCTGCCGGATATTTATCTGTTGCATAGATAGATGCGTTGGTTTGGGACAGTCATACTACTATTTTGGCCTACGTCAAGGGTATGTACGGGTGGGTTCAAATTAACCTGGACAATGATGGGTAGAACTTGACATGTGACTTATGATATTTTGACCTCACGACAAAGTCATAAGAGCATGGGGCAAAAATCACATCGGGAGTTTCTAAAGAAACTGAAACTTGCCAGATATGCGCATACCTTCTGGAGTGTGATGACGTGAGCGGATTCCGTCACGTTATCATGCGATGATAGTTGGATCGCGATTCCCACTGATGAGTTGGTTTACTCCTCGGGTGATCCCGACCAATTCTTCTTTCAGGTTTGGAGAAGAATTTGAGGTTACAATGGGAGGTTTCCAGATTAGATAAATTGGTAACCATCTTGATCTAGGTTAGAGTGCACGCTGAGTGTTTCTTTTCTCTCTCTCTTTTGGCAGCGACCATTGACCCTACCCTAAGACTATGACTCAGTGACCAAGTTGACCGAACATTCTTAAACACTGGCTTTTGGATTGTCAGAGTTGCATACCTCATTGCCACTCCTACTTTTACCCTTTTCTCCAGGACACCCCGTATTACTACGAACGTCCACTTCCATTGGACAAAACCATCGTATGGTTATATACGAACTCGAAAGAATTTATTCGAGGATGATTTCTGGTTCTGGAGAAAACGGATAGGACTATTCAGTTGTCTTTTCCTTTTACCTTCTCTCAGGTTGAGAGTACTCATTGGTTTAGGAGATAGTACACCTATTACGCAAATTGGATAGTCTTCTTCCAAACCGTAGGCAGGTGCCGAACGGTGGGGAATGAAGAAAACCAATTAGCATAACGATGGTGTACAGAAGGTATTAAGTAAAGACATATCAAGGGATTAGTAAGAGGGCAAAGTAAATTGCGACTGCTATTCACGACCAGACCAAGTATTTCTTCGCCAATCCTAAATCACCTTTGTATTTCTCCAGGACACTCCGTATCACTATGAAGATCCACAGTTTATTGGATATTCCATCGTATGGTTATATACGAACTCGAAAGGAACTTGTTCCAGTTCGGGGATGGATTCTGGTTCAGGAGAAATAGGAATAAGGTTCATTCGGTTGTCCTTTATCCTCACCTTCTCTCGTATTGCGAGTGCTCCTAGGATTAGGACAGTACACCCATTATGCTTATTGGATAGTCTTCTTCCAAACCATGGGCTGGTGCCGAACGGTAGGGAAGGAAGAAAACCATTTGGCCTAAAGGGGTGTGCAGAAGGTAACGACTAAAGACATATAAAGGGATTTGGAGAGGTGGCAAAGAATTATACGGTTACAGTTGTGAATCTGGATAATGGAAGAGGCATTACTAGGAATACCAGGATACCCCATCGAAACTTTTCAATGTTTCAGTCTCACTGTGTACTGTTAAAGGAAAACTGATTTCCCGATTAGATACTTACTCCAGAGTATGTATTTACCAGGTATGACTCTCACATCTGTATGGTTTTACAGATGATGAGTGGGAGTAAGTTATTGGGAATTAGGTGATCATCCTCATTATATCGGGACTCGTTGTAATCGGTGATATTTGAGGAAGTCACCTGGGCGGTTTGCCGGACGGCGAATATTTGGTTTTGAATATCCGTTGTTATGCACCAATTTCAAATTGATATATCTGTACGTCTATTTTCATAGAGTGAGATATACTTTTTTGAAATTATGTCCGTGACATTTAACTATATCAGTGGATGGTTAGGTAAGGAGCATTAAACAGCGGTGTAATTCTTCATAACCATAAGTACAGTTTTCGACCTACAACACACAGGAAATGAGTTATTAGACTCAAGGGACTTATACAGAGTATTGTATGTTTTCCAGTGTCCATTAGGACAAACGGGTTGGTCCTCGTACTATATTCGGTTTACTTATGACTTCTCTAGTTTTTAGACAAGTGTTTCGTAGAAACACAAGGTCCGAATTTTGAGAAGTTATAGGTATATGAATAAAGTAGAGAACCAGGTGTTGCAAGTATCGGGATTCTTCAAGGTGATCGAAGATGTAGATACTTGTGTATGGTATTCAGTTAATAGTAATGATTAAGAGAACTTGCTTCTTTTTCACGTTACTCATAATTGGAAGTATTCCTAAGTTGAGTAACGCTGATAGGCCTCACTGGAGACAGATGCATGATTTGAATCTGGTTCAATTAAATCAGTGCCTCTGTTTCTGTATTGGATATAGAACAGTTCATATCTTAACGATGTTAAGGTACGGGGAGTTGTCCGGCTTATGCTTGAAACCAGACTCTGGATAACTCAAGGCACGTTTCTGTAATGGCTGTTTGTGGGTTGACCCAGGCTATGACGAGGGTTAACTTTCTACCATCTGGAAGAACAATAGCGATATTGTTCTAAACTCGCCACAGTTTTAATAAAATGGATTTTTCAGAAAACAGTAGTGGGAGTATGGTATAACTGGAAGTGATTCCAGAACCACAAACGATTACTGAAGATTTGATAGGAACCTAAAGATTCAATCTGGTTTGACATTCCATTGGCCACTCCGCAGATAAGGTGGGTAACTTCAGGCACCCGAGAGGTACTCCAGTAGCCTCAAGGAAGGTGATAGGGAGGTTCTTGTTTACCCAGACTTGCCATTCCTGTTGCTCCAGGCTGTAAGACCCGGCAGGAGGATTAGTATAGCGTCGTTCTAAACTAGCTTTGGAAGTGTACGTCTATATGACTCTGCCAGAGGGTTGTCGTAGTCAGTGGGAGCAACGGAAGCATTGGTGGACAAGTGGCTTATGTTTATTTATAGACTAAAGCAGATATAGCGGAGATAGATCATCTATTTCTGATATGACGGTCATAGGTTTGACTTCATCAGAATAGGGGATAGATCTGTTAAGAAGGTAATAGGGTGTAATGTCCTGGTATTTGGATGACATACACAGAGTAGGAAGTGATATTCCTATACTACGATCAGTTATACTTTGGTTGTCACACAGTGGTTTCTCCACATAGGAATTGGGTATAATATCAAGACATTCTGGTTACTGGATCTATGGTTTTAGATCTAGATTTGGGTAGTTTCCCAATCAGGGTACTTAGACGGCATTCTAGAGGTGCTTTAGAATGGACGACTCCTGGCATGGTGGTGTACCTGCAGGTGATGGAGTCACCCTCTCTAAAGGTGTCTTACAGACTAAAGGGGAGAGGGATGTGCATGATTGGCAGATCACTTGCTTAGGCAATTAAGTCAATCATGAGATGTCAAGTACCACACCAGATGTTGTTTTTGCACTAGATGCAATAAGTTGACATTGATCCAATCCTAGAGAAACAGTCGGAAGCAGTTTTAGAACATAAGTGGATGTTCTAGGGATATGATAACGACAGCCTCATTCGGGAGACAGTTATCATTCCAGGCTTCCAAGGTGACTTGGACGACAGGGAGGTTGTCAGAGTTATAGTTTTCCTTCTGACGAGGGGCAGTATTTTGGACAGGTGGTCCAAGGAAATACTGAGGGAGGCATGGCGCAGGATACTGATTAAGTTCAGTTGACGATACAGTCTAAGAAGTTTGGATTTGGAGTTCATTTAAGAGTTAAGTCCCATCAGACATCCAGACACATTCTAAAACAGGTATTGCTCATTTCGGGAGATGGCTTTCTCCGCGAACTTGAGATATAGAGAGACATAGAAAGAAACATCAGAGCGGATCCACTCACTGAGGCTATTCTTCGAACGTAATAGTTTCATAAACGAGCTTTGTGAGACTGACAAGTAGAGGAGTTGGGTGTTCGGTATCACACGGGCTGTGAGTATGCGACATCGCAATAATTAGCCTTGAGTGCAAGTGGGAGATTGTTGGAGATAGTGCCCTCAGAGTCAATTATTGGATCACAGGCACGTGATTGCAATGATTGAGGGAGGACCTATCCCGGTAGGACAGTCTTACTCAAGATGATAATATGCTATCTGGTTTGTCTTTATCATCGTGTACTGCTTTAGGTGACCTGACAGGTCGCTATTACACGTTGATAGAGCCTTTAGGATTCTTCCTTGACTGCCAGCAGTATGAGGGCGATCATATACGTGGGAGCTGGTAGTCTATAAGCACATCCTTAAAAGGTCCCTAGTCATGGGAGTTTCGAGACAGAGCATCGATACTCCAGAGTAGACTAGTGTATACAGTCGAGACCCCGACGAGGGGCGGTGGCCGTTCTCATAAGCCACTGGTGTCAGTTGGTTCACCTAAAATGTATACAGGTGCTCATTGGGTTATGAGTACACCGGACAGGACTCGCCGAGAACATGCTAGTTGGTCTTATACCTGACGTCAGATAGCAGTTCCCTGGTGATATGTGTACAGGTTAGTTCATCGACCTGAGGATCGTCATTTGTCTCGTGAGTTCCCACTGTACTTTGATTACTACCCTACCATGCTCAAAAGAGACATGCAAACAGGTTTTAGTTGGGTACAGTCCCGAGCCACATGGAGGCAGTGAGCGGATCTTCAGGGGTTCGTCTCTCCCGGTATTGGGGATGAGGTCGCGCTGTGTCTAGGAGAGCCCTTACACGAAGTCCTTGGCCAAGGCAGGAGATTTATTGGTAGGTGTTCCAGTAGTATCTCAGGGTGTTCTGGGCTACACTCCGACACGACTTGTACCACTTTTGCGGGTCTGACTTTTACCAACCCCCTAGGCCCGCCATGCGATGCTCATAGACGAACGGACCGGACTGTACGGATATTGTCACTGACAGGCTCAGTAGGGTGTCAGGCTGAGTTCGCTCACAGACGTCCCTTTTGGTCAATACCTGGTAGCCCGTTACGTATAGGCTAATACCTCTGACATGCTAGTGGTTAAATCCACAACCAATGTATTGACGAGTCTTTAGAGTCCCCCACAGACCAGTTTCTCAAGTTTCGGGCAAAACGCTGTAGAGGCCGTATGGAGATATGGCAGGGTTCGATCAGATACGTGCGGTATTGCACGGATCAGGATCGGACGGTTAATACTAGCGGGCTTTGGTTTAAGCCCGATCCTAGTATGTACAGTGTAGATTTTGTCTCAATGCATTTGTATTCGGTAGGAATACAAATGCGGGTATGTATATACAGTAGCGGGGTTTTCCTGTAGTTTATTACGGGATCAGCTTTTTGGGGTTGCCAGTTTGTTTTCCGTTTCAGCCATATTTCATTGAATCTTTCATTGGCTGAAGATTGGTGGAGGAGGGCTTATTTGCATTTGTTCAAATAAGCATTTTGGAGGGTTGTCTTTGCATATTGTTTTGTCATGATGGTTGCACCATCCCTTGACTTCTTGACTTCTTCATGATTGCTTGACTTTGGAGTAATGATGATGGATGGTGGAGTGTGGGTTTGTTTTTGGTGATCATTTCTTTTCATGATAACAATTGATCTCTCTCTCTTGCATGATTGTTGCTCTCTCTCTCACACATACACACCCCCTCTCATTCTCACTCTCTTTACCATGCCATGGCCAGCCAAGCATGAGGGAAGGGCTGCCCATATTTTTGTGGTGGGATTTTTGGTCTTTTGGCTTCACAAAAATCCCAAAGTTTCATCTCCAAAAAGTCTTAGTTCATTTCCTCCACCAAAGGCAACTTCTTCAAACCCCAAATGAGACATAGAGCACTACACGTATTCTACAGCAATTCTTGGGCACGTCGGCTCGCCAACTTCGTGCCCGAGTTGCCTCGGTCCAGTGGTGGGAGCCCGTAAAAGAAGCCGGCGACGTGGTGCCCTTCCGGCGACGTGGTGGAGACAGGAGATTCCGTGGGGAGATCGGGACGACGACGAGAAGACCGAAGGACACGGATCGCTCGGTATATCTCTTTACCCCGTTCTCTTGTTAGCTAGGACTAGATTAATGGCACGATCCGGGTTTATAGTGCGCGGTGGTGCCGGTTCAAAAGTTTAAAGTAAATCATCGCTTCCGCATTCCGGCGTCGGATTGACGACCGAGGCGCCGCCGTGCACTTACAGCATGGTCCCAAAGAACAGCCCAGTGGTAGCCTGAGTTACTTGTTCCACTGGCATCTTAAAAAGGGAGGCCGCTTGAGGCCCGTAGGTCACTCCTCCGGCGAGGATGAATTGGGAGTTGTTGCAATGAGTGCAGTTTGAAGCCATTGATCTTCTATTTTCTGCACGGAGCAAGACACCGAATCTAAGCACCTCGAATCCACAGGCAACCATAGAAAACCGCGATTTGTTCGCGAAAACGACGCACGAAGTGTGGAGCGGAAAGAGGAAAAGGTCCCACCGGGCGTGCCAGAATCTGTTCACCGCCGGAAACCGGGAAGACGGACTGTCTTGCCTGAATCTGGGGGCAGATGCTATTTGGTGCTATCTGTCCACCTCTCCGAAGATGCCAAGTTGATTTATGGCACCATGTATCGAAGGTTTAAACGAATACGGCCGATGTAGCAAACTTCGTCCGATTCCCCCTCGTTTGAGGGGGGTTTTATTGTGGGGACGCTCTTCCCAGCAGGCGCAAGGCCCTGCAGTTAATTACGCTACCTCATCGCGGTAACAACTTTCTCCTTCTCCAGATGGTCACTTCGTGTCGTGGGTGTTTGTTTTGTTTGTGGTTGCCTGTGGATTGTATACGGAGACTAATTTACGTTGTCTCCCGTAGGACGTGGATTAGCCCAAATCCGTATCTTCTTAGATTTGGGTTTGGGGGTTGGGTTTAAGGATACGTTAGCCTCTTTTGAGACTAAGATCAACTTAAACGTGTGTTAAGGATACGTTAGTCTAATTTCTAGACTAAGATCAACTTAACAGGATCATTTAGATCTAACAAGAGAGCATTTGAGCTATATTGTTTAGTTTAGGGAAATTGCGGTCGATTTCCAGTATAAGGACATGGTGGTCCATTGTTAGTTTAAAGACATAACGGTCAAGGTTAAGGACATCATAGTCCATGGGTTTAGGGACCCCACAGTCCGTTGTTAATTTTAAGACATCATGGTCGAGATTAAGGACATCATAGTCCGTGAGTTTAAGGACCCCACAGTCCGATGTTAGTTTTAAGATATCACGGTCGAGGTTAAGGACATCATAGTCCGTGAGTTTAAGGACCTCACAGTCAAGGTTAAGGACATCATAGTCCATGAAATGTGTGGTTGTCGGGACCCGTCACCTCTTTGAAGACGTTGAGGAATTACAACGACAAATATCAAAAGAGTGAAGAAGTGTACCCTTGAACCAGGATGAGTTGGTTGAAAGAGCAGATGTGCTCAATTCAAGATGATTTGAGCACTTATGGCCAGAATTGGGCTAAGTCCAATTAAAATGTTTAACGTTTTATTTTTCTGGGCTGTTGAGCCTTTACTTGGGGTTGGCCCTTTTAATAATGTTGAGCATTAGATCCTGACACTTTTTGTCTTGTGTTGAATGCATAGCATTCATCAGAACAATGTGTGTTCTGACAGTGCGCCACGTGGCGCGCCAGGTGCTTAGCGCCAATTAAAGAGCGCATTGCGCTAGCGCACACGAAGGTGACACATGTCGCGCTTAGCGCTAAGCGCTGGTTCATTAGCGCATTGCGCTTTCCATTTATGAGCGCTTTGCGCTAGTCTGTCGGTGCACCAGCGAGCAACACGTGGTGCGCTTGGCGCTGAGCGCCAGTCTATGAGCACAGCGCTCTGTTTTAAAAGCGCAAAGCGCAAGTGGTGTCTATGGTTGACACGTGGCACGCTTTGGCGCTGAGCGCCGATCCAAGGAGCGCCAAAGCGCAGTTCATGAGTGCAAGGCACTTTCTAATAGCGCAAAGCGCATTTGATCAATTTAAGATCCAAGAACAAATTTATGTTCCTCAAAGGAGGCTTTGCCTCAAGTTCCAAGAACAAAAGTTCTTGTTTTTTATAAAAGGCTCTGCCTTTATAGATCAAAGATCTGAAAATGAAGTAAAATACTTCTTTTGTTTTTTTTTATGATTAGATCTTTTGATCTTTTTGCTTTTTATTAAAGACCTTGGTATTTTTATAGATCTAGGATCTTTTTACAAGTTGGTTCTTCTTTTTACGAGACGGATTCATCTCTGTTATTCAAGAACATAGTTCTTTTACCTTGAATATGAAGAAAAATCTTCTCTCTTTTTTTTCTTAAGGCTTGCCTTTCTCTTTGAGTTTTCTCAAAATTTGCAGAGGGTTTTCTCTCTCTTTTTCTATCTCTGTATATTTTAAACTTAAAGTCTAGGGTCCTTTATATAGGGCCAAACGATTTGTTAAATCGGTTAAAGAGATCTTTCTCTGATTGGTTTGGGAATATTTCCCACCGTTGGATCTTTGATTCTAAGGCTTCTGTTTTACAGAAGATACTCTTCTTGTTTTAAAAAGATTGAAAAATCTTTCCATAACAGAATTTCGGTTCTGATTAATTAATAATTTATTATTAGTAGATCTTTTGATCTGACGGTAGGGTAATTTTTAATTCCAGCGCTGGCGCACTTTGCGCCGGCGCACTTTACGCCGGCGCACCTACGTTCGACACGTGGCGCGCAGCGCAGAGCGCAGCGCAACTGCGCTAGCGCACCTGTGTCTGACACGTGATGCGCAGCACAGAGCACAGCGCAACTGCGCTAGCGCACCGGTGTGACACATGGCGCGCAGCACGCAGAGCGCAGCGCAACTGCATTAGCGCATCTGTGTTTGACACGTGGCGAGCAGCGCAACTGTGCTAGCGCACCTGTGCTAGCGCACCTGTGTCTGACACGTGGCACGCAGCGCAAAGCGCAGTGCAACTGCGCTAGCGCACCTGTGTCTGACACGTGGCGCGCAGCGCACAGGATCTGAAGCGTTGCATCAATTTAAATTCTGAATTTTAAATCAGAGCTTTGCTCTGATTGGGGGGTGCGCTGTCGCCAGCGCGTCTGCGCTTGACACGTGGCGCGCAGCGCACAGGATCTGAAGCGTTGCTTCAATTTTTGAATTTTGAAATTCAAAACAGAGCTTTGCTCTGATTGGGAGAAACACCTCCATGTGGCTCGGGACTGTACCCAACTAAAACCTATTTGCACGACTCCTTTGAGCCGTGGTAGGGTAGTAATCAAAGCACAGTGGAAACTCACAAGAGACAAATCACGATCTCAGGTCGATGAACTAACCTGTACACATGTCATCAGGGAACTGCTATCTGACGCTAGGTATAATACCAACTAGCAGATTCCCGGCGAGTCATGTCCGGTGTACTCATAACCCAATGAGCACCTGTATACATCTTAGGTGAACCAACTGACACCAATGGCTTATGAGACCGGCCACCGCCCCTCGTCGGGGTCTCGACTGTATACACTAGTCTACTCTGGAGTATCGATGCCCTATCTCGAAACTCCTTCAACTAGGGACCACTTTTAAGGATGTGCTTATAGACTACCCAACTTTCACGTATATGATCGCCATCATACTGCTGGTAGTCAAGCAAGAATCCTAAGGGCTCTATCAACGTGTAATAGTGATCTGTAATGTCACCTAAAGCAGTACACGATGATAAAGACAAACCAGATAGCATACTATCATCTCGAGTAAGACTGTCCTACCGATATAGGTCCTCCTCAATCATTGCAATCACGTGCCTGCGATCCAATAATTGACTTTGAGGGCATTATATCCAACATACTCCTCGGGTGATTTTAGATGATCCCGACTAATTCTCCTTTTGGGTTTGGAGGAGAATTCGAGGAAACACTGGGAGACATCCTGATTAGATAAAGTGATTAACCATTATGATCTAAGTTAGAGTGCACGCTGAGTGTTTGTTTTCTCTCTCTCTCTCTTTGGCAGCGACCATTGCCCGACCCTAAACTAAAACTCATGAACCAAGTTAACCAAATCTTCTTAAAACACTTTAGCTTTTGGATTGTCATGGAGTCGCATATATCATTGCCACTTCTACATCACCTTTGCATTTCTCCAGAACACTTCGTATCACTACGAAAATCCATATAGCTTGGATATTCTATCATATAGTTACATACAAATTCGAAGGAACTTGTTTCAATTCGAGGATGGATTATGGTTCTGAAGAAATAGAATAGGATTATTTGGTTGTCTTTTCTCTTTGCCTTCTCTCAGGTTGTGAGAGCTCGTAGGATTAGGAGAGTACACCTATTATGCTTATTGGATAGTCTTCTTCCAAACCATAGGCAGATGCCGAAAGGTGGGGAAGGGAGAAAACCAATTAGCCTAAGTGTGGTGTGCAGAAGATAATAAGTAAAGACATGGAAATGGATTAGAATAAGGGCAAAGGAAATTGCGACTGTTTCCTTATAAAAAAAGAAAAAAGAAGAAGAAAAGAAGATGAGAGAAAGAAAGGGGGAAACTTCCCACTAAACAAGCCTCATGTGTTAAACACGTGAGCGCCTATATGCAAAGTATATAAGCGCTGCAATTATACTAAAGATAGGCTAAACAAAACCTCACGTGTTAAACACGTGAGCGCCTATATGCAAAGCATATAAACGCTGCAATTAAACTACAGATAGGCTAAACAAAGCCTTACGTGTTAAACATGTGAGAGCCTATATACAAAGCATATAGGCACTGCAATTAAACTACAGATAGCCAAAACAAAGCCTCACATGCTAAACACGTGAGGACACCTCCTTACGTAGAATTAAATCCTACTTAATGAACCATTGGATCAATGATCCAACAGTGATTAAACATAGAATTAAATTCTATTGGGAAGAATATTTTCTGTTAGATAGAGAGTTAATAGATCAAAGATCTAAAATATTTTCTATATCTTTCTAAACAGAGAAAGATTATACTCTGTTAAATTAAGCACCCTTGGATTAAAAATCCAATGGTGATTAAAATGTCACCGCTCGATAGAATTTGATTCTATATATGGGAGAATATCCCCAATCTTTTTAAAAACAAGAACAATATCTTCTGTAAAACAGAAGTCCTTGGATCAAAGATCCAACGCTGGGTAAAATTCCCTAAATCAATCTTGAAACCAATTAAATCAATGGGAATCTCTCAATGAGAGATTTTATGAGAATTAAACAAATTTCTCTCCACTATATAAAGAGCCCGAGACTTTAAGTCTCAGGGAGAAACAATAAGAGAGAGGCAGAGAGGGGAACACACAGAAAGAGAGAGAGAAAAGAAAAAAAAACAGACGAAACAAAAAAAAGAAAAGAATTTAATCCTCAGCGAAGACTCGTTTCGTCGAAACAACACTAGGTAAAGGAAAAATGCAAAGATCGTTCTTTGCCTCTCTAAGGGTTTAACCTTCATATAAGAACTTAGTTCTTCCTCTGGTTGAGATCCGCAGAAGCAGATCTTTCAACAAGTTGAGAATTTAATTTTCATCGGGGAGATTCTGTCATGCAGATTCAAAACCTAGGGGAAAGAACTGAGTCCAAAGAATTTAATTCTTACAAAAACATATGGGAATTTAATTCCTCTAAAATCTAGGGTTTAACCCTATGAAAAGAATTTAATTCTTGCAAAGAATAAGAGGAGAACTTGATTCCTCATCCCTTAGACAATGATAATAATCTGAGACATTCCAAACCCAAATCTTAATGACTAGAAATGTCATTAATAAGAGATGAAAATTTCTAAGAACACAGAAGAACAGCCTGGTGATTCGTTAGTGTTTAACACCATAACGAGACCTCACGTGTTTTCCACGTGAGTGTTTCTAATGAACAAAAGAAACGGCTGAGAATGCCTCATGTGTTTCCCACGCGGGTGCTTTAAAGAGGAGCACTCCATAAGGCAGTCACGTGTTTTGCACGCGACCCCCAATCAAGTGCTTATCACTTCTGTAAAAGGAAGAGGCAATAAAACCAAAGGGCAGCGCCCATATTAAGAGCGTCTTACGTGTTTCACACGTGAGTGCCCATATTTGGGGCATCTCATGTATTTCACACGTGAGCTCCATAAGAACTAAGTTCTTAGCACTTATATAAAAGGGGAGGGGGATAAAACCCAAAAAACAGCGCCCACTTTGGAGCGCCTCACATGATTCACACGTGAGCGCCTCCAAAGTTCAATGTTTAACACCGATTCAACGTCTCACATGGGTACACGTGAGTGCTGCATATACCAGTGCTTAGCACTGCAGGGGTAAATATGGAGACCCAAACTAGCCCCAAATTGGCTAAGTTTTCCCGAGGTCAAAACCTCTTTGATCTCCAAATCGACCAAGCCTCTGTGCTCATGTTTTCCTAAGCTGATCTTAGTCCCAAACATATCTGATGATCCTTCAACTGATAATATCCAAAATGATATTCATCCCATATCCTCCCAAGGAAATCTTAGTCTCAAAATATGACTAATGGTTTCTGGGCTTGCCACTAATTCCTTTTTTCCTCAAATACAGGAATTGGTTCAAGGGTACATCTCTCTACACCTTTGATATATGTCGTTGTAATTCCTCAACGTCTTCAGAGAGGTGGCGGGTCCCGACAACCAATAGCTTTTGGTGCACTACCCAAACTGACGTGCACAACCCAAATCAAACCACACCCCAAACTGGGTGCATCCCATATCATCGTTGCTCACCCCGTCACATAACAAATACACGTGCGTGCAAGATGAACAATGGACCGAGATGTCCCTAAACTAACAATGGACTGAGACGTCCTTAAACTAAACCGGCATCCCAAAATGGAGACAATGGACCGAGATGTCCGTAAACTAACAACGAGCCAAGACGTGCTTAAACTAAACCGTCATCCCAAAATGGCGACAATAGACCGAGATGTCCCTAAACTAACAATGGACCGTAATGTCCTTAAACTAAAATGTCACCTCCAAAATAGTGATCAATGGGACGAGATGTCCCTAAACTAACAACAGACTGTAATGTCCTTAAACTAAACTCTCACCTCCAAAATGGTGATCAACAGACCGAGACGTCCTTAAACTAAAATCTCACCTCCAAAATGGTGATCAACGGACCGAGACGTCCTTAAACTAAAATCTCACCTCCAAAATGGTGATCAACGGACCGAAACATCCTTAAACTAAAACTCTCACCTCCAAAATGGTGATCAACGGACCGAGACGTCCTTAAACTAAAATCTCACCTCCAAAATGGTGATCAACAGACCGAGATGTCCTCAAACTAGAAGTTCACCTCCAAAATGGCGATAATGGACCGAAATGTCCTTAAACTAAAACAACATAGCCCAAATGCTCTCTTGATGGATCTGAAACAAAAATGATCCTAAAACCTTGTTAAGTAGATCTTAGTCTCAAATTGGACTAACGTATCCTTAACAAAAGACCAACCGAGCCCCAACTGCTCACATACATTTGAGTCGATCTTAATCTCAAACCATAATAATGATCCTTAAATAAAACAACCCCAAATCTAAGATATACGGATTTGGACTAATCCACGCCCTACGGGTGACAACATAAATTAGTCTCCGTATACAATCCACGGGCAACCTAAACAAACAAAAACACATACAACACGAAGTGAACTTCCGGAGCAAGAGAAAGTGGTTATCGCGATACGATAACGTAATTAACTGCATAGGCTTGTGCCTGCAGGGAAGAGAGTCCCCACAATCAAAAACCCCTCGCAAACGAGGGGGAATCTGACGAAATCTGCTACAACAGCCATATCTGTCCAAACCTCCGATATACGGTGCCATAAATCAACTTGGCATCTTCAGAGAGGTGGACGGATAAATCCAAATAGCATTTACCCCCAAATTCAGGCAAGACGATCCATCACGGTCCGTCTCTGTTTTCGGCGGTGAACAGCGACTACTATCATTTACGACGAAACCGTGTATACCCCTGCCACTCCTACATCCACTTTGAATTTCTCCAGAACACTTCGTATCACTACGAAAATCCATATTGCTTGGCTATGCCATTGTATAGTTACATACGAACTCGAAGGAACTTGTTCCAGTTCAAGGATGGATTCTGGTTCAGGAGAAATAGAATAGGATTATTCAGTTGTCTTTTCTCTTCACCTTCTCTCAGGTTACAAGGGCTGCTGATATTCGGAGAGTACACCTATTGGGCTTATTGGACAGTCTTCTTCCAAACCATAGGCTGGTGCCGAAGGGTAGGGAAGGAAGAAAATCAATTAGCCCAAGTTTGGTGTACAGAAGATAACAAGTAAAGACATATAAAGGGATTGGAGTGTGGGCAAGGAAGTATACAGTTGCTGTCATGAATCAGGATAATGCAAGGGGCATTACTAGGAATACCCGGTTACCCTTTCGAAACATTTTCATGTTTCAGATTTACTGTGCGATATTAAGTGAAAACTGTTTTCTCAATTAAATTCTAACTCCAAGGTATGTATTTACCATATTTGATTCTCACATCTGTATAGCGTTACAGATGATGAGTGGGAGTAGAATAATGGGAATTATGTGATTATATCCTCATTGTATCGGAATTCTTTGTAATTGGTGATATTTGAGGAAATCGTCTGGGTTTTGCCTGACGGCAAATATTTGGTTTTGAATATTTGTTATTATGCACCAATTTCAAACTGATATATCTGTACGTTTATTTTATAAAGTGAAATATAACTTTTTGAAATTATGTCTATGACATTTACCTATAACAGTTGGTGATTAGGTAAGGTGCATTCAACAACGGTGTAATTCTTCTTAACCATAGTACAGTTTTTCAACCTACAATGCACAGGGTTTGAGTTATTGAACTCAGGGGACTTATACAAAGTATTGTATGTTGTCCGATGTCCGTTAGGACAAAGGGGTTGGTACTCGTACTATATTCTGTTTACTCATGACTTCTCTAGTTCTAGACAAGTATTTCGTTGAAATACAAGGTCCAGATATTGTGAAAATATACGTATAAGAATAAAGTAGAGAACCATATGTTGCAAGACAAAGGGTTGGTACTCTTACTATATTCTCCTTACTCTTGATTTCTCTAGTTTTAGACAAGTATTTCTTTGAAATACAGGGTCCAAGTTTTGAGAAGTTATAGGTATAAGAATAAAGTAGAAAGCCATTTGTCGGAAGTATCACGATTCTTCGAGGTAGTCGAAGATGTAGATACTTGTGCTAGGTATTCCGTAGTAAGTAATGGTTTTGAGAACTTGCTTCTCTTTCAGGTTGCTCATACGTGGATGCATTCCTAGATGAGTAATGTTGCTTGGCCTCCTTCAATTTGGATGATATGCACTGGAGACAGCTGCATGATTTTGAATCTGGTTCCAATTAAATTAGTGCATTTGTTTCTATATTGGATATATAGAATGGATACATATCTTAACGATGTTAAGATATATGGAGTTGTTCAGCTGATGCTTAAAACCGGAATCTAGACAAACTCAAGGCACGTTTCAGTAATGGCAGTTTGTGGGTTATCCCGGGTTTTGACGAAGGTTAACTTTCTACCATCAGGAAGATCAATAGTTATATTGTTCTTAACTCACCACCAGTTTTAGTAAAATAGATTCTTTTTAGAAAACATTAGTGGGAGTATAGTAGAACTGGAAGTGATTCGAGAACCACAAACGATTACTGAAAATTTAATAGAACCTAAAGATTCAATTGTATTCGACAATCCATTAGCCACTCCACAGATTTGGTGGGTAATCTCAGACACCCGAGAGGTACTTCGGTCTTCTCAGAGACGGTGACAGGAAGGTTCTTATTTACCCAGACTTGCCATTGCTGCTGTTCTAGACTATGAGACCTAGCAGGAGGATGAGTATAACGTCGTTCTAAATTAGTTTTAGAAAATGCACGTGTATATGACCCTGCCAGAAGGTTGTTGTAGTCAGTGGGAGCAGCGGAAGCATAGTGGGCAAGTAGCTTATATCTATTTATAGACTAAAGCAGGTACAGCGAAAATAGATCATCTATTTTTGATGTGACAGTCATAGGTTTTGACTTCATCAGAATAGGAGATGGATCTGGTAAGAAGGTAGTAGAGAGTGATGTCCAGGTATTTGGATGACATGCACTTGATAGGAAGTGATATTCCTATACTACGATCGGTTATATACTGTGGTTGTTACAAAAGGTGTCTCCACGTAGGATATGGATAAAATATCATAGATTCTAGTGACTAGATCTATGTTATTAGATCTAGATTTGGGAAGTGGCCTAATTTGGGTACTTTGACATTATTCTAAAGTGTTTTATAATGGATGAATCTTGGCGAGGTGGTAGGACCCGCAGGTCATGGAGTCACCCTCTCTAAAGACATGTCTTCTAGACTGATGAGGAGAGGGATTTGCATGATTGGCATATCACTTGCTTAAGCAATTGAGTCAATCATGAGATGTCAAGTACCACACCAGATATTGATTTTGCACTAGCTGCAATAAGCATATATATTAATCCAATCCTGGAGAAACGTTGGGAATCAGTTATGAACATAAGTGGATGTTCTTGGGATATGGTAACGGCAGCTTCTTTCGGGAGACGGTTATCATTTCAGGCTTCCAAGGTGACCTGGATGACAGAGTGTATGTCAGAGTTATAGTTTTCCCTCTTTTGAGGGCAGTATGTTGGACAGGTGGTCCGAGCAGATACTGTGGAAGGCATGGTACAGGATACTGATTAAGTTCAGTGGATGATACGGTCTAAGAAGTTTGTTGGATTTGGAGTTCATTTATGAACTGGGTCCCATCAGATATCCAGACAAATTCTAAGACAAGTATTGCTCATTTCAGGAGATAGTATTTCTCCGCGAAGTTGAGATATAGAAAGAAATATTAGAGAGGATCCACTCATTGAGGTTATTTCTCGAACACAATAGTTTCACAAACAAGTTTTGCGAAACTGATTAGTAGAGAAGTTGGGTGTTCGGTATCACACTAGCTGTGAGTATGCGACACCGCAATAATTGGCCTTAAGTGCAAGTGGAAGATTGTTGGCTATAATGCCCTCAAGAAAATTATTGAATCGCAGGAACGCGATTGCGATGATTGAGGGGGGACCTATACGGATAGATCAGTCTTACTCAAGATGATAGTATACTATCTGGTTTGTCTTTATCATCATGTACATGCTTTATGTGGTATTACAGATCACTATTACATGTTGATAGAGCCCGTAGGATTTTTTCTTGACTACCAGCATTATGATGGCGATCATATACGTGGGAGCTAGGTGGTCTATAAGCACATCCTTAAATTCCCCAGTCGTGGGAGTTTCGAGACTGGGTATCGATACTCCAGAGTAGACTAGTGTATACTGATTGAGACCCTGACGAGGGACGGTGGCCAGGTCTCACAAGCCATTGGTGTTAGTTTGTTCACCTAAGATAGTATACAGGTGCTCATTGGGTTATGAGTATACTGGACGGACTCGCCGGGAACCTGCTAGTTGGTATTATACCTATTGTCAGATAGCAGTTCCCAGGTGACATGTGTGCAGGTTATTCTGTCGACCTGAGATCGTCATTTATCTCGTGTGAGTTTCCACTGTTCTTTGATTACTGCCCTACCACGGCTCAAAGGAGTCGTGCAAATAGGTTTTAGTTGGATACAGTCCCAAGCCACATGGAGGCAATGAGCGGATCATCGGGGATTCGTCTCTCCCGGTATTGGGGGTTGATGTCGTGCAGTGCACAGGTGGCCATCATCAGAAATCCTTGGCCAAGGTAGTCGAGAATTACTGATTTGGATCAATAGTTTCTCAGTGGGTGATGGGCTTCATACCAACACGAAATGTCGTGTTATTAGGGGGTCTGACTTTATCCACCCCCTAGACTCGATATGCGATACTCTTAGATGAACAGACCGGACTGTATGGATATTGTCACGGACAGGCTCAGTAGGGGTCAGGATGAGTTTGCTCATCGGCCTCCCTTCCACTCAATACCTGGGTAGCCGTTACGCATAGCTAGTGCCGCTGATGTGCTTATGGTTAAACCCACTGCCAGCGTATTGACGAGTCTTTAGAGTCCCACACAGAGGGTTTCCTTTCTTCGGGCGAAATGATGTAGATGCCGTATGGTTTTACGGCAGGGTTCGATCATATACGTGCACTTGTGCACGTATCATAATTCAGACGGATAATTCTAGTGGCTTTGGTTTAAGCCGGATTCTAGTATTATATTTTTGGATTATTTTCGTCTCATTGTATTCGTATTTTTTGGAATATGGATACGGGTATGTATATACGGATGAGGGGTATTCTTGTAATTTATTACAAGATACTTCTAGAAGATGCCACCTCATTTATTGTTAACCATTTTGGATTAAATGGTTAATGAGGTGGAGTGGATGAGGTGTTTATTGCATTTATTGTGGCATGGCTTAGTAGTAACTCATGGTTACTATTCTAGCATGTTTGGTTTTTTGTTTGTTGTCAGATATTTTGGAGACTTGAGATATTTTGGGTTGACTTGAGATATTTTGGAGACTTGAGATATTTATTGGATGGCTTCATAATAACTCACAACAAACAACACATCACTTAGCCATTTTTCTTAAGTTGCCTCACACTCTCATCCTCAAGCTTCTTCTTCTACCTCCACCCTTCAAGTCTCATGTGTTGAGAAACCTAGGATGTTATGAGACAAATTAATCCATCACCATACTCTACATCCTCTAGGCTATCTAGTTTAACGATCTAGGTACCCTAGTTACCTCGGCTATTGAGGCAGGAGCTCGCAATACAAATCCTCGGATAAATCATCTTCGATGGAGGAAGACCGGAGATCAAGCTTGATCATGGAGGCCTCTAGGAGCTTGGGATGACGGTTGAAGACCGAAGGACATGGATCAATTCGGTATAACCATTCTTAACTCCTATATACTTAGTTTGCTAGTTTAAGGTTAATGGTAGATCCGGGTAGCGGGTTTTGTTAGCGCCGGTTTAGAAAATTTTTGTTCCGAAATCGGCCACTGTTTGATGGCCAGGGCGCTTGCATAACCCAAAAAAAGGCCATGTATTGGAATATAGTAGACTTATCATCTCGATTAGCCTCTCGAACTGTGTTTGAGGGATGGCCTTTGTGAGTGGATCTGCAGTGTTGTTCTCTGTCTCTACTCTTCGCACCTCGATCTCCCGGCGATCAACGATCTCCCTGATCAGGTGGTACTGCCTCAAGATATCTCTGGACTTCTGATGGGACCTTGGTTCCTTCGCTAAAGCTATAGCCCCGTTGTTGTCATAATACAGAGGTATTGGATCAACAATGGACGGAACCACCTAAAGTTCGATCATGAACTTCCTGATCTAGACTGCTTCTTTCACGACGTCACATGCAGCTATATACTCCGCTTCCATCGTCGAGTCAGCAACGGTGTCCTGCTTAGAGCTCTTCCAACAGATCGCCCCTCCTTTGAGGGTAAATACATAACCCGATATGGACCTGGAGTCATCCTTGTCACTCTAGAAGCTGGAGTCGGCAAAGGCCTCGATCTAGAGGTCTTCACTGACGTACACCAAGAATATCTCCTTAATCCATCTCAGGTACTTGAGAATGTTCTTTACTGCTATCCAGTGCTTCTCCCCTGGGTCTGACTGATACCTGCTTACAACGTTCAGTGCGTAAACTACATCTGGTCTGGTACACAGCATCGCATACATTATAGAGCCTACCGCAGAAGCGTAGGATATAATAGTCATGGGATCCCTTTCTAAATCAGTCTTGGAAGACATCTCTTAAGAGAGGGTGATTCCGTAACAAGCCGGTAGATTACCGTGCTTTGAATCTTCCATACTAAATCTTTTCAGTATGGTGTCGATGTACCTTGACTGTGAAAGTCCCAATATCCTTTTAGATCTATCACGATAGATCTGGATCCCCAGAATGTAAGTGAAACGACTGTGTTTTCTAATACCTAATAAAATATATTCAATTTAAATTATAGATTCAAATAATTATTTACGTGTTTCTTTGATAGAAAAATATTTTTTTGTAATGTTAATAATTTTCAAAGCATCGAAATATGATTAAAGGAATTTTCTAAAAATCTATTTATTGTTTTTATAGGCTTAAAATATTTTAGTAATATTTTATAACGCCTTAAAATAATCTACATATTTTTATTATCGATTAAAGTAATTAATTCGTAATTAAAAATATTTTAAAGGATAAACTAGATATTATATAACTTTAATAACTAACTAAAACCATAGGAATGGTTATATTACTTAGTTTTAGCCCAAAATTATTTTTATACTAAAGATAACAATAAAATATATTTTCTGAAATTTTTCCATAATTTTCCCGTATTTTTAACTATTTTAAACATTTTTTTTAAAAGCAAATTAAATTTTTAAATAATAAACAGTATATTATTTTTATTTTAAAAATAAATAAATAAATTAATTAATTAAATTCCCCTTGATCCTGGACCGTTGGATCATAAGATCCAACGGCCCAGAACCCACCGACGCGCCCACGTGGTGGGGACCATGCGAAACCGCGTGATCCCCCCACGCGTGACACGTGGTGGCGGCGGCAGCTCTTGGTGGCAGCTCGTGAGCCGTTGGATGTAGATCCAACGGCCACGAAGTGAGGCAGTGGCGGCTAATCATCAGCAGGTGATTCGTAAATCATTGGCAGCGCGGATTTTGAAGGGATTTTAACGGAAATTTTGGATTTTATGGTTGGAGAAAAAATGCTATAAATAGGCACTTCAAACACTGATTTCTCATACCTCAGAACTCCAAAAATTCTGGAAAAAATGTTGGAGATAGTGCCCTCATAGTCAATTATTGGATCGCAGGTACGTGATTGCAATGATTGCGGAGGACCTAAGCCGGTAGGACAGTCTTACTCGAGATGATAGTATGCTATCTGGTTTGCCTTTATCAGTTGTGTACATGTTTAGGTGACTGATTACATGTTACACTTTGATAGAGCCCTTAGGATCTTGCTTTACTACCAACAGTATGATGGCGATCATATACGTGAGAGTTGGGTAGTTTATATGCATATCCTTAATTGTGGTCCCTAGTCGTGGGAGTTTCGAGACAGGGCATCGATACTCCGGAGTAGACTAGTGTATACAGTCGAGACCCCGACAAGGGGCGGTGGCCGGTCTCACAAGCCACTGGTGTCAGTTGGATCACCTAAGATGTATACAGGTGCTCATTGGGTTATGAGTACACCGGATAGGACTCGCCGGGAATCTGCTAGTTAGTACTATACCTATCGTCAAATAGCAGTTCCCTGGTGACATGTGTACAGGTTAGTTCATCGACCTGAGGTCGTCATTTGTCTCGTGTGAGTTCCCACTGTGCTTTGATCTCTACCCTACCACGGCTCAAAGGAGTCGTGCAAACAGGTAGCTTTTGGGTACAGTCCCGAGCCATATGGAGGCACGTGAGCGGATCGGCAGGGGATTCGTCTCTCCCGGTATTGGGGGCGAGGTCGTGCTGTGTCTAGGAGAGCCATTACACAAAGTCCATGTCCATGGCAGGAGATTTACTGGTAGGTACTCCAGTAGTATCTCAGGGTGTTATTGGGCTACACTCCGACACGACTTATACTGCTATTGGGGGTCTGACGTTACTAGCCCCCTAGGCGGATATGCGATACTCATTGACGAACGGACCGGACTGTATATACATTGTCACTGTTAGGCTCAGTAGGGTTTCTGGATGAGTTCGCTCATCAGCCTCCCTTGAGGTCAGTCCATGGGCAGCCGTTACGCATAGCTAGTGCCGCTGACGGTTTGTGGTTAAACCCACTGCCAGGGTACTGACGAGTCATTAGAGTCCCCCACAGACAGTTTCCCAAGTTCGGGCGAAACGTTGTAGAGGCCGTATGGTTTTATGGCAGGGTTCGGAAAATGCACGTGCGTTTACGCACGTGTCAGTTTTCGGGCAGATGATACTGGTCGGCTTCGGTTTAAGCCGGATCCGAGTATTATATTGAGTGGATATAATATCTTTGTCTCAGTTGCATTTGTATTCGGTCGTAATACAAATGCGGGTATATTTATACAGTTATGGGGTTATCCTGAAAGTCGTTTCAGGATCACTTTTGGAAGTTGCCAGTTTCCAGTTTTCTATTAGCCGTCTTTTAACATTCGGTTAAAGACGGATTTATCTTTTCTTGGATGAGGGTGAGTCATGCTTCTAGAAGGTTCTAGAAGGTTCTAGAAAATGGTGACAAGGATAATGACTCATGCTTTGATTTCTAAACATTCTTGTTTTCCTTAAGATATTCTTTTGTGTTCACATTATGATATTTTGCTTAAGGTTACTCTCCCCTCTCCTACACTCACCCCCCACTCCTATATATGGCCGGCCCCTCCTCTCACTCTCACACACTTGATGTTTCACTTGAAAAGATTATGATAGATTTTGGGGTGTATGGAATTCACAGCTCATTTCATTCCATCACCCGATTCCCTCGGCAACTTCATTAACCGATCGTCCACGGACTTGGACGAAGTGAGACAAAGTCATCTACTCATTCTCTACATCATTCTTGGTCGTCTCTTTTAGCAAACTTGACGACCGAGTTGCCTCGAGTCAGAGGCGGGAGCCCGTTTAAAGAATCAGTGATGTGGTGCCACCTGGACGAGCAGATCGGAGATCGAAGAGATCGGAGCAGCCGCAACGGAGCGTGGGATGATGGTTCAAGAACGAAGGACTCGGATCGTTCGGTATAACCTTTCTACACTCTTTACAGTTTGTTAGTTTAGCAATAATGGAAGATCCGGGTTAAAGTATACGATAGCGCCAGTTAAAAAGTTTTTGTTCCGCATTTGGCGTCTGTAGACGGCCGGGGCGCTACCGTAGACTTACAAAAAAATACCAGCGCCTTCGTGTCGACAACGCCGACGCTACGGATCTACCCAATCGCCAAGGAAAAATCGGGGCGCGGAGCTTTTGAGGAGTTTTGCACAAGCCTACGTCTTCAACCGTCTACGTCTAACTCTAATCAAAGGTAGGATCCGCCTCTCTCCTCGCGTTCTGTCACTTCTTCTTTTCTCAATAACCTAGTTTCAACTTCTAATCATCAACCCCCTATTTAAAATGTTGTTATAATATTCGTGCATGCTTATTCCTTTTACCCTCAATAATGATAATGTTAACCCATGTTTTAAAACGGTGTTTAATTTCCTCTGTACACAAAAATATATTGCACACTCATACTACCTGGAATCTGATATGCTTAATGTCATAACCCATGAATTGTCAATTCACCTATGATATACCCAAACTTACCCATACTATCAAAATGATCTCGAAATAGGTTACTTCCACAAAATACCCTCGTTTAATTAAAATGTTATATTTGTTTAAAATATTAATAAGAGATAAGATATGTGAAATAAATGTTTTAGATACGATCTACATATATTTTACTTACACTTTTTCATCAACTACTATAATGTTATTAAACCCCTTCAACCTTTTTCAAGAGGAAAATACTAAATTTTAATAACGGCTTATGGTTTTTCCAAAACGAACGTATTTCCTAAAACGTTACCCCGAACCTAAACACTATAATTTAATAAAATTATTAATTTCATTCAAATACCTCGACTTTTTTTGAAGGGCCATTTTCAACAAGGACCATAATCCGTATAACGATATCTTTCCAAATAGAATATCTAGTACCTTATTAAAAAGTAATTTTCAAAAAATACCAATCTAGGACAAAGGAAAGGTTGTAGGCATCGGTCGTTTATCTAAACCAGACTTTGTGGTGCCTAGGCTAGACAAGTGGGAAAGGTAATTTTAAAAGGCCCGTCTCACGGTGATTCGTGAGCGGATCCCTCCTTTCCTTACTTGTGCTTACCTGGCCACAATTGGCGGTGAAGAGGTGATTTGAGGATCTCACAACTTGCCCTTTTGAAACAGTTGGGAGCAGTCTAGTTTTTCAAATACAAACCTTTTGCAACTTATCCTTATAAAAATCTCTTGCAAAAGATTTTCAAATAAATATCACAACCTTTTATCGAAAGGATATTTTTCCGTAAAACATTATGTTTTTCCAAAATGATAAGTATTCCAAACCTCATGGTTTTTCTTAGAAGTAATAAAAGATAATTAAACACTATTATTTTTTCACTAAGCATTCCCTAAGATGACACAAAGTACTTTACGAACTTTAGAAAATAAAACGAGTGGTTGTGGAAGGCCATATTAAACGAGATCAATACTTTTTAATTTCCAGTTTATGACAACATGACATATACAAAACATGGTACGGCTAGGGTTGGAATGCGCGGACCTAGGTATGGAATACTTATGAAGATCCCGATATTCCGGGTGAATAGTCCAAAGTGTGGATGACTATACAAATATGAAGATCCCGATATTCCGGATGACCAATCCAAAGTGTTGACGACTATACAAATATGAAGATCCCGATATTCCGGATGAACAGTCCAAAATGTGGATGACTATACAATGTGGAAATTACATGCCTAGAGGTATACGCACTAACTCTAGACCTCTACACTGAATCACAGGGATGGGTAGTTTGATTAGGTAAGGAGATTCGGAACTCGGATTCCCCTACTACTCGATCATGATCCCGGGAAGTGAAACGGTACATTTCACTTCCTCAGTTGTTGTTCCGTGGCCACAACGGAATAATCGCGAGTATCCGGACACTTGTTTAACAAACTAAAACGTTTACAATACCTATTGATACTCAACACCAAATTCACATCATATGCTATACCCACCTGTTACCTTATCTACCTTTCTTTATGAGACACAAGTTATTCAGTATCTTGGATGTGGATATATTACCAGTTTAGACTTGTTTTTTTTATGGAACTGAAGGGTGCTAATACCTGTGCACTTGAGTGATATTCACACTATACAAAGCTCCATCATAGTTATGGGACACCTTTCGGGGATGTTCATGCTATCGCATTGATTGCCATCCCAGGCACGAGCACCAGCTCATACTGCTTCCAGCTAGTCATGGGATACCTCAAGAATACGAGTATTTTCACTAGTCAATTCCATCCATACACACCTTGTTTAACCTGATCTAACTCTTAGACTGAATACCCGTTTGACTTGACTTGAACTTCTACCAAACACATACATCACACAAGCTACTCATATTCACATATACCTTTGTCACATATCTAATTTGTATATAACCTCATACCTTTATACACATGTACAGCATATTCATTATATGCACATGTTTGTTTCTATACCTTTACTTTCTTATGAGGCAATCCTACCCGAGTATAACTCGCTGACGGACCTTCCTTTTCTTCCTCTATCTTTGGAATGTCCGTCAGATAAGAATGAGTATTATAGCGAGTATCAAGGTGTGAAGCCAACTCATGAAGATTATGCAGACCGGACGATGGAAGATTAGCTAGATTTAAATTTTTGCTGTTGCCCACATGTTTAGGGCTTTTGTTTCTCCTCGATGTAATTAAACTACTTAGTTTATTTTACTCTTTCCTTTGGGATGTAATAAAGTTTGGTTAATGGAAATAAATGCCTTTCGTTTTTATTATTTTTTGGTACACATCCTGCATGTTAAATATTCATACACTTAACGTAACTGTATTGAATAGACCACTTTCAATACAGTTAGATTGCGGACCATGCCACGTCATCCTTCTCCTTCTTTTGAGAAACGGGGCATGACAGGTTTTTGTGGTGGCCCATGCAGGTCATCTTGTGTACTAAAATGAAACCATTAACTGACTTATTATATTTGTGAATCTCATCCATTCATACCGATTTCATAATTCTCCTATGTCCCTTGTCCCTTCCTTGACATTTTGTATCCTGTCTATGACCTTCCCTTCAGGTCATGGCATATCTTTCCGACGAGGATGACATGTCCGATATTACTTTAGAAGCTACATCTGGAGATTCAGACGACGAAGTCGTAGACTCTCAGGCGGTTAATTCGACAGCGACTCGGAAGAAGAATAAGTCGATACTGCAACTCCGGAGCCTGGGATGGCTAATGACTCCGAAGACGAAGAAGAAGATCCTGTGGAAGAGGAGCATATGAAGGATGGGCCAGAAAAAGAGGCCCCTGCAAAAGAACAAAACCCTATAGAGGTGGAATCAGAGAGCGAGGCTCCTACCGAGGATGAGTCGAAGGATGAAACTTCGAGTGAGGAGGAACTCGAGGCCGAAGAAGCTCAGGCAGTTGTCCCCGCAAGGCACCATAAGAATGGTCATACCTTTCTTAGTGCGAGGACCTATCACCACTTGTTGAACTCCCATAATCGAGACTAATAAGACTTTTCCTTTTCTTTGGCCAAAAAAACGATGTAAGAATAGTAGGGGCATGTCCTTACTTTTCGGTTGTACTCTCCATATTGAAGTTGGATAATAAAATCTTAGTTCCGAGCAAAAATCTCTCTTGTGTCTCCTGCTCTTCCTACTAGTCTCTCTCTTGCATTAATTGTTGTTCTTCCATGCAAGTTATTATCCTGTCTCACCTCAGCCGTTTGTAACCTAACCTATTCTGATTCGGATCATCAATGACCGGACGACACCATAACCACAACAGAAGGGGAAATGGAGTCAATGAAGCCACTCCTCAGTAAGAAGCTATGCTACATGATGCAAGGACTACTGGAGCAACAGCAGCAGCAGACAGCTGCTCTTTATCCGGAGCTGCAAGAAAGTAGGCAGCAGAAACTAGAGATTTTAAGTAAGGCACTAACCCCAGTTTCTCAAGGTTCGACAGGAGTGAAGCAGTTCAGATCACTCCACCCTAAGACTTTTTCGGGAAAGAAAACTCGCTTAGAAGCTGAGGAATGGCTCAAGGGAACAGTTAACGATCTCGGTGCTGCCCAAATTCCGAAGGACGCATGGGTGAACATCGCTAAGCTACGACTTACGGATAATGCCAGGATATGGTGGGAGGCAGAGGAAAGTAGATTGAAGGAGCCCATCGACTGGGAAACGTTCAAACAACAATTTGATACCCAGTACTTCCCAGCCGTGGCACACCTAGAGATGGAAAGAGAGTTTATGCATTTCCAACAAGGGAGCATGTGGGATAAGTCAGTGGACGAGTACGCTTCGGAGTTCGCAAGGTTAAGTCGGTTCGCGAATCACCTGGTGGCAACCCCGGAACTATATGCTAAAAGATTCCGACAGGGGTTAGATCTGAAGACGCAGTCCTCCATGTCTTCTGCCACCTTATTAACTTATGATGAAATCTTAGAGGCGGCACGGAACTTCGAAGACCTTCAGAGACGCATAAGGAAGGATGATCGATTGACTGGCATTAAGCAACCAGCCAATCAAGTTCTTGGGGGATCATCTTCCAGATTCAACATGAGACAACAAGCTTAGAGGCGAGCAGGACCAACTATCTTCGGAAAACCAGCCGTTATGTGCAACCATTGCGGTAGAGCCGGACACTTCATGAGAGACTTTCGCATGGTGAATAAACTTTGCATAGTCTGTGGGTCTCCGGATCATGCTATTGGGGACTGTCCTCAAAGAGGGAGACAATCAGGCCCCGTCAACAAGCCGGCTAACTGTGTGGCACCACGACAGGGAAACCAGCCACCTTCCATCGCTAAACCAACCGGTCAAGGGGCATCACTAAAAGGACCACCCTTGCCATCACAGGAGCGTGTTTTTCAGCAAGCGCAGAGGAATGGATCCAAACGCCAGACCTTCACCATGACAGCCGAGAAGGTTGATGCCACGTGGAAAGACAACAGAGATACTCTTTCTTTTTCTCAACCTTTCTTTCGATACCATTCTTTCGATGCAAATCTTCGTTGGACTCACCATAATTCCTCTAGTTTTCATAATTTCCACTAGTTGCCTTTATGTTATAGCTCTCATGTTTTCCATCAATTCACATCTTTCCTTCAACTTCCAAACTTTTCTACCCGGAAGCAACTACTAATTTTATATTTTCCGATTCCTTATACCTAAACCCTTCAAAGACTTTACATGCATCAAGTGATACACCAACTCGTGGGAGCGACACATGCAGCAAAGAGGATTCCTGACAGCGTTACTGATTTTCCGTGCCTAGTAGTGGCTACTCCTTTGAAAATTTCAAATATAAAATTATTCTAAGGAGGGTAGATCGTAACTAATGCATCCATCCTTACCATACTCAATAAACCCAAAAGTTTTAAACATCCACAACGATTTTCGGAGAAGGGACTTGGTGGTGTAATGTATCAGCGCGGCGATATAGTTGCCTATGCGTCAAGACAATTAAAGGTGCATGAGCGAAACTACCCAACACACGATTTAGAACTTGCCGCAGTTGTTTTCGCACTTAAGATTTGGAGGCACTATTTATTGGGTGAGAGGGTAGATATTTACACCGATCACAAGAGCTTGAAGTATATCTTCACCCAGAAGGAACTAAATATGAGGCAGAGGAGATGACTGGAATTAATGGCAGATTTCGATGTAAAATTTACAATATCATCCGGGAAAGGTGAATGTAGTCCCGGACGCTTTGAGTCGCCAACCAATGATTTCGAGTCTGACCACTCATTGGAGGAATCGCCAAGATCTTAATGAACTAGAGACCGAGTTGATAATGCCCGGAATGCTTACATCCTTCATGAATTTGCAAATTCACTTAACTTTAGTCGAACGGATCAAGAACGCTCAAATGGAGGACCCGAGGTTGCGAAGGATCAGAGAAAAAGTGGACGCAAATCTGCGGACGGACTTCATCATCCACAAAGATGGTTCTTTGAGATATGGATGCAGAGTCTGTGTACCTAAGGGGGAGATGAGAAAGGAATTATTAAAGAGGCACATAGTTCCCCATACTCTGTTCATCCGGGAGGAACAAAGATGTACAAAGACCTCAGACAAAACTATTGGTGGCATGGGATGAAGCGGGAGATAGTCAAGAGTGTATCCAAATGTCTTGTTTGCCAACAAGTAAAAGCCGAACACCACAGGACGGAAGGTCTATTACAGCCATTACCAATACCCGAATGGAAATGGCAAAACATTAGTATGGATTTTGTGACCGCACTCCCTCGCAGCTCTAAGGGAAACGATGTTGTATGGGTGATTGTGGACCGACTCACCAAGTCGGCGCATTTTATCCCTTTTCGGGTGGGTCAATCAACCGAAAGCCTTGCAAAAAGGTATATGGAGAAGATTGTCAGATTGCACGGCGTACCGATTTGCATCGTGTCCGACCGAGATATACGTTTCAGATCTCAGTTTTGGAAAAGCCTACAAGAAAGTCTGGACATGAATCTGAGTTTCAGTACCGCCTACCATCCTCAGACCGATGGTCAATCAGAAAGGGTTATTCAAATTCTCGAAGACATACTCCGGGTCTGTATGTTGGATTTTAAAGGATCTTGGGAAGATCACCTGCACTTGGTAGAGTTTGCTTACAACAATAGCTACCAGTCTAGTATCGGCATGGCGCCTTTCGCCGCTTTGTATGGACGAAAGTGTAGGTCACCGTTAAGTTGGGACGATGTTGGGGACCGAGAACTTTTATGCCCCGAGATGATTGTCGAGACAATGGAGGTGATAAGAACCATCAGAGAACAATTACGCATAGCACAAAATCGGCAGAAGCATTGGGCAGATACGAAGAGAAGGCCACTAGAGTTCCAAACAGGAGAACACGTGTTTCTGAAGATTTCTCCTAACCGGGGAGTGATACTTTTTGGGAAACGCGGGAAACTCAGCCCACGGTTCATAGGTCCCTTCGATATTCTCGAACGAGTTGGAGAGGTTGCGTATCGTCTAGCCTTACCCCCTTCTCTGGAAGGCGTAGACAATGTTTTTCATATCTCTTAATTAAGGAAATATGTCAGCGACCCCGGTCATATTTTGGATCGTTCTGAAATCACCGTGGGGACTGACCTAACCTATGAACAGCAGCCGGTGGAGATCCTAGATCGGAAGGAAAAGATTTTGAGAGACAAGACGATCAGATTGGCTAGAGTTATGTGGAGAAAGAACTACTAGGCAGGCATACACGGAAGTGAGAAAACGGGACGAGAGAGTGAGACCCAAAAATTTTTAACCGTGATAATCCCTTCTTAGTGATTTTCTTTTTCTTGATCTACCTTCTGAAATTTCAAGGACGAAATTACTTTAAGGAAGGTAGATTGTAACGACCGTGTTTTCTAATACCTAATAAAATATATTCTATTTAAATTCTAGTATCAAATAATTATTTACGTGTTTCGCTGATAGAAAAATATTTTTTTGTAATGTTAATAATTTTCAAAGCATCGAAATATGATTAAAGGAATTTTCTAAAAATCTATTTATTGTTTTTATAGGCTTAAAATGTTTTAGTAAGATTTTATAATGCCTTAAAATAATCTACATATTTTTATTATCGATTAAAGTAATTAATTCGTAATTAAAAATATTTTAAAGGATAAACTAGATATTATATAACTTTAATAACTAACTAAAACCATAGGAATGGTTATATTACTTAGTTTTAGCCCAAAATTATTTTTATACTAAAGATAACAATAAAATATATTTTCTAAAATTTTTCCATAATTTTCCCGTATTTTTAACTATTTTTAACATTTTTTTCTAAAAGAAAATTAAATTTTTAAATAATAAACAGTATACTATTTTTATTTAAAAAAATAAATTCCCCTTGATCCCGTCCACGTGGTGGGGACCACGCGAAACCGCGTGATCCCCCCACGCGTGACACGTGGCGGCTGCGGCAGCTCTTGGCGGCGGCTCGTGAGCCATTGGATGCAGATCCAACGGCCACGAAGCGAGGCGGCGGCGGCTAATCATCAGCAGGTGATTCGTAAATCATTGGCAGCGCGGATTTAGATGGGATTTTAACGGAAATTTTGGATTTATGTTTGGAGAAAAAACGCTATAAATAGGCACTTCAAACACTGATTTCTCACACCTCCGAACTCTAAAAATTCTGAAAAAAATACCAGCGCCTTCGTGTCGATGACGCCGACGCTACGACTCCACCCAATCGCCGAGAAAAAATCGGGGAGCGGAGCTTTTGAGGAGTTTTGCACAAGCCTACGTCTTCAACCGTCTATGTCTAACTCAAATCAAAGATAGGATCCGCCTCTCTCCTCTCGTTCTGTCGCTTCTTCTTTTCTCAATAACCTAGTTCCAACTTCTAATCATCAACCCCCTATTTAAAATACTGTTATAATATTCGTGCATGCCTATTCCTTGTGCCCTCAATAATGATAATGTTAACCCATGTTTTAAAACGGTGTTTAATTTCCTCTGTACACAAAAATATATTGCACACTCATACTACCTGGAATCTTATATGCTTAATGTCATAACTCATGAATTGTCAATTCACCTCTGATATACCCAAACTTACCCATACTATCAAAATGATCTCGAAATAGGTTACTTCCACAAAATACCCTCGTTTAATTAAAATGTTATATTTGTTTAAAATATCCATAAGAGATAAGATATGTGAAATAAATGTTTTAGATACGACCTACATATATTTTACTTACACTTTTCATCAACTACTATAATGTTGTTAAACCCTTTCAACCTTTTTCAAGAGGAAAATACTAAATTTTAATAACGGCTTATGGTTTTTCCAAAACGAACGTATTTCCTAAAACGTTACCCCGAACCTAAACACTATAATTTAATAAAATTATTAATTTCATTCAAATACCTCGACTTGTTTTGAAGGGCCATTTTCAACAAGGACCATAATCCGTATAATGATATCTTTCCAAAAGGAATATCTAGTACCTTATTAAAAGGTAATTTTCAAATAATACCAATCTAGAACAAAAGAAAGGTTGTAGGCATCGGCCGTTTATCTAAACCAGAGTTTGTGGTGCCTAGGCTAGACAAGTGGGAAAGGTAATTCTAAAAGGCCCGTCTCACGGTGATTCGTGAGCGGATCCCTCCTTTCCTTACTTGTGCTTATCTGGCCACAATTGGCGGTGAAGAGGCGATTTGAGAATCTCACAACTTGCCCTTTTGAAACAGTTAGGAGCAGTCTAGTTTTTCAAATACAAACCTCTTGCGATTTGTCCTTATAAAAATCTCTTATAAAAGATTTTCAAATAAACACCACAACCTTTTATCGAAAGGATATTTTTCCGTAAAACATTATGTTTTTCCAAAATGATAAGTATTCCAAACCTCATGGTTTTTCTTAGAAGTAATAAAAGAGAATTAAACACTATTATTCTTTTCACTAAGCATTCCCTAAGATGACACGAAGTACTTTACGAACTTTAGAAAATAAATCGAGTGGTTCTGGAAGGCCATATTAAATGAGATCAATACTTTTTAATTTCCAGTTTATGACAACATGACATATACAAAACATGGTACGGCTAGGGTTGGAATGTGCGGACCTAGGTATGGAATACTTATGAAGATCCCGATATTCCGGGTGAACAGTCCAAAGTGTGGACGACTATACAAATATGAAGATCCCGATATTCCGGGTGACCATTCCAAAGTGTGGACGACTATACAAATATGAAGATCCCGATATTCCGGGTGAACAGTCCAAAATGTGGACGACTATACAATGTGGAAATTCCATACCTAGAGGTATACGCACTAACTCTAGACCTCTACACTAAATCACGGGGATGGGTAGTTTGATTAGGCAAGGAGATTCGGAACTCGGATTCCCCTATTACTCAATCATAATCCCGGGAAGTGAAACGGTACATTTCACTTCCCAAGTTGTTGTTCCGTGGCCACAACGGAATAATCGCGAGTATCCGGACCTTGTTTAACAAACTAAAACGTTTACAATACCTATTGATACTCAACACCAAACTCACATCATATGCTATACCCACCTGTTACCTTATCTACCTTTCTTTATGAGACACGAGTTATTCAGTATCTTGGATGTGGATATATTACCAGTTTAGACTTGTTGTTTATTATGGAACTGAAGGGTGGTAATACCTGTGCACTTGAGTGATATTCACACTAGACAAAGCTCCATCGTAGTTATGGGACACCTTTCGGGGATGTTCACGCTACCGCATTGATTGCCATCCCAGTCACGAGCACCAGCTCATACTGCTTCCAGCTAGTCATGGGATACCTCAAGGATACGAGTATGTTCACCAGTCAATTCCATCCATACATACCTTGTTTAACCTGATCTAACTCTTAGACTGAATAACCGTTTGACTTGACTTGAACTTCTACCAAACACATACCTCACTCAAGCTACTCATATTCACATATACCTCTGTCACATATCTAATTTGTATATATCCTCATACCTTTATACACATGTACAGCATATTCATTATATACACCTGTTTGTTTCTATACATTTACTTTCTTATAAGGCAATCCTACCCGAGTATAACTCGCTGACGGACCTTCCTTTTCTTCATCTATCTTTAGAATGTCCGTCAGATAAGAATGAGTATTATGGCGAGGATCAAGGTGTGAAGCCAACTTATGAAGATTATGCAGACTGGACGATGGAAGATTAGCTAGATTTAAATTTTTGTTGTTGCCTACATGTTTAGGGCTTTTGTTTCTCCTCGATGTAATTAAACTACTTAGTTTATTTTACTCTTTCCTTTGGGATGTAATAAAGTTTGGTTAATGGAAATAAATGCCTTTCGTTTTTATTATTTTTTGGTACACATCTTGCATGTTAAATATTCATACGCTTAACGTAACTGTATTGAATAGACTAACTTCAATACAGTTAGATTGTGGACCATGCCACATTATCCTTCTCCTTCTTTTGGGAAGCGTGACGTGACAGTAGGAGGCATCACCCAGGTCCTGCATGGAGAACCTTTGTGACAAGAATCCTTTGACTGGTTGTAGCATAAGAATGTCATTTCCTATCAGGAGAATGTCATCCACGTACAAGACGAGGAATACAACAGTTCTCGCTACAATTTTACTATAAATGCTTGGTTCATCTGGATTTTTGATAAAGTCGAATTCCTTGACCGTCTCATCAAAACAGATGTTCCAACTCCGTGATGCCTGCTTTAATTCATAAATGGATTTAAACAACTTGCACACTCTTCTGCTGCTCCCACTCTCTATGAAACCCTTCGGCTGATCCATAGCACACTCTTCCAATTTTCCATTCAGAAAAGCGGTCTTTACGTCCATCTTCCAAATATCATAATTGTGGAAGGCAGCAATGGCAAGAAGGATCCGAATGGATTTGAGCATAGCCACTGGAGAAAAGGTTTCATCATAGTCCAAACCAGGTCTTTGATGAAAACCTTTTGCAACAAGTCTAACCTTATAAGTTTCAACCTGTCCATCTACACCAATCTTCTTTCTGAAGATCCATTTGCAGCCTACGTGTTTTACCCCTTCTAGAGCAATGTCCAAAGTCCATACTTTTTTGGTGTACATGGACTCCATTTCGGTCCGCATTGCATCCAGCCATTTTACCGAGTCTCTACTCCTAATGGCTTACTGGAAACTAGTTGGCTCATCATCGTCGATGATGCAATCATCTCTATCCCCGTCTATGAGAAAACCGTAGTATCTCTCGGCGGATGAGACTACCTACTAGTCCTGCGGAGTGGCACAGGGATGTCCGGTTCTTTCGAAACTTTTTGTTCCACCATGCTTTCAGTAATAGCTTGTAGTTCTGGAATTTCTTCCAGTTCTATTGCGCTCCCACTTATTTCTTTTTCAAGTAATTGAATTTCTATAAAGTGGGCATGCCGAGAAATAAAGACCTTTTGATCCTCAGCGTAATAGAAAAGATACCCCCTGGAGTTCTTTGGTATCCCACAAACTTACACAGTACTGAGCGTGGCTCGAGCTTGTCTGCATGCTGCTTTTTTACAAAAGCTGGACATCCCCATATCTTTAGATACTAAAGATAGGGTTTCTTCCCACTCCATATCTGATATGGTGTGGTAGGCACTGACTTAGTAGGAACCTTGTTCAAAAGATATGCAGCTGATTCTAGTGCATAACCCCAGAAGGATCGTGGTAACGCAGCGTTACTCATTATGGAACGTACCATATCCAATAAGGTTCGGTTCCGTCTTTCCGATACACCGTTGTGTTGAGGTGTGTTTGGAGGAGTAAGCTGAGAGAGAATTCCATTCTCTTTTAAATAATCCAGGAATTCGGTACTTAAGTATTCACAATCTCGATCAGATCTAAGTGTCTTGATACTTTTGCCAGTTTGTTTTTTCACTTCATTCTTATATTCCTGGAATTTCTCAAAAGCCACGGATTTATGTTTCATCAAGAATACATGTCCATACCTTGAAAAATCATCCGAAAAAGTAATGAAGTAAGAACAACCACTTCTTGCATGTGTATACATTGGACCACACACATCGCTGTGTATGAGTCCCAAGAGCTCGCTTGCTCTTACCCTGTGTCCAGTTAACGGAGTCTTTATCATCTTTCCTTTGAGACATGATTGACAAGTTGCATAAGACTGATATTCAAACGGATCCAAATATCTCACTTTATGTAATTTCGTCAACCGTGTTTCATTGATGTGACCCAGTCTACAATGCCATAAGAAAGCCTGATTTAATTCCGAAGACTTTTTTTTAAGTGTGTTCTGGACGTTGAAAACCTGAGCTTGATTTAATACGTATATACCATTATCTTGTGTACCTGAACAAATCAAAGTATGATTAAGGTGGATGTGGAAGACATCGCTTACAAATGTAAAATCATAACCTTCTTTAGATAGTAAAGACACAGAGATGATATTATATGCCAAACTAGGTACACACAAACAGTTACGCAAAATTAAAATCTGCCCACTTGTCGATCCTAGGTGATATTCCCTTACGGATACAGCATCCACGCTCATTCCGTTAGCAACCCTGAGAGTCATATCACCAGCCTTGATAACTCTACGGTTTCTTAAAACCTGTAATGAATTACAGATATGAGATCCTGATCTGGTATCTAGTACCCAGGAAGTAGAGTTAATTGACAGACAGTTTTCAATCATAAACACACCTGAAGCCGAAGCCACAACATGTTTCGAATCCTGGTTTCTGGCTTTCCAAACCCTGGAGTCCTTCTTCCGATGCCATTTCCCGTGACAATAGAAACATTCCTCCTTTCCTACTGTCAGCCCTGAAACTTTTGCCCTGCCCTTTCCCTCTACCTTACTGACACCACTTTTCGGGTTGGTGGAGGCCTTCTTCTTCTTCCTCTTGGCTTTCTCCTTGGATCTAGAAGAGGAAGATTCCCGAATAACCAGAGCGGGTGTCTCCCTGGATTTCTGAGGGGTGCCCTCAGCGCTCCTCAACATGTTGAGAAGTTCTGGAAGTGAAACTTCCTTCCCTTGAATGTTGAAATTCAAGATAAACTGAGCGTAGGTAAAAGGGGGGACTGTAGAATTGTAATACCCAGTTCATTTGTACAACAATATCCGTATTTTTGTTACTTATAAAATTTATTTATTTTTATAATTATTATTTTTATTTTTTTTTTAAAAACCGTAACCCTAAATTAATATAATTCCTTTTTCCCTAAACAATTCCCCAAACCCTATTATCTATTTTTTCCCTTTTTATTTCCCTTTCTCTTTTTTTTTATTTCTCCTGAGCCCACACCCCAACTCCCCTTTTTATTTTTCCTTCTCATCCCAAGCCGAGCCCGGCCCATCTTCCTTTACCCGACCCGCTTCTTCTTCCCCACTCCTCTTTTCCTGCTTCTTCCTTCTCCCCCTCCCCCTCCCCCTCCGTGCCCACGATCCCCTCCACGACCGCGACTCTCTCTCGCACGCGCTTTCCCTCCCACGACCTCGCCTCTTCCCTACTAAGCCGAGCCATCTCCTCCAACTCCCATCACCTCACTTCACTTCTTCACCGCACCCACTTATTCACCGAGCAGCCCCTGTCGCCATCACCGCCGGCGATCACCCCGCTCCCCTCTGCAAAGTCCCGAGCTCCCCCTCACCTATACACCGGATGTCACGCCCCGCTTCCCAAAATACGGAATACGAGGGGTAGACAAGGCCAGCCATGCTCCTACGGTCAAGGAAATGTCCTGCCGTAGTCACACTTCGGCTTCTAGTTTATCATGGTAAACAGTAAACGATGCGCAGGTAATGAGAAATGCAGTAACTGAAGGAAACAATATAAAGACTGACCTGAAGTGGAACAAATGAATGTAAATCGGGAAGGCAAGTCAAGAAGTCTGTGATACACGTCTAGATCTGGTCCAAGCTAAATCTTCTCCTCACACTGAGCATGCATACTCAGGTCGTCAGAGCGACACAATAGCAATATAATGCATATAATCAAGTAACAGTTCTAACAGTGGTGAAGGATATGAATAACAGTAAATCAATAACAGCATGAATATAAATGAGCAGAGATAAATGCAGCGGAGCAGTAAAGCAGTATAACGATATGTCATGTATGTCAACACAGTATAAGGAATGTAAACAACAGTAACCCTATCAGTCTCTAAGTCTCACTGCACAGGTCAATAAGCCTATCGTCAGTCCAAGTGTGAGAGTCAACCACTCGCGAGTGTCCTCCACCCAAGGGTAGAACCCAAGGGCAAGGGACCACGGGCCCAACATGTAACGAATGTATCACGGTGATATAGCACATACCCTGTAAATCTCCATATAACTCCCTAAATATATAAGCCGGCATGGGACTCCCGAGATTCTGTTGAATTCACACTTGAACTACCCCACACCCCGTGGTCTACATCCAACGCTAACCATAACCCTAAATACTAATCGATCCGTGACAAGTCTGCGCGAGAACTGGAGGCAGGACCTCCATCAAGCACGTCCCGACTAATACCTAAGATAAATGGCAGTGTCGGATGCCTTATCTGTGACATCCGTGCAAGCGCTTCCATAAGTGTCCCATACCACTTATAGTCACACGTACACGCATCCCACAGACGTCGACAATGCAATAGAATAAAAGGGACACTGATTGTGCACAAGTACGTATCACTTTCACTTAATCACGAATGCACGAACACTGACGTACTTGCCACAATCATCACTAAAATCTAACACTGGGTAAATGCACGATGTCACTAGGTTATCAATACAATGATATAGGTATGATATGATGCGTGGACAAGTATATAAACATGATGAGGATGTTATGAAACCGCATTCTTTCACTTGCACGATTTATCATGAAACATATGTATATAATTTGGCGAAATGACAAACAGGTAGTAATTAATATGTTCAGTTATCTATCCATAGAATTTTGTTTCAAGCCAATCGGATTTCAGGATCATTAGTTATAACTGTTTCATTTTAAGCGCTCGCGGCTGGAAATCCAATTTCAGAATCAGGAGTCCGTTTCGCAACGCATTTTAACCCCAGTTGGGATCATAATTTAGTGATGCTACAGTTGGATGAATTCTAGGGTTTTCAGTAAGGTTTTCAACGCAACAGACGGATCGTCAATCGCATCTGTACGTTAGGGGTTATAATGTGTTTAATATCAACATGTAAATTCTGATTCTGCTGGGACTGTGATGTGTCCCGATCTTCTAAATTACAGATTAAATATTAAACGGTAACGAAACAGGATGAAATCAATTGTGTTTTCTAGCTAACAGATTTATCTATAATAAACAGCGGAGTTCCGCAACTTACGAGTTAAGGAAATTCTATGGTATCCAATACGAAACAGTAAGCAAAGACTGGAGTCACTCTGGACTGCAGTCCAGAGTCGCACTCCGGTCCGAATATCCTCACAGTTTAAATACAAAAATGTCTGGAAACTGGTATGGAGTTAAAGTTCATCGAGTCGGCTCCAATTTGAGCCCTCGAACGCACCATTCTACTATGTACTTATTTTATGGTGAATTTAACGGTTTTCAGGTGCAACAGAAATACAGTTTTACGGTTAAACTTTGGGGCAGTTGTTTTGGTCATAAACGATCAATTTATCCAACGAAACTTGCACACGTTGTTCATCACAGCAAGGGCCCAAGTAATAAATTAAGTTCCATCAATTTAGAAATGTATTTTCTTTGGGAACACGCACCGAACAGGTACGGCACAAAATCAGTTAAACTTGTAACTCTAATAATTTATGCATTTAACGATTTTAACCTAAGTAAAATAGCATGAAAGCAAGTAAAAACTTGCCTGGAGACGTCTTGGAGCACACGACAGCGGCAACGACGTGAACGCGCGATGAATGACGCGTGCAAGGTTCGCGGTCTTGGCTCGTGCTCGGGCTCTGGGCATATGGTGGCATGGTGCTGGTGGCATGGTGCTGGGCACAAGGTGGCATGGTGCTGGGCACAACGTGGGTACGAGAGAGGGAGAGTTGAGAGAGGCAGTTAGAGAGAGAGAGAGAGAGAGAAATGTGAGTGAGGGGTTGAGAGAACTGTGAGTGAGAGAGAGAGAGTGGGAAAGAGAGAGAGTGAGAGAGTGTGTTTGCAGTGAGAGAGAGGGGGTATAGGGAGAGACAGTGAGAAAGAGAGGGGAGACCTGGAGTGAGGGAGAGAGTGTGGCTGTGATGAGGAGAGAGAGAGACCTCTGAGAGAGATGAGTGAACAGAGTGAGAAATGTGAGGCAGAGGGATCAGAGAGAAAGAGAGAGAGAGACTGTGGGAGTGAGGAAGAAGAAGGTGGCGACGATGAAAACGATGATGATGAGCTGCGTCGACGAGAGCGATGGTGGTCGCTCACGGTGGTGGAGGAGAGCCGGCGGTCGTGGGTTTGGTTGCCGACGAGGTGGTGGTGGTGGTGTCGATGAGACGGAGGCGACGGAGATTGGGGAGTGAGAGGTGAGATGGAGGTGCTCGGGGGACGACGAGGGTGACCATCGGCGATCAGGGTAGGTGCGTTGCAGTGGGGGTGGAGCTCGGGTGCGGTTAGGGGATTCTGGGTTGAGGGGAGCGGGAAAGAGGAGGGTGAGATGATGATGGCGAAGGTGATGATGAAGACACTGCGAGGGAGTAGGATGGTGGTGAGATGCAAGGGGTCGAGCGTCGTGGGGTGTAACGCGCGCGAGCGGAGGCGGAGGCGAGAAGCGCGGGCGACGACGTGGGCGCAACGGCAGGAAACGCGCGCGCAAACTGCGGAGGTACCCGTTGGGGATTTGAGGGAGATGAACAGGAGGAGGCGGGTCGGGTTGGAACGCGAGCGGGTGCTGGGTCGAAGCTGAAGCGGGTGAGGAAGAGTGGGCCGGGCCGGGCCAGGCTGGAAAAAATAAAAAAGAAAAAGAATTTGTTAAGAGAAAGAGGAGCAGGCCGGGCCAAGGAAAAAAAAAAGAATTAATAGAAAAAAAAATGGGAATGGGCTGGAAGAAATCTGTGCTGGGCTTGAGAACAAAATAAAAGGAGAAATAAAAAGAGTGCATGGGCTCAGGTCGGGCCAGTGGGGAAAATTTGAAAAGGGCTATGGGTTTAACAGAAAAATGAACTTAAACAAGGAATGGGAATTGGGGTTCTGTCAAAAGAAACTGGTGTTGGCTAAGGGAAATTTGTTGAAGAAATATAATAGTGTTTGGGTTTAAATTTTTGTTAAGGAAATTGGGTTGGGGCTTAGGGGATATGGAAAAGAATAGTTTGGGTTTAATTAGTTGGGCCGGAAAAATGGGTTGTATAAATGGAAAGAATTAAAATTAATTAACATAAATAAAATTCAAGAATACAAAATACGGATTTGGTATAATAAGAAGCTGGATATTACACCGGAGCTCACCACCACTTCCGACCTCGTCGCCGTTCCCTCTCGCCGCCGAGCACCTAGCCGTCTCCTCCTCTTCCGGCCACCGCCACAGCCCAGTGACACCGCGCCGCCACGAACCACGACGAACTCTTCTCACCTCCCTACTTCCCGCTCTCGCCAACCCCGACGAGAACCCACGTCCCCGTCGCGACCGCCACAGCCCATCAAACCCGAACTGGACCTCGTCGTCGATCTTGCCTCACCGACGTCGACCATTCCTCGACCTCGCCTCCTCTCCCTCCTCCACTTCCCTTCACCCTCCGACGAACCCCGACCTCGCTGCAACAACACGAACCCAACGCTAAGCCCCTGCTCTCGTCACTGCACCGTCTCCACACTGCACCGTCTCCAGAGCTCCGATCCCGTCGACCTCAACCCTCGCCAACATCCTTTTCCTCTCCCTCGGCACTACTTTTCACCACCTCCGACCGCAGACGCCTTGCCCAGAACCCGCAACCATCGCTTTCTCCAAGTCGCCAGTGGCAACCTCCACCGCTGCACAAGGCCAAGCCGATCCCCAGCTCACATACGAGCCCCACTGCATGCCCGCGCCGCCTGAGTAGCAGTTGAGACCTCCACCTCCTCTGGACCTAGCACCGTGCCTAGCTCGTGTGTGCTCATTTCGCGCTTACCATCATCAGGCAAGTTTCGGAACTTGCTTATCATGCTAATTTTATAATCATAATTATTTATCACGCCGAAATTTTACTGACGAAATTTAATATAACGTATCCTAATTGATTGTACTGAACCAAACCCAAATTCGTGTCTAGTATCCCGTAACAAGGTTGTGTATAATTTATAGAATTTTAATCTTGTTTAGTCGGTGATTAAAATGGGCATTTCGGTTGTTACCTAGATGATTAACCTAGGTGTTCGACACAGAACCCTAAAGCGAAAACCCTACTTAAAATAGCGAAATTTATGAGCTTCGAAACCCTTTTAGGATAAAAGATAGCTCATGAGAACTTAAGGGAAAATAATTGTTTCCACCACTATGAATGATACTCCCGCCTATCGGTTACGTCAAATCTGAAAATCACCGCAACCATCACATTGTAAAATTAGAAGTTAATTAAATATAAATCCAATCATGGTGTTCCATGACTTGTATCGAAGCCAACAGAATAATCTATAGTACCCTATAGTTGATGACTAAAATTGAACTAGTTAAGACAGAGAAAACTACGGAGAATTGCGATTCTGGACTGCAGTCCAGAGCGGTAATTCCAGATAAGCTCTGTTTTTAACCTACTTTATTTCCTTATTCAAATACGACAATGTGCGGAACCCTATATCGATATGTAGAAAATTAAGTTAGATTTCTTACTCCACTGGTTTCACTGGGTTCCTGCTCTGTATGCTACTTTTAACACATTTTATAATGTCGACGTGTCTAGCTAAATTCTACAAAGACAGATTTTACACATCAACCTTAACCTGACCATAACTTCCTGTTGATATAAGATATTACTGATCCTCCAATTGCGGTGGAAACCTAACTGATAAACCTAAATATTGTTCAACTATAGAGTCTCCTAATTACGATCCCAACTGGGATTAAAATGTGTTACGAAACGGACTTCTAGTTCTGAAACTGGATTTCCAGCAGTGAACACTTAAATTGAAATGGCCATATCTTAGCGAACCTGAAATGTCACGACCCGAAAGTACGGAACATGACCGGCACTTGAACTACGAACGTCTCGAGGCGTACGTAATCTAAGTAAACCGAAAACCCAGAAATCCAAACCAAGAAAATAGTAGAGTGCAGGAAAAACCAACTTAAAGCAAGTAGTTTCAATAGCATAAGCCGAATTATGCGGTTTTTTAAAAACATCAAAATTTTACTGAAAATTTCGGCAGAGTCTCCTTTGTAAATACTGGCCCCCAAACGGGATACAACATGAATAGTATACGAAATCAACAAAAAGGCATCCCCAAGCGGGAGCTAGCTCTTCGTCAATCGACGGTCACAACCACACAAGCAATATAATATACAACGCCAACGGCGAGGATCAAAACTCAAAAGGAAACTCAAAACCACCAGAAATCCATAGAAATAAAACGCGCGACTCTAAGGTCGAAAGAATAACATCACGGGTCTCTACCTCAAAAAAAATAAATACATGTTTGGTTGATGGAACTTCTAGATACAACAGAGTAATAATATACAAGTTATATAATGGGGGGTATGATACAAGTAAACCCACCTACTAGCCAATCACCCGAAGGAAACTATGCCCGCAAGCCGTAAAGAAACCTGTACGGCAAACCTGTAAGAAACTGGGGCACAACGGGGGTGAGTTGCCAACTCGTGAATAGAAAAACATCTACGCACAGAAATTGCATAAATAACGCAATCCTAGGTCACTGATCATAATATATCCTCAAATATATGAATAACACGTAGCCTATAACAAGGCTAGGGTAAATATCTAACCCGAGTGTAATCTCATGTGCCTGTGTCGGTGCCTCAGGTAGCAATATATCATATGGATGATGTATGAATGCATAAAACAGAATGCATGTACTGAATAAAACTGGTTTCATAAATCAGTGAGATTTCTGTATTTTAAAAGAAATGAGGTACCATATATGAAATCAGCATAAAACAGTGCCCAGCATCGACACAAAACAAGTGTCCAAATATCTCGATATCTCTGTGTCACAATTTATGTACCTCAAGTCTCAATCTCAATGTCTCAATCATAATATCTAGGGCGCCGTCAGTCCAGACCGGCCCCTACCATCCATCTCAAGACCACGACGGTATCCTCCGGATATCCGACGCGTCGGGTAATATCACCGGTAGGTAGTGCTCCCCTGCCAGGCTCACATCGTCATCATCACGCGCTTCTTGTCCCGGGGTACCTTACCGGGTCCACCATGTACCCGAAACGGTTCACCCGTCTCCTCGAATCGGGTCTCGAAATCCATCAGCAAACTCATGGTGGACGACTCATACATCATTGGAAAACCGCACTTTTTATTTTAAAAAGAGAGAAATCAGTTCATATAAGTTTTTGCGGTTTTCCTCCAAATCCAGAAAATCTCATGGAAATCCGAATCCAAAACCTCAATAACACGTAAAATAAGGAATGTATGCAAGTATGTATGTGTGTATGTGTAGTGCAACACTACCCTAGGGTTCGCAACACTAAAGTAATCCAACACACCAATATCCATCCTAAGCATCGTTATTAATCCTAAATAACATATAATAATTGTTGGTGTGTATACGCATCCGTATACACCACCACGGACTGCGGGGGTGCTATACGCCATCCACCCGACTTCTCCCCATAGATATAAATCTACTCACCTGGTCCTCGCTCGCCGGTGCCGACGTCGCCACGCGCTTGCTTGTCGTCTCGAAGTCCACATGGGGTACCTACATATCATAACGCATCGTATTGCATTAAAACCAAATTCGAAATCGAAACGGCATACGAAGATCAAATCGACATGCGTATCACGCATAGGTCAAAACCTATCGCCTACGCAGGCAAGAATAGCCAAACCAACCCTCGATGTCGATGTACAAACGTCAAACCATCGAGAAAAACCCAAACACTCTCATTTGCGCATTCACGAACACTAATTATAATATAAAATAGGTTAAAATTCACAAAAACCCCAAATTCACCTTAAAAGCCATTTTTCCGAAAATCTAGCAAGCAAAAATTACCCGTTTTAGTACAAAACTCGACGTTTAAACAAATCTAGTGGCCATAATACTTATTAAATATCTTAAATAAGTCATAAAAACCATTTCCATAATTTAATCCCAATAAATTTCATTAACCCCAAAATTTTAGTTTACAATATACCCAAATTTTAACAATTTTATAGCAAAAATGCACAAACAACAATTTAGCTTGGATTTCCATGAACTAAAAGCATTAAACCACTCAATATAATATTTATAATGACATGGAACCTTAATTAGAATTTTATCTCACCAAAATATAATTATTTTAAAAACCTAGTTTACAATTTATATAATTATCACAATTTAAATCAATAAATATGCAAACTAGCAACTTAATTTGATTTAGCATAACCTAATATGTCAAATATATCACACAACCATAATCTCACAACCCAAAACCCCAATTTGAATTCAAGCCCCTCTCTTGAATTTCAAATCATGCACTTAGAACTAATTAAAAACCTATTTAAACATATAATTAAGCTAACCTAAGGCAATTAACAACAATTTAAGTGAAATGTTAGAATTATACCTCATGATCAAGAGATCAAACATGAATCTAGCACCAAAATCTTGGCCTCCAAAATGAAAACTTTTCACTAAGAACCATGCTAAAGAAGATGAGGGAAAATGGGTAGGAGTCGGATTTGGATTTTAGCTTGATTTTTGATGGAATTTGGACATTTTTTTTGAGGGGAAATGAGGTGGGGTTTTGGGGAAAAATTCTGGACAGCAAGAAGGAGGGATCTCAGCTGCAAGTAGGGGAAAGAGGAGAGAGAGGGAGGTGGGGAAAATGATATCTAGTCAACCTACTCAAAGTCCACTCTCATTTCTACATTTCCTCTTTTCTTTTCTTTTCTTTTCTTTTGCAAAACAAGTGGGGACAAGAGAGGGGGGCTGCTGAATTCAGCCAAGGGGGAGGGAAAATGGGGGTGTGTGAGTGTGGGTATGGGTGTGGGGTGATGGAAAATGATAAATACTATACCCCAAACATCCATTTACGCTAAAAAAAAAGCCTTTTTTCTTCAATAATTTCTAAACCGTTTTGGCAAATGATTTCGTTCCAAAAACCATATGATAAAATTTTATTTAATGTTTTATGATGCACAAAATTTTTTTCAACTCATTCCAATTTGTAATTTTCCCTAATTAAATGTATTAGTGACGGCTTAAAATAATAATAAAATAATATTTTTTCAGAAAATTTGAAATTTCACCAGCGGCTCAATAAACACCAAATAAGAGCTATTACATAGCTAGAATATGTATATTTAATTTTTATAATAAGATATTTGTATTTTGACTTTTTACAGAAAACCCTCTTATTTTACCGATTTTCCGAAATTTCACCGAAACGATTTTCAAAACGTTACATGAAACCCGATTGATGCGAAACCAATTTTGATGGATAGATAATTAAAAATACTACTTACCCCCTTTACTTTGTTTTGCTTAATGCTGCATGTATGATTTATAATAAATTATGCAAGTGGTAGGACACCAACTGATGATATTTTGTTCATATCACAATTATTGTATTCTCATCATATCATATAGATGTCATTGCATTAGTAACCTAGTGATCGTGTGCATTACCCAGTGTTAGGTATTAGTGTTTTATTGTGGCAAGTACGTTAGTGTTTAAGCATGAATGGATAAGTGAAAGTGACGCGTACTTGTACACAATCAGCGGACCCTATTGATGTATTACATTGTCGACGTCTATAGAACATGTATAAGTGTAACTATAATTGGTATAGGACGATTATGGAAGCATTTATATTGGTGTCATAGGTAAGAAACCAAACACTGTCCATTTGTCTTGGGTATCAGTCGAGACATGCTTGATGGAGATCATGTCTCCAGTTCTCGCGTAGACTTGTCATGGATCGACTGGTATTTGAGTTTATGGCTGGCGTTTGATGTAGACCACGGGGTGTGGGGTAGTTTGAGTGTGAGTTCAACAGAATCTCGGGAGTCCCATTGCCGGCACATACAGCGATTCAGGAAATATATAGGGATATTACTGATTATTAGCGAGCGACTCGGGCCCGTGTTCCCTTGTCCTTGGGTCCTACCCTTGGGTGGGGGATACTCACGAGTGGTTGACTCTCACACTTGGACTGACGATAGGTTTAACGACCTATACAGTGAGACTTAGAAACTGACTGGGTTAGTGATATTGACATGCATTGCTTTCTGATTCAAAATACCTTCCATACTGTTTACTGCTTTTCTGTTTACCTGCTCTATTAGCTACCTGTATTGGCTACTTCATGCTCACGTCATTATTCCATGCTTACTGTTTCATATTCATCATTATTGCACGTGTTCACATTTGTATCTATATATATTTATTGCTATCGTGTCGCTCTGACGACCTGAGTATGCATACTCAGAGTGAGAAGTGGATCTAACTTGGACCAGGACCTGACGTACCTCGAGGACATCGCGGACATCTTGATCAGCGACCCGGAGCTATACTTCCTTGATCTCCATCTGGTTAGTTCTTTTGATTTAGTGACTGCATTTCTCATTACCTGTGTATTGATTACTGATTATCACGTAAAGCTAGAAGCCGAAGTGTGACTACGGCGGGATATTTCCTCGACCGTAGGAGCATGGCTGGCCTTGTCAACCCCTTGTATTTCGTATTTTGGGAAGAGGGGCGTGACATGGTTTTGTTGGTATCAGAGCCAGGTTTTGCTTCGATTGGGATTGCAGTTTCCGTATAGGGTTTGACAAACTAAGACATCCTTCGGTCTAGATTGTAAACTTGTTGTCATTGATCTTGATTCATATAGTATGTTCTGCTATATATTTTGATCCATTCGCTAGAGTTTTGGGTGACTTAGTAGAGTTACGTGATTGTAATTATGAACTGCAGCATAGTTAAAATAATGTACTCTATTTGAGTGACTTGGAGTTCTACATTTGATTTCCACTCACTTGAGTTTCACCCCACCCGATATTCTTTTTTCGTTGCTTATTCTATTTTGTATTCTGATCCTTGTATCTTGTACCTTATGCCGTCCCAAAAATTTGTTGTTCCAGGACCATGTCTTCCAACGACTCTTCTTCGATCTCCACTCCCCAAAATCAGACCGTCGAGATTTTGAATGTACTGCAAGGTTTGAAGGAAGCTCAGGAGCGAACGAACGACCTGTTAGCTGAAGGATTAAGAAGGCAGATGACTCAGGCACCAGCGGAAGCCACCAATCATAAGGGGATCCCTGTTAGACAAGGAAAAGAGGTGAATATGAAGCGCCCACTTATTCCTCAGCAACGGAAGCAGCGGAGGACTCAATGTTGTGGATACTGTAAGAAGCCAGGACACCTTCAGAGAGACTGTCGCAGCGCCAAAGGGCAGTGCCTGATTTGCGGATCCAATGAACATCTTGTCAATGGTTGCCCTCGAAGGAAGGAGCTACAAGGAGGAGATTCGTCCACACTCTCCACTGCTGCTAAATGACTTGGTTATTTCGTTGTTTAAGCTTTGAGGATAGTACGGGCCCAGCGCAGGATTCCACTCGCTTGACGAGAATGCAGCGGTCTAGATATCAAAGAAGAATTATCACCTTTCTGCTTTCAATAAAAATATTGTCACTCTTTTGTAAATATTTCCTTTCGTTTAAAATCTTGTATCTGTTGAACTTTTAGTTGAATGCAATAAAATTCTGAGTTGTTATGTATGTATCGTCCCCTTGCCACTCATTTTCCTTATACTACTTATTACATCAGTATTCTAAATTTTGATATTTCAGTCCTTACCTACCGCATATTTTCCTTTTGCTCCGTATCCTTGGTAATTTTCTTGGTGTGTTCCACTGTCTAATCATGACCCTTTCTTTTCAGGCCATGGCCCATCCTGGAGCAGCGCCGCCTCTAGATGAGGACACACGGTCGTGCGTTTCCTTGGACTGCATGCTGGTAATTTCAGATGACGAGATCAACAGCCCACAGGTTATTTTCGAAAACAGCGATTCCGAGGATGAGGGAGTCGCAGCCCCAGAAGTCGACATGATCAGCGACTCTGACAACGAAGAAGAGGACCCTGAAGAGGACCCGATAGAGGAAGATCCCGAGGAGGACCCGATAGAAGAAAATCCATGAGAGGAAGACCTTGAGGAGAATCCAGTGGAAGGAAATCCCGTGGAAGAAGATCCAGAAGAGGCGAATCACGGGGAAGCATACCACGATGAAGAAGCTCCAGCAGAGGCCGAAGGACCAGAAGAAGAAGATCCCGCAGCAAAAGAACCTCCAGTGGCGATCCCTGCGAGGCGCTATGGAAATGGACGCCCCTTTCTTAGCGCGCGAGCTTACCGTAACCTGCTGAACTTCCACAACCGCGACTGACGTGATTTATCTTTTGTTTCCTCTGGCCAAATAAATCTATGTATAGCTTAGGGCCACCTTTTATCTTTCGAGAATGCTTTGTTTGAAATTTTCTGGAATAATAATAAAGTTTCTGAGTTCGCAAATCTTTTGAGTATTGATCCGCATGATGCATTGACTGTCCCCTCAATACATTCCTTTCCCTTCGGAGATTCATTACTATTCACCCCTGCACCCTGTGCTGACCCGACCCCAGCCTCTTCGACATTCAGATTGAAGTACCGCAACCCGACCCTTTTGAATGGACCATACTCCATTGTAATCCCTATTCCGACTAGCCCCTATACATTTTTTTGTGCTATCTCCTATTGCCATGATTACGTTCAGTGACGTCGTTATTCGAAATTTAGCTTTCAATATTTTGTGTTTATCGAAGAATTGCGTGTTATTAACTACTCCCGTTTTATTCATTTTAAATGCTTTGCTATTTTCCATGTTTTCAATAGCGAACATATATCGCGCATACTATTTTGTTCTATGTTTCTTATTTTCACCATGTGGGTTTTCTCAAGTTATTTTAAAATTGTTTGATCGATATATTTATTCTAAAATGCTTTGGCCTATTGGCAAACCCTTCACTATTGGTTGTTATTGCTATTTTATCCTCTTGTACGTATAGTTTATCCTTATAGATGGTTCTGCCTTGTGCTTACTTAGACCTATCCTTTTAGTTGCGTTATTCCTTATACATATATAAACCTTCGATTTTTATCTAGCTGTTTTTTTAGTAAATCACTATATGTTAGTGTTCGATATTGTAGCTTTTCGCATACTATTTTATAGCTTATCGTTTATTTTAAATTTGAAGGACGAAATTTAAAATAAACGTGGTATGATGTAATACCCAGTTCTTTTGTACAACAATATCCGTATTTTTGTTACTTATAAAATTTATTTATTTTTATAATTATTATTTTTATTATTTTTTTTAAAAACCCTAACCCTAATTTAATCTAATTCCTTTTATTTTTCCCTAAACAATTCCCCAAACCCTATTATCTATTTTTCCCTTTTTATTTCCCTTTCTCTTTTTTCATTTCTCCTGATCCCACACCCCAACTCCCCTTTTTATTTTTCCTTCTCATCCCAAGCCGAGCCCGGCCCATCTTCCCTTACCCGACCCGCTTCTTCTTCCCCACTCCTCTTTTCCCGCTTCTTCCTTCTTCCCCCCCCCCACGTCTCCGCGCCCACGATCCTCTCCACGACCGCGACTCTCGCGCGCTAGCGCGCGTTCCCTCCCACGACCTCGCCTCTTCCCCACTAAGCCAAGCCATCTCCTCCAACTCCCATCACCTCACTTCACTTCTTCACCGCACCCACTTCTTCACCGAGCAGCCCCTGTCGCCATCACCGCCGGTGATCAACTCGCTCCCCTCTCCAAAGTCCCGAGCTCCCCCTCACCTACACACCGGAGCTCAGTGCTAGCCACCACTTCCGACCTCGTCGCCGTTCCCTCTCGCCCCCGTGCACCTCGCCGTCTCCTCCTCTTCCGGCCACCGCCACAACCCAGTGACACAGCTCCGCCACCAACCACAACGAACTCTTCTCACCTCCCTACTTCCCGCTCTCGCCAACCCCGACGAGAACCCATGACCCCGTCGCGACCGCCACAGCCCATCAAACCCGAACTGGACCTCGTCGCCGATCTTTCCTCACCGACGTTGACCATTCCTCGACCTCGCCTCCTCTCCCTCCTCCACTTCCCTTCACCCTCCGACGAACCCCGACCTCGCTGCAACAACACGAACCTAACGCCAAGCCCCTGCTCTCGTCATTGCACCATCTCCGGAGCTCCGATCCCGTCGGCCTCAACCCTCGCCAACATCCTTTTCCTCTTCCTCAGCACCACTTGTCACCACCTCCGGCCGCAGACGCCTCACCCAGCAACCCGCAACCATCGCTTCCTCCAAGTCGGCAGTGGCAACCTCCACCGCTGCACAAGGCCAAGCCGATCCCCAGCTCACATATGAGCCCCACTGCACGCCCGCGCCGCCTGAGTAGCAGTTGAGACCTCCACCTCCTCTGGACCGAACACCGTGCCTAGCCCGTGTGTGTTCATATCATGCTTACCATCATCAGGCAAGTTTTGAAACTTGCTTATCATGCTAATTTTATAATCATAATTATTTATCACGCCGAAATTTTACTGACGAACTTTAATATAACGTATCCTAATTGATTGTACTGAACCAAACCCAAATTCGTGTCTAGTATCCCGTAGCAAGGTTGTGTATAATTTATAGAATTTTAATCTTGTTTAGTCGGTGATTAAAATAGGCATTTCGGTTGTTACCTAGATGATTAACCTAGGTGCTCGACACAGAACCCTAAAGCGAAAACCCTACTTAAAATAGCGAAATTTACGAGCTTCGAAACCCTTTTAGGATAACAGATAGCTCATGAGAACTTAAGGGAAAATAAGTGTTTCCACCACTATGAATGATACTCCCGCCTATCGGTTACGTCAAATCTGAAAATCACCGCAACCATCACATTGTAAAATTAGTAGTTAATTAAATATAAATCCAATCATGGTGTTCCATGGCTTGTATCGAAGCAAACAGAATATGCTATAGTACCCTATAGTTGATGTCTAAAATTGAACTAGTCACGACAGAGAAAACTGCGGAGAATTACGATTCTGGACTGCAGTCCAGAGCGGTAATTCCAGATAAGCTCTGTTTTTAACCTACTGTATTTCCTTATTCAAATACGACAATGTGCGGAACCCTATATCGATATGTAGAAAATTAAGTTAGATTTCTTACTCCACTGGTTTCACTGGGTTCCTGCTCTGTATGCTACTTTTAACACATTTTATAATGTCGACGTGTCTAGCTAAATTCTTCAAAGACAGATTTTACACATCAACCTTAACCTGACCATAACTTCCTGTTGATATAAGATATTACTGATCCTCCAATTGCGGTGGAAACCTAACTGATAAACCTAAATATTGTTCAACTATAGAGTCTCCTAATTACGATCCCAACTGGGATTAAAATGTGTTACGAAACGGACTTCTAGTTCTGAAACTGGATTTCCAGCAGTGAACACTTAAATTGAAATGGTCATATCTAGCGAACCTGAAACCCGATTGACGCGAAACCAATTTTGATGGATAGATAATTAAACATACTGCTTACCCACTTTACATTGTTTCACTTAATGCTGCATTTATGATTTATAATTAATTATGCAAGTGGTAGGACACAAACTGATGATATTTTGTTCATATCACAATTATTGTATTCTCATCATATCATATAGATGTCATTGCATTGGTAACCCAGTGATCGTGTACATTACCCAATGTTAGGTATTAGTGTTTGATTATGGCAAGTACGTTAGTGTTTAAGCATGAATGGATAAGTGAAAGTGACGCGTACTTGTACACAATCAGCGGACCCTATTGATGTATTGCATTGTCGACGTATATGGGATATGTATAAGTGTAACTATAATTGGTATGGGACGATTATGGAAGCACTTATATTGGTGTCATAGGTAAGGCACCAAACACTGTCCATTTGTCTTGGGTATCAGTCGAGACATGCTTGATGGAGATCCTGTCTCCAGTTCTCGCGTAGACTTGTCATGGACCGACTGGTTTTGAGTTTATGGCTGGCGTTTGATGTAGACCACGGGGTGTGGGGTAGTTTGAGTGTGAATTTAACAGAATCTCGGGAGTCCCATTGCCGGCACATACAGCGATTCTGGAAATATACGGGGATATTACTGATTATTAGCGAGCGACTAGGGCCTGTGTTCCCTTGTCCTTGGGTCCTACCCTTGGATAGGGGATACTCACGAGTGGTTGACTCTCACACTTGGACTGACGATAGGTTTAGCGACCTGTACAGTGAGACTTAAAGACTGACAGGGTTAGTTCATTGATATGCATTGCTTACTGATTCAACATACCTGCCATACTGTTTACTGCTTTACTGTTTACCTGCTCTATTAGCTACCTGTATTGGCTACTTCATTCTCACTGTTAGTTGTATGTATGCCCTAGAGGCCAGTATTGTACAGATGATGTATATTATATTGGATGCTTGGACATATATAGAGAGGACTTTCTTGCTCGATATGATAGTATGCTATCTGGTTGCCCTTTATCTTAACATGTATACTTGTCTCTTTATACTGTCTTATAGATACATGTTGATAAAGCCCTTAGGATGTGTACTTGACTACCTGGACTGTGATGCAGATCATACTAGTGGGGCCATGGTTGTCCCTAAGTACATCCTTTAATGTTCTTAGTCATGGGTGTATCGAGACAGGGCATCGATATACCAGAGTAGACTAGCGTATACGCTTCTCGACCCATGAGATGGGCGATGGATGATCCCATATCCATTGGTGTTTGACATCAGAGATGGTATACGGGTGCTCAGTGGAGACTGGGTACACTGGACGGACTCGCCGAGAACTCCCAGATGGTATTATACCTCACGTCAGATGGCAGTTCTCTGGTGACACTTGTGCAGGTTAGTCTGTAGACCCGAGATCGTCATAGAGTCTTGTGTGATTCCCACTGTGCTTTGATTTCCACCTTACCACGTCCATGAGGGCATGCAAAACGGTGGTTTTTGGGTACAGTCCCGAGTCACATGGAGGCAATGAGCGATAGGAGGGGTTTCGTCTCTCCCGGTATTGGGGGTTAATGTTGCGCTGTGCTCGATTGGCTATAACAGGGAAGTCCCTGGCCAGGGCTGATTTAGAGATTTGCTGGTAAGTGTTACCAGTAGTTTCTCGACCCGTTATGAGCCTCACATCGGCACGACTTATCGGTTATTGGGGTCTGACGTTTACCACCCCTAGACTTGATATGTGACATATCAGACGAGGAGACCGGACTGTACGGGAAGTGTTACCGGCAGGCTTTTACAGGAGTTGGAGCGGCTTGCTTGCTGATCTTCTGATCGCTCAATACCCGGGTAGTCGTTACGTCCAGCTAGTACCGCTGACGGCTTGTGGGTGCATGATGTGATCATCACCTACTGCCGGCGTATTGACGAGTCTTTAGAGTCCTACACAGAGGTTTTACTGGCTCAGGCAAAACGAAATAGGAGCACGTATGTGATATGTGCGAGACCGAGAATAAATGCGTGTATGTGATACCGTATTTTATTCTCGCGACTTTTTGTATCGGTCGGTTATATATGATATGACCGGGTTATCGAATCAAGTGTTGATTCGATAAGTCGATACAATGGATGTTAGCCGGTTATATGAGATATGACCGGATTATTAAGTCAAGTGTTGATTTAATAATTAAGTGTATAATTGTATATTAGATATACTAATTTACATTTGCTAACACTTGTTCACTTTAGGGTTTTTCTCATATGCACACTTGAATATATATATATATATATATATGTGTGTGTGTGTGTGTGTGTGTGTGTGTGTGTGTGTTTGATATATATATTAAAAGTGTTTTCTTTTGTATCATGGTTGATGATACACTAAACATGGGTGTGTAAGACATACACCATACTATATTAGATGGTGGTTAATATTTATTTAAGGTAATTACAAATTAGTGGTACTTAGGTCATAAGCATGAAGCTTGTAGAAGCTTGTGGATGCTTTGACAAAGTCCACTAAATTTGTTTTACTTTAGATTTTTATTAACCTAACCATTCTCAATTAGCTATGGTTATGGCTCTATAAGAGTTAGTATATGATACTCACTCACCATGGTTAGCATTCTCACTTGATTATTATCCTCACCTTTTTCTTTTGTTTTTCTTCTTCATTGTGAAAAAGAAAAAGCTTGCTAGGGTTTGATCCAAAGTGAGAAAGATTGTGAGAAACAAAATTCTAAAGAGAACCCACTTCCTATTTCTCCATCCTCTACTAGACTAGCACTATAGTTTAGGGTGTTTACTTCACTAATTCTCTAGTTAGTGAAGTAGGAGCTTGAGTCGGAATTCCCTCGACGTAGATCATCTTCGGCCTCGGAGACTTCAAGCAAGGTCGCATCCTTCGCGTCGTGAAGCCATGCAAGAGCCCGAGAGAACCTTGATCGCAGCGAAGGGACTTCAACAAGGTGCAAATGAAGTGAAGGACCGATCTACAAAGGTTGTATTTCGTATTCCCTTTAGAGTAAAGTTGTTTACTTGCTATATGATTCGCCTAATCTCCAGTATACGATCTTGCTTAGGGTTGTTCGGCATATAAAAATTTAATTTTGCCATGGTCGATGCCTTGTAGAGCCTTGTTAGTGTGCCTAGTAACCCTACAGTGGTATCAGAGCCTAGCTAGAACATTAGGCGATGTGTTAACGAAGTTAAAACCCCGATCGAACCCGAATACGTCAAAATGAACCCCTCTCTGTACATTTTTTAAAATCTGTGTTTTTTCTGAATTAAAAATACCTAAAAAAATCAGCAGAGAATTCTAAGGGTTACCACAAAATACGAGCCCCTAATTCCGTACAGGCGCAGCGGAACCGCGGTCCCAACCCACTTCTGGCGGCGGTTCCGCGGCCGTATAAGTGAATTGTGAGCAGTGTTTTGTGCAGTAACCCCCGTAGCTATTCCTATATATTTCTGGGTATTTTAAATCTGACTCAAGTGTTGAGTATTTTAGGATTTATTTTGTAATCGTCGATTTGATCGGAGAACTTAATTTTGTTATGTTATTCCGGATAATTTAGAAAGTACTAAAATGTTCGAACGGATATCATTAACTCATTATTTCCCGGCACGAAAAATATTCAAGTGTTAAATTTTTCTCGGGTTTAAATCTTTCGGCAAAACGTGCATGTGATGCGATGGACTCTCTAGAAGACAACAAACCTTAACTCGATTATGTGACCGTCTTGAACTGCCTTTTGAACCTTAGGGTTTGGGGCAGTACGGCGTGCCACATGTGAGGCGTTGGCTTGACCCTTCTACGGCTGGACCGTTGCTACTGTGACGTATTCTGGAATTTTTGAACTCCGCTCAAGTGTTGAGCTATTATGGAAATCTTGGGTATTTGATTATTCGATCGGAAAGTTTAATACTATCTATTTATCTGGAATGTGATACAATATCTGGAATTCATACAGTTAGGCATGAAATGCGAAATATGTGATATTTCGGATTTACGATGTCTAAAGAGATTGTGGATTCCAAATGTTATAGTTTTACACTTTCTTTTCTGCGACCGTAGGTGTAATATGTGATATCGCCGGTTTCGTTGCTATATGTCAACGACAATTGGGATGCGCATATTTACTTACGTTGATGACATGTGATGTTCTGTGTTGCTGGATATGTTATATTGGATCGTCGCGTTCTGAATAGCCGGGGGGGTTTTATGTGAGATGAGAGTTTTTATTTTCATTCATGTAAAATTAAATGTATGTAATATTCTTTTATTGGGGCACTTCCGGGATGAGGTTGATGTCACCATTTGTATATTATTTACTTTTCCGCACTAGGATCGACCCAAGGAGGAGAGCACAAGTAACCGGGTTCTAGAGTCCAGTGGGAGACTAACTCGAGGAGTCGAGTCCGGGTCTCCTAACTCTAGAATTGGTAGGGTTGCTTACCGCTCTCGTAGGGGTCTAGGGGTGTGGGTTTGGCTATTCGTCGCGACCGTGGAATTCGTGTTTTATAGAGGCTCAAAATAAAACACGGACGTCCTACTATATCCAATTTTTCATATGTTTCTTCTGCTGCGATATCTGTGATGTGATCATTTGATGTGCTGTGATAAATACTGTATATAGTATATATGATATATTATATAGACGTTACTTATGTTTTACACCTGCGCTAGCCCTGCCCTGCTCTGCCGTTAGTTACCTAACCTAACGGTACACGAGGGGACATCGAGGCGAATGCTGATGGCATAAGTGTACGTCGTATTTATCTGTGATGTTTAGGTGACTTAAATGATGGGACTTCATTAATGTGATTAATGAAAGAAAAGAAACCTAAAAGATGTTGTAGAATCAAATTTTCAAATAAAAGGGTAGCTATAGTTTTGCTTTGCATAGCGGTATATATGATATACCCTGCACCTTATTCGATGGGGAAAGAGCTGAGATCCCTTCACCGGGAGTGACCTCTTTAGCAAAACTGGCAGATGTTACAATACTCGGTTTGACTTTTGACTGCTTTTGGAGTTTTGCTTTGCATAGCGATATATATGATATATCCTGCACCTTATTCGATGAGGAAAGAGCCGAGATCCCTACACCGGGAGTGACCTCTTTAGCAAAACTAATGAAAACCTCAAAATCACTCCATTTCAAAATTCACATGATTCTACAACGATATCAAGTTCATTACGCAATAGGTTTTCAGAAAAACCTGTCGTAGCCCTCCGTCATTTCAGATAAGTCCTACTTAGTATTCGTGCTACGTTTGTTGGCCTCTGTCAAGGCGTAGTGTGCGGTAGCTAACTAGTATTTATCTGCTTATGCATATGATGCAGATTGGATTAGGGTAGTCGTACGACCTTGTTGACCTCCGTCAAGGGTTGTGCGGGTGGGTTTGATTCAATCAAGAAATGACGGGTTGAACTTGACTTGCACCCTATGGTTTGTTGACCTCCGTCAAGGTCATGGGATGCTTGGGGCAAAATATTATCGGGAATTTCAAGTGTTGAAATTTGCAATGAGATTGCATACCTTCTATGAGATAGTTGGATCCCGATACCCACTGCGAGTAATTGTTACTCCTGGGAGAGTTTTACACAGGACAATTAGCCGATCAAGTAGGTGTCTAGAAAGGTGTCAGCGGGGTTACGCCTCTGGGAAAACAAGGTTTACCTTAATTAGGTCCGTGCGAAAGCACGGGGAACCTCCCTCAAAGTACCGACACTGGCCTGGCTGAAAGATTGGCGAAGTTGTAAGGTGTAATTAATCCCGGCTAGTCTTTCCTTTTAGGGTTTGAAGGAAGATTTGATAAAAACAGTGGGAGCCATCCTGATTAGATAAAATAATAACCAATCTGATCTTGCAAGAGCATACGCTAAAAATTTTTCTTCTCTCTCTCTCCAGGTAGCGACCATATCATGCCTTAATCAAGATAATAATATGGATGTATTGACCGAACCTGCATGTTATACTGTGCTGGGGAGCGTTGGTTCCGTTCTTTCTTATAAGAGTTATAGGACTGAACAGGATATAAGGGAATACCAGGATTCCCATGCCAACCGAATGAAGAAAGTACATGTTGATGCATTTTCTTCGGGTGTGTTCGTTACGGAGAACTGTTTCTCCATTTGCTCTACGTCGTGGGTATTAGATACCTGGTCAGGATCCCATATATGTAATCAGTTACATGGGCTTAGGGAAGGTAGAGAACTTGGAGAAGGTGATAAAGACATAAGGGTTGGAAATGGTGCAATTGTTGCAGCTAAAACCGTCGGGAAATATCACCTTGTATTGCCAACTGGTAATACATTGGTTCTGAACGAATGCTATTACATGCCGAACCTGATATGCAACATTATATCGGTTTCTTTACTAAGTAAAGAGGGATATAATTTTATATTATAGGATAATGTTATGAACATTTTCCTTAACCAAAAGTTGGTTGGATCAGGCTTGTTGTGCAATGGCATTTATGTTCTAAATCAATCAACAGTTCTGAGCATAACAAACACACACAAGAGGAAGAGTTCAGAACTGAACGAATCCTTCTTGTGGCACTGTAGACTGGGTCATATCAATGCGACACGACTAGCTAAGTTGCATAAAGATGGATATTTAAATCCGTTTAAATTTTCATCTTATGATACTTGCCAATCATGTCTCAAAGGCAAGATGACCAAAACTCCGTTTACGGGACACGGAGAAAGAGTTACCGAACTCTTGGGACTGATACATAGTGATGTATGCGGTCCCATGTCTACACATGCCAGGGATGGTTCTTCGTACTTCATTACATTCACTGACGATCTCTCTAGATTCAGATATGTGTTCCTGATGAAACACAAATCAGAAGTTTTTGAGAAATTTAGAGAATATAAACAAGAAGTCGAGAACCAAACCGGGAAAAGTATTAAAATCCTTTGATCTGATCGAGGAGGTGAATACTTGAGCAATGAATTCCTGGACTTCCTAAAAGAGAATGGGATTCTCTCTCAGCTAACTCCTCCATATACACCACAGCACAACGGTGTATCGGAACGGAGGAACCACACCCTATTAGATATGGTGCGCTCTATGATGAGTATAGCTGAGTTACCTATTTCCTTCTGGGGATTTGCACTGGAGACAGCAGCATACCTACTGAATAGGGTTCCTACCAAATCCATGCCTACCACCCCATATGAGATATGGGAGGGGAAGAGACCATATCTTAATTTTATTAAGATATGGGGTTGCCCGGCCTATGTCAAAAGACAAAAACCGGACAAACTCGAGGCAAGGTCTGTTTTGTGTAAGTTTATTGGATATCCCGAGCATTCGCGAGGGTATATCTTGTACCACAGTGAGGAACAAAGGGTGTTTGTTGCTCAACATGCCACCTTTTTAGAAAAGGAATTTCTTGCAAAAGAGATTAGTGGCTCTGAGGTAGAACTGGAAGAGGTTCCAGCTTTACAAACCACAACAGAAGATTTAGTAGAACCAGAGGATTCGGTAGTTCCCAATGAACCCCAGCCACTCCGCCGATCTTAGTAGGGTTCCTCACCCACCTGAGAGATACTACGGTTTTCTCATGGATGGTGGGAGCGAGGATTGCATCATGGTTGATGATGACCCAACTAGCTTCGAGCAGGCCATCACGAGTGAGGACTCAGTGAAATGGCTGGATGTAATGCGGTCCGAGATGGAATCCATGTACACCAACAAAGTATGGACTTTGGAAGATGCTCCTGAAGGGGTAAAACCCATTGGGAGCAAGTAGATCTTTAAGAAAAAACTTGGTGTAGATGGGAAAGTGGAGACTTTCAAAGCAAGACTTATTGCAAAGGATTTTCGTCAAAAACCAGGTGTGGACTATGACGAAACCTTTTCTCCAGTGGCTATGCTTAAATCCATCCGGATCATGCTTGCCATCGCTGCATATCATGACTACGAAATATGGCAAATGGATGTTAAGATCGCCTTTCTAAACGGTGATTTAGAAGAGTGCGTGTACATGACTCAGCCAGAGGGCTTCGTAGATAGTGGGAGCAGCGGGAAGGTGTGCAAGCTGCTTAAATCCATTTATGGATTAAAGCAAGCATCGCGGAGTTGGAACATCTTCTTTGACGTCGTTATCAAAGAGTTTGATTTCGTCAAAAACGTAGATGAACCTTGTATCTACAAGAAGGTAGCAGAGAGTAAGGTTGTCTTCCTCGTATTGTACGTGAACGACATACTCTTGATAGGAAATGACGTTCCTATGCTGCAATCGGTCAAGCTCTTCTTATCACAAAGATTCTCAATGAAAGATCTTGGTGATGCCTCCTGCATATTGGGAATTATGATCTATAGAGATAGATCTAAAAGGATATTGGGATTGTCCCAATCCAGGTACATTGACACCATACTAAAGAGGTTTAGTATGGAAGAGTCCAAACGTGGGTTTTTACCCACGATCTCAGGGCTCACTCTCTCCAAAGAGATGTCTCCCAAGACTGATTTGGAGAGAGCTCACAAGCAAGGGATACCCTATGCTTCGGCAGTAGGCTCTATCATGTACGCGATGCTATGTACCAGACCCGATGTAGCATACTCACTAAGTGTAGTGAGTAGGTATCAAGCTGATCCTGGAGAGAGTCACTGGACAGCTGTGAAAAGCATTCTCAAGTACTTACGAAGGACTAAAGAAATGCTCTTGGTGTATGGTAACGGAGAACTCCAAGTGGAGTCCTTTACCGATTCGAGCTTCCAGAGTGATAAGGACGACTCTAAGTCGCACTCGGGATTTGTCTTTACCCTTTACGGAGGGGCGGTTAGCTGGAAGAGTTCCAAGCAGGAAACCGTGGCAGACTCGATGATGGAGGCTGAATACATCGCTGCCAACGATGCTGCGAAAAAGAGGCTGTCTGGATCAAGAAGTCCATTACTGAACTTGGAGTGGTTCCATCCATTGAGCATCCAATACCTATGTATTGTGATAACAATGGAGCGGTGGCTTTGGCCAAGGAACCCAGGTCCCATCAGTGATCTAGGCATATTCTGAGGCGGTATCACCTGATCCGGGAGATAGTTGATCGCCGGGAGATCGAGGTCAGGAGGGTTAACATGAAGAACAATACAGCGGATACACTCACGAAGGCCATTCCCCAGATACAGTTTGAGAGACTCTTCGGGATGCTAGGTATGCGATACTACAGCAGCTGGCCCTAGTGCAAGTGGGAGATTGTTAGTTGTATGTATGCCCTAGAGGCCAGTATTGTACAGATGATGTATATTATATTGGATGCTTGGACATATATAGAGAGGACTTTCTTGCTCGATATGATAGTATGCTATCTGATGTCCCTTTATCTTAACATGTATACTTGTCTCTTTATACTGTCTTATAGATACATGTTGATAAAGCCCTTAGGATGTGTACTTGACTACCTGGACTGTGATGCAGATCATACTAGTGGGGCCATGGTAGTCCATAAGTACATCCTTTAATGTTCCTAGTCGTGGGTGTATCGAGACAGGGTATCGATATACCAGAGTAGACTAGCATATACGCTTCTCGACCCATGAGATGGGCGATGGATGATCCCATATCCATTGGTGTTTGACATCAGAGATGGTATACGGGTGCTCAGTGGAGACTGGGTACACTGGACGGACTCGCCGAGAACTCCCAGATGGTATTATACCTCACGTCAGATGGCAGTTCTTTGCTGACACTTGTGCAGGTTAGTCTGTAGACCCGAGATCGTCATAAAGTCTTGTGTAATTCCCACTGTGCTTTGATTTCCACCTTACCACATCCATGAGGGCGTGCAAAATGGTGGTTTTTGGGTACAGTCCCGAGTCACAGGGAGGCAATGAGCGAGAGGAGGGGTTTCGTCTCTCCCGGTATTGGGGGTTGATGTTGCGCTGTGCTCGATTGGCTATAACAGGGAAGTCCCTGGCCAAGGCTGATTTAGAGATTTGCTGGTAAATGTTACCAGTAGTTTCTCGACCCGTTATGAGCCTCACATCGGCACGACTTATCGGTTATTGGGGTCTGACGTTTACCACCCCTAGACTTGATATGCGACATAACAGACGAGGAGACCAGACTGTACGGGAAGTGTTACCGGCAGGCTTTTACAGGAGTTGGAGCGGGCTTGCTTGCTGATCTTCTGATCGCTCAATACCCGGGTAGTCGTTACGTACAGCTAGTACCGCTGACGGCTTGTGGGTGCGTGTTGTGATCATCACCTACTGCCGGCGTATTGACGAGTCTTTAGAGTCCTACACAGAGGTTTTACTGGCTCAGGCAAAACGAAATAGGAGCACGCATGTGATATGTGCGAGACCGAGAATAAATGCGTGTATATGATACCGTATTCTATTCTCGCGACTTTTTGCATCGGTCGGTTATATATGATATGACCGGGTTATCGAATCAAGTGTTGATTCGATAAGTCGATACAATGGATGTTAGCCGGTTATATGAGATATGACCGGATTATTAAGTCAAGTGTTGATTTAATAATTAAGTGTATAATTGTATATTAGATATACTAATTTATATTTGCTAACACTTGTTCACTTTAGGGTTTTTCTCATATGCACACTTGAATATATATATATATATGTGATATATATATTAAAAGTGTTTTCTTTTGTATCATGGTTGATGATACACTAAACATGGGTGTGTAAGACATACACCATACTATATTAGATGGTGGTTAATATTTATTTAAGGTAATTACAAATTAGTGGTGCTTAGGTCATAAGCATGAAGCTTGTAGAAGCTTGTGGATGCTTTGACAAAGTCCACTAAATTTGTTTTACTTTAGATTTTTATTAACCTAACCATTCTCAATTAGCTATGGTTATGGCTCTACAAGAGTTAGTATATGATACTCACTCACCATGGTTAGCCTTCTCACTTGATTATTATCCTCATCTTTTTCTTTTGTTCTTCTTCTTCATTGTGAAAAAGAAAAAGCTTGCTAGGGTTTGATCCAAAGTGAGAAAAATTATGAGAAACAAAATTCTAAAGAGAACCCACTTCCTATTTCTCCATCCTCTACTAGACTAGCACTTTAGTTTAGGGTGTTTACTTCACTAATTCTCTAGTTAGTGAAGTAGGAGCTTGAGTCGGAATTCCCTCGACGTAGATCATCTTCGGCCTCGGAGACTTCAAGCAAGGTCGCATCCTTCGCGTCGTGAAGCCCTGCAAGAGCCCGGGAGAACCTTGATCGCAGCGAAGGGACTTTAACAAGGAGCAAATGAAGTGAAGGACCGATCTACAAAGGTTGTATTTCGTATTCCCTTTAGAGTAAAGTTGTTTACTTGCTATATGATTCGCCTAATCTCTAGTATACAATCTTGCTTAGGGTTGTTCGGCACATTAAAATTTAATTTTGGCATGGTCGATGCCTTGTAGAGCCTTGTTAGTGTGCCTAGTAACCCTACACTCACGTCATTATTCCATGCTTACTGTTTCATATTCATCATTATTGCACGTGTTCACATTTGTATCTATATATATATATATATATATATATATATATATTGCTATCGTGTCCTCTGACGACCTGAGTATGCTTGCTCAGAGTGAGAAGTGGATCTAGCTTGGACCAGGACCTGACGTACCTCGAGGACATCGCGGACATCTTGATCAGCGACCCAGAGCTATACTTCCTTGATCTCCATCTGGTTAGTTCTTTTGATTTAGTGACTGCATTTCTCATTACCTGTGCATTGATTACTGATTACCACGTAAAGCTAGAAGCCGAAGTGTGACTACGGCGGGATATTTCCTCGACCGTAGGAGCATGGCTGGCCTTTTCAACCCCTCGTATTCCGTATTTTGGGAACCGGGGCGTGACAAGAATCAAGTCAATATATAACTCTTTCTCCAACGTGGTCCCAAGGTCCGCGAGCTCTTCAATATAGTTAATCATCTTAAGTACATGGTCCCCTACAGATAACCGGATAGCCAACCTCGCCTGAAACAATTTCTTCGAGATCTCATATCTTGCGATACGAGATTGCTCTCCATATAAATCTTTGGTATGGAAGAAGATGGAAGCTAAGTCCATCTTCTCGTGCCGCCTCTGGTGTTCATTATCCATTGAGGCCAACACGAGGCACTTGGGTCTCGCACTGTCTATTTCCCATGTCTTATGGATTTCAACATCCACGTGTTAGGTTACTGCAGCGCCCTGACCATCAAACCGTGGCCAAATGCGGAACAAAAATTTACAAAACTGGCGCTACCACAACCTGATGCCCGGTTCCTCCCTAAACCCTATACTAGAAAGCATATAAAGAGGAGTTAGATGGTTATACCGATTGAACCAAGTCGTTCGGGTCTTCAACCATCATCCCAAGCTCTTAGTGGTCGCGGATCGAATTTGGTTGCCGGTCTTCCTCCATCTACGATGATCCACCCGAGGGAAACGGCGCAAGCTCCAGCCTCACCTAGCGAGGCAACCGACGCTCCAAGGTTGCTAGCAATGGAGAGTGGAGGTGTAGGAATATCTCACTATAATTTTTCTCTCATCACAAATGCTCAAAGAGCAACTCAAGAAGATGAAGAGGAGGTGAGGAAACATGTGCCATGAGCAACACAAGAATGTGGCTAAGTCTTTCCAAATGAGAATGAGAATGAGAATGATGAAGTGAAGAGTGCAAGTCAAGAAAAACAAGTAGAGAAAACTTAGCCTGGCCTCTAGAGAATGGTGGCTGCCTCTTTTTCTCAATCATGCACCAAAATATCTCTTTTCATTTTACAATAAACAAATGCAAACCATACCTCTCTACATGCCATCACCCATGCTCATGCCAACTCACCCTCCACCTCATTTCCATAATTGATTTTCTAAAATGAAAATCAATTAATGAGGTGGCCATCTTCTAGAAGCTAATCCGTATAAATACGGAATGCAACCCGGTACACGTATCGAAATACATATACGCGTATTCGTACCAAAATACGAATAGCCAAGAGAGAAAATGAATAGTGAACTATAATACTAGAATACATATATATAAATACATATATAAATTATTAAATCAAAACCTGATTTAATAATCCGGCTTAATCCTAAGCCGCTAGTATTATCAACCGTCCAATTAAATTCTGTGCAACCTGTACACATATTTAATCGGACACATGTATGTACCAACATATGTCATCTACACCATATCTCCTGAACTGTGAAAACCCTCTGTGCGGGACTCTAAAGAATCGTCAAAACGCTAGCAGTGGGTTTAACCACAAGCACGTCAGCGGCACTAGCTGTACGTAACGGCTACCTAGGTATTGAGCGAAAGGAAGTCCGACGAGCAAACTCATCCAAACCCCTACTGAGCCTGACAGTGACAGTATCCGTACAGTCCGGTCTGTTCTTCTAAGAGTATCGCATATCGAGTCTAGGGGGTGGATAAAATCAGACCCCTAATAACGCGACATTTAGTGTCGGTATGAAACCCATCACCACTTGAGAAACTATCAATCCTAGATCGGTAATTCTCGTCCACCCCGGCCGAGGATTTCTGGTGATGGCCACCCGTGCACAACGCGACATCAACCCCCAATACTGGGAGAGACGAATCCCCGACGATCCGCTCACTGCCTCCATGTGGCTCGGGACTGTACCCAACTAAAACCTATTTGCACGACTCCTTTGAGCCATGGTAGGGTAGTAATCAAAGCACAGTGGGAACTCACACGAGAAAAATGACGATCTCAGGTCCACAGACTAACCTGTACACATGTCACCTGGGAACTGCTATCTGACAATAGATATAATACCAACTAGCAGGTTCCCGGCGAGTCCGTCCAGTGTACTCATAACCCAATGAGCACCTGTATACTATCTTAGGTGAATAAAATAACACAAATGGCTTGTGAGACCTAGCCACCGCCCCTCGTTGGGGTCTTGATCAGTGCACACTAGTCTACTCTGGAGTATCGATGCCCAGTTTCGAAACTCCCACGACTAGGAACATTTAAGGATTTGCTTATAGACCACCCAGCTCCTACGTATATGATCGCCATCATAATGCTGGTAGTCAAGCATAAATCCTATGGGCTCTATCAACATGTAATAGTGATCTGTAATACCACATAAAGTATGTATATGATGATAAAGACAAATCAGATAGCATACTATCATCTCGCGTAAGACTGTTCTACCAGTATAAGTGCTCCCTCAATCATCACAATCGCGTGCCTACGATTCAATAATTGACTTGAGGGCACTATAGCCAACAATCTCCCACTTGCACTTAAGGCTAACTATTGCGATATAGCATACTCACAGCCCGTGTGATACCGAACACCCTACTCCTCTACTAATCAGTCTCACAAAGCTCATTTATGAAACTATTGTGTTCAAGAAATAGCCTCAATGAGTGGATCCGCTCCAATGTTTCTTTCTATAGCTCTCTATATCTCAACTTCGCAGAGAAGGCCATCTCCCGAAATGAGCAATACCTTTCTTAGAATATGTCTGGATATCTGATGGGAACCAGTTCACAAATGAACTCCAAATCCAGCAAACTTCTTAGACTGTATCTTCCACTGAATTTAATCAGTATCATGCGCCATGCCTGTCTCAGTATCCTCTTGGACCACCCATCCAACATACTGCCCCTCAGAAGAGGGAAAACTATAACTCTGACAGTCACTCTGTCATCCAGGTCATCTTGGAAGCCTGAAATGATAACCGTCTATTAAAGGAGGCTGCCATTACCATATCCCAAGAACATCCACTTATGTTCATAATTTATTCCTAATGTTTCTCCAGGATTGGATTAATATATGTTTATTGCAGTTAGTGCAAAAACAATATCTGGTGTTGTACTTGACATTTCATGATTGGCTGAATTGCCTAAGCAAGTGATATCCAAATCATGCAAATTCCTCTCTTCATCGGTCTAAAAGACGTCTCTTTAGAGAGGGTGACTCCATCACCTGCGGGTATACCACCTCGCCAGGAGTCGTCCATTCTAAAACACTTTAGAATAGTGTTAAAGTACCCGAATTGGGACACTTCCCAAATCTAGATCTAAAACCATAGATCTAGTAACCAGAATGCCTGATATTATATCCATATCCTATATGGAGAAACAACAGTATGACAACCACAGTATAACCGATCGTAGTATAGGAATTTCACTTTCTATAAAGTGCATGTCATCCAAATACCAGGACATCACACCCTACTATCTTCTTACCAGATCCATCTCCTATTCTGATGAAGTCAAAACCTATGACTGTCATATCAAAAATAGATGATCTATTTCCGCTATACCTGCTTTAGTCTATAATTAGACATGAGCTACTTGGCCTCTATGGTTTCGCTGCTCCCACTGACTACAACAACCCTCTGGCAGAGTCATATACACGTGCACTTCTAAAGCTAGTTTAGAACGACGCTATACTCATCCTCCTGCAGGGTCTCATAGTCTAGAACAGCAGCAATAGCAAGTCTGGGTAAACAAGAACCTCTCTGTCACCGTCTCTGAGAAGACCGAAGTACCTCTCGGGTGCCTGAGGTTACCCACCAAATCTGCGGAGTAGCTCATAAAATGTCAGACCCGATTGAATCTTTAGGTTCTATTAAATTTTCAGTAATCGTTTGTGGTTCTGGAATCACTTCCAGTTCTACCATACTCCCACTACTGTTTTCTGAAAAAATCCATTTTACCAAAACTGTGGCAAGTCAAGAACAATATCACTATTGATCTTCCTGATGGTAGAATGTTAACCCTCGTCATAGCCCGGGATAACCCATAAACTGCCATTACTGAAACGTGCCTTGAGTTTGTCCAGAGTCTGGTTTTAAGCATAAACCAGACAACTCCATATACCTTAACATCGTTAAGATATGAACCATTTTATATACAATATAGAAACAAGGGAACTAATTTAATTGGAACCAGATTCAAATCATGCAGCTGTCTCCGGTGCATGTCAACTAAATGGAGAGAGGCCGATCAACATTACTCAATTAGGAGTGCATCCACATATGAGTAATCTGAAAGAGAAGCAAGTTCTCAAAACCATTACTATCAACGGAATTCCAAACACAAGTATATACATTTTCGATCACCTTGAAGAATCCTGATACTTGCAATATATGGTTCTCTACTTTATTCTTATATCTAAAACTTCTTAAAATTTGGACCTTGTATTTCAACGAAATACTTGTCTAGAACTGGAGAAGTCATGAGTAAACAGAATATAGTACGAGTAGCAACCCCTTTGTCCTAATGGACACTGGACAACATACAATACATTGTATAAGTCCCCTGAGTTCAATAACTCAAACCCTGCGCGTCATAGGTTGAAAACTGTACTACGGTTAAGAAGAATTACACCGCTGTTGAATGCTCCTTACCTAACTATCAACTGATATAGGTAAATGTCACAGAAATAATTTCAAAAAGCTATATCTCACTTTATAAAATAAACGTACAGATATATCAGTTTGAAACTGGTGCATAACTATGGATATTCAAAACCAAAAATTTGCCATCCGGCAAAACCCAGGTGATTTCCTCAAATATCACCAATTACAACGAATTCTGATATAATGAGGATATAATCACCTAATTTCCAATATCTTACTCCCACTCACCATCTGTAACATTATACAGATGTGAGAAACAAATCTGGTAAATATATACCGTGGAGTTAGAATCCAATTGGGAAAACAGTTTTCAATTAACATTGCACAGTAAATCTGAAACATGAAAATGTTTCGAAGGGGTATCCGGGTATTCCTAATAATGCAACTTCCACTATCCAGATTCATGCCAGTAACCGTATATTTCCTTTCCATCTCTCCAATCCCTTTATTTGTCTTTACTCATTACCTTATGTACACCACATTTAGGCTAATTATTTTTCTTCTTTCCCTACCTTTCGGCACCAGCCTATGGCTTGGAAGTAGACTATCCAATAAGCGTAACAGGTGTACTCTCCTAATACCAGAAGCCCTCGCAACCTGAGAGAAGGTAAAGGGAAAAGACAACTGAATAATCCTTATTCTATTTCTCCTGAACTAGAAACCAATCTCGAACTGGAACAAGTTCCTTCGAGTTCGTATGTAACTATACGATGGCGTATCCAATAAATGTGGATCTTCGTAGTGGTACGAAATGTTCCAGAGAAATGAAAAGGTGAAATAGGAATGGCGATGATATATGCGGTTTCGTCGTGAATGATAGCAGTCGCATTTTACTTTGACCTCTTTCTAATCCCTTTATTTGTCTTTACTTATTATCTTCTATACACCACACTTAGGCTAATTGGTTTTCTTCCTTCCCTACCTTTCGGCACCTGCCTATGGTTTGGAAGAAGACTATCCAATAAGCGCAATAGGTGTACCCTCCTAATACCGGGAGCTCTCGCAACCTGAGAAAAGGTAAAGGAAAAAGGCAACCGAATAATCCTATTCAATTTCTCCAGAACTGGAAACCATCCTCGAACTGGAACAAGTTCCATCGAGTTCGTATGTAACTATACGATGGAATATCCTATAAATATGGATCTTCGTAGTGATACGGAATGTTCCGGAGAAATGCAAAGGGAAAGTAGTAGTGGCAATGAGTTATGAGACAACGTGATATTCCAAAAGCCAAAGTGTTTTAAGAAGGTTCGGTCAACTTGGTTCATGAGTTTTAGTCTAGGGTCGGGCCATGGTCGCTGCCAAAGAGAGAGAGAAAAGAAACACTCAGCGTGCACTCTAATCTAGATCAGAATGGTTAATCACTTTATCTAATCAGGATGTCTCCTACTGTTTTCTCGAATTCTCCTCCGAACCCAAAGAAGAATTAGTCGGGATCATCTAAAATCACCCGAGGAGTAAACCAACTCATCAGTGGGAATCGGGATCCAACTATCATCGCATGATAACTTGATGGAAGCCACTCAAGTCACCACACTCCAGAAGGTATGCGCATGCCTGTAAATTTTCCTGTATGTTTGAAACTCCCGATGTGATTTTTACCCCTAGGACCCAAGTGACCTTAATGAATAATCAACAAATCAAAAGGTCCTAGTCAAGTTCAACCCGTCATTATCTTGATTACGTTAAACCCACCCGCATGACCCTTGATGAATAATCAACAAAGTCGTATGACCGTCCTAACCAATCCACATGTCCATGCGACGGAAAAGCATTACAGAGCTACCGCACACTACGCCTCGGTGAATAGCAACGAAAAACGTAGTGAGAATACTAAGTAATACTAATCTGAAATGACGGAGGGCTATGGCTGATTTTTGGAGAAAAAACTTTTTAACGTACTGAACTTGATATCGTTGAAGGAACCGAGTGGTTTTTACAAATGTATAGTGGCGAAAACTTTTGCTAAAGATGTCACTCCCGGTGAAGGGATCTCAGCTCTTTCCCCGTCGAATGAGGTGCAGGATATTCCAAACTGAATACAACGATGCAAAGCAAAATAATCGACTATAGTGAAGTTATTACGCTGACGCAAACTTTTGCTCAAGGGGTCACTCCCAATGAAGAGATCTCGGCCCTTGCCTCCTCGAATGAGGTGCAGGATATTCCCAATCGAATACCAATGTGCAAAGCAAAAGGAAACGTCTGTAATGGCAGTTTTTAAAAACTTGGTTCCAACAACATCATATATAGGTTTGTTTTATCCTTGCATTGATCAAAATCAACGCAGTCCCATCAATTAATCACACCAGAAAAGAACGAAAATATGATGTACGTATATGCCATCCGCATTCGCCACTGGGTCCCGTCATCACTCGTTAGGTTACTTAACTAACGACAGAGCGAGGACTGGACTAGCGCGGGTGCAAAACATATACAACATCTACTAGTATATATATATATATATAACAATCGTCCTAGGCATGATATAAAGCAACATCACAGAATCTCAGCCAACCAACACAGAGTGGTGGATATTCCTGGAGCCCCGGGTTTCGCTTGATACGCAAATGAGACCCGACGTTCCCCTATCGTGTGGATAGCCTGTGCAATGAAAACCTAGACCCCTACGAGTGCGGCAAATTACCCGCCAATCCCAGAAGCGAGGCAACCCAAATCAACAACGTGAATGGGCCACCCAGCACTTCACGGAATTCGGTAACTTGGGCACCCCTCCGTGGGTCAACCTATATCCCCTACGAGTGCGGCGAATAGCCCGCCAATTCTAGAGTAAGGTCCCCTCCGTCTCAACTCCATGAGATGCGGACTCGTTGCCCTCTAGAACCCGGCTATTTGTGCACTCCACCGCGGGGTAATCCTAATACAGAAAAGAAAATAATATGTACAAGGGTGACATCGACCTCAACCCGGTCGTGCCCCAAACAAATAATATACAAACTGGTAGTGACGGAGGTCCACATTTTGGACGCTCGCCCCGCAATATCAAATATACAAATGAAACTAAACTGTACAATCATTGCACCCAAGATATCCACCACGACGATCTAACCACAATCACAGCACAACACAGAACATCAACGTGAATGTCACGTTCGCAAACCCGTCTAAAAGAACATATAGCAATTAGACGAGTTGTACCGCTCTAATGACATTCACGGTTGCAGATAGTAATGCATGTACTGTAAATATTTAAACAGTGTTAAATTATCGACTTCGAAACACCCCGAATTGCCCCTGAACAAAAGATAACATAATATCCAAAATAGGAAAAACAAGCAATACCACTAAACCAATATTCTAGAGACTACATTACCCAGCAAAATTCAAGTCCCAACTCCATCAAAAAACCGGCGACACCCATTTTTTTGCAATTTTCGTCGGGTCAAATCAGGTGGATGGGGCTCATTTTTGTAGGATGTTCTAGTTGTCTCGTAAATAGCCTTCTACAATTGCTTAAAACATTTTTTGAAGACTCTAAAAAATCGACAGAAACTGGAATACATCGGGGTGTTATTTCGGATTTATTTCGGTTTCGATACTTTAACATTGTCTAAAACTGCTAGTAAGGGGTTTACGGGTTGGCTCTGATACCATGTTGGGTTACAGCAGCGCCCCGGCCATCAAACCGTGGCCAAATGCGGAACAAAAATTTATAAAACTGGCGCTACCATAACCCGATGTCCGGATCTACCATAAACCCTATACTAGCAAGCATATAAAGAGGAGTTAGATGATTATACCGAATGAACCAAGTCCTACGGGTCTTCAACCATCATCCCAAGCTCCTAGTGGTCGCGGATCGAATTTGGTTGCCGGTCTTCCTCCATCTATGATGATCCACCCGAGGGAAACGGCGCAAGCTCCAGCCTCGCCTAGCGAGGCAACCGACGCTCCAAGGTTGCTAGCAATGGAGAGTGGAGATGTAGGAATATCTCACTATAATTTTTCTCTCATCACAAATGCTCAAAGAGCAATTCAAGAAGATGAAGATGAGGTGAGGAAACATGTGGCATGCGCAACTCAAGAAAGTGCCTAAGTCTTTCCAAGTGAGAATGAGAATGATGAAGTGAAGAGTGCAAGTCAAGAAAAACAAGTGGAGAAAACTTAGCCTGGCCTCTAGAGAATGGTGGATGCCTCTTTTTCTCAATCATGCACCAAAATATCTCTTTTCATTTTTCAATAAACAAATGTAAACCATACCTCTCTACATGCCATCACCCATTCTCATGCCAACTCACCCTCCACCTCATTTCCATAATTGATTTTCTAAAATGAAAATCAATTAATGAGGTGGCCATCTTCTAGAAGCTAATCCGTATAAATACGGAATGCAACTCGGTACACGTATCGAAATACATATGCGCGTATTCGTACCAAAATACGAATTGCCAAGAGAGAAAATGAATAGTGAACAATAATACTAGAATACATATATATATATATACATATATAAATTATTAAATCAAAACCTGATTTAATAATCCGACTTAATCCTAAGGCTCTAGTATTATCAACCATCCGATTAAAGTCTGTGCAGCCTGTACACATATTTAATCGGACACCTGTATGTACCAACATACGTCATCTACACCATATCTCCTGAACCGTGAAAACCCTCTATGTGGGACTCTAAAGACTCGTCAATACGCTGGCAGTGGGTTTAACCACAAGCACGTCAGCGGCACTAGCTGTACGTAACGGCTACCCAGGTATTAAGCGAAAGGAAGGCCGACGAGCAAACTCAACCAAACCCCTACCGAGCCTGACAGTGACAATATCCGTACAGTCTGGTCTGTTCCTCTAAGACTATCGCCTATCGAGTCTATGGAGGTGGATAAAGTCAGACCCCTAATAACGCGACATTTAGTGTTGCTATGAAACCCATCACCACTTGAGAAACTATCGATCCTAGATTGGTAATTCTCTTCCACCCCGGCCAAGGATTTCTGTTGATGGCCACCCGTGCACAACGCGACATCAACCCCTAATACCGGGAGAGACGAATCCCCGACGATCCGCTCACTGCCTCCATGTGGCTCGGGACTGTTCCCAATTAAAACCTATTTGCATGACCCCTTTGAGCCGTGGTAGGGTAGTAATCAAAGCACAGTGGGAACTCACACGAGACAAATGAAGATCTCAAGTCGACAGACTAACCTGTACACATGTCACCTGGGAACTGCTATCTGACAATAGGTATAATACCAAATATCAAGTTCCTGGCGAGTCCGTCCAGTATACTCATAACCCAATGAGCACATGTATACTGTCTTAGGTGAACAAACTAACACCAATGGCTTATGAGACCTAGCCACCGCCCCTCATCGGGGTCTCGATCAGTACACACTAGCCTACTCTGGAGTATCGATGCCCAGTCTCGAAACTCCCACGACTAGGAACATTTAAGGATTTGCTTATAGACCACCCAGCTCCCACGTATATGATCGCCATCCTAATGCTGGTAGTCAAGAATAAATCCTAAGGGCTCTATCAACATGTAATAGTGATCTGTAATACCACATAAAGTATATACATGATGATAAAGATAAACCAGATAGCCTACTATCATCTCGAGTAAAATTGTTCTACCAGTATAGGTCATCCCTCAATCATCGCAATCGCGTGCCTGCGATTCAATAATTGACTTGAGGGCACTATAACCAACACCGCGACAGTGGAATCTAGACCTGGGATGGTGGGGGTGTCACGACCCGTAATTTAGCACGTGACCGGCGCTTAAATTACGCAATGTCTAAAGGCGTGAAGTAAATCAAGTAAGCCGAAGCCCAGAAAATCTAAACCTTTTTGCGGAAAATAGTGGGGGTGAAGTTTTGAAATAAGGTATAATGAATCACGTTTTGTCTTTTAAAATTTGGGCAGCACCTCCCTTACATATTTTGATCCAAAAACATAAACACAACAATATAAAGGCATCCCCAAGCGGGAGCTAGCTCTTCGCCAACTGGCGGAATCACAACCACGCAATAACATATATACGACGCCCAACGGTGAAGAATCAACCCAGAAAGAACAATAAACGAGCAAGACATCAAACTCAAGAAGCGAACATAAACCCATCGCTCTAAGTCTCGCACAACCAAGTCTGACTAGGTCTACCAATATACAATGTCTAGTCTTTGAAGTGATATGATGTGATGTGATGGAGTTTATCTAGATACAATAGAATATAACAGTACGAGAGTGGGCACGATCCAACATGTATCCCACCTACCAAAGCAAACACTCTGTATGAAGCTGTGTGCCAGCAATACCGCAACTGATCCCAAGCGGTCAAACCTGCAAGAACTGTGGCACAACAGCGGTGAGTTGCCAACATGTGAGTAGAAAAGATCAGCAAGTAGAAATCGAATAAAACAACGATTTCCTATGTCACTATATCCTGAAGGTAACACTAAGATATCTAGGGTGACCAAGTATGCATATATGTTAACAATCTATCAATGAAATGATATATATAAACAAACATCTGACGTCATATGCCTATATGCCTGTGGATATCATCCATGTGTCCATCAATGACACAAACAATATCATGGAACCTGAGTGTCCCACACCGACACTCGAACATCATGAAAATATAAGCCTGTATATATATATGAGGATATAAACCACGTGTGTCCATCAACGACACATCAAAATTATGGAACCTGAGTGTCCAACACCGACACTCAAAACATCAAGAAAACCCGTGTACAGCATCGACACGTAAATCCTCATATCTCAGGCGCCGCATACTCATATCGGCCCTCATATCTATCTCATCTCAGGTGCCGCATCCTCAGATCGGTCCTCATATCCATCTCATATCATAACTCCAAAACGGTATCCTCCGGATATCCGCCGAGCTCTATACAATCACCGGTAGGTAGTGCTCCCCTGCCAGGCTCACCGCCTAACAATATGAGTCTTCTTGCCCCGGGGAACCTTACCGGGTCTACCATGTACCCGCAGATGGTGCTTACCGCTCCTCGAATCGGGTATAATCACTACTTAGAACCGAGAAAACTTATGGTGGACACCTCAAAATATCATATCAAGAGAAACCGCATTTTTAAAACAATACACAAATTCCTTTGAAATTAAACTGCGGTTCTCAAATCCAGAGATCTCATAAAAACAGCATCTCAATGCATATAACCATAAAGTACGATGTATGCTACATAGAGTAGTAATATGAGCATATCGAGTATATCATGCAAGCATATAACCATAAGGTACGATGTATGCAGCATAGAGTAGTAATATGAGCATATCGAGTATATCATGCAAGCATATAACCATAAGGTACAATGTATGCAGTATAGAGTAGTAATATGAGCATATCGAGTATATCATGCAAGCATATCAAGTGATAATACTGAACAATGAATGTACTTTTACTTTTAAGATTAATATCATGATAGGTCAGTTTTCTTATGTAAATGGCCCGACAATTCTACTGTATAAATGACATGGCAATTCTACTGTATCAGTGACACGGTAGTTACCGATGAAGAATGTGTGTGAGCCGGCAAATCTGTGTATGTGTAACATGCGCATCAACGGTAATTGTGCATGTGTACTAGCCATAATATCATATAGTATTAAATACAGGCACGTGGCATGTACATCACGAGGGTAATATCCTACACAGCATGAAAAATAAATGGGTGTATCTATCTACACAAGAATCATACGGTCACTTTTAAATGATACACATCGTCGCATTTAAAAATAGGTATGGTTCAGGTGGCAATCTTTATATCGGCGATCCTGCCTCATAACATCCGATATGACAATAATCATCGATCATCATCCTCAAATCACTAGCGCGGATCAATCATCCGGTACATCTCATCGCGTACGGTAATCCATCACACGGGGTCATCAAACAGAATAGGGAATCTATCGACCTATACAATAATGAGGGTACGGATCTAAAGTCTCGTACGGCATATTACTCATTATACTCATAAATATATCTATATATATACACATATATCTCAATCACATTTGTATAAACGTCATATCTTATTAATTTCATAACACCTCTATCTCAATCTCATGTCGTGTTTATCGATCTCGAACTCACCACATACCATTATCAACTCATACTTGTTCTCTTTCAATTCGTACCTATCATGATTCACTTCTCATTTCATATTCTCATATGTTAATATATTCATTAGTGTCAACTTTATCATATTTATCTCTTTCAAATCCTAAAATCGTGTTATGTTATGTTCGTAGCATATCCTTTATCAACTTATAATTTTAAACACAATCTTCCAAATCAATGGTTGCGGGGGTACTATACGCCATCCACTGGACTTCCCTCGTAGATATAAATTTACTCACCAGCAATTCACCTCACTTAGCCGAAGTCGATGTGCTTCATCGTCTCGGAAGTCCACATGAAGTACCTACAATTCAACACACAATCGCAATGTAATTAAAACCAATCCAGAAACCGATACGGCACATGGTTCGCTCGTAGGTTAAAACCTATAGCTTCTCGTCCGTTGACGTACAAACGTCCAACGACGGAATCCAAACTCAAATACAAAACCAAGTTTTAGAAACCGCATAACACTAAATCAGCAACAAGGGAAAACACCTCCAGATTTTGACTCAGGTAAAATTAGCCAATTCTGCACATGGGCTTGCTCTAGATATAGGATAACAATGCCACACACCAAAAATCATAAGGTTCCACTCCGATGTGGCCGCAATTTGCGGCCACAATGAATTAATTTGCGGCCATAAATGAAGGGAATGGGCTCGTGTTTCAAGGGGTGCTTCTAGGTTGCCTGCTCATCTCTCTGTATTTGCTAAATAATTTTTAGGGTCTCCAGGTTATAGCAGATCTCAGTATCCTATCACAATTCCACAAAATACGATATCGACCAAATTCAAAGTTCGTATTTTGGGTTTAAGTCTCAGGTCTTGGCCAGTAAAACACTCTCTAAGGTCTAGTAAACACTCCCTACACCTCAATTAGTCATTTAACAGCATCTTACAATTTTCTAAAATCACAAACCTAACTAAATCGATATCTAAACTAGAATAGGATATATAAACACAAAACTTAACTAAAAGTGAAGTGATTACCTTGTTTGGCCACCTAGAAAAATTCTAGAGTTGCCCAAAGTCTTCAAAATCCAAACTTGAATGGTTCAAGGGTTTAGAATGATGTTGTGCATGTTTTATGTGAAGGTTGCATAGGGTTTTGACATAGGACTTGAGATTGAGCATTGGGATAGTGAGATGAAGGAATGAAATGAAGAATTGTGAAGAGAACAATAGGGAAGATGAAAGAAGGGCAGCTAAGTCTCACTCTCTTCTCTCTTAGGCTCACTCTCTAAACAGATATCTATTTTGTTTTACTCAATTTTGACCATGGCAACAAATTTTCATTCCATTCACACCCACTCTTGTTTTCTCTTTGCATTTCTTTTCTTTTCTTTTCTTTTCTCTTTTCTTTTCACATTCTCTTTAAATCTCACAAGTCACAAACCCAACATGCACATGACACGGTGCACAAGTCAGGAAAAAATGTAAAAATACGGATTTGGCCAAAAATCCGATAAATATCATTAAAATAAATAAATCATTTTAATCTCCGATTAATTTCCAAATATCGATATATGCTTATACCATTTTACGAAAAATCCCTATTTGCAAATCGAATAGTTTTCGCGAAATATATTATTTTAATATTAAATTTCCAAAAATAATATTTTTATATTTCTGAAATGCTACAGTCTTCCCCCCTTAAATAAATTCGGTCCCCGAATTTAAAATTTAACTCCCCAAATATTAAAATATTTCAATAATCAGCTCAAATCAACGGGGCTCTGAAATCATGGAAGACATAGAAATACCACAGCGCATCGGGTTCGCCTGAAAATGAGTACGAAACTCAAAATCAAACTCCGCCAAGCATCACGCAATCATCGGAGTTAAAATGGAATACCAATATCGAATTACACTACTGGAATTCAAATGCACTATAGTCAAATCATAATACGTATATAGCACGCATCTTTGTAAAACCATTTTAAAAACTGAATGAAACACATGCAAAATCCTTCCCAAATCTCTGTGCTTTGCGTAGCTCACGGCACAAGTGGCGGACGGTCATTTGTAAAGTAGTAAGTATAAACTTATATATGGTTTGCTCAATTTATACGTCCCGCCTTTTTGAAATATCCCAGAAGGTTCTCTTTATAAAATTTCGCGTCACTCGCGGACACGTAGGAAATAACGAGACTATACCCCTTTTTGAAAATATCTTGGTAAACATTTTGTGCATGCAAAAATACTCAGACACTATCCTCATACTAGCCCTGCTCGGCTACTATATAATATAGTACCCATCATCAAAACACGATACTCATAATTAAAATCAGCCTCAAAAGGCGTATCCAATATCGCTTGTGTTTGGTGCGCATGGAAAACCAAATCCAATACGAGTGCCACAAATATGCACAAAAGCAAAACTAAGTGCAACGGGTGTGTACGAAAGCATCTGTCTAGTGCAACGGATATGCACGACAACAATATAAAATGCATCTATAGTACACGAAAGCATTTGTCCAGTGCAACGGATGTACACGACAACAATATCAAATCCATCTATAGTACACGAAAGCATTTTTCCAGTGCAACGGATGTGCACGACAACAATATCAAGTGCATCTATAGTGCACGAAAATCTCAACCCAGTACAACTAACATGCACGAATGAAAATCTCAATCAAGTGCATCCAACATGCACGGATATAAATCTCTATCAAGTGCATCCAACATGCACGAATAAAAATCTCACTCAAGTGCATCCTGGTGTGCACAAAATCTCATATCGTGCGCCCAATATGCGCGAAAATCCAAATCAAGTACGTCAGGTCCGTATAAAACATCCGGTGCAATAGTATGCACGATAACGAACATCAAGTGCAGGCGCTCACGAAAACATAATCTGGTGCAACAAGTACACGAAATACAAATCTAGTGCAACCAATGCACGAAAACTCATCAATATCCCAAATGATCACAAAAAAACAATACCCAGCATGCCAAGGTGTATAAGATCATAAACGTGTGCAACTGCGTGCACAAATCCATCCCAATGCACTGCAAGCACATATAAGCTATACCGAGTGCAAAAATCAAATCAAGTGCGTATGACACGCACGAAATCGAAATAGACGGTATCGAATCCACGAAACCATAAATACGTGCAACGAAGGCACAATTCGATACCAAGTGCAATAAATATGCACAAAGCATAAACCAATGTAGCGGTGTATATAACATACATCGAGTGCAATAACTGTGCACAAATATAAATCTCCAATAGGTGCAACCATGGTGCACAAAAACATAATCACGAAACCCAATCATCGAAACTCAAGTCCAAGCGATAAAAGTGTGATACTCGGATCACAAAATGCAATCGTAATAACTAACATAGAGGTACACCTCCTACAATGTCGAAAAATATGCCGGTGCGCCCAAACTGGCAGAGCAAGATCATCTACTTGCCTCCTGCTCACGGTCTGGCATCTCCGGTCTCTGGGTCCTCGTTTTATTTCTGGATTACCAATCTCACGATCCTTCGGCTCGTCGGCCCGGTTAGGTGTACAAACGGAACAGTCCCGCTCTGGAACTCCTCTGATCACCGTTTGGCCAATCAACACGACCACTCTCAAACGGTACATTACTGACGGCGGCATCTGGCCCTCTGAATACGCACGCTATAACTGACCCTGGGTGCAAATCTCTATTGCTGCGGTGTCCTGGAAGAACCTGCTCATGGCTTCTTCTAATCTCACATATGCCGAACTATACGAAAATTGGCACTCTTACTTAACTCTTTTCTCATAAACAGACAGCTATGTCCTCAGCACGGCTTTCTTCTGGAAATTTGGTTGTATCTAACGCCTCTGCACACATATCAATCTTCTTGCATCAACGGAGAGTAACAACCGCTCTCTAACATCTCGCACGAACCTCTGGTTCCACTCGTCTTTATTATCGTCCACTTCGACGTCATCTCTTGGTGTCTGCATATTGCAATTTATTCTCGGCTACGGTCAATCAGGAGTCTCTCTCACACAGACTCGAAATCATGAACTCGGTATCTTCATCACTCTGTAGAAGATATCTAGCCGAACACATCCTCGGGAACTCGTCCAATCATCGGAGGAATACACTTTATGCATCCGTTCTCGATCAACTCACAACACCTCTGGGTGAGGTCCTTCGATCCGAAACTGGCCAACTTACCGATCTCATATCGGAGCATCCGACGAACAACGTCCTCTCTTAATCGATCTACTCTAGATCTAAGTAAGATCCTTCAACTGGAATTCATCAACTCAACTGAGCCTGCATCGGCACATCAAATCTGACGAATTATAACAATCGCTCCACTCGAGATAGACTAGCTATCTCCTGTTACATCTCTATCTGGAAGCTCCAGCGGTTTCAGCTCATAAGCTCTAGAAACGACATCCAATCAATCTCAGCAACAGCTGTGTCATCTGTCTACACGGTAGACAACATCACGATCTCTGAGATAGGCTGTACAACAACAGTCCTCTCAATCCGGCAGCCTCTATCAATGGCCCGATCATCCGGTGCAAAACTGAACACTCGCCTCAAACGAGAGGTCACAACACAACACTATACCTACACGTCCCTATGTCACCAGAAAACAACATAGTCAGTCCTTGTCCATGACGAGCTCGTCCTGATCGCAACACTAGCAGTAGCTCAATCTGCGTTCAAACCATGGTGACAGGAACCTCAATCAGGTATCGAAGAAGATAGATCAATGAATGAAAGAATCAACAGATCCCAAATGGATATATGATCATAGGAATGAATAGTATCACGGATCTCAAGATATGTACATCCTAAGGTTTCTTAAGTGGAGTATCGTATCGTAAATATGCCGCGAAACATACGTACGGTACGTCACTCTACTCAAGCTACCTACTACATCAATAAAGGTCAACCTATGAAACGAAAGTTCGGGTCTAATACCCCCCGTTAAGTCTAAGTTTCGTAAGGTCAAGCCTAGGTTCCGATATATAAATGCCCTAGACTCCACATAGTCAAACCCAGACTCAAACCAAAGTTAAACCTAACGCTCTGATACCAACTTTGTCACGACCCGTAATTTAGCACGTGACTGGCACTTAAATTACGCAACGACTAAAGGTGTGACGTAAATCAAGTAAGCCGAAGCCCAGAAAATCTAAACCTTTTTGCGGAAAATAGTGGGGGTGCAGTTTTGAAATAAGGTATAATGAATCACGTTTTGTCTTTTAAAATTTGGGCAACACCTCGCATGCAAATTTTGATCCAAAAACATAAACACAACAATATAAAGGCATCCCCAAGCGGAAGCTGGCTCTTCACCAACTGGCGGAATCACAACCACGTAATAACATATATACGACGCCCAACGGCGAAGAATCAACCCAGAAAGAACAATAAACGAGCAAGACATCAAACTCAAGAAGCGAACATAAACCCATCGCTCTAAGTCTCGCACAACCAAGTCTGACTAGGTCTACCAATATACAATGTCTAGTCTCTGATCTGATCTGATGTGATATGATGTGATGTGATGGAGTTTATCTAGATACAATAGAATATAACAGTACGAGAGTGGGCATGATCCAACATGTGTCCCACCTACCAAAACAAACACCCTGGATGAAGCTGTGTGCCAGCAATACCGCAACTGATCCCAAGCGGTCAAACCTGCAAGAACTGTGGCACAACGGGGGTGGGTTGCCAACTCGTGAGTAGAAAATATCAGCAAGTAGAAATCGAATAAAACAACGATTTCCTAGGTCACAATATCCTGAAAGTAATACTATAATATCTAGGGTAACCAAGTATGTATATATGTCAACAATCTATCAATGAAATGACATATATAAATAAACATCTGACATCATATGCCTATATGCCTGTGGATATCATCCATGTGTCCATCAATGACACAAACAATATCATGGAACCTGAGTGTCCCACACCGACACTCGAACATCATGAAAACATAAGCCTGTATATATATATGAGGATATAAACCACGTGTGTCCATCAACGACACATCAAAATCATGGAACCTGAGTGTCCAACACCGACACTCGAAACATCATGAAAACCAGTGTCCAGCATCGACACATAAATCCTCATATCTCAGGCGCCGCATACTCATATCGGCCCTCATATCTATCTCATCTCAGGCGCCGCATCCTCAGATCGGTCCTCATATCCATCTCATATCATAACTCCAAAACGGTATCCTCCAGATATCCGCCGAGCTCTATAAAATCACTAGTAGGTAATGCTCCCCTGTCAGGCTCACCGCCTAATAATACGAGTCTTCTTACCCCCGGGTACCTCACCGGGTCCACCATGTACCCGCAGACGGTGCCTACCGCTCCTCGAATCAGATATAATCACTGCTCAGAACCGAGAAAACTCATGGTGGACACCTCGAAATATCATATCAAGAGAAACCGTATTTTTAAAAAAATACACAAATTCCTTTGAAATTAAACTGCGGTTCTCAAATCCAGAGATCTCATAAAAACAGCATCTCAATGCATATAACCATAAAGTATGATGTATGCAACATAGAGTAGTAATATGAGCATATCGAGTATATCATGCAAGCATATAACCATAAGGTACTAAGTATGCAGTATAGAGTAATAATATGAGCATATCGAGTATATCATGCAAGCATATCAAGTGATAATACTGAACAATGAATGTACTTATACTTTTAAGATTAATATCATGATAGGGAAGTTTTCCTGTGTAAATGGCCCGACAATTCTACTGTATAAGTGACATAGCAATTCTACTGTGTCAGTGACATAGCAGTTACCGATGAAGAATGTGTGTGAGCCGGCAAATCTGTGTATGTGTAACATGCACATTAACGGTAATTGTGCTTGTGTACTAGCCATAATATCATATAGCATTAAATACCGGCACGTGGCATGTACATCACGAGGGTAATATCCTACACAGCATGAACAATAAATGGGTGTATCTATCTACACAAGAATCATACGGTCACTTTTAAATGATACACATCGTCACTTTTAAAAATAGGTATGGCTCAGGTGGCAATCTTTATATTGGCGATTCCGCCTCATAACATCCGATATGACAATAATCATCGATCAACATCCTCAAATCACTAGTGCGGATTAATCATCCGGTACATCTCATCGCGTACGATAATCCATCGCACGGGGTCATCAAACAGAATAGGGAATCTATCGACCTATACAATAATGAGGGTACGGATCTAAAGTCTCGTATGGCATATTACTCATTATACTCATAAATATATCTATATATATATACATATATCTCAATCACATTTGTATAAATGTCATATCTTATTAATTTCGCAACACTTCTATCTCAATCTCGTGTAGTGTTTATCAATCTCGAACTCACCTCATACTATTATCAACTCATACTTGTTCTCTTTCAATTCGTACCTATCATGATTTACTTCTAATTTCATATTCTCATTTATTAATATATTCATTAGTGTCAACTTTATCATATTTATCTCTTTCAAATCCTAAAATCGTGTTATCTTACGTTCGTAGCATATCCTTTATCAACTTATAATTTAAAACACAATCTTCCATATCAATGGTTGCGGGGGTGCTATACGCCATCCACCCGACTTCCTCCGTAGATATAAATCTACTCACCAGAAATTCTCCTCGCTTAGCCGAAGTCGATGTGCTTCGTCGTCTCGGAAGTCCACACGAAATACCTACAATTCAACACACAATCGCAATGCAATTAAAACCAATCCGGAAACTGATACGGCACATGGTTCGCTCGTAGGTTAAAACCTATAGCTTCGCATGCAAAATCAACCAAATAACACTCGTCTGTTGACGTACAAACGTCCAACGATGGAATCCAAACTCAAATAAAAAACCAAGTTTTAGAAACCGCATAACACTAAATCAGCAACAAGGGAAAACACCTCCAGATTTTGACTCAGGTAAAATTAGCCAATTCTGCATATGGGGTTGCTCTAGATATAGGATAACAATGCCACACTCCAAAATTCACAAGATTCCACTCCGATGTGGCCGCAATTTGCGGCCACAATGAATTAATTTGCGGCCATAAATGAAGGGAATGGGCTCGTGTTTCAAGGGGTGCTTCTAGGTTGCCTGCTCATCTCTCTGTATTTGCTAAATAATTTTTAGCATCTCCGGGTTATAGCAGATCTCAGTATCCTATCACAATTCCACAAAATACGATATCAGCCAAATTCAAAGTTCGTATTTTGGGTTTAAGTCTCAGGTCTTGGCCAGTAAAACACTCTCTAAGGTCTAGTAAACACTCCCTACACCTCAATTAGTCATTTAACAGCATCTTACAATTTTCTAAAATCACAAACCTAACAAAATCGATATCTAAACTAGAATAGGATATATAAACACAAAACTTAACTAAAAGTGAAGTGATTACCTTGTTTGGCCACCTAGGAAAATTCTAGAGTTGCCCAAAGTCTTCAAAATCCAAACTTGAATGGTTCTAAGGGTTTAGAATGATGTTGTGGATGTTTTATGTAAAGGTTGCATAGGGTTTTGATATAGGATTTGAGATTGAGCATGGGGGTAGTGAGATGAAGGAATGAAATGAAGAATTGTGAAGAGAATAATAGGGAAGATGAAGGAAGGGCAGCCAAGTCTCACTCTCCTCTCTCTTAGGCTCACTCTCTAAACAAATATCTATTTTGTTTTACTCAATTTTAACCATAGCATCAAATTTTTATTCCATTCACACTCATTCTTGTTTTCTCTTTGCATTTCTTTTCTTTTCTTTTCCTTTCTCTTTTATTTTCTCATTCTCTTTAAATCTCACAAGTCACAAACCCAACATGCACATGACATGGTGCACAAGTCATGGAAAAATGTAAAAATACGGATTTGGCCAAAAATCCGATAAATATCATTAAAATAAATAAATCGTTTTAATCTCCGATTAATTTCCAAATATTGGTATATTCTTATACCATTTTACGAAAAATCCCTATTTGCAAATCGAATAGTTTTCGCGAAATATATTATTTTAATATTAAATTTCCAAAAATCATATTTTTATATTTCTGAAATGTTACAGGGGGCTTTGGTAGTAAGGAGGTAGCCCAGCTTGTCATAGGTAATGACCATCTGGGCATTCCTTAGCCAATCTTTATAGTTTGGCCCAGTCAATTTATTATTATCTTGCAGTAACTTAAGCCTGGTCATTTTGGTCGCTGCTGTCAGGAGAGAGAGAAGAAAACACTCAGCATGATGCTCTTGCATGTTTAGATTGGTTATTAGTTTATCTAAACATGATGGCTCCCTCTGTTCCTCGAATTCTCCTTCAAACCATAAAAGAAGAATTAGTCAGGATTAATCTCATCCTACAATTCTTGCTTAACCTTTAGTCCAGGCTAGTGTTGGTATTTCGAGGGAGGTTTTCCAATACTTTCACGAAGTTCCTTAATTATATAACCTCTTTTCCCTAGAGGCGTAGCCCCGCTAACACCGTTCTAGGCACCTACTTGGTTTAAAGCATTGATTGTTTAGTGAAAAAATCTCCCGAAGAGTAGCGGATACTCACAGTAGGATCGGGGTCCAAATATCATCGTGTGACAACTTTGAAGGAATCCTACCAAAATCATCACACTCCAAATAGTATGCAACACTAGCAAGTTTCATTTTCCTTTGAAACTCTCGATGTGGATTTTTGCCCCATGCTCTTATGACCTTGACGAAGACCAACATATCATAAGACGCAAGTCAAGTTCTACCCGTCATTATCCAGGTTAATTTGAACACATCCATACAAACCCTTGATGAAGGCCAAAATAGCTGTACGACTATCCCAAATCAACGCATATATCTATACTACAGATGAATACCCAGCAGCTACCAATCACTATACCTTGGCGAAGGTCAAAATACATAGCTTGAATACTACTGAATACCCATCTGAAATGACGGAGGGCTACGGATAGTTTTGGCGAAACTGTGAACGTAATGAACTTGATATAGTCGAAGGAACCATGATAGATTTTAAAAGGAGTGGTTTAGGCTCCACATTTAAAAGTTATTTTTCAAGAAAACCGAGTGGTTTTGAAATTGTTCCAACGATTTAAACTTTGATTTGTTTTCCTTGCATTAATCAATATTAATACGGTCCCATCATTTAACCCTATCATTGTAGAAAAGAAACGAAAATAGAACGTACGCTTATGTCATCCTCATTCGCCACGGGGCCCCGTCATGCACCGTCAGGTTTCTTAACTAACGGCAGAGCGAGGGCTGGACTAGCGCGGGTGCAAAACATAAACAACATTTATTATATATAATATATGTAGCCATTCTTCTCACGCAATAATAGGCATTCCAGATCATAAATGAATATATTGGATATACTAGGAATTCCGTATTTCGTTTTAACCTATAACGAAAGACGGATTCCACGGTCGTGATGAATAGCCAAACCCCACCCTAGACCCCTACGGGTGCGGCAAACTACCCGCCAAATTCCCGAAGTGAAGCAACCTCCCTCAATAAAATGAGTATGCTACTCGGTACTTCAAGAACCCGGTAGTTTGTGCATCCTATCTTGGGTTTATCCTAGGTGCAAGAAAAAGTAAATAAAATAATACAACGGTGGCTACAACCTCAACCCTGATGTGCCCCGCAAAAATAATATTATATCAATTTACAAATTTACATGAATGAAAGAAAAGAAAGCACTCTTCTCACATCCCCCGGCTATTCATCCACGACGATCCAATACTTCATATACACAAACCATCATCAAGATACTTATATGTGCAACTCCACTAATCGGCATATAGCAATTAGCGGACGTTTAGCAACACATATACAAACTGAAACTTATAAACGATGTTAAAACTGCGACTTCGAAATACTCCGTATTGCCCCAACACAAAGATAACAGAATATGAAATCTGGGCAAAAACAAACAACACCTGAAAATCTAAATCCAAGATTCCAGAACACCACCAAAAACCCAAGACCCAACTCCCTAAATGGACCGGCCAGGCCGGGAATTTTGAACATTTGGCCGGCCAAAAAATTGAATCTGGGTCTCATTTTTCTCTGGTGTTCAATATACAACAAGAAGAGCACTCTGCAATTGTTTAAATAATTTTTATAGGCTCTTTGAAATTCGACAAAAACTTGGATTTCATTTCGACTGTTTCGGAGTTATTTCGGTTTCGTAATTTTAAATATCGTCTAATAAACTAGTTAAGGTCTGAGTAGGCTTTGATACTACTGTAAGTCGATGTCGCGCATCCCGCGGGTTCGTGGGGAGGCGGAATTTACAAAAACGATTTTTCTTACTTCGTAACACCGACTTTAACTCCAGGATCTTTACGGAAACCTTAACTAGCTATTCTACTAGGAGGTTCTAACTACTATGATAGTATTATACCTCCTTGATTCTAGTCCTTCGGGTCTTCTTCTCCTCCTCTCCTTGAGCTCCTCGAAGATCCGGATCACGCTTGATCGTCGGCCTCCTCGTGTCGAAGATGATCCACCCGAGACTATGTACTTTAAGCTCCTACCTCTAAACCGAGGTAACTAAAGTACCTAGTTTGCTAAGCTAGGTAGCTTAGAAGATATAGAGTGTCTAATGGAGTGTTTTATCTCATATAACCCTATGGCTCACAACGCATGTGAAGGTTAAGGTTTTTGAGGAAGAAGGAGGAGAAAATGGAGAGAGAAAGGAAATGAGCAAATGATTTAGGTCAAAGGCAAGTGAAGAATGGCTCACTCATTATCTCACATGAAGCATGGATTATTTTCCAATTGAAAATAGCAACCATGCTTCAATAGTAACCACAAACCAATAAACAAATGCAATGAGTCATGCTTCACCCCATGCCTTGAATATCTCTAATTTCCACCTCATTAATCTATTTCCAAAAATAGATAAACCAAATAATGAAGTGTCCCCTTCTAGAAGCATCTCTTATGAAATTACAAGATTGCCTTCACCGTGTATACATACCCATATTCGTATTCCTAAAAATATGAATACACTGAGATAATAATAATCCAATAATATAATACCAGGATCCGGCTTAAACCAGAGCCCACTAGTATTATCCATCCGAACATCATCAGTGTAGCCAGTACACGTATATGATCGGAACCCTGCCGTAAAACCATACAGCCTCTACATCGTTTCGTCCGAAGCAGTGAAACCCTCTGTGTGGGACTCTAAAGACTCGACAGTACGCTGGCAGTGGGTTTAACCACAAGTCCGTCAGCGGTACTAGCTGCACGTAACGGCTACCCAGGTATCTGTCGATAAGAAGGCCGATGAGTAAACTCATCTGAACTCCTACTGAGCCTATCTATGTCAATCTCCGTACAGTCCGGTTTGTTCATCTAAGATACTCGCATATTGGGCCTAGGGGGATAGTAACCGTCAGACCCCTAATAGCGCAATAAGTCGTGCCGGGGTAAAGACGAACACACCCTGAGAAACTACTGGAGTACCTACCAGTAAATCTCGCTTGCTCTGGACAGGGACTTTGTGTAATGGCTTTCCGAACATAGTGCGATATCAACCCCCAATACCGGGAGAGACGAATCCTATCTAACCGCTACAGCCTCCAAGTGCTTCGGGACTGCACCCAACCACCATCTGTTTGCACGACTTATTTAAGCCGTGATAGGGTAGTGATCTAAGTACAGTGGGAATACACTCGAGACGAATAGTGATGTCAAGTTAGCGGACTAACCTGTACTCATGCCACTTGGGAACTGCTACCTGACAATAGGTATAATACCAACCAGCAGCGTACCAATGGCTGTGGGACAGACCATCTCCCCTGCTGGGATGAAAAGCGTATACACTAGTCTACTCCGGAGTATCGATGCCCCGTCTCGATAATCCTATGGATAGGGACCTGTATAAGGATGTGCTTATAAACTACCCAGACCCCACTAGTGGGACTGCCATCATAATGCTGGTACTCAAGCAAAGATCCTAAGGGCTCTACCAATATGTATAAGTGATATGCTAAAAGAAACATATGCACATATTGAGATAGAAACAAACCAAGTAGCATATTACCATTTTGAGCAAGACTGTTATTATATCAGTGAATATCCCAAGCTTCCAAAATGTAATATACAATCAAGTACGATACAATAATGGCCTCTAGGGCATATATCACTAATAGATATATTGAGAGTAGATAAGAAACATAGCGGATCCATTCACTAAGACTCTTTCTCAACCGCAGTTCGAGAGACTCATTGAGATATTAGGTATACGATACCAGAATAATTGGTTGTAAGTGCAAGTGGGGATTGTTAGATGTAGGTGCCCTTAGAGGTAATTAGTTGTAATTGTAACCTACATGTATAGAACTTTCTCTTTCGTAATAATAATATGCCATTTGGTTTTTCTTTATTGGTTTATCTTTTATTTATAATACTCTATTTATTATTGATTACTAATAAAGTCTGTAGAATAATACTAGATTAAAGGATTGTGATGTAGATCACAATAGTGAGATTTGAATAATCGATAAGTATATTCTTAAATGTTCCTAGTCGTAGGAGTATCGAGACAGTACATCGATAATCCGGAAGACTAGTGTATCATATACTTACTCGTTGGAGAATAATGACCGTTTCGTGTGGTGACACCATTGTATCGTATGCAGGTGCTTATAGATGATAAGTACACCGAATGAATCACTTTGAATTTCCAGTTGGTAATTATACATAACTTTCAGATGAAAATTCATATAGTGACAACTGGTACGACTTAGTCTCCAAACCTGAAACTCGTCATAGTACCTTGCGAGTGCTAGTGATTACTTTAGTTACTACCCAACTACAGATCTATTGATACTGTGTATAACGGTAGTAGTTGGGTATAATCGAATACATATGAAGGTTGTGAGGAGTTACCATGGAATTCATCTCTCCTGTCTAAGGAGAACAGTGTTCTGCAGTGTGCGATATATCAGTGACCTAAAATCTCTAGCCAGAGTACTAGAGATCAAATGATAAATGGTTATCAGTTTGATCTCAGGGTTACGTGATAATATCGACACAATAGTTATTTGAGTTATTAGGATTTGACAGTCTACCAAGCCCTAGACCAAATAAGGAACACAAGTAGACGAAGAGACCGGACCATACGGTAGTTGCCACTGATAGGTATTGATTTGCTTGGATATCATTTTTCTATTCTAATCCAGTAATTGACAGTTTACCCAGGTAATATAAATACGTATCTATCTTCCCTATAGACTTGTGGATTTTACTGTTCGCGGAATTAGTTCGAATTGTTCGAATTAATTATCCATTGCTGAATAAACGTCGAGCTTCCGGAGTCACACATAAGTGAACTCCAACTTGCCAAACATGGAAGTATAAACTAAAGAAAGATAATATATGCTTGATATAAAAAAGAATTTAATTAAATAAGTATATTTGATATATTATTGCTATTTAATTAAGTAAGGGTAAAACCGTCAAATAAGATTTGACGTACAACTCAAGATTGTTGGCTATAGTGCCCTCACGGAAATTATTGTAATCAAAAGTCGGCGATTATGATAATTGTTGGAGGACCTATACAGGCAGAACAGTCTTGCTCGATATAATAATATGCTATCTAGTTTGACTTTATTATTGATGTGTATACGTTTTATTATGTGTAGGTAATACATAATGATAAAGCATGTAGGATCTTTACTTGACTACCAGAGTTATGATGGAGATCATACTTGTGAGAGCTTGGTAGTCCATAAGCATATTCTTAAATGTCCCTAGTCATTGGAGTATCGAGACTGGGCATCGATATTCCAGAATAGACCAGTGTATATGTTTCTATACCGCCTCAAGGGACGGTGATAGGTCTCATAGCCATTGGTGTGTTGCTTAAGATTGTATACATGTGCTCACTAGAGGTGAGTACACCGGACGGACTCGCCGAGAACTTCTAGATGGTACTATACCTATCGTCAGATATCGGTTCTCAGTTGACATGAGTACAAGTAGTCTATTGACTTAAGATCATCATTTGTCTCGTGTAAGTTCTAATTGTACTTAGATTTCTACCCTACCACGACATTACTGATTCGTGTAAACAGGTTTTAGTTCGGTACAGTCCCGAGCCACATGGAGGCAACGAGCGATGGTCAGGGATTCGTCTGTCCCGGTATAGGGAGTCGATGTCACGCTGTATTCGGTTGGATATCACCATAAATCCCGGCCAAGGCGGATGAGATTTACTGATTATAGTGTAAGTCGATGTCGCACACCCCGCGGGTTCCCAGGGAGGCGGAATACCCAAAAAACGATTTTTGCAAAGCTCGCAACACCGACTAAACTCCAGAATCTTTACGGAACCTTAACTAGCTAATTACTTGGAGGTTTAGCAACTTAGTCAGAGTTTTAAACCTCATTGTTTCAATTCCTTCAGTTCTTCTCCTCCTCCTCCTCTTCTTGAGCTCCTCGAAGTGTACGGATCACGCTTGATCGTCGGTCTCCTCGTATCAAGGATGATCCACACGAGAGAATGTACTTTGAGCTCCAACCTCTAAACTGAGGTAACTAGGGTAACTAGTATGCTAAGCTAAGTGGCCTAGATGATGTAGAGAATGATTATGGATTGATTTGTCTCAAGAACCCTAGGTTTCTCAACACATGAGACTTTTGGGGTTTGAGGAAGAAGAAAAGAGCTTGGAGGAAAGAGAGTGTAGTGATGATAATGATATGAAGAAAGGCTACGGGTTTGGGATAATGAAGCAAAAAACAATAATTCACAAATGAATCAAGCATGCTTCAATAGTCACAAAAACCATGAGTCACCCAAGTAGCCATGCTTCATTTATTGTCAAGTAACACCTCATACCTCCACCTCATTATCCATTTAACAAAACGGATTAAACCACAAATGAGGTGTCTTCTTCTAGAAGCACTCTTGCACAATTATAAGAATACCCCTCACCGTATATACATACCTGTATTCGTATTCCGAAAAATACGAATACAACGAGAAGAAAATAATCCAATAATATAATACTAGGATCCGGCTTAAACCAAAGTCCACTAGTATTATCCGCCCGAACATCATCCGTGTAGCCAGTACACCTATGTGATCGAAACCCTGCCGTAAAACCATACAGCCTCTACATCGTTTCGCTCGAAGCCGGGAAACCCTCTGTATGGGACTCTAAAGACTCGACAGTACGCTTGCAGTGGGTTTAACCACAAGCACGTCAGCGGTACTAGCTGTACGTAACGGCTACCTAGATATCTGTCGATAAAAAGGTCGATGAGCAAATTCATCCGAACTCCTACTGAGCCTATCTGTGACAATCTTCGTACAGTCCGGTATGTTCGTCTAAGATACTCGCATATCGGGCCTAAGGGGGTGGTAACCGTCAGACCCCTAATAGCGCAATAAGTCGTGTCAGAGTATAGCCCAAAACACCCTGAGAAACTACTGGAGTACCTCCAGTAAATCTTGCTTTCCCTGGCAGTGACTTTGTGTAATGGATTTCCGAACACAGCGCGATATCAACCCCCAATACCAGGAGAGACAAATCCTATCTAACCACTACTGCCTCCCAGTGCTTCGGGACTGCACCCAACCACTACCTGTTTGCACGACTCATTTGAGCCGTGGTAGGGTAGTGATCTAAGTATGGTGGGAACACACTCGAGACGATTAGTGATGTCAAGTCAACAGACTAATTTGTACTCATGTCATCTAGGAACTGCTGCCTGACGATAAGTATAATACCAACCAGCAGTTCCCAATGAGTCATGTCTAGTGTAACTCATAACCCAATGAGCACCTGTATACTATCTCCAGTACGACGTACTAATGGCTGTGGGACAGACCATCTCCCCTGCTGGGATAAGAAGCGTATACACTAGTCTACTCTGGAGTATCGATGCCCCGTCTCGATAATCCTATGACTAGAGACCTGTATAAAGATGAGCTTATAGACTACCTAGCCCCTACTAGTGTGACTGCCATCACAACGCTGGTAGTCAAGCAAAGATCCTAAGGGCTCTAGCAATATGTATAAGCGATATGCTAAAAGAAATATATGCATATATTGAGGTAGAATCAAACTAAATAACATACTACCATTTTGAGCAAGACTGTTATTATATCCGTGTATATCCCAAGCTTCCAAAATGTAATATACAACCTAGTACTAAACAATAATGGTCTCTAGGGCATATATCACTAACAATTTCCCACTTGCACTAAGGCCATGTATTGGCATATCGCAAACCTATCATCTCGATTAGCCTCTTGAACTGTGTCTGAGGGGTGGCTTTTGTGAGTAGATCTGCAGTGTTGTTCTATGTGTCAACTCTCCGCACCTCGATCTTCCGGCGATCAACGATCTCCCTGATTAGGTGGTACCGCCTCAAGATATGTCTGGACTTCTGATGGGACATGGGTTCCTTCACTAAAGCTATAGCCCTGTTGTTGTCACAATATAGAGGTATTGGATCAACAATGGACGGAACCACCTGAAGTTCTGTTACGAACTTCTTCATCCAGACTGCTTCTTTTACGGCGTCACATGCAGCGATATACTCCGCTTCCATCGTCAAGTCAGCAACGATGTCCTGCTTGGAGCTCTTCCAACAGACTTCCCCCTATTGAGGGTAAAAACATAACCCGACATGGATTTGGAGTCATCCTTGTCACTCTGGAAGCTGGAGTCAGCAAAAGCCTCAATCTGGAGGTCTTTTCCGCCGTATACCAAGAACATCTCCTTAGTCCTTCTCAGGTAGTTGAGAATGTTCTTCACTGTTGTCAAGTGCTTCTCCCCTGGGTTTGACTGATACCTGCTTACAACGCTCAGTGTGTAAACTATATCTGGTCTGGTACACAATATCGCATACATTATAGAGTCTACCGCAGAAGCGCAGGGTATAATTGTCATGCGATCCTTTTCCAAATCAGTCTTGGGAGACATCTCTTTGGAGAGGGTGATTCCGTGACAATCCGATAGATTACAGCGCTTTGAATCTTCCATACTAAATCTTTTCAGTATGGTGTTGATATACCTAGACTGTGAAAGTCCCAACATCCGTTTAGATCTATCACGATAGATCTGGATCCCCAGAATATAGGAGGTATTATCCAGGTCCTTCATAGAGAACCTTTGTGAAAAGAATCCTTTGACTAATTTTAGCATAGAAATGTCATTTCCTATCAGGAGAATGTCATCCACGTACAAGAAGAGGAATACCACAGTTCTCGCTACAATCTTAATATAAATGCATGGCTCATCTGGATTTTTTATAAAGTCGAATTCCTTGACCGTCTCATTAAAACAGATGTTCCAACTCCACGATACCTGCTTTAGTCTATAAATGGACTTAAGCAACTTGCACACTCTTCCGCTACTCCCACTCTCTATGAAACCCTCAAGCTGATCCATATAAACACACTCTTCTAAATTTCTATTCAAAAAAGCATTCTTTATGTCCATCTGCAAAATTTCATAATATTGGAAGGTAGCAATGGCAAGAAGGATCCGAATGGATTTGAGCATAGCCACTGGAGAAAAGGTTTCATCATAGTCCAAACCAGGTCTTTGACGAAAACCTTTTGCAAAAAGTCTAGCCTTATAGGTTTCAACCTGTCCATCTATACCAATCTTCTTTCTGAAGATCCATTTGCAGCCTACGGGTTTTACCCCTTCTGAATCAATATCCAAAGTCCATACTTTGTTGTGTACATGGACTCCATTTCGGTCCGCATTGCATCCAGCTATTTTACCGAGTCTCTGCTCTGAATGGCTTGCTGGAAGCTAGTTGGCTCATCATCGTTGATGATGCAATCCTCTCTATCCCCATCTATGAGAAAACTGTAGTATCTCTCGGGCGGATGAGACTACCTACTAGTCCTGCAGAGTGGCGCGGGGATGTTCGGTTCTTTAGAAACTTCTGGTTCCACCATGCTTTCAGTAATGGCTTATGGTTCTGAAATTTCTTCCAATTCTATTGCGCTCCCACTTATCTTTTATTCAAGAAATTGATTTTCTAAAAAGTGGACATGCCGAGAAACAAAGGCCTTTTATTCCTCCGCATAATAGAAAAGATACCCCTGGAGTTCTTTGGGAATCCCACAAACTTACACGGTACTGAGCGTGCCTCGAGCTTGTCCGCATGCTGCAAGATGGACATCCCCATATCTTCAGATACTTAAGATAGGGTTTCTTCCCACTCCACATCTGATATGGTGTGGTAGGCACTAACTCAGTAGGAACCTTGTTCAAAAGATATGCAGCTGATTCTAGTGCATAACCCCAGAAGGATCGCGGCAACTCAGTGTTACTCATCATGGAACGTACCATATCCAATAAGGTTCGGTTCCACCTTTCCGATACACCGTTGTGTTGAGGTGTGTATGGAGGAGTAAGCTAAGAAAGAATTCCATTCTCTTTTAAATAATCCAGGAACTCGGCACTTAAGTATTCACCACCTCGATCAGATCTAAGTGTCTTGATACATTTGCCTGTTTGTTTTTCTACTTCATTCTTATATTTCTGGAATTTCTCAAAGGCTTCGGATTTATGTTTCATCAAGAATACATGTCCATACCTTGAGAAATAATCCGTAAAAGTATTGAAGTAGGAATAACCATTTCTTGCATGTGTAGACATTGGACCACACATATCGCTGTGTATGAGTCCAAAGAGCTCACTCGTTCTTACCCCGTGTCCATTGAACGGAGTCTTTGTCATCTTTCTTTTGAGACATGATTGACAGGCTACATAAGACTGATATTCGAACGGATCCAAATATCTCTTTTTACGTAACTTCGTCAATCGTGTTTCATTGATGTGACCCAGTCTACAATGCCATAAGAAAGCCTGATTTAATTCTGGAGACTTTCTTTTAAGTGTGTTCTGGACGTTGAAAACCTGAGCTTGAATTAATACGTATATACCGTTATCTAGTGTACCTAACCCAATCAAATTTTGATCAAGATGGATGTGGACCACATCGCTTACAAATGTAAAATCATAAGCTTCTTTAAAAAGTAAAGATACAGAGATGATATTACATTTCAAACAAAAACAGTTACGAAAAATCAAAATCTGCCCACTTGTCAATCCTAAGTGATATTCCCCTACGAATACAGCATCCACGCTCATTCCGTTAGTAACCCTGAGAGTCATATCACCTACCTTGATAACTCTACGGTTTCTCAGAGCCTGTAATGAATTACAGATATGAGATCCTGATCCGGTATCTAGTACCCAAGAAGTAGAGTTAATTGACAGACAGTTTTCAATCATAAACACACCCGAAGCTGAAGCCACAACGTGCTTCAAATCCTGGTTTCTGGTTTTCCAAGCAATGCAGTCCTTCTGACAATGGCCTTTCCTGTGACAATAGAAACATTCATCCTTCCCTACTGTCGGTCCCGAAACTTTTTCCCTGCCCTTTCCCTCTACCTTACTGACACCGCCTATCGGCTTGGTGGAGGCCTTCTTCTTCTCCTCCTTGGCTTTCGCCTTAGATCTAGAAAAAGAAGATTCCCCAATGAGCAGAATGGGTGTCTCCCTGGATTTCTGTAGGTTGCCCTCAGTGCTCCTCAACATGTTGAGGATTCTAGAAGTGAAACTTTCTTTCCATGAATATTGAAATTCAAGATAAACTGGGCGTAGGTAAAGGGGAGGGACTGTAGAATCAAGTCAGTATATAACTCGTTCTCCAACGTTGTCTCAAGGTCCGCGAGCTCTTCAATCAAGCTGATTATCTTAAGGACGTGGTCCCCTTCAGATGACCCGACAGCTAATCTCGTCTGAAACAATTCCTTCGAGGTCTCATATCTTGCGATACGATATTGCTCTCCATATAAATCCTTAGTATGGATGAAGATGGAAACTAAGTCCATCTTCTCGTGCTGCCTCTGGTGTTCATAATCTATTGAGGCTAACACGAGGAACTTGGCTCTCGCACTGTCTTTTTCCTATGTCTTACGAATATCAACATCCATGATGGTGGAATCTGGACCTGGGATGGCGGAGGCTTTGGTAGTAAGGAGGTAGCCCAGCTTGTCATAGGTAATAGCCATCTGGACATACCTTAGCCAATCATTATAGTTTGGCCCCGTCAATATATAATTATCTAGCGGTCTCTTAAGCCCGGTCATCTTGGTCACTGCAATTGGGAGAGAGAGAAGAAACACTCAGCATGATGCTCTTGTAAGTTTAGATTGGCTATTAGTTTATCTAAACAGGATGGCTCCTACTACTTCTCGAATCATCCTTCAAACCATAAAAGAAGAATTAGTCAGGATTAATCTCACCCTACAATTCTTGTTTAACCTTTCGGTTAGGCTAGTGTTGGTACTTCGAGGGAGGTTTTCCAACGCTTTCGCGAAGTTCCTTAATTACATAATCTCTTTTCCCTGGAGGCGTAGCCCCGCTAACACCGTTCTAGACACCTACTTGGTTTATAGCATTGATTGTTTAGTGAAAATATCTCCCGAGAAGTAGCGGATACTCACAGTATGATCGGGATCCAAATATCATCATGTGACAATCTTGAAGGAATCCTACCAAAATCATCACACTCTAAATGGTATATAACACTAGCAAGTTTCAATTTCCTTAAAAACTCCCGATGTGGATTTTTTCCCCAAGCTCTTATGACCTTGACGAAGGCCAACATATCATAAGTCGCAAGTCAAGTTCTACCCGTCATTGTCCAGGTTAATCTGAACCCACCCGTATATACCCTTGATGAAGTCCCAAATCAACGCATCTATCTATGCTACAGATGAATACCCAGCAGCTACCAATCACTATGCCTTGGCGAAGGTCAAAATATATAGCTTAAATACTACTGAATACCCATCTGAAATGACGGAGGGCTACGAATGGTTTTGGCGAAACCGTGAACGTAATGAACTTGATATAGTCAAAGGAACCATGGTAGCTTTTAAAAGGAGTGGTTTAGGCCCCGCATTTAAAAGTTGCTTTTTGAAGAAAACCAAGTAGTTTTGAAACTATTCCAACGATTTAAGCTTTGGTTTATTTTGCTTGCATTAATCAATATTATTGTGGTCCTATCATTTAACGCTATCATTGCAGAAAAGAAACGAAAATACAACGTACGCTTATACCATCCGCATTCGCCACAGGGCCCCGTCATGCACCATTAGGTTACTTAACTAACGGTAAAGCGGGGGCTGGACTAGCGTGGGTGCAAAACATAAGCAATGTTTATTATATATCATATATATATATATATTCATTCGTCTCACGCAATAATAGGCATTCAAGATCACAGATGAATATATTGGATATACTAGGAATTCCGTATTTCGTTTAAACCCAGAACGAAAGACAGATTCCTCGGTCGTTATGAATAGACAAACCCTACCCTAGACCCTTACGGGTGCGGCTAACTACCCGCCAAATCCCCGAAGTGAAGCAACCTCCCTCAATAAAATGAGTAGGCCACTCGGCACTTCAAGAACCCGGTAGTTTGTGCACCCCACCTTGGGTCTATCCTAGATGCAAGAAACAATAAATGAAATAATACAATGGTGGCTACAACCTCAACCCGGATATGCCCCGCAAAATAATATTACATCACATTTACAAATTTACATGAACGAAAGAAAATAAAACACTCTTCTCACATCCCCCGGCTATTCATCCAGGACAATCCAATACTCCATATACACAAACCACAATAGAGATACGGATATGTGCAACCCCCACTAATCGACGTATGGCAATTAGCGGACGTTTCAAAACACATATAAACTGAAACAAGTAAACAACGCTAAAACTGCGATTTCGAAATACTCCGAATTTCCACAACACAAAGATAACATTATATGCAATCTTAGCAAAAACAAACATAACCTGAAACCCTAAATCGAAGTGTCCAGAACACCAAACAAAACACGACACCAAAATCCATCATGGGGCTGGCCAGGCCAGGAATTTTGCAACTATAGCCGGCCACATTTTTGAGTCATGGCCTCGTTTTTCTATGGTGTTCAATATGTTAGTGCATATGCCCTAGGGGCCATTATTGTATCATACTAGTTTGTATATTACTTAATGGAAGCTTGGGATATTCACATGTATATAACAGTCTTGCTAAATATGGTAGTATGCTACTTGGTTTTTCTATCTTAATATGTGAGTATACGTATTGATAGAGCTCTTAGGATCTTGCTTGACTACCAGCGTTGTGATGGCAGTCACACTAGTGGGGGCTGGGTAGTCTATAAGCACATCCTTATTCAGGTCCCTAGTCGTTGGATTATCGAGACAGGGCATCGATACTCCGGAGTAGACTAGTGTGTACGCTTCTCATCCCAGTTGGGGAGATGGTTTGTCCCACAGCCGTCAGTACGTCGTACTGGAGATAGTATGCAGGTGCTCGTTAGGTTACGGGTACACCGGACAGGACTCACAGGGAACTGTTGGTTGGTTTTATACCAGTCGTCAGTGAACAGTTCCCAGGTGACATGAGTACAGCATAGTCCGCAGACTTGACACTGCTACTTCGCCTCGAGTGTGTCCCACTGTTCTTAGATTGCTACCCTACCACGGCTCAAAGGAGTCGTGCAAACAGGTAGCAGTTGGGTGCAGTCCCGAGCACTTGGAGGCAGTGGCGGTTAGACAGGATTCGTCTCTCCCGGTATTGGGGGTTGATATCGCGCTGTGTCAGAGAGCCATTACGCAAAGTCCCTGGCCAGGGTAAGCGAGATTTGCTGGTAGGTTCCAGTAGTTTCTCAGGGTGTAATGGGTTTCGCTCCGACATGACTTATACAGCTATTAGGGGACTGACGCTTGCCGCCCCCCTAGGCCCGATATGCGATAGTCTTAGACGAACGGACCGGACTGTACGGAGATTGTCACATCAGACTCAGTAGGAGTTCAGATGGGTTTCCTCATCGGCCTTCTTATCGACATTTACCTGGGGACCGTTACGTACAGCTAGTGCCGCTTGCGGTTTGTGGTTAAACCTACTGCCAGCGTAGCAGTCGAGTCTCTAGAGTCCCACGCAGAGAGTTTCCCTACTCCAGGCGAAACGATATAGAGGTCGTATGGTTTTACGACAAGGGTTCGGACGCATACGTGTGTTTACGCACGTACGACTTTCGGACAGTTTTTACTAGTCGGCTTTGGTTTAAGCCAGTTACTAGTATCCGGTTATTGGATTTATACAGTCTAAAGTTTTTCCGTGTTTTCACGGATAGGAGGGGCGTTCTCGTAATTGCGCGAGAAGCTTCTAGAAGATGGTGACTAAGGAGGTTTAGGTGGCATATGTATTGAATGAGATTAGTGAGTCATATAGATGATTCATCCATGTCATTAATGCTTCATAATTGCTTAATGACTCATGGAGATGAATCACCACAAGATATTTATCAAGTATGGTTGTAAATCATTTTCTTTTCTTTTCTTGATAAATAAAAATGCTTGATATATAATATGATAACTCATTTTCTCTTCTCATTATTATGTTCATCTTCTCTCTCCTCAAGCTCTCTCTCTTCAAAACCCTAATCCTCCCCTCTCATGTGTTGAGTAAAAGGATTAGTTAGACTACTTAATCCATAACCATACTCTATTTCATCTAGGTACTTTGATTAGCACTTAAAGATACCTAGTTGCCTCAAGTTTAGAGGCAAAGCTTGGAGTTTAGCTCTCGTGGTGGATCGTCCACTACTTGGAGAAGGCCGAAGAGGAGGTGGAGTTCATAAAGACGAAGGACACGGTTCTTTAGGTATAATCCCTTTACATAGTAGTTTAGAACTTCTATGTTTGATGTTAGTTATCGTTTAGCTTCGATTCATGCGGTTAGTCGATGTTTAAGCAAAGAACAAGATCGTTTTTCATATTTCCGCCTCCCCGCAAGTCGTGGGGTGTTGTACATCGACTTACAGTGGTATCAGAGCCTCGCTAAACAATAAATAACTCACTTGCAAAATTGTATGAATTTCGAACGGAAAAAACGAAACCGGAAAACCCCGATATCATGAGTTTCTGTCGATTTTTAAATGAAGTCCAAAAATTTTTCAGGGAGGTTCAGATAGCTCTAAATGACAGTAGTAGAACACCCAAGAAAATTGGGCCCATGAATCGGCTAAAGCGCCGCGGAACCGCGGCGGATCCTACCGATCCGCCGAGCTTCCGCCGCCGAGTTGCCGATTCATGAACCCAGTTTTCCTGTGTTGGTTCTGTGTGATATTTGGTATTTTCTGGAATTTTTTATTTTTGCTCAGGTTTCAGATTTACAGAGAAGTATTGGAGCAAAATTAAATGTGTTTAATCGATCGAAATTATACGGTATTTGCTTGTTGGATTATATCTGTGTTTGTATAATGTGTTCGTAAACCTCCCCTAACTGCTAGTATGTCGGTTGGCAGGGGGTTGCACATTTCTATAATGGATTTTATCTGTTTGTGTATATGAACTGTGTTGGACTGTTGTAATGTATAGCCGGGGTTATGTGATGGGTTATTATTTAATTCATTTGATGTAAATGTAATTTGTTGTAATATTATTTTGCGGGGCACATCCAGGTTGCGGTTGTAGCCACCGTTGTATTATTTCATTTTACTGTTTTTGCTCCTAGGTCAGACCCAAGGTGGGGTGCACAAACTGCCGGGTGGATAGTTTGTCGTACCCGTTGGGGTCTTGGGTGGGGTAATGGCTATTCATCACAACTGTGTAATCCGTCTTTTGTTGCAGGCTCAAAACAAACACGGATTGCTTGCAAATCCAATAAAGTTCATCTGTGATCTGGAATGCCTATTATTGCGTCTGACGAATGTACAATATCTATATATGATAGCTATTTAGACGTCACTTATGTTTTACACCCGCGCTAGCCCAGCCCCCACTCTGTCGTTAGTTAAGTAACCTAACGGGTGATGACGGGACCCCGTGGAGAATGCGGATGGCATAAGAGGACGTTGTATTTTCGTTGTTTTCTGCAATGATAGGTTAATGATGGGACGCATTATTTATAATGCAAAGAAAATAAACCAAAAGTTTAATCGTTGGAACAATTTAAAAGAAACCACTCGGTTAATTTTAAAACAGATATTTTTTAAAATGCGGAGCTTTAACCACTCCTTTTAAAAGCTATCAGCTCCTTCGGTTATATCAAGTTCACTACGTTCACGGTTTCGCCAAAACCATTCGTAGCCCTCCGTCATTTCATCTGGGTATTCAGTAGTATTCAAGCTATGTATTTTGACCTAACGCCAAGGCATAGTGTTTGGTAGCTACTGGATATTCATTTGTTGCATAGATAGATGAGTTAGTTTGGGACAGTCGTATTATCATTTTGGCCGAACGTCAAGGATATACACGGATGGGTTCAAATTGACAAGAAAATGATGGGTAGAACTTGACATGTGACTTATGACATTTTGACCTAACGCCAAGGTCATAAGAGCATGGGGCAAAAATATATATCGGGAATTTCTAAAGAAACTGAGTTGCATACCATTTGGAGTTTGATGAATGTTGGTAGGATTCCTTCAACATTATCATACAATGATATTTGGATCCCGATCCTACTGTGAGTATATGCTACTTATCAGGAGATTCGTCACTTAACGATCAATGTTATAAACCAAGTAGGTGTCAAGAAAGGTGTCAGCGGGGTTACACCCCCAGAGAAAAGAGGTTATTTAATTAAGGAACTTCGCGAAAGCGTTGGAAAACCTCCCTCGAAGTATCGACACTAGCCTTGCTGAACGGTTAAGCAAGTATTGTACGGTGAGAATAGTCCTGGCTAATTCTTCTTTTATGGTTTGAGGAAGGATTCGAGAAACAGTGGGAGCCATCCAGTTTAGATAAACTAAAAACCACTCTAAACTTGCAAGAGCATCATGCTAAAGAGTTTTCTTCTCTCTCTCCTAATTGCAGCGACCCTGAAAATGACTGGACTTAAGTTACTTTTAGAGAAAAATATACTGACAGGGCCAAACTATAAAGATTGGCTGCGGAATGTCAAAATGGCTTTGACCTATGACAAATTGGGGTACGTCCTCACCGCTACGGCACCGGCTGTCCCTGGTCCGAAATCTAGTAATGCGGATAAGGAAATCCGTAAAACCTGGGATTTCGATTGCGCGAAAGCCAAGTGCATCGTGCTTGCCTCGATGAACAATGAACATCAGAGGAGGCACGAGGATATGGACCTAGATGGTATATTTCTCCATACAAAGGAACTTTATGGAGAGCAATCTCGTATAGCAAAATACGAGACCTCTAAGTGTAACGTTTTGAAAAACGTTTCAGTGAAATTTCGAAAAATCGGTAAAATAAGGTGGTTTTCTGTAAAAAATCAAAATACAAATATTTTATTATAAAAATTAAAATTACACATTCTAGCTATGTAATTGCTATTATTTGGTGTTTATTGAGCCGCTGGTGAAATTTCAAATTTTCTGAAAAAAATATTATTTTATTATTATTTAAGCCGTCACTAATACATTTAATTAGGAAAAATTACAAATTGGAATGAGTTGAAACAAATTTTGTGCATCATAAAACATTAAATTTTATCATGTGGTTTTTGGAACGAAATCATTTGCCAAAACGGTTTAGAAATTATTGAAGAAAAAAGGCTTTTTTTAGCGTAAATGGATGTTTGGGGTATTGTATTTATCATTTTTCATCACCCCACACCCGTACCCACACCCACACACCCACATTTACTTCTCCCCTTGGCTGAATTCAGCAGCCCCCATCTTTTCCCCCACTTGAATTTCAAAGGAAAAGAAATGAAAGAAAAGAAAAGAAAATGGAGAAATGAGGTGGACCTTTGACCTTGAATTGACTTCGACTTCTTCCCCCACTTTCTCTACCTCCCTCTCTCTCCTCTCCCACTCCCATTCCAGCCGACCCCCATGAGTTTGCTGATGGATTTCGAGACCCGATTCGAGAAGTGGAGGAAACGTTTCGGGTACATGGTGGGCCCGGTGCGGTACCCCGGGGCAAGAGGAATGTGGTGTTGACGTTGAGCCCGGCAGGGGAGCACTACCGACCGGTGATATTACCCGACGCGTCGGATATCCGGAGGATACCGTCGTGGTCTTGAGATGGATGGTAGGGGCCGGTCTGGACTGACGGCGCCCTAGATATTGAGATTGAGACATTGATATTTCGAGACAGTGAGATTTATGTTTTGTGTCGATGCTAGACACTGTTGATACTGATTTCATTTATGATACTTCAGTTTAAAAATACGAAGGAAATCTCATAAATTTATGAAAACGGTTTCTTCATTTACATGTATTCTGTTTTCATGCATTCATACCTCATTCATATGATATATTGCTACCTGAGGCACTGACACGGGCACATGGAATTACACTCGGGTTAGATATTTACCCTAGCCTTGTTATAGGCTGCATGTTATACATATATTTGAGGATATATTATGATCATTGACCTAGGATTGCGTGATTTATGCGATTTCTGTGCGTAGGTGTTTTTCTATTCACGAGTTGGCAACTCACCCCCGTTGTGCCCCAGTTTCTTGCAGGTTTGCCGTACAGGTTTCATTACGGCTCTGCGGGCTCAGTTTCATTCGGGTGACTTGCTGGTAGGTGGGTTTTTCTTGTATCGTACCCATCATATTATCTTGTATATTATTATTCAGTTGTATCTAGAAGTTCCATCAACCAAACATGTATTTATTTTTGAGATAGAGACCAGTGATGTTATTCTTTCGATCTTAGAGTCGCGCGTTATATTTCTGTGGATTTCTGGTGGTTTTGAGTTTCCTTTTGAGTTTTGATCCTCGCCGTTGGCGTTGTATATTATATTGCTTGTGTGGTTGTGACCGTCGATTGACGAAGAGCCAGCTCCCGCTTGGGGATGCCTTTTTATTGATTTCGTATACTATTCATGTTGTATCCCGTTTGGGGGCCAGTATTTACAAAGGAGACTCTGCCGAAATTTTCAGTAAATTTTTGATGTTTTTAAAACCGCATAATTCGGCTTATGCTATTGAAACTACTTGCTTTAAGTTGGTTTTTCCTGCACTCTACTACTTTTCTTGGTTTGGATTTCTGGGTTTTCGGTTTACTTAGATTACGTACGCCTCGAGACGTTCGTAGTTTAAGTGCCGGTCATGTTCCGTACTTTCGGGTCGTGACAAAGGTGGTATCAGAGCGTTAGGTTTTAACCTTCGGAGCGTAGGATGACCCTTGGTTGATGGAATAGGTGACTAAAGTAGAGTGGCGTACCGTTGGTATGTTCCGCGGTATATTTACGACACGCCACTCCACTTATGAAGCCTTAGGATGTACATTTCCTTGTTCAGTATTATATTCCTTCCTGATCTAGCCTCATCGGTACCAGTTTGGTTTTGCTGCTACGGTTACGGGCAGGGAGAGCTACGGCTAGAGTTGCGGTCAACACAAGCTCATTATGAACGAGGACTGACCAGGGCGAAATTCCGGAGACACACGATTGCAGAGATGTGTCTTTTTACTGTGTTTCCGCGCCACGAGCGTTTGGCGGATCGCCTTTATGAGGTTACTCGGAGGCGCTGATCGACACTAGAGAATTGAGCCAATGATGGAGGCCAGCCAGATTTTGATGACCGTTGGTGTGTTGCTTACTCCTGACGATTGGGGCACTGTTCAGCGTGCAGACGAGCGAGCCAGTTGTTGCTGCGAGCGACGAGATATCGCCCCATATGTTGGAGCTATTGCGGGGCGAGTTGTACGAATAGATGATAGAAGGTCGCTAGTCACCCGATGATGAATGACTAGGACAGGTGGTTCGTTCGCTTACCCCGATGCGAGGTCATCAGATAGATTGATTCCAGCTAGAGACGACTTCACGCAGAGACGTGAGGGTCGACAGAGACGATCGAATGTCGGAAACCTATTATTCCAAGTTTAAAGTAGTCGGAAAGACATGCAGGCAATTCTATGGTCCCTCTAGAAGAATGAAACCCTAACTCGACTTAATGACCGTATGAAAGCCTTTGAACCTTCGGGTTTGCGGCAGTTCTACGGCGCCATTAGTGAGGCTTGGGTTTGCCCTTCTACGGCTGGACCACCGATGCTGTGGTATATATATTTGATACTATTAAACTGTACCAAGATGTTGAGCTCTTGGGGGATTATGAGGTTTCGACGAATCGATCGAATGGTTCGACTTCAATCGGATGCTTGGTGGTGAGATGCATTCTTGGGAGACTCCAGATACGAGGATAGTCGTTGGAGCTCAGTCCATGCAGCCGCGACGAGACGAGTCCAAAGCAGACGACATTAGAGAAAAGTGGAGTAAGAGGTTCGTACCAGATCTAGATAAGATAACGTTCCACTCCGCCGACATCAGAGATGCGATGCGCATGCCGAGGCATGGTACTTGGACTTACCTTCCAGAAGGAGTCGCGATGAGTATGCAGTCGTTCCAGAGCAAGATGCAGATATAGGAAAGGACAATGACTTCCGGACAGTTGGCAGAGACGAGACATGGAAGAGACCGTGAGCAGGATTCCTTCCAGGACACTGCTGCAATGATACTTGCACCCAGGATCAGATGGGTCACGTACATTCAGAGAGCCAGAGGCCGACGCCAGTGATATGCTGTCTTACGAGTGGTCGTGATGATTGACCAGGAGATGACAAGAGACGTGCCAGAACTGGATCATCCCCGTTAGCACACCCGACAGGGCCGATGAGCCGATGGACCGAAAGATTGGTAATTCACAGTGAAGACCTTGACCCAGGAGTGGTCATGGTTACGCACATCAGCAGGACAGAGTTCATGATCATCGACGAGACGTCCCACTAGTGACCGTGACAGTTGGCCGAGATTCTTAGAGGATGCACTTGAGCGGTACTGTTCCGCCATTATTGATTTCGATGTTTTGGGTGATTTATTCGTATGATTTGATTTTGATGATTGAGGATTTACGATCTTTGCACAGTATTGCACTTGATATCGTTTTCGTGCTTTAGTTTCACATGTTTGTGATTTTACGGTTTTAAACAGTTGAGTGGTTTTGTGCATATGCATGCATACGAATTGGTTCCTGCACTCTGTATAGTTATTATATGCTTGCAGTGCAGTGATACGCCTTTCGTGCACTTAGATGCACTGGACTTCGACTTCGATTGTGATACTCGATATTTGTTTTGTGCACCTTGTTCACCTGATTGATTTTGCGCACGTTCGGCGCTTGATATTGGATTTCATGATTTCGTGCACGATGGATGTACCTGATTTGGATTTTCGCGCATGTTGGGCGCATGTTTTGAAGGGTGATTTTGGTGCACACCAGAGGCACTAAATTGAGAATTTTTCGTGCATGTCAGGTGCACCTGATTTTGCTGTCAGGCACACATGTTGCCTACGACAGATGTTTCGTGCACACCCGATGCACTTAGATGTTGTTTCTGTGCGCATGTATGGCACATTCAAGGATTTTGATTTCCGTGCGCACCAGACGCACGTAGCATTCATGTGCATATTTTGGGGATTGATTTCGTATAGAGCAGTACGTTTTTATGATATTGCTATGTGTTTTCGTACTGAGCAGGACTAGTCAGAGGACAGTACCTGAATATATTTTGCATGCATTGATAGTTATTGAAGGGATTTCCAAAAAGCGAGCTATAGCCTCAGTATTTACCTACGTGTCTAATATGACACGAAATGTTTAAAACAAGGAGACCCTTCTAAATTGTTTCCAAAACGGCGGAACGTACATTTCAAACAAAGGTATATATGTATATAGTTATTTTCTTATGATAGACGTCGGCCACTGTGCAGTGTTACACGCGTTGCACAGCGACTTAAAGAGATTTGGCATGCATTTCCTTCAGATACTTACAGATATAGATTCGATATTTACATGTATAGTTTCGAGTTATGTCATATTGGTTTGATTTAGATTTGGCATTGATGTCTTCTCCATGACTCCGATGATTGCGGGATGCTTGACGGAGTTTTGATTTGAGTTATATGCTCATTTTTCAAGCGCATGCTCTGCGCTACGATTTGTTTTATGTATTAACAATTTCGGAGCCCCGACGACTTGATGGGTTTTCTTAGATGTTTTAGTATTTGGGGGAGTTTGAATTTAAATTCGGGGACCGAATTTCTTTAAGGGGGGAAGATTGTAACGTTTTGAAAATCGTTTCGGTGAAATTTCGAAAAATCGGTAAAATAAGGGGGTTTTCTGTAAAAAGTCAAAATACAAATATCTTATTATAAAAATTAAAATTACACATTCTAGCTATGTAATTGCTATTATTTGGTGTTTATTGAGCCGCTGGTGAAATTTCAAATTTTCTGAAAAAAATATTATTTTATTATTATTTAAGCCGTCACTAATACATTTAATTAGGGAAAATTACAAATTGGAATGAGTTGAAACAAATTTTGTGCATCATAAAACATTAAATAAAATTTTATCATATGGTTTTTGGAACGAAATCATTTTCCAAAACGGTTCAGAAATTATTGAAGAAAAAAGGCTTTTTTTAGCGTAAATGGATGTTTGGGGTATTGTATTTATCATTTTTCATCACCCCACACCCGTACCCACACCCAAACACCCCCATTTACTTCTTCCCTTGGCTGAATTCAGCAGCCCCCATCTTTTCCCCCACTTGAATTTCAAAGGAAAAGAAATGAAAGAAAAGAAAAGAAAATGGAGAAATGAGGTGGACCTTTGACCTTGAATTGACTTCGACTTCTTCCCCCACTTTCTCTACCTCCCTCTCTCTCCTCTCCCACTCCCATTCCAGCCGAGCCCCCCTCCTACAGCAGCAACAGCCCCCCCCCCCCATTTCCCTTCTCTTTTCTCTTCAAACTTCATCAAAAATTGCCTCAAATCCATCAAAAAAAATCCCAAAACCCAAATCCGACTCCTACCCATTTTAGCTTAGCCCGTATAGCATGGATCTTTGTGAAAAGAGAGCATTTTGGGAGGCCATGGATGCTTGTGGATCTTCAAATGTTTTTGGGTATAATTCTAAAACATTTTTTCTTAATTTGTTACTAATTTCTTAAAGCTAAACTACTTAAGTGTTAATTAGGCTTAAGTTGCAAGTTTTGGAATTCAAGTTATGAATTAGAATGCAAGTTAGGGTTTTATAAAATTAGTGAATGGTTGTGTGTTATATTTAGGCTTTTTGTCATGTTAATACAAGATTAGTAGCTTGTGCTAATGGTTAGTTTAAAAATTATGTTAATTTGCTAATTTGCTTACTAGGTTTTTGAAATTGTTTAAATACTTGGGATTAAAAATGTGTTTAGGTTTTTCATGACTTCATTAACTTTATTAAGTGTGGTTTAATGCTTTAGATCATGCAAATCTAAGCTAGATTGTAGTTTGTGCATTTTTGCTTTGAAATTGTTAAATTTTAAGTATTTTGTAAACTAGAATATTAGGGTTTTTGGAATTTAATGAGATTAAATTCCGGGAATTGTTTATATGACTTATTTAAGATATTTAATAAATATATTGGCCGCTACATTCATTTAAACATCATGTTTTGTACAAAAACGGCGAATTGTGCTTGCTAGATTTTCGGAAAAATGACTTTTTAAGTGAAATTGGGGTTTTTGTGAGTTTTAACCTAGTTTATATTAAAATTAGTGTTCGTGAATGTGCAAATGAGTGTGATTGGATTTTTCTCGATGGTTTGACGTTTGTACATCGATATCGAGGGTTGGTTTGACTATTCTTGCATGCGTAGGCGATAGGTTTGGACCTATGCGTGATACGCGTGCCGATTTGATTTTCGTATGCCGTTTCGATTTCGAATTTAGTTTTAATGCGATACGGTGCGTTATGATATGTAGGTACCCCATGTGGACTTCGAGACGACAAGCAAGCGCGTGGCGACGTCGGCACCGGCTAGCGAGGACCAGGTGAGTAGATTTATATCTACGGGAAGAAGTCGGGTGGATGGCGTATAGCACCCCCGCAGTCCGTGGTGGTGTATACGGATGCGTATACACACCAACAATTATTATATGTTATTGGGGATTTATAACGATGCTTAGGATGGATATTGGTGTGTTGGATTATTTTAGCGTTGCGAACCCTAGGGTAGTGTTGCACTACACATACACACATACATACTTGCATACTTTCCTATTGATATGTGCTCATGGGATCCTTTATAGTTATGTGTTCACATGGGTATGGGACTATGTGTTCACATACGGATTTGAGGATGATACTTGTGATTGAGCTGAGTCGATGAGATTTGATTTGAGGCCGTGAGATCGGTGATATAGCAGGGTTCGTAGTTGAGATACGACATGACGTTGTAGCGGGTCCTTGACGTAGTGTTTCACACACGTCCATGCATACGTAGGCGGTATCAGTATGGTACTAGACGTAGATCAGTACCACGATCATGATATTTGATAAAGAGGATACCAGGTGAATAGTATGATGAATGTGATATTGACCCGTACCCAGATTTGGGTTGCCGTACGACGGATTTACGTACGAGCTATATTGATGATTGATCCGCACTCTTGACTTGGGATGCCTGATTATAGATATGGTATCGGCTATGATATTATTGAGGCGGGATCACCGACTATACATATACAGGTAGGTATATGTATCGACTCAGATGATAGGCGGTTTCCTTACCTGTAGTTCAGATTGTTAGTTCAGCCGTATAGTTTAGTGTAGTTGTTAGATTAGATTAGACTCCTACCTATTTCAAAACTAACGAATCGTGGGTATTTTAAAAGACAGCCCAAGGGATCCTACGGATATTTCAAAAGACGTATCTTTTCATAAAAACACCGTAGCCCCTATTTTCAAAACCCCATGATTCGTGTTATTTCAAAAGGCACCATTTGTAGGATTTATATTAGGGTAATGCAGTTTAGTTATCGTTGTGTCTAGTATTCCGTTCATTATTGCTGTTCGCTTCGCATCGTATGCTTATATTATGTTTCATACTCCTATTATTAATATCATGCTGTTAGGACACCAGCACCATTACCGATGACGCGTATGTACCACGTACACTTACTTGCCGGCTCACACACATCTTCATCGGTAATTGCCATGTCACGAACACTTTAGAAAATACTATTTCATTTGACATAGGTTGTTAGCTAATAGTTTAGACATGATATTAGTGTACTTGCCTTATATGCTAGTTAGACATTGTAGTTATTGCCTACTACTTCATGCATGTTATTATTCACTGTTGTGTTGCATTCATGGATTCTCATGCCTATATTCACTGTTTACATGCTATTGATGACTTGGATTCGGATTTCATGAGATTTCTTAGATTTGGAGGAAAACCGCAAAAACATAAATAAACCTTTTCTCCCTTTTAAAATAAAAAGTGCGGTTTTCCCATGATGTATGAGTCGTCCACCATGAGTTTGCTGATGGATTTCGAGACCCGATTCGAGAAGTGGAGGAAACGTTTCGGGTACATGGTGGGCCCGGTGCGGTACCCCGGGGCAAGAGGAATGTGGTGTTGACGTTGAGCCCGGCAGGGGAGCACTACCGACCGGTGATATTACCCGACGCGTCGGATATCCGGAGGATACCGTCGTGGTCTTGAGATGGATGGTAGGGGCCGGTCTGGACTGACGGCGCCCTAGATATTGAGATTGAGACATTGATATTTCGAGACAGTGAGATTTATGTTTTGTGTCGATGCTAGACACTGTTGATACTGATTTCATTTATGATACTTCAGTTTAAAAATACGAAGGAAATCTCACAAATTTATGAAAACGGTTTCTTTATTTACATGTATTCTGTTTTCATGCATTCATACCTCATTCATATGATATATTGCTACCTGAGGCACTGACACGGGCACATGGAATTACACTCGGGTTAGATATTTACCCTAGCCTTGTTATAGGCTGCATGTTATACATATATTTGAGGATATATTATGATCATTGACCTACGATTGCGTGATTTATGCGATTTCTGTGCGTAGATGTTTTTCTATTCACGAGTTGGCAACTCACCCCCGTTGTGCCCCAGTTTCTTGCAGGTTTGCCGTACAGGTTTCATTACGGCTTTGCGGGCTCAGTTTCATTCGGGTGACTTTCTAGTAGGTGGGTTTTTCTTGTATCGTACCCATCATATTATCTTGTATATTATTATTCAGTTGTATCTAGAAGTTCCATCAACCAAACATGTATTTATTTTTGAGATAGAGACCAGTGATGTTATTCTTTCGACCTTAGAGTCGCGCGTTATATTTCTGTGGATTTCTGGTGGTTTTGAGTTTCCTTTTGAGTTTTGATCCTCGCCGTTGGCGTTGTATATTATATTGCTTGTGTGGTTGTGACCGTCGATTGACGAAGAGCTAGCTCCCGCTTGGGGATGCCTTTTTATTGATTTCGTATACTATTCATGTTGTATCCCGTTTGGGGGCCAGTATTTACAAAGGAGACTCTGCCGAAATTTTCAGTAAATTTTTTATGTTTTTAAAAACCGCATAATTCGGCTTATGCTATTGAAACTACTTGCTTTAAGTTGGTTTTTCCTGCACTCTGCTACTTTTCTTGGTTTGGATTTCTGGGTTTTCGGTTTACTTAGATTACGTACGCCTCGAGACGTTCGTAGTTTAAGTGCCGGTCATGTTCCGTACTTTCGGGTCGTGACACTAAGAACTTGTTTCGAGCGAGGTTGGCTGTCGGGTCATCGGTAGGAGAACATGTCCTAAAGATGATCGGCTATATTGAAGAGCTCGCAGACCTTGGGACGACTTTGGATAATGAGCTCTATACAGACCTTACTCTCCAGTCCCTTCCTCACACCTACGCCCAGTTTATCCTGAACTTCAACATTCAAAGAAAAGAAGTTGAACTTCCGGAACTCCTGAACATGTTAAGGAGTGCAGAGGGCACCTTGCAGAAGACAAGGGAAACACCCGCTATGTTTGTTGGTGGTGCATCTTCTTCCGGGTCCAAGGCTAGGGCCAAAGGAAGGAAGAAGAAGGCCGCCACCAAACCTAGAGGAGGTGTTAGTAAGGTGGGAGGGAAGGGAAAGAAAAAGTTTGCAGTACCGGTAGTGGGCCAGGATGAGTGCTTCCATTGTCACAGGAAAGGGCACTGGAAGAAAGATTGCAAGGCATGGAACGCCAAGAACCAGGAACCGAAGCAAGCTGTGGCTTCGACTTCAGGTGTGTTTGTAATTGAGAATTGTCTGTCAATTAACTCTACTTCCTGGGTATTGAATACCGGATCAGGATCTCATATTTGCAATTCATTGCAGGCACTGAGAAACCGTAGAGTGCTGAAGGAAGGTGATATGACCCTAAAGGTTGCTAACGGAGCTAGCGTGGGAGCTGCGTCCGTCGGGGATTATCACCTGGGATTGACGAGTGGACACATTTTGGTTTTACATAACTGTTTTTTTGTACCAAGCTTAACGTGTAATATCATATCAGTTTTCTTGTTATCAAATAAAGGTTATGATTTCACGTTTGTAAGAGATGTTGTTAACATCCACCTTAATCATGGTTTGATTGGGTCCGGTACACTAAATAACGGTATATATGTTTTAAACCAACTCCAAATTTTCAATGTCCAGAACACACTAAAAAGAAAGTCTCCAGATTTAAATAAAGCTTTCTTATGGCATTGTAGACTGGGTCACATCAATGAGAGAAGGTTGACTAAGTTGCATAGAGAAGGATATTTGGACTCGTTCGAATATCAAACTTATGACACTTGTCAATCTTGTCTCAAAGGAAAGATGACAAAGACTCCATTTACTGGACAAGGAGTAAGAGCGAGCGAGCTCTTGGGACTCATACACAGCGATGTATGTGGTCCAATGTCTACGCATGCAAGAGGTGGTTTTTCCTATTTCATTACTTTTACGGATGATTACTCAAGATACGGATTCATTTATCTGATGAAACATAAATCCGAGGCTTTTGAGAAATTCCAAGAGTATAAGAATGAAGTAGAAAACCAAACCGGCAAAAGTATCAAGACACTTAGATCTGATCGAGGTGGTGAATACTTGAGTGCCGAGTTCCTAGGTTACCTAAAAGAGAAAGGAATTCTCTCTCAGCTTACTCCTCCATACACTCCACAGCATAATGGTGTATCGGAGAGACGGAATCGAACCCTATTGGATATGGTACGATCCATGATGAGTAATGCTGAGTTACCGCGATCTTTCTGGGGTTATGCGCTAGAATCAGCGGCATATCTTTTGAACAGGGCTCCTACCAAGACTGTGCCTACTACTCCATATCAAATGTGGAGCGGGAAGAAACCCCGTCTACAGTATATTAAGATTTGGGGATGTCCAGCTTTTGTTAGAAAGCAACATGTGGACAAGCTCGAGGCACGATCAGTAAAATGTATGTTTGTGGGATATCCAAAGAACTCCAGGGGATATCTATTCTATAACGCAGAGGAACAAAAGGTATTTGTTTCTCGTAATGCCCATTTTCTAGAACATCAGTTTTTAGAAAAGGAATCAAGTGGGAGCGAAATAGAACTGGAAGAAATTCCAGAACCACAAACTAATATTGAAAGTTTGGTAGAACCGGTAGTTCAAGAAGAACAGGACATTCCCGCACCCCTCCGCAGGAGTAGTAGGCCATCTCATCCGCCTGAGAGATACTACGGTTTTCTCATAGATGGGGATAGAGAGGATTGCATCATAGATGATGATGAACCTACTGACTTCCAGCAGGCCATCCAGAGCGGCGACTCGGTACGATGGCTAGATACAATGCGAACCGAAATGGAGTCCATGTACACCAACAAAGTATGGACTTTGGACTTTGCTCCAGATGGGGTAAAACCAATAGGATACAAATGGATCTTCAAGAAAAAGATTGGTGTAGATGGACAGGTGGAAACCTATAAGGCTAGACTTATTGCAAAGGGTTTTCGTCAAAGACCTGGTTTGGACTATGACGAAACATTTTCTCCAGTGGCTATGCTCAAATCCATTCGGGTCCTTCTTGCTATTGCTGCCTTCCATGATTATGAAATCTGGCAGATGGACGTAAAGACGGCTTTTCTGAATGGAAATTTAGAAGAGTGCGTCTATATGGATCAGCCAGAGGGTTTCAATCAGAGTGGGAGCAGCGGGAAAGTATGCAAGCTGCTTAAGTCCATTTATGGACTAAAGCAGGCATTGCGGAGTTGGAACATCTGTTTTGATGAGACAGTCAAAGAATATGACTTTATCAAAAATCCAGATGAACCGTGCATATATAGTAAAGTTGTAGCCAGAAGTGTCGTATTCCTCGTCTTGTACGTGGATGGCATTCTATTGATAGGAAATGACATTCCTATGCTACAATCTGTCAAAGGATTCTTGTCACACAGGTTCTCCATGAAACACCTGGGTGATGCCTCTTACATTCTGGGGATCCGGATCTATCGTGATAGATCTAAGAGGATGTTGGGACTTTCGCAGTCCAGGTATATCGACACTGTACTGAAAAGATTCAGTATGGAAGATTCTAAGCGCGGTAATCTACCGGCTTGTCACGGACTCACCCTTTCCAAAGAGATGTCTTCCAAGACTGATTTGGAAAGGGAACGCATATCTATTATACCCTACGCTTCTGCGGTAGGCTCTATAATGTATGCGATGTTGTGCACCAGACCAGATGTAGCTTACGCACTAAGCGTGGTAAGCCGGTATCAATCAGACCCAGGGGAGAAGCACTGGATAGCAGTAAAGAACATTCTCAAGTACCTGAGGAGGACTAAGGAGATGTTCTTGGTTTATGGCGGAAAAGACCTCAGGTTGGAGGCTTTTGCTGATTCCGGCTTTCAGAGTGATAAGGACGATTCCAAGTCCATGTCGGGTTATGTCTTTACCCTCAATGGAGGGGCGGTGTGCTGGAAGAGCTCCAAGCAGGACACCGTTGCTGACTCAACGATGGAAGCGGAGTATATAGCTGCTTGCGATGCCGCAAAAGAAGCAGTCTGGATGAAGAAGTTCCTAACAGAACTTCAGGTGGTTCCTACCATAGTTGATCCAATACCTCTGTATTGCGACAACAATGGAGCTATAGCTTTAGAAAAGGAACCAAGGTCCCATCAGAAGTCCAGACACATCTTAAGGCGGTATCACCTGATCAGAGAGATCATTGATCGTCGGGAGATCGAGGTTCGGAGAGTTGCTTCTGAAGAGAACATTGCTGATCCATTCTCAAAGGCCCTACCTCAGATTCAGTTCGAGAGGCTACTCGAGATCATCGGTCTTCGATATGCCAGTACATGGCCCTAGTGCAAGTGGGAGATTGTTAGTGCATATGCCCTAGGGGCCATTATTGTATCATACTAGTTTGTATATTACTTAATGGAAGCTTGGGATATTCACATGTATATAACAGTCTTGCTAAACATGGTAGTATGCTACTTGGTTTTTCTATCTTAATATGTGAGTATACGTATTGATAGAGCTCTTAGGATCTTGCTTGACTACCAGCGTTGTGATGGCAGTCACACTAGTGGGGGCTGGGTAGTCTACAAGCACATCCTTATTCAAGTCCCTAGTCGTTGGATTATCGAGACAGGGCATCGATACTCCGGAGTAGACTAGTGTGTACGCTTCTCATCCCAGTTGGGGAGATGGTCTGTCCCACAGCCGTCAGTACGTCGTACCGGAGATAGTATGCAGGTGCTCGTTAGGTTACGGGTACACCGGACAGGACTCACAGGGAACTGTTGGTTGGTTTTATACCAGTCGTCAGTGAACAGTTCCCAGGTGACATGAGTACAGCATACTCCGCAGACTTGACACTGCTACTTCGCCTCGAGTGTGTCCCACTGTTCTTAGATTGCTACCTTACCACGGCTCAAAGGAGTCATGCAAACAGGTAGCAGTTGGGTGCAGTCCTGAGCACTTGGAGGCAGTGGCGGTTAGACAGGATTCGTCTCTCCCGGTATTGGGGGTTGATATCGCGCTGTGTCAGAGAGCCATTACACAAAGTCCCTGGCCAGGGCAAGTGAGATTTGCTGGTAGGTTCCAGTAGTTTCTCAGGGTGTAATGGGTTTCGCTCCGACACGACTTATACAGCTATTAGGGGACTGACGCTTGCCGCCCCCTAGGCCCGATATGCGATAGTCTTAGACGAACGGACCGGACTGTACGGAGATTGTCACATCAGACTCAGTAGGAGTTCGGATGGGTTTCCTCATCGGCCTTCTTATCGACATCTACCTGGGGACCGTTACGTACAGCTAGTGCCGCTTGCGGTCTGTGGTGTTGGGGTAAAAATTTACACCCCCGTTGACCGAGTCAAAGTCAAGGTCAACCCCAAGCCAGGTGGGCCCAAGCCCAGGTCAAGCGGGCCCATGCCCAAGTCGAGCCTGCGGCCAGCCTCCTCCATGCCAACAACAAAAATCATGTAACAAATAATTTTTATGTAATTTTTGTGCATGAATGTATGCAAAATGGGCATAAAGCCAAATTTTTGTAAAGCTCATAGCTTATGTGCAAAAACAAATGACACATAAGCCATGGGATAGGCAAAAAGCTATTTTGAAAAGCCCAAGGGGCTATATGTAAATGTGTAAGCCTATAAAAGGCAACATGATGAAAAATAATAAAAACACTTTTCATTCCTCCAAAAAATAGGGTTCTTTGTGCCTCCTGCTCCTTCTCCAAGGTTCTAAACCTTCTTATTTCTTTGAATTGAATCAAGAGTTTTACTCTTTCTTTTCTAAAACCAAGTAGTTTTCCACCACAAAACCCACAAAGGGGAACTCAGATCTTCCATCAGATCTTAAAAAGGAGTGATTTTTAAAATCTCCTACTTCTTGATCTTCAAGATCCGGCCAAACAACAGGAGGAAGAAGAAGAACCCCCTTCATCAGCTTCAAAACATCCTAGGAGTTTAACTCCATATATATAAAACAACAAATATTTCCTTTTTGAAGCATAGCTTCTGTTTCTTAGGCTAAAAGCCTCTTGTCCTCTCCAACGCGCAGCGCAAGTGCGCAAAGCGCCCGCGTGCCGACACGTGGCGCGCGCGCTTGCGCACCTGCGCGCTTGCGCAATTGCGCAAAGCGCCCGTGTGCCGACACGTGGCGCACGCTTGCTCACCTGCGCGCTTGCGCAAGTGCGCAAAGCGCTCGCGTGCCAACACGTGGCGCGCGCGCGCTTGCGCTCCAACGCGCATTGCGCAAGGCGTCCGTGCGCCGACACGTGGCGCGCGCGCGCTTGCGCACCTGCGCGCAGCGCGCATTGCGCAAGGCGCCCGTGCGCCGACACGTGGCGCGCGTGCGCTTGCGCACCTGCGCGCAGCACTCATACGCAAGGCGCCCACGTGCCAACACGTGGCGCGCGCGCTTGCGCACCTGCGCGCAGCGCTCATGCGCAAGGCGTCCACGTGCCGACACGTGGCGCACTTGCGCCTGAGCGCACAGCACCTAAGCGCACAGCGCCCAAGGGGCTGCCCCACGCATCCTTTGGATGCCTTTTCCCCTTTATTTATATATATATGTATATATATACATTTGTATACAAATGTACACATGCACATACCCCGCAACATTCTCCCCCTCCAAAAAATTTTCGGGCCGGGGCGCTGCCCCGAACGCCGCAAGGGGGCTGCTAGCCCCCTTGACCCCCAGCCCGCTATCCGGGTAGCGGGACCCCCGTAAAAACTCTGCGTGGCTCCCGATATATCCAAAACCCCCCTTTCAGAACAGAACACACGTACACTGCACATTGGGTTCGCATGACCAGTTTAACCCGTTAATCGGAGGTTCCCTCGCCCCAAAGGCGAGGGGTAATTAACAGCAGCTTAGTCCGCGGCTGCCGGAGATTCGGATCCCCACAATCATTAAACCCCCGCCTACCCTAGGCAGAGGGAATCTGTAGTACGCCTGACAAGCGCGCGTATTCCCATCTCAATGGGGTGACGAAAAACACCCTACAGATTCTGGCACGCCCGGTGGGACCATCTCTCCTCCCATATTTCGGGTTAAATGTTCATGCGAACTCAATCATTATACATACCTGTATTTATACTAAAATAATGCCCTTTCATGCAGGGTTCTCAAGCAATCACTTCTCAACGATGTCTCCAAAAACCTGCTCAGCTCTCAACACGGCTCCCATCTCATACACGATGAAGATAGACTCCAGGACGGTCCTTCCGGCCAGTCTTGGGCGACAATGGGAGGAGCCGCTGCTACCATTCGGCTCTATCATGTTCATGCCAGTTGGCGCCATCCCTGCTCCTCAAGCCCCGGTGGCAGACAAACCGGTCTCGAAAGGCAGGAGACCAAATGTGGTGGTCGCGAGGGCACCTCAGCCCAACCGCAAGTCCGTTCCCGAACGACTCTCCATGGCCCCAGCTGGGGGCAAGGCCACCAACACCAACAAAAGTACAATGCATCTCGAGCAAGCTCCAGCGGTGCCCTCGACCACTGCTCGATCGGGTGTCTTCTCTAAGCCCCCCTCTGATCAACTCATAATGGATTCCCGGATAGCGGATGCCCACCAAGCCTTCAAAATCGAGAAGCTGAGGGAGAAAAGGCTCAGATATAGAGCCAACAAAAGGGCTAGGGCTCCTGCCAGGCTGAACCTCATGAGGTTCGACGAACAGGATTACCCCGCCGAAGATGAGAAAATGGCTGGGTATGTGGTCCACGCTGTCTACATGGTAAGCACGCGCAGCAAGAGCAAGGACGGGACTACCACATCTCAAACCCAATCTGGCTTGAATGTGGTGGCCGCTTCCCAAGAACAGCCGCCTCTGCTGGGTGATGAAAACCCTCTCGATGAGGATGATAGGCAGAAAGACCTTTCGGTCCATGAGGAGTCGGGCTCAGAAAGCGAAGAAGAGCCGACTTTCCGCCCCAGGACCGCGGAGCAAGAGCTGCTTCAAGAGCTCCGAAAGCAGCTCAGAAGCAAAGACAAGGAGATGGCCAAGCTCTACTCAAAAATTGACGACTTGACAAATGTCGTCCTACAACTCACGGCCCAACTTGCCTCTCAGCCGCCCAATCAAGCACATGGCTCTACTCATGAACCAGGAAATGGTGTCCCGAGACAGCCGACGCCTATTCCCTCAAATCCAAAAGTGGGCGGACCGTATGAAAATCAGTCGCATCCTATCTCGGGGAATGTCTTGGCCACCGATGACAGTAACCCGCTAACTCAAGATCAAATCATGGATTTGGTTACCAGCAAAGTCAAAACATTGGTGGCCGAAGCCGAAGCGCAAAAAGATATCAGCAGTAGTGGGAGACCATATCCTGCTCAGTATGATCTGGTGGAATTTCCTAGCGGCTATGTCATCCCCAAATTCGGAAGATTCGATGGGACGGGAAATGCGAATCAGCACATCGCCCACTTCAAAGCCTCATGTGGGAACACTAGGGGCAACGATGCGCTTCTCCTCCGCCAGTTCGTTAATAGCTTGACCGATGTTGCTTTCGACTGGTACGCGAGCATACCGGATGGCTCCGTCACAACTTTTGTCCAAATGGAGTCTCTGTTTCGGCAGAGGTTCATGAGCGTCAGCGATAAGATTACCATTGCCGAGCTCGTAAGGACTAAGCCCAAGAGCGACGAAAGCAGCACGGATTTTATAACCCGATGGCGTAATCTCTCCGTCAAATGCGAACCGCCAATAGAGCAGGACCAATCTGTCAGTCTCCTTGTCGGAAATCTCAACAACTGGATGGCCCCGTTTCTATGTACCGCGGGTCTCAAAACATTCCAAGAGCTGACCAAAAAGGTCCAAACGTTGGAACGCTCAAAGCCCGAGTCCGCTCAGGATCTTCAGTTCATAAACAGACCGAAACCCTGGAGGGATGACAACCGAAAAGGCGGAAGTTCTAGTATCACCGATTCTCCAAATAAGCAGAGAACGGGCGGAACAAAAACTGACCAGCCTCGAGAGCCAACTTTGGAGGAAAGAAGAAATAAGGTCTACTCATTCCGAAGGGACAAGGTCCACAAAATTTTTAAAGATGCTCTGAAGAATGGCCTGCGGCTACCAGAACCGAAAAGGCTAAGTGAAGCAAACAAGACTGATCATCCCAACTTTTGCCCATACCACCGAGTGTTGGGGCACACTATTGAAGACTGTTGCATCTTCAAGGATTGGGTCGAGAAACAATACAAGGCAGGAGAAATATCATTGTCCCCTGGCGTGTTAACAAACAATCAAGCTGCGACCGTCAATTTCATACAAACGGGGACCGAAGTCTTTCAGGGACCTGATTCTCTCAAACACCCGCCTTTCTCTGGAAACAACAGACCACCAAGTCTTTAAACTGGGAATAATCGACCACCATGTCATTAAACTGGGAAACAATCGACCTCTAAGTCGTTAAACTGGGAATGTAAATATATATATATATATGTAAATAAACAAAAAAATATGTATATAAAAGAAAAATAAAGAAAAGCCGAAATGATGGGGCAACTCGCAATAAAAATCAGCGAGCAAAGATAAACATGAAAATAAAGCCGAAATGATGGGGCAACCGCGAATAAATAGCCGAAATGATAGGGCAATCGCGATTTTCGCGATAATAAAAGCTGAAATGATAGAGCAATCGCGGTAAAACAAAAACAAAAATGCCAACAAAAAAAAAATGGCGAATGATGAGTCGCTCCTGGTACCATATTCCAGTGCAGCGATGCAGACGCCAACAAAAATTCAAATTTCCAAAATTCTCCCAGCCCTACAGTTAGTCCCCAAATTGACTACCGTATACAATCCACGAGCTCAAATAATTCTCAGCATACCCATGCCCCATCGCAACCACCAGTTACGCGGCTGGTCTCCGCCTTTGGAATTATGCTTCATTGGAAAGACCCACTCATGTGTCCTCACGATGCATGAGGAGAACAAACCTTCGTGAGATCCTTACGACTCACCAAGGAAAAACACACTTAGGAGTCCTCACGACTCTTAAGGAGAAAATACACCTGCGGGATCCTTACGACTCGCAGGGAGAAAATACCTTTATGGGACCCTCACGGCCCATAAAATTGAAAAGTCTTAGGTGATAGGGATCCAAACCTGTCTCCTAAGCAATCGCTCCCCAATCCCCAAGTGGCGAATGATGAGTCGCTCCTGGTACCATATTCCAGTGCAGCGATGCAGACGCCAACCAAATTCCAAATCCCAATCCCCAACGGCGAATGATGAGTCGCTCCTGGTACCATATTCCAGTGCAGCGATGCAGACGCCAACAATGTCCCAAAATTTTTCCGGCCCTACGGTCTGGATCATACATCCTGCAAAACCGTATACAATCCACGGGCGTAAAACAATCCCGATCTCTCCAAAAAAAAAAAAAGAAAGAAAAAAAGAAGGACGGTATGTCCACAAGCAAAACGGGCACGGATGAAAACCCGAAAGGGCTCCGTGAGTAAAAACAGCAGGACTGCCGGCGAGTTTGTGAAAACCCGAAAGGGCGCAAACTCGTAAAAAAAAATGAAATGAAATGCACTCGCAAAGTCCTCTCGACTTTGTGAGGAGAAAATTCCCGCGTGAGATCTCTACGACTCACAAAGGAGCAACACACTTAGGAGTCCCCATGACTCCTAAGGAGAAAATACACCTGCGGGATCCTTACGACCCGTAGGGAGAAAATGCTTTTATGGGACCCTCACGGCCCATAAAATTGAAAAGCCTTAGGTGATAGGGATCTAAACCTGTCTCCTAAGCCACCAATTCCCAAATCCTTTCGGGGTACATAATGAGTTGCTCCTGGCATTATTCCAGTGCAGCAATGCAGATGCCAAACAAACCCAATCCAAATCCTCTCGGGGCACATGATGAGTTGCTCCTGGCATTATTCCAGTGCAGCAATGCAGATGCCAAACAAAAACCCCAATTCCCAAATCCTCTCAAAGGCAGATGATGATTCGCTCCTGGTACCATATTCCAGTACAGCGATGCTGATGTCAACTCAAATCAAACAAATCAAACCAACCAATTCCAACATCGACCTCTGCGTCAGACAACAGGCACTCCGTCTCGGGGATACGTCCTACCACAGGCACTCCGTCTCGGGGATACGTCCTACAACAGGCACTCCGTCTCGGGGAAACGTCCTACCACAGGCACTCCGTCTTGGGGATACGTCCAACCATAGGCATTCCGTCTCGGGGATACGTCCTACCACAGGCACTCCGTCTCGGGGATACGTCCAACCACAGGCACTCCGTCTCGGGGATACGTCCTACAACAGGCACTCCGTCTCGGGGAAACGTCCTACCACAGGCACTCCGTCTCGGGGATACGTCCTACCACAGGCACTCCGTCTCGGGGATACGTCCTACAACAGGCACTCCGTCTCGGGGATACGTCCTACCACAGGCACTCCGTCTCGGGGATACGTCCAACCACAGGCACTCCGTCTCGGGGATACGTCCTACCACAGGCACTCCGTCTCGGGGAAACGTCCAACCACAGGCACTCCGTCTCGGCGAAACGTCCTACCACAGGCACTCCGTCTCGGGGATACGTCCTACAGCAGACACTCCGCCTCGGGGAAACGTCGACCAGCGACACTCCGTGCCGGGGACACATCTACCAAATCGCTTCGGATCAGAGCGTCGACCGTCTATATCGCAAAGAGGGCAGTGCAGGCTCCCGCAAATTGGGAACCCAAATCGCTTCGGATCAGAGCGTCGACCGTCCATGTCGTAAAACGGGCAGTGCAAGCTCCCCACAAATCGGGAACCAAATCACTCCGGGTCAGGGAAACGTCTACCACGGACACTCCGTCTCGGAGACGCGTCAAGCGTCGACCGTCCATGTCGTAAAACGGGCAGTGCAAGCTCCCCACAAATCGGGAACCAAATCACTCCGGGTCAGGGAAACGTCTACCACGGACACTCCGTCTCGGAGACGCGTCAAGCGTCGACCGTCCATGTCGTAAAAAGGGCAGTGCGTCCCAAAATGTGGGAACCAAAGCAAGTCGCCTCCACGTGAAAGAAGATCCATCAATTTCATGCACACGACCCATATATGCTGTGTGCATTTATTGATGGGGGGCACTTTGTTGGGGTAAAAATTTACACCCCCGTTGACCGAGTCAAAGTCAAGGTCAACCCCAAGCCAGGTGGGCCCAAGCCCAGGTCAAGCGGGCCCATGCCCAAGTCGAGCCTGCGGCCAGCGTCCTCCATGCCAACAACAAAAATCATGTAACAAATAATTTTTATGTAATTTTTGTGCATGAATGTATGCAAAATGGGCATAAAGCCAAATTTTTGTAAAGCTCATGGCTTATGTGCAAAAACAAATGACACATAAGCCATGGGATAGGCAAAAAGCCATTTTGAAAAGCCCAAGGGGCTATATGTAAATGTGTAAGCCTATAAAAGGCAACATGATGAAAAATAATAAAAACACTTTTCATTCCCCCAAAAAATAGGGTTCTTTGTGCCTCCTGCTCCTTCTCCAAGGTTCTAAACCTTCTTATTTCTTTGAATTGAATCAAGAGTTTTATTCTAAAACCAAGTAGTTTTCCACCACAAAACCCACAAAGGGGAACTCAGATCTTCCATCAGATCTTAAAATGGAGTGATTTTTAAAATCTCCTACTTCTTGATCTTCAAGATCCGGCCAAACAACAGGAGGAAGAAGAAGAACCCCCTTCATCAGCTTCAAAACATCCTAGGAGTTTAACTCCATATATATAAAACAACAAATATTTTCTTTTTGAAGCATAGCTTCTGTTTCTTAGGCTAAAAGCCTCTTGTCCTCTCCAGCGCGCAGCGCAAGTGCGCAAAGCGCCCGCGTGCCGACACGTGGCGCGCGCGCGCTTGCGCACCTGCGCGCCTGCGCAAAGCGCCCGTGTGCCGACACGTGGCGCACGCTTGCTCACCTGCGCGCTTGCGCAAGTGCGCAAAGCGCTCGCGTGCCGACACGTGGCGCGCGCGCGCTTGCGCTCCAACGCGCATTGCGCAAAGCGCCCGCGTGCCGACACGTGGCGCGCGCGCTTGCGCTCCTGCGCGCTTGCGCTCCAACGCGCATTGCGCAAAGCGCCCGCGTGCCGACACGTGGCGCGCGCGCGCTTGCGTACCTGCGCGCAGCGCGCAACGCGCATTGCGCAAAGCGCCCGGGCGCCGACACGTGGCGCGCGCTCTTGCGCAAAGCGCCCGCGCGCCGACACGTGGCGCGCGCACGCTTGCGCACCTGCGCGCAGCGCTCATGCGCAAGGCGTCCACATGCCGACACGTGGCGCACTTGCGCCTGAGCGCACAGCACCTAAGCGCACAGCGCCCAAGGGGCTGCCCCACGCATCCTTTGGATGCCTTTTCCCCTTTATTTATATATATATGTATATATATACATTTGTATACAAATGTACACATGCACATACCCCGCAACATTCTCCCCCTCCAAAAAATTTTCGGGCCGGGGCGCTGCCCCGAACCCCGCAAGGGGGCTGCTAGCCCCCTTGACCCCCAGCCCGCTATCCGGGTAGCGGGACCCCCGTAAAAATTCTGCGTGGCTCCCGATATATCCAAAACCCCCCTTTCAGAACAGAACACACGTACACTGCACATTGGGTTCGCATGACCAGTTTAACCCGATAATCGGAGGTTCCCTCGCCCCAAAGGCGAGGGGTAATTAACGACAGCTTAGTCCGCGGCTGCCGGAGATTCGGATCCCCACAATCATTAAACCCCCGCCTACCCTAGGCAGAGGGAATCTGTAGTACGCCTGACAAGCGCGCGTATTCCCATCTCAATGGGGTGACGAAAAACACCCTACATGTGGTTAAACCCACTGCCAGCATAGTAGTCGAGTCTCTAGAGTCCCACGCAGAGAGTTTCCCTACTCCAGGCGAAACGATATAGAGGTCGTATGGTTTTACGACAAGGGTTCGGACGCATACGTGTGTTTACGCACGTACGACTTTCGGACAGTTTTTACTAGTCGGCTTTGGTTTAAGCCAGTTACTAGTATCCGGTTATTGGATTTATACAGTCTAAAGTTTTTCCGTGTTTTCACGGATAGGAGGGCCGTTCTCGTAATTGCGCGAGAAGCTTCTAGAAGATGGTGACTAAGGAGGTTTAGGTGGCATATGCATTGAATGAGATTAGTGAGTCATATAGATGATTCATCCATGTCATTAATGCTTCATAATTGCTTAATGACTCATGGAGATGAATCACCACAAGATATTTATCAAGCATGGTTGTAAATCATTTTCTTTTCTTTTCTTGATAAATAAAAATGCTTGATATATATTATGATAACTAATTTTCTCTTCTCATTATTATGTTCATCTTCTCTCTCCTCAAGCTCTCTCTCTTCAAAACCCTAATCCTCCCCTCTCATTTGTTGAGTACAAGGATTAGTTAGACTACTTAATCCATAACCATACTCTATTTCATCTAGGTACTTTGATTAGCACTTAAAGATACCTAGTTGCCTCAAGTTTATAGGCAAAGCTTGGAGTTTAGCTCTCGTGGTGGATCGTCCACTACTTGGAGAAGGCCGAAGAGGAGGTGGAGTTTATAAAGACAAAGGACACGGTTCTTTAGGTATAATCCCTTTACATAATAGTTTAGAACTTCTATGTTTGATGTTAGTTATCGTTTAGCTTCGATTCATGCGGTTAGTCGATGTTTAAGCAAAGAACAAGATCGTTTTTCATATTTCCGCCTCCCCGCAAGTCGTGGGGTGTTGTACATCGACTTACACAATATACAAGTAAAGGAGCACTCTATAATTGTTTTAAAAAAATTTAGAGCCTCTGAAAAATTTGACAGAAACTTAGACTTTGATTTCGATGTTTCGGAGTTATTTCGGTTTCGTAGTTCTATACATCGTCTAAATTGCTAGTTAAGATTAGTAGGCTCTGATACCACTGTAAGTCGATGTCGCGCACCGTGCAGATTCGCGGGGAAGCGGAATACACAAAAAACGATTTTTACAAAGCTCGCAACACCGACTAAACTTCAGGATCTTTACAGAACCTTAACTAGCTAACTACTTAGAGGTTTAGCTACTCGGTCAGAGTTTTATACCTCCTAATTTCAAGTCCTTCGGTTCTCGTTCTCCTCGTCTTCTTGATCTCCTCGAAGTGTACGGACAAAGATGATCCACCCGAGAAAATGTACTTTGAGCTCCAACCTCTAAACCGAGGTAAGTAGGGTACCTAGTATGCTAAGCTAAGTAGCCTAGATGATGTAGAGAATGATTATGGATTGATTTGTCTTAAGAACCCTAGATTTCTCAACACATGAGATTTTTAGGGTTTGAGAAAGAAGAAGAGAGCTTGGAGGAGAGAGAGTGTAGTGATGATAATGATATGAAGAAAGGCTAAGGGTTTGTGATAATGAAGCAAAAAACAATAATTCACAAATGAATCAAGCATGCTTCAATAGTCACAAAAATCATGAGTCATCTAAGTAGCCATGCTTCATTCATTGTCAAGTAATATCTCATACCTCCACCTCATTATCCATTTAACAAAATGGATTAAACCACAAATGAGGTGTCTTCTTCTAGAAGCACTCTTGCATAATTACAAGAATACCCCTCACCGTATATACATACCCGTATTCGTATTCCGAAAAATACGAATACAATGAGAAGAAAATAATCTAATAATATAATACTAGGATCCGGCTTAAACCAAAGCCCAATAGTATTATTTGTTCGAACATCATCCGTGTAGCCAGTACACCTATGTGATCGAAACCCTGCCGTAAAACCATACGGCCTCTACATCGTTTCCCCCGAAGCAGGGAAAACCACTATGTGGGACTTTAACTACTCGACAGTACGCTGGCAGTGGGTTTAACTACAAGCACGTCAGCGGTACTAGCTGCACGCAACGGCTACCCAGGTTTGTGTCGATAAGAAGGCCGATGAGCAAACTCATCCGAACTCCTACCGAGCCTATCTGTGACAATCTTCGTGCAGTCCGGTCTGTTCATCTAAGATACTCGCATATCGGTCCTAGGGGCAGTAACCATCAGACTCCTAATAACTCAATAAGTCGTGTCGGGGTAGAGCCTAAAACACCCTGAGAAACTACCGGAGTACCTGCCAGTAAATCTTGCTTTCCCTGGCCAGGGACATTGTGTAATGGTTTTCCGAACACAGCGCGATATCAACCCCCAATACCGAGAGAGACGAATCCTATCTAACCACTACTGCTTCCCAGTGCTTCGGGACTGCACCCAACCACTACTTGTTTGCACGACTCATTTGAGCCGTGGTAGGGTAGTGATCTAAGTACAGCAGGAACGCACTCGAGACGAATAGTGATGTTAAGTCAACGGACTAAGATGTACTAATGTCACCTGGAAACTGCTACCTGACGATAGGTATAATACCAACCAGCAGTTCCCAACGAGTCATGTCCAGTGTAACTCATAACCCAATGAGCACCTGTATACTATCTCCAGTATGACATACAAATGGCTGTGAAACAGACCATCTCCCATACTGGGATGAGAAGCGTATACACTAGTCTACTCTGGAGTATCGATACCCCATCTCGATAATCTAACGACTAGGGACCTGTATAAGGATGTGCTTATAGACTATCCAGCCCCCACTAGTGTGATTGTCATCACAACGATTGTAGTCAAGTAAATATCCTAAATGCTCTACCAATATGTATAAGCGATTTCCTAAAATAAACATATCCACATATTGAGGTAGAATCAAACCAAGTAGCATACTACCATTTTGAGCAAGACTGTTATTATATCCGTATATACCCCAAGCTTCCAAAATGTAATATAAAAACCAGTACTATACAATATTGGCTTCTAGGGCATATATCACTAACATATAGATCAGTAGTTTCTCGGTGGATGATGAGCTTGACACCGATACGACTTATCGGGTTATTAGGAGTTTGACGTTATCCACCCTACTAGACCTAGTATGCGATACTCTTAGACGAAGAGATCGGACTGTACATAGATTGTCACTTGCAGGCTCTGTAAGGATACAGATGAGTTTACCCGTCGATCTTCCTTTCGTTCGATACCTAGATAGTCGTTACACACAGCTAGTTCCGCTGACGTGGTTGTGATTAAACCCACTGCCAATGTATTGTCAAGTATTTAGAGTACTACACAGAGGGTTTCCCAATTCAGGAGAAACGATGTAGTATATGCGTATTTTGATACGCACTCAGGTTCGATTAAATACGTGTATTTAGTACACGTACTTTAATCGAGCGTTTTGATAATACTGACAGGTTTGAAAGATAGCCAGATCATTGTGAGATAGTATTATATCTCTCTTATTATCTTTCTTTTGGTATTCATTTATTTATACGAATACAGTGTTTGTATTTTGACACGAATACGGTATTTATACGAATACGGGTATTTGTATAAATACGGGTATTTGAATCTTAATACGAATATGGGTATTTTTATTTCAATACGAATACGGGTATTCATATTTTTATAAGAATACGGGTATTCGTATTTTGATACGAATACAGATATATTTATTTTGATACATATTTGGGTTTGTGTGTGTATGTGTGTTTTATGACACACCATTTCCACTTCATGTTAGAAGCTTTGTGAAGAATGTGGATGGGTGATTCATTAGGGTGAGTCACTCATCCACCCACTTTTCACAAATTAAAGAAGAAAGAAAAAGAAAAGATAATGATAATTGATTGATGCTTATTCTTCTTCCTATTCTTTTTATGTTAGCTTCAAAAGATGAGAATGGAAAATTAGAAAAGAGAGAAAACATGAGATTCATCACTACATCTATCTCACAATCAATTCATAATAAGTTTTGATTATGAGTTGCTTCACTTGCTTTTAGATGTGAAACTAAAACTTGATACGGACTCTTTCGGGTGGATCATCTTCGGTGAGGAAGATCGGCGTCCAAACTCGTTCCCGACAACTTCGGAGCTTTGCTAAAGTCCATGAAGAGGTGCAGGGTCTTCCGCAATTGGACGGACACGCTACAAAGATAGCTAGCCCCCTTACTCTTTCTTGTTAAGTTATCTATGTTGGATATAATTCTCTCAAGGCAATTATTGTAATTGCAGGCACACGATTATGATAATTGAGGGAGGACCAATACAGGTAGAATAATTTTACTCGAAATGATAATATACTATCTGGTTTGTCTTTATCATTGATGTGTACACGTTTTATTTATTTTTACGTGTCGCTAATACATAATGATGAAGCCCGTAGGATTCTTGCTTTACAGCATTATGATGGCGATCATATACGTGAGAGCTGGGTGGTCTATAAGCACATCCTTAAATGTCCCTATTCGTGAGAGTATCGAGACTGGGCATCGATATTCCGGAGTAGACTAGTGTATACGTTTTGAGACCCCGACGAGGGGTGGTGGCCGGTCTCACAAGTCATTGGTGTTATGTCACCTAAGATAGTATACAGGTGCTCATTGAAGGTGAGTACACTGGACGGACTCGCCGAGAACTTTTAGATGGTATTATACCTATCGTCAGATAGAAGTTCTCAGGTGGCATGAGTACAGGTTAGTCCTTTGACCTGAAGTCATCATTTGTCTCGTGTTAGTTCCCACTGTACTTTGATTACTACCGTACCACGGCTCAAAAGAGTCATGTAAACAGGTTTTAGTTGGTTACAGTCCCGACCACATGGAGGCAGTAGTCAACTGTCAGGGATTCGTCTCTCCTGGTATTAAGAGTCGATGTCGCGCTGTGTTCAGTTGGCTATCACCAGAAATTTGTGGCCACGGTGGGTGAGATTTACTGATAGTTGATCAGTAGTATCTCAGTTGGTGATGAGCTAGACTCAGACATGACTTATCGGGTTAGTAGGGGTCTGACGTTATCCACCCCCTAGATCCGATATGCGATACTCTTTGATGAAGAGACCGGACTGTACGGAGATTGTCACATTCAGGCTCAGTAGGGTAAGAACGCACTTGATTGTCGACCCTCCTTTTCGACAAGTATCTGGGTAGCCGTTATGTACAGCTAGTGCCACTGACGTGCTTGTAGTTAAACTCACTGTCAGCGTACTATCGAGTCTTTAAAGTCCCACACAGAGGGTTTTTCCGGTTCAGGCGACAGATGTAGGAGCCGTACGTTGGTACGAGCAGGCGGTCCGATTAAATATGTGTACGCGATACACGGACTTTAATACTAGCCGGCTAAGGATTAAACCGGATTATTAAATCGGATTTTTATTTAATAATTTTTATATATATTTTTGATACATATATTTTAGTATTATTGTTCACTATTTATTTTCTATCTTTGGCGCTATCCGTAATTTTTACGGATATGCGTATATGTAGCGATACATATACCGGGTGAAGTGTTCTGTATTTATACGGGAATATTTCTAGAAGAAGAACATCTCATATTTATTTTTCTATTTAGAAAAATAAAAAGGGAAATGAGTTGGAAATCAAAAAGGAAGAATTAAAAACATGAGCCATGTGCATTATTTATTAATTCTATTTAATAAGAATTAAGCTTGAAATTTTAAGTGACTAAAAGAAATTTTAAGTGACTAATTTAGGAAATAGTGTTCAAAATAGCGATAGCATGTAGTGTAGCGTTCCACTACTAAATAGCGAAAAGCGCAAAAAAACGTTGCGCATACCGTAAGGTACATAAATTATTAATTATTACTATGATCATTTTATTTACAATAAATTATATAATTATAAAGGTATAAAATTAGCTTGAGAATATAGAATAATAAGTAATATAACAATATAATTTGCGGTTGCAGTTTCTCTGCTCCACAAAATTTTCAATCTTTGAGTTCATATATATGATTCATACCGGTATTAAACCTTTCGAAAATTAATTAAATAATCTCTATTTGAGAAACATGACTACTAAAAATAATTTCAAATTGGAAGGTTACAACTTTAATGAGACCGTCTTCATATGATTTAGGATTAGATACTGAAATCTTAAGAACTTCAACAGAAAATTTTATATGAAAATTGCATACGTATAGGCTAGCGTATACTATTTGTTAAAAGCGTAAGATATTTGAAAAAAAAACTTAAGCTAATTTGTATTTAAGATTTTTTCCAAAACTACATAGCGAATAAACTAAGCTACGCTACATATCGCAAAATAGCGAGCTGCGTAGCGAGCTATTTTAAATATTGATCGGAAAATACATGTTTTTATAGACGTTGATAAAAAGTTTAGGGAATTTTTAAAATAATATAAGAGAAATAAGCAAGAGATAGAAATCATAATCTTTATCTTTATTTTTTTCTCCTATTTTGTACTTCAATTCCTCTAAAATGGTTAATGAGAAATAAAAGAGAAACCGAGAAGAAAATGTTGTCCAAGGAAAGGCATGAAAGAAATTTTTTTTTAGGTAACAAAAATATTAAATTTAATTATACACGAACGAAAGGGACGGTTATATTTATATATGAGTGTCACACACGGGCTTTCAACATATGTGGGTTCCATCCAATAAGACTCGAGCCTTATAGAGATTTATCCCAACTTATATTTTACACCCATATGCATCCTACAATTTTCCCTATGTGGAACTATGTTATCCACATATCTCAACATTCCCCCACACGTGCAACATGGTTGTCATGTGGATCGTACAAACACATGCAGAGCCTAGTTTTTTAGAGGCAAGTAGGCAGCTCTCTCAAAGATGCAACAACGACACAAGGAGGCTAATCACGAGGGACATGTAGATGGCTCTCTCTCACATGTTGCACGTGGATCGTGTAAACACATGCAAAGGCTAATATTTGAGGCAGGTAGACAGGTAAAAAAAGGACACAGGAAGGCTTGTCACGTGAAACAGAGAAGAAATAAATAAAGAAGAAAAGGTTGTCCGGGAAGAAGGAAAGGCATGAAAGAATTTTTTTTTTCGAGGCATCCCACAATTTTCCCAATGTAGAACTATGTTATCCATATATCTCAACACTCTCTCTCACATGCAACGTGGTTGTCATATGGATCGTACAAGAACATGTAGAGACCGGTCTTTTAGAGGCAAGCAGACGGCTCTCTCAAAGATGCAACGACACAAGGAAGGTAGTCCCGAGGAGAAATTTTATCGTGATTGCAGCATAACTAGTAATTTGCTGACTAGTTACGTTATAACCAATCATATCTTGCCACTTGGATGCCTACATGTAATATGGTAATTTTGCAATTAAATCCAATATTAGGCTCAAAATTTATTAACAAAATCAAGCATATTGTTACCAGAATCCGATTTATCTTAGAAAAATCAAGGAAGAAAAAATATCAACAAGTACTAGATTTTTTTTTGGGAAAATACCGAAGAAAAAGCAATTAAGAAGAAAAATCATAAAAATAAACGGAGACAAAAATCAACAGAAAAGAAAGCACGTCCTTTCTTTCTTCTTTGTTGCTTTATTCATTAAATCACTCCAAATTCTAGTGCTATTGATAAAGAATATATTACTTAATACAATAATCACCAAAATATTTTTTAAAAAACATTTTTTTTATTAATCGGATAAACCCATGGTTCATTGTTTTTATAAGATTCTAACAATTCTTTAATAAGTATAAAATTAATTTCCAATCAATTTAAAGATTCTTTATCTAATCATCAAAAAGAAAAAGGAAAAAAGAGGGAGTATAATTGAAGAAAATATATGGAATTGATTTTAGATCAAGGGTTGCCTCTCATCCGTGAAGGACAAAGAATTAGGGTTTTTGAATCTATGATACAACCGCGTTCTCATACTATCTCCGATTTTTTCTTTCCGTTGATTTTTGTCTGTGCTTGTTTTTTTTTCTGATATAGCTCTTCTCTTGATTTTTCCTCTGGTATTTTCCAAAAAATATCCCGTACTCGTTGATTTTTCAAGGAAAAATCATATCGTGATAATATGATTGATTTGATTAATAGATTTGAGTCTAATAGGTTAATAGGTTAAAGGGTTTGGATTTAATTGTAAAAATGTCATATTACATGTAGACATCCAAATGGCAAAATATGATCGGTTGCAACGTAACGAGTCAGCAAATGACTGGTTATGTAGCAACTACCATAAAATTTCTCAGTCACGAGGGGCATGTAGACGGCTCTCTCTCATACGTTGCACGTGGATCGTACAAACACATACAGATGCTAGTTTTTCCGAAGCAAGTAGACGGCGCTCTCAAAGGTGCAACAACGACACAAGGAGACTAGTCACGAGAGGCATGTAGACGGCTCTCTCAGAGATGTTATTAAAGTACAAATCCACCAATATTATCAACCTAGCTCCGATTCAATATTAAATTTAATTATTAACAAACGAGGTTGCGATTATATATTTATATATGAGAGGCACTCACAGCCTTTCAACATAAACGGTAACCATCCATTAAGACTCAAGCCCTTATGAAGGTTTATCCCAACTTATATTAAATTTAATTATACAGAAACGAGTGGGCGATTATATATTTATATATGAGAGGCACACACGGCTTTTCAACAGAAGCGGTAACCATCGATTAAGACTCAAACCCTTATGACTTATGAAGGTTTATCCCAACTTATATTTTATACTCATATGCATCCCACAATTTTCTCGTGAGAGAGATGGTATCCACGATGTCTCGACAAAAGAGGAATTTGGTATTTGAAACTCTTGTTAGATATTTCAATTGGTTTAGAAAATATATTAATATATTCCGATCCAAATAATATTTAAATGGTGGCTATAGGAAGATTTCAATCTTAACTCTTGTGGGAGTGGACTGGCAGCAGTTGCCAGGCATGATTTTCGTGGCTGGTCACATGTGGGGACCAGGCTTTTTAAATTTCTTGTTTATATCGGATACCTATCACAACTTAGGACCATACTTGTTTATGCAGCTGAGCCATGGCTCAGCTGCGTGAGAGGTAGGTGCACCGTCCAATTAAAATAAGATATAACTTAAAAACAATGGTGTTCATCCTCATTCACATGGATCATCCAACTAAAATAAGATACAACTTAAAATAATTGGACCCATCCTCATCCTTCCTCACACGGCTTAGTTAACTTAGTTAAGACATACCTTAACTCAATAAAAAATGAAATTTCATTTGCAGGGACGAGTGTCCTGCAGACCCCCTTCCCTCCATCCTTGTCTTTAGCGACGCTGCACTCAAACGGCCAGTATCTACTAACTACCATATTAGCATGTAATTAAAGCCATTTAAATATTAGAAGTACCTTTGGGGGAAATTTTATCTTATACTTGCAAAATGTCTTTTTGCCAAAACCTAAAATCTCAAAGCAGCCTGGAAATTAAAACAACAGGTTGAGGGGGTGCCTGTGTGTATTTTTTATTTTCGAACCGATTTATTTAGTAATCAAATTTATGACATTGCACACAAGGAATTTACTAATTTCTTTTCTTTTTCCATTTTTTTTTTGTTTTTGTTTCGAGAAGAGAAAGCCATAGCTCCAACTTTATTTGACAGTAGCCATAAATCTATCATATGAACTAAATACGCTTATATCATCGGGAAATATCTGTTGAAGGCCAACATCCAAACATAGTATTTTGTTTTAATTTATGGGCATGTTACATGTCTTTTGCTTCACTAGGGCAACTTTATGATACACAGGCGATGACAAAAAAAAAGGTTCAAAATAGTCAAGCTTATCCCAGCAACTTCATTGTACTGGTTTGAATAAATATAGCCTCACATTGACCATTAATTTCGGTATGTTACCACATACAAAGTATATTTTAGGTTCATATGGAAATCTCATAAATTACAATTTTGAAACTTCTTTTTTTGTTTTGGTGTTGTTTAGTCATGGTTTCATGACAATCGGAAACTGTGATACATCAGAATGCATGGCATGTATTTTATGATGGAACGGTCGAAAATTTTGCTGGATGTGTCACACAATTTTGAACCAACCAACTGAGAACGGTTCTTTATATCTACATATACAATATAACTATCAGAAGAGATATTGAATGTTAATCCATTCCGGACATGAGGCTATGTGTCAACCGCTAAATAGCGTTGCATGTCTCCTTAGAGTTTAAGAATACAGTTCTACTAGCCTGTAGAAAAATACATCATTTTTTTAGAAAGATCAATTTTCTTTTTCTATTTTATTATCACAAATTTGGTTTTCAGCAAAAATTTCTTGAGTATATAATTTCCCCCCTTGTATTAAGTATCTTTCTTTTTTAACAAATTTTATCTTTTTTTCCAAATGAGATAAAGCAAAAAAAGTTAAAAATAAAAGGGGTTTTTTAATATAGGGCCCATAAAATATCGGTATTGTAAAAGGCCCCCTAAAACATAGATTTTTAAATACACCCTTCAAACACACAAACCCCAAACTAAAAACACCATTTTTCTTAACTTAATTTAGATTAATAATCGGATTAAAGTTAATATGATGAATTGTAAGATAACAAAAGTCTTATATACATCAAAACTTTCATCTCTTTTCATTTTTTGTAAAACCTTTATTCTCATTTTTCATTTTTCCAAACTCACCTTCTCAAAACACAAATTCTCCTTCCAAGCAAAACCCATTATACTCTCTTCCCGATTGTTAAATACGAAACTCATACTTTCTCTTTCAATCCTCCACAATATTATTTAATAATCTCCCTCCCTCCCTCTGACGCATAATCCATTTTTCTATTTTCTCAATTCTTTACTTCAAAATCCATATTTCGCGTTCAATCCCCTAACATTACTTAGGATTACTTTCTCTTTTTCTAATACAAATATAAAGCTAATAGAAGGACAAAGTTGCCATTTTAGCTTCTTAACGGAAATTTCTAACGATATTAGGAATGTTAATTAAGCATAGGGAACGATTTAGTTTAATTAAGAGTTTTAGAGGCTGTGTTTAAAAATATGAATTTTTAGGGGGTGTTTTTCAAAATGGAAATGTTTTAGTCTACCATATCAAATCATATATATTTTCTTTCCAAGCAAGCAAATTTCACACAAATCATTCTTAAATTTATGGATCAAAAGACAAATGAGGATATTCATGTAGAGTTATAATCATACATACAATCGCTATATTTCCAATGAAAATCAAGTATGAGCCATAAAAATATGGGTTCGCAAATCTCCACCAACCATTCATTTTTAGTTTTTCCTTGGATAAATCATAACCTCAACATATTTATTTATGTTGGCGCCACTATAACTTGTCATCGCAAGAGTTTTGGTTCATCATATGAACAATGGATTAGGATTCTACGTACATTGCATGGATTTACACGGATGTGAAAAATTTGACATGACTACGTATCCGTGTTCCGTACTGGATTTTTATCAAATATGGATAGTAGTTTATATTTCTAATGACTATCTGCATCCGTATTTGCATCCGCCAACAACACCCGGATATGAATATGGCACATCAATATCCTTTCCATCTCCGTATCCGACTTTTATATACAAGCAAAATCCAGTAATATTTGACCATAGCCGATATAATTTTTCAATTTTCGTTTTATCCATATCGAACTTTATACTAAATACAGATAATAATTTTCATTTAAAATATTTATATATATATTTATATCCGCCAATAATCAACGAATAGAGATCGCGGCAGCGGCTAAATCGGTTCCATATCAGATCCCTTTGCATCATCTCATTATATATAAAGCCCTATAGTGCTTTGTCTTATCTCTCTTTTTCAGGGATAACGATGATAGGTTCATAGGGGCCCTCTCTGATTGTGAAATTGAATTTTTTAAATGAATATAAATGATTTAAAATGTCCTTTCATAATTCATTTCTTTAGCTTAATAAGAATCCTATAAGAATCTGCCACTGACGATGAATAGGAGATTGTACTGTGATTAGGATTGTGGAGTGCATTAGGGCCCGTTTGGTTGCAGGATAAAGCATGCATTTGAACGGAGGATTTCATAATTTCGTGTTTGGTTTATAGATTTGGATTTCGAAAAATCCTTTGTTTTTTGTGGGGTGCCCACCACAAAACAAGTATAAGAATTTTTAAGGATTTGACACTATTCATTATACTATTGGATTGGACCCGTGCACTTTATTTATTTAATAATCCTCTCTCTATCCATTTCTCTCTAAAATGCTCAAATCCAAATCCCACTTTATTTTCACAAACCAAACAAAAATTACAAGAATCTACAAATCCAATACTAGAAATCCAAAACCAACTAAACAACAAATTACCAAATCCAGAAATTTGCAACCGCACTATTTTGGAATACAAATTTCATAATCTTGCAACCGAACATGCCCTTGGTGAATTTCACATGCACAAAAAAAGGAAGAACACATGCACGTTCATAAATAATTGAAAGCCATAGTCATGAATTGCTAATCATTGGGGGTGGTGGGGGACCAACAATAAAAGATAGAGGTGAAGGGATTATCTTCTAATCAGTAACAATCATATTGATAAATGAGGCCGTTGTTGATCTATAATCAATACGATTTAACTAATCATGTATGGATGATCGGCACCGGTTATCTTATTCTCCATGGTGTAAAACATGGGTAACTTAAGTTTCATGCGATTTCGATAATATTTGCATATCGATATAGCTTTGTCAAATTTTCTATTGTCGGAAAACCGTTAATTTTGATATCACCCGATGCAAGGATAAACGTTATCGAAAACATATAAACACTAGTACAAAGATGACCTGTCTCTACGGATGGTAAAATCCGTAGGGGCAATTTTATCTTGTCCCTACAGATTACACTGTAGGGACAACTAATGCCCTTACGGTTTAAACCGAAAGGGCATATATAAATAAAAATTTGTTAAAATTAAACATATGCAGTTGCCTCTATGGTGCCGTAAAATAAGTCCCTACAATAATATCCGTATGGGCAAAGTAACTAAAATTTTCCCTTCCCCGTTCCTACACAGTACCCTAATTCCCCAATTTATTCCACCCCCCCAAAAAATTTCCCCGCGCCTCGAGTCCTCTCCGCCCTTGTCGCCTCCGACCTCAACATCGCCTCCTCTCTTGTCTCCTCCTCTGACTTCGAGTCGCCTCCTCCTCCCTCGTCGCCTCCTCCAACTTCCAGCGCCATCATCGTCTTCTCCTTCGTCGTCTCTTTCGAACTCCTACGACCTCCAGCGCCGCCTCGATCGATCGTCGTATCGATCGTGCCCTCCTCGTCAACGTCGATCGCCACCGTCTTTATCAATGTCGAGCTCCTCACCGGCTTCCTCGTCAAATTCGTAATGCTCAACCGGTTAGTTAATTTATTCAATTTAAAATTTTATTTTCCTAAATTGAATTTGGTAGGTAGGGCTTTAATTTTGGAATTTTGGATTGTGGTGGAGGTGGACGGCGGCGGCTGTGGTGGTGGTTGCTCTTCAATTTGGGCTGTTTGGGGACGTGGGTGGCGGTGGCGGCTGTGGTGGGTGGTGGTGGGGAAAGGGGTCGGGGAAGGTCGACGGGGACCGAATAGGTCGGATGAGGGGTCGGGAAAAGTAATTTTATATGAGATTGGTGGTGGTGGTGCGGGGAAGAAGAAGAAGATTGGTTGTCGGTTAGGGTTTGGTTAGGGTTATGATTTGGGTTAGGTCTAATGGTTAGGGGTAGGTTTAGGATGAAAATTAGGAACAGGGTTAGGCTTAGAGTTTAGTGAAAAAACAATAGCTAAAGGTAGTTCAGTGAAAAAATTATAGGAGATTAGGGTTAATTAGGTCTGGGATTAGGGTTAAGGTAATTAGGGGTAGAGTTAAGGGTGAGGGTGTTGGCTATAGTGTCCTCAAGTCAATTATTGAATCGCAGGCATGCGATTGTGATGATTGAGGGAGGACCTATACCGGTAGAACAGTCTTACTCGAGATGATAGTATACTATCTGATTTGTCTTTATCATCATGTAAAGTATTAGGTGGCATTACAGATCACTATTACATATTGATAGAGCTCATATGATTCTTGCTTGACTACCAGCATTATGATGGCGATCATATAAGTGGGAGCTGGGTGGTCTATAAACACATCCTTAAATGTTTCTAGTTGTGGGAGTATCGAGACTGGGCATCGATACTCCAGAGTATACTAGTGTATACTTATTAATGTTGGAGATGGTGCCCTCAGAGTCAATTATTGAATCACAGGCACGTGATTGCAATGATTGAGGGAGGACCTATCCCGGTAGGACAGTCTTACTAAAGATGATAGTATGCTATCTCGTTTATCTTTATCATCGTGTACTGCTTTAGGTGACCTGACATGTCGCTATTACACGTTGATAGAGCCCCTAGGATTCTTGCTTGACCACCAGCAGTATGAGGGCGATCATATAAGTGGGAGCTGGGGTCTATAAGCACATCCTTAAAAGGTCCCTAGTCGTGGGAGTTTCGAGACAGGGCATCGATACTCCAGAGTAGACTAGTGTATACAGTCAAGACCCCGACGAGGGGCGGTGGCCTATCTCACAAGCCACTGGTGTCAGTTGGTTCACCTAAGATGTATACAGGTGCTCATTGGGTTATGAGTACACCAGATAGGACTCGCCGGGAACATGCTAGTTGGTTTTATACCTGACGTCAGATGGCAATTCCCTGGTGACATGTGTACAGGTTAGTTCATCGACCTGAGGATCGTCATTTGTCTCGTGTGAGTTCCCACTATACTTTGATTACTACCCTACCACGCTCAAAGGAAACGTGCAAACAGGTTTTAGTTGGGTACAGTCCCGAGCCACATGGAGGCAGTGAGCGGATCTTCAGGGGTTCGTCTTTCCCGGTACTGGGGGTGAGGTCGCGCTGTGTCTAGGAGAGCCATTACACAAAGTTCTCGGCCGAGGCAGGAGATTTACTGGTAGGTATTCCAGTAGTATCTCAGGGTGTTCTGGGCTACACTCCGACACGACTTGTACCGCTTTTGGGGGTCTGACTTTTACTAACCCCCTAGGCCCGCCATGCGATGCTCATAGACGAACGGACCGGACTGAACGGATATTCTCACTGACAGGCTCAGTAGGGTGTCAGGATGAGTTCGCTCATCGACGTCCCTTTCGGTCAATACCTGGTAGCCCGTTACGTATTGGTTTATACCTCTGACTTGCTAGTGGTTAAATCCACAACCAAGGTGTTGACGAGTCTTTAGAGTCCCCCACATTCAGTTGCTCAAGTTTTCGAGCGAAAAGCTATAGAGGCCGTATGGAGATATGGCAAGGTCCGATCTGATACGTGCGGTATTGCACGGATCAGGATCGGACAGTTTGTACTACAGGCCGTATGGATATATGGCAGGGTTCGATCAGATACGTGCGGTATTGCACGGATCAGGATCAGACAGGTTATTACTAGCCGGCTTTGGTTTAAGCCGGATCCTAGTATAGTACAGTGTAGATTTGTCTCATTGCATTTGTATTTCGGTAGGAATACAGATGCGGGTGTGTATACACAGTACCGGGGTTTTTCCTGTAATTTATTACGGGACCAGTTTTCTGGAGTTGCCAGTTTGCTTTCCGTTTCGGCCATTTTCATTTGTATCTTTCAATGGCCGAAATTTGGTGGAGGAGGGTTTATTTGCAATTGTGCAAATAAGCATATGTGGAGGGTGGTGATTGCATATTATTGTATCATGATGGTGCACCATCACTTGACTTTCTTTGTTCATGATGGCTTGACCTTTTGGAGTCATCATGCTTGAGATGATGGTTGTGTTGGAGTGTTGGTTTAGGCTTGTGATCATTTCTTTACATGATAGCCTTTTCTCTCTCTCCCTTGGATAATAGTGTGTGGCTCCCTCATTCTTTGGCTCTCTCTCCCTCATTCTCTCCACTCCACCAAGCATGGCCGGCTTTGGCTTTTGGGGGCTGTCCAAAAATTTCTAGTGGGGATTTTTGTTCTTTTCATGTTAGAAAAATCCCCAAGTTCATCTAGAAAAAGTTCACATATCATTCCTCCACCAAATGGCAACCTCCACTACCCCAAAATGAGACATGAGTTCTACACACATTCTACAGCAAACCTTGGGCACGTCGGCTTGCCAACTTCGTGCCCGAGTTGCCTCGGTATAGAGGTGGGAGTCCGTAAAAGAAGCAGGCGACGTGGTACCCTTCCGGCAAGGAGGTGGAGACCAGACATTCCGTGGGAGATCGGGACGACGGCGAGAAGACCGGAGGACACGGATCGCTCGGTATATCTCTTTTCCCCATCTTGTAGTTAGCTAGGACTAGTTAATGGCCCGATCCGGGTTTTAGTGCGCGGTGGTGCCGGTTTGAAATTTAAAGTTAACCATCGCTTCCGCATTTGGCCTCGGAATGGAGGCCGGGGCGCCGCCGTGCACTTACAATTAAGACCCTGACGAGGGGCGGTGGCCGGTCTCACTAGCCATTGGTGTCAGTTAATCACCTAAGATAGTATAGAGGTGCTCATTAGGTTATGAGTACACTGGACGGACTCGCCGGGAACATGCTAGTTGGTATTATCTTATTGTCAGAGAGCAGTTCCCAGGTGACATGAGTACAGGTTAGTCTGTCGACTTGAGATCGTCATTTGTCTCATGTGAGTTCCCACCATGCTTTGATTACTACCCTACCACGGTTCAAAGGAGTCGTGCAAACAGGTTTTAGTTGGGTATAGTCCTAAGCCACATGGAGGCAGTGAGCGGATTGTCGGGGATCCGTCTCTTTCGGTATTGGGGGTTGATGTCGCGTTGTGCACGGGTGGCCATCACCGGAAATTCTTGGCTGAGGTGGACGAGAATTACTCATTTGGATCAGTAGATTCTTAGTGGGTGATAGGCTTCATACCGACATGAAATATCGTGTTATTAGGTGTCTGACTTTATCTACCCCTAGACTCGATATGCGATACTCTTAAACGAACAGACCGGACTGTATGGATATTATTACGAACAGGCTCAGTACGGGTTTGGATGAGCTTTCTCGTCGGCCTTCCTTTCGCTCAATACCTAGGTAGCCGTTACGTACAACTAGTGCCGCTAACATGCTTGTGGTTAAACCCACTGCCAGTGTATTGACGAGTCTTTAGAGTCCCACACAAAGCGTTTCCATGGTTCTGGCGAAACGATATAGTAGCCGTATTGGATACGTGCAGGGTTTCGATCGATCGATCGTACTATGTACTCAGACTTTCGATTGGACAGTTGATAATACTAGCCGGCTCGGGTTTGAGCCGGATTATTAAATCATGTATTGATTTAATAATTTACGTATATGTATTTCGATACGTATATTATAGTATTATGTTCTTTGTGTTATTCTATCTTTTTGGGATTCGTATTTCGGTATGAATACTGGTATGTATATACAGTAGAATGTAATCCGTGTTTTTCCGGAAAACATTCTAGAAGGTGGACACCTCATTATAGGGTTTGATCATTTATTTTTAAATGGATAAATGAGGTGGCAAAGATTTGATGGGAGTATGGTGAGGACCATACTTGCATAGTGTGCATAAATGAATTCTTTATTCATTTGTGCATATTATTCAAGTATGGGCACATTTTAAAAATGTAAGATATTGTTTTACAAAACCAAGTATGCTCATTTTCTTTCAGCATGGTTAGCTCATTATTTTGTGAGATGGTTCTTTCTCTTGAGCATGCCATCTTCTCCTCACCATTTTGTGCTTCACTCCTCTCTTGAGTTTCATGGTTTTCTCCACCTTCATCTTCCACCTCCTCTCAACCATCTCATGTGTTGAGTGTAAGTCGACATTACACACCCCACAGGTTTGCGGGGAGGCGGAACGGGTAAAAAACGATTTTTACAAACAAGATAATATCGAATTGAACTCCAAGATCTTAGCTAAATCATAACTAATAAACTAACTAGAGCTATTATCTACTATATAAAGAGATTATACCTAAAGTTCTAAGACCTTCTTCTCCTCTTGCTGTCCTCCTTCACCTTGCGGGCTCCTTGGAGTGGAAATAGATGGCACCTCCTCGTCGGCTTCTCGAAATAGTAGAAGATCCACCCGAGAGTTCCAACCTTGAGCTAAACCTCTAAGTTGGGGCAACCGGATCACTTGGTTTGCTAAACTAAGTAACCTAGAGTGTGTAGAGTGTGATTTAGAGTAGCTTAGTCTCATTAACCCTTGATTATCAACACATGATACACTAGGATTTGAGAGGAAGAAGGAGAGAGCATGCTTGAGGAAAGATAAAGTATTTGTGATAATGATAATAAAAATAAAATGGCTAACTTTTATATGACCATAAGCATGGCATGGAAAATATCTCACCAAAATATCTAGAGTCAAAAATATCTCATAAAAATATCTAAGGTCAATAAGTCAAGCCAAGTCAAAAGGTCAACCCAAGTAGCCATGTCATATAATTATCATTTACCAAAAATAACAAATTCTTTTCTCCACCTCATTTTTGTTTTGGCCAAGTCAATGGTCAAAATCCTAATGAGGTGTCTCCTTCTATACCTCCTCTCATCCATATATATATACCCGCATCCATGTTCCGAGAAACACGATTACTATGAGACGAAACCAATCCAATAATCAAATATTAGGATCCGGTTTAAACCAAAGCCCACTAGTATTGTCCGCTCGAACATCACACACGCACAAGTACATGTATGTGATCGAACCTTGTCGTAAAACCATACGACCTCTACATCGTTTCGCCCGAAGCTAGGAAACCCTCTGTGTGGGACTCTAAAGACTCGACAGTACTCTGGTAGTGGGTTTAACCAAAAGCACGTCAGCGGCACTAGCTGGACGTAATGGCTACCCAGGTATCTGTCAATAAGAAGGTCGACAAGCAAGCTCATCCAAACTCCTACTGAGCCTGTCTGTGGCAATCTCCGTACAGTCCGGTCTGTTCGTTTAAGAGTATCGCATATCGAGCCTAGGGGAGCGGTAAACGTCAGACCCCTAATAGCGGTATAAGTCATGTCGGAGTACAGTCCAAAACACCCTGAGAAACTACTGGAGTACCTACCAGTAAATCTCGCTTGCCCTGGCCAGGGATTTTGTGTAATGGCGTTCCGAACACAGTGCGATATCAACCCCCAATACCGGGAGAGACGAATCCTATATAACCACCTCTGCCTCCAAGTGCTTCGGGACTGCACCCAACTACTATCTGTTTGCACGGCTCATTAGAGCCGTGGTAGGGTAGCAATCTAAGATCAGTGGGAACACACTTGAGGCGAAGTAGCAGTGTCAAGTCAACGGACTAAGCTGTACTCATGTCACCTAGGAACTGCTAATTGACGATAGGTATAATACCAACCAACAGTTCCCGACGAGTCCTGTCCAGTGTACTTGTAACCTAACGAGCACCTGCATACTATCTTCAGTACGACGTACTAATGGCTGTGGGACAGACCATCTCCCTTGCTGGGATGAGAAGCGTATACACTAGTTTACTCTGGAGTATCTATGCCCCGTCTCGATAATTCTACGACTAGGGACCTGTATAAAGATGTGCTTGTAGACTACCCAGCCCCCACTAGTGTGACTGCCATCACAATGCTGGTAGTCAAGCAAAGATCCTAAGGGCTCTATCGATATGTATTAGCGACATGTCAAAAGAAACATATACACATATTAAGATAGATACAAACCAAGTTGCATATTACCATATTGAGCAAGACTGTTATAAATCCGTGTATATATCCCAAGCTTCCAAAATGTAATATACAAACTAGTACTATACAATAATGGCTTCTAGGGTATATTACACTAATAATCTCCCACTTGCACTAAGGCCATGTGCTGGCATATTGCAGACCTATCATCTCAAATAGATTTTTGAGCTGCATCTGAGGGATGGCCTTTGTGAATGGATCCGCATTGTTGTCCTCCGTAGCAACTCTCCGAACCTCGATCTCCCGGCGATCCACGATCTCCCTGATCAGGTGATACCACCTCAAGATGCGTCTGGACTTTTGATGGGACCTGGGTTCCTTTGTCAAAGCTATATCCCCGTTGTTGTCACAATACAAAGGTATTGGATTAACAATAGACGGAACCACCTGAAGTTCTGATAAGAACTTCCTCATCTAGACTGCTTCTTTTGCGGTATCAGAAGCTGCGATATACTTCGCTTCCATTATCGAGTCAGCAACGGTGTCCTGCTTGGAACCCTTCCAGCAGACCGCCCCTCCATTGAGGGTAAAGACATAACCTGACATGGACTAGGAGTTATCCTTGTCACTCTGGAAGCCGGAGTCAGCAAAGGCCTCGATCTGGAGGTCTTTTTCGCCATAAATCGAGAACATATCCTTAGTCCTTCTCAGGTACTTGAGAATGTTCTTTACTGCTGTCCAGTACTTCTCCCCAGGGTTTGATTGATACCGGCTTACCACGCTCAGTGCGTAAGAAACATCTGGCCTGGTACATAATATCGCATACATTATAGAGCTTACTGCAGAAGTGTAGGGTATAATAGACATGCAGTCCTTTTCCAAATTAGTCTTAGGAGACATCTCTTTGGAGAGGGTGATTCCGTGACAAGACGGTAAATTACCGAGCTTAGAATCTTCTATACTGAATCTTTTCAGTATGGTGTCGATGTACCTGGACTGTGAAAGTCCCAACATCCTCTTAGATCTATCACGATAGATCTGGATCCGCAGAATATAAGAGGTATCACCCAGGTCTTTCATGGAGAACCTGTGTGATAAGAACCCTTTGACAGATTGTAGTATAGGAATGTCATTTCCTATTAAGAGAATGTCATCCACGTACAAGATGAGGAATACAATAGTTCGTGCTACAATCTTACTATAAATGCATGTCTCATCTGGATTTTTGATAAAGTCAAATTCTTTGACCGTTTCATCAAAACAGATGTTCTAACTCCGCGATGCCTGCTTTAGTCCATAGATGGACTTAAGCAACTTGCACACTTTTCCGCTGCTCCCACTCTGAATGAAACCCTCTGGCTGGTCCATATAGACACACTCTTCTAAATTTCCATTCAAAAAAGCGGTTTTTACATCGATCTGCCAAATCTTATAATCGTGGAAGGCAGCAATGGAAAGAAAGATCCGAATGGATTTGAGCATAGCCACTGGAGAAAAGGTTTCGTCATAGTCCAAACCAGCTCTTTGACGAAATCCTTTTGCAACAAGTCTAGCCTTATAGGTTTCAGCCTGTCCATCTACACCAATCTTCTTCCTGAAGATCCATTTATAGCCTACGGGTTTTACCCTTTCTGGAGCAATGTCCAAAGTCCATACTTTGTTGGTGTACATGGACTATATCTCGGTCCGCATTGCATCCAGCCATTTTACCGAGTCAGTGCTCTGAATGGCTTGCTGGAAGTTAGTCGGCTCATCATTATCAATGATGCAATCCTCTCTATCCCCATCTACGAGAAAACCATAGTATCTCTCAGGCGGATGAGAAAGCCTACTACTCCTGCGGAGTGGTGCGGGAATGTCCTGTTCTTTTGAAACTTCTGGTTCCACCAAGCTTTCAGTAATAGCCTGTGGTTCTTGAATTTTTTCCAGTTCTATTGCGCTCCAACTAGTTTCTTTTTCTAAAAATTGATGTTCCAAAAAGTGGGCATGACGAGAAACAAAAACCTTTTGTTCCTCTGTGTAATAGAAAAGATACCCCCTGGAGTTCTTTGGGTATCCCACAAACTTACACAGTACTCAGCGTGCCTCGAGTTTTTCCGCATGCTGCTTTTTAACAAAAGCTGGACATCCCCATATCTTCAGATACTGAAGATAGGGTTTCTTCCCACTCCACATCTGATATGGTGTGGTAGGCATGGTCTTGGTAGGAACCCTGTTCAAAAGATATGCAGCTGATTCTAGTGCATAGCCCCAGAATGATCGCGGTAACTCAGCGTTACTCATCATGGAACGTACCATATCTAATAGGGTTCGGTCCCGTCTTTCTGATACACTGTTGTGTTGTGGTGTGTATGGAGGAGTAAGCTGAGAGAGAATTCCATTCTTTTTTAGGTAATCCAGGAACTAGGCATTCAAGTATTCACCACCTCGATCAGATCTTAGTGTCTTGATACTTTTGCCGGTTTGTTTTTCCACTTCATTCTTATATTCTCGGAATTTCTCAAAGGCCTCGGATTTATGTTTCATCAAGAAAATATGTCTATACCTAGAGAAATCATCCGTAAAAGTAATGAAATAGGAATAACCACTTCTTGCATGTGTACACATTGGACCACACACGTCGCTGTGTATGAGTCCCAAGAGCTCACTCGCTCTTACTCCGTGTCCAGTGAACGAAGTCTTTATCATCTTTTCTTTGAGACATGATTGACAAGTTGCATAAGATTGATATTCAAACGGATCCAAATATCCTTCTTTATGTAACTTGGTTAACCTTGTCTGATTAATGAGACCTAGTCTACAATTTCATAAGAAAGCTTGATTTAATTCTTGAGTCTTTCTTTTATGTTTGTTCTGGACATTGAAAACTTGTAGTTGGTTTAATACGTATATACCGTTGTTTAGAGTACCTGACCCAATCAGACCATGATTAAGGTGGATGTTTACGACATTGCTTATAAATGTAAAATCATAACCTTCTTTAGATAACAAAGATACAGAAATGATATTACAAGTCAAACTAGGTACACAAAAACAGTTGCGCAAAACCAAAATATGTTCACTCGTCAATCCAAGGTAATATTCCCCTATGGACACAGCATCTACGCTCGCTCCGTTAGCAACCCTGAAGGTCATATCACCGGTCTTCAGAACCCTACGGCTTTTCAGTGCCTGCAAAGAATTGCAGATATGAGATCCTGATTCGGTATCTAATACCCAGGAAGTAGAGTTGATTGACAGACAATTTCAATTACAAACACACCTGAAGCCGAAACCATAACTTGCTTCGGGTCCTTGTTCTTGGCCATCCAAGCCTTGTAATCTTTCTTCTAATGGCCTCTTTTATGACAGTAGAAGCATTCTTCCTTTCCTACCGTCGGTTCCGCCACTTTTGCTTTTCCCTTTCCCTTTGCCTCCACCTTACTAACACCGCCTCTCAGATTGGTGGGGGCCTTCTTCTTCTTTCCTTTGGCTTTCGCCTTTGACCTAGAAGAGGAAGCTCCACCAATAAGCAGAGCGGGTGTTTCCCTAGATTTCTTCAGGGTGCCCTCAGCACTCCTCAATATATTGAGAAGTTCCGGTAGTTCAACTTCTTTACCTTGAATATTAAAATTCTAGATAAACTGGGCGTAGGTAGAAGGAAGGGACTGGAGAATCAAGTCTGTATACAGCTCGTTCTTTAACGTGGTCCCGAGGTTTGCGAGCTCTTCAATTTAGCCAATCATCTTAAGGACGTGTTCCCCTACAGATGATCTGACGGCCAACCCCGCCTGAAATAGCTTCTTCGAGGTCTCGTATCTTGCGATACGAGATTGCTCTCCATATAATTCCTTGGTATAGAGGAATATGGATTCTAGATCCATATTCTCGTACCTCCTTTGATGTTCATTGTCCATAGAGGCAAGCACGAGGCACTTGGCCTTCGCACAGTCAATCTCCCAGATCTTACGGATTTCCCTATCCGCGACGCTGGACTTTGGACCTGGGACAGGAGGGGCCTTAGTAGTAAGGACATACCCCAATTTATCATAAGTGATTGTCATCTTGACATTCCTGAACCAATCTTCATAGTTTGTCCCTATCAATATATTTTTATCTAATAGTAACTTAAGGCCCGTCATGTTCTGGTCGCTGCAATTAGGAGAGAGAGAAGAAACACTTTAGCATGATGCTCTTGCAAATTTAGATTGGTTTTTAGTTTATCTAAACATGATGGCTCCCACTGTTTCTCGAATCCTTTCTCAAACCATAAAAGAAGAATTAGTCAGGATTAATCTCACCGTACAATACTTGCTTAACTGTTCAGCCAGGCCAGTGTCGGTACTTCGAGGGAGGTTTTACGACGCTTTCGCGAAGTTCCTTAATTAAATAACCTCTTTTTCCTGGGGCGTAGCCCCGCTAATACCTTTCTAAACACCTACTTGGTTTATAGTATTGATTGTTAAGTGAAAAAATCTCCCAAGGGGTAGCATATACTCACAGTAGGATCGGGATCCAAATATCATTGTGTGATAAAGTCGAAGAAATCTTACCAAAATTATCACACTCCAAATGGTATGCACTACTAGCAAGTTTCAGTTTCTTTAGAAGCTCCCGATGTGGATTTTTTCCCCATGCTCTTATGACCTTGACGAAGGCCAACATATCATAAGTCACATGTCATGTTCTACCGGTCATTATCCAGATTAATTTGAACCCACCCGTACATACCCTTGACGAAATCCAAAATAGCAGTACGACTGTCCCAGACCAACGCATCTATCTATGCTACAGATGAATATTCAGCAGGTACCAATCACTGTGCCTTGGCGAAGGTCAAAATACATAGCTTGAATACTACTGAATATCCAACTGAAATGACGGAGGGCTACAAATGGTTTTGGCGAAACCGTGAACGTAGTGAACTTGATATAATCAAAGGAACTTGATAGCTTTTAAAAGGAGTGGTTTAAGTTCCGCATTTTAAAAGTTTTGCTGTTTTGAAAAAAAACCGAATGGTTTTGAAATTTGTTCCAACAATTTAACTTTGGTTTGTTTGCTTTGCATTAATGTAATGTAGTCCTATCAATTAATCCTACCATTACAAACAATGAAAATATAACGTACGCTTATACCATCCGCATTCGCCACGGGGCCCCGTCATCACCCGTTAGGTTACTTAACTCATGACAGAGCGGGGGATGGACTAGCGCGGGTGCAAAACATAGCAACGTCTACTAGATATCATATATAGATATATACATTCGTCAGATGCAATGATAGACATTCCAGATCACAGATGAACACATTGGATATACTAGGAATCCGCGTTTCGTTTGAGCCTGTAACGAAAGAATGATTCCACGGTCGTGATGAATAGCCAAAACCCCACCCTAGACCCCTACGGGTATGACAAACTACCCGCCAAATACCCGAAGTGAAGAAAGTTCTCTCAACAAAGTGAGTAGACCACTCGGCACTTCAAAGTACCCGGTAGTTTGTGCACCCCACCTTGGGTCTATCTTAGGAGCAAAAACAGTAAAAGAAATAATACAACGGTGGCTACAACCTCAACCCGGATGTGCCCTGCAAAAATAATATTACATCACTTTACAAATTTTACTTCGAATGAAAGAATGAAAACCCTCATCTCACATCCCCGGCTATTCATCACGACGATCCAACAAGTTCATATACACAAACCAATATAATCATCACAGAAATGTGCAACCCCCAACTAACCGACATATAGCAATTAGCGGAAGTTTACGAACACATTTAACAGAACTTGAAACATTAAACGACATTAAACTGCGACTTCGAAACACCCGGTATTTTCCACAGTAAAGAATTTATAGTAAAATCAAAATAGGCAAAAACAAACAACTCCTGAAGCCCTAGATCCAAGTCACAAAGCCACACACCAAAACACGATGCATTTCCCTATAATTGAACCGAGCTCGGCGGATTTTTGGGAATTGTGGCCGGCCCAGTTTGGGTAGAAATGTCTTATTTTTGTTCTGTGTTCATTTTACAGTTCAAAGAGTACTCTGCAGTTGCTAAAATAATTTTTAGAGTCTCGTGAAAAATCGACAGAAACTTGAATCTACGTTTCGATGTTTTTGGGTAATTTTGGTTTCGTAGTTTTACTTGTCGTTTAAACTGTTAGCTATGGTTTAGTCGGCTCTGATACCATTGTAATTCAACATTATACGCCCCACGGGTTTGCGAGGAGGCGAAACGGGTAAAAAACAATTTTTACAAACAAGGTAATATCGACTTGAACTCCAAGATCTTAGCTAAACCATAACTAACAAACTAACTAAAGGTATTATCTACTATGTAAAGAGATTATACCTAAAGTTCCAAGTCCTTCTTTTCCTCTTGCTGTCCTCCTTCACCTCACGGGCTCCTTGGAGTGGAAATAGACGGCACCTCTTTGTCGGCTTCTCGAAGTAGTAGAAGATCCATCCGAGAGTTCCAACCTTGAGCTAAACCTCCAAGTTGAGGCAATTAGATCACTTGGTTTGCTAAACTAAGTAACCTAGAGTGTGTAGAGTGTGATTTAGAGTAGCTTAGTCTCATTAACCCTTGATTATCAAAAAATGATACACTAGGGTTTGAGAGGAAGAAGGAGAGAGCAAACTTGAGGAAAGAGAAAGTATTTGTGATAATGATAATAAAAATAGAATGGCTAACTTTTATATGACCATAAGTATGGCATGGAAAATATCTCACCAAAATATCTAGAGTCAAAAATATTTCACAAAAATATCTAAGGTCTACAAGTCAAGTCAAGTCAAAAGGTCAACCCAAGTAGCCATGTCATATAATTATCATTTACCAAAAATAACAAATTCTTTTCTCCACCTCATTTTTGTTTTAACCAAGTCAATGGTCAAAACCCTAATGAGGTGTCTCCTTCTATACCCCCTCTCATCCGTGTTCCGAGAAACACGAATACTATGAGACGAAGCTAATCCAATAATCAAATACTAGGATCCGGCTTAAACCAAAACCCACTAGTACTGTCCGCTCGAACATCACACGCGCACAAGTACAAGTATGTGATCGAACCCTGTCGTAAAACAATAAGAGCTCTACATCGTTTCGCCCGAAGCTGGGAAACCCTCTGTATGGGACTCTGAAGACTCGATAGTATTCTGGCAGTGGGTTTAACTACAAGCACGTCAGCGGAACTAGCTGTACGTAACGGCTACCCAGGTATCTGTCGATAAGAAGGCCGGCGAGCAAGCTCATCCAAACTCCTACTGAGCCTATCTGTGGCAATCTCCGTACAGTCCGGTCTGTTCGTCTAATAGTATCGCATATCGGGCCTAGGGGGAGGTAAACGTCAGACCCTTAATAGCGGTATAAGTCATGTCGGAGTACAGTCTAAAACACCCTGAGAAACTACTGGAGTACCTACTAGTAAATCTCACTTGCCCTGGCCAGGGACTTTGTGTAATGGCGTTCTGAACACAGCGCGGTATCAACCCCCAATACCAGGAGAGACGAATCCTATCTAACCGCTATTGCCTCCAAGTGCTTCGGGACTGCACCCAACTACTACCTGTTTGCATGACTCATTAGAGCTGTGGTAGGGTAGCAATCTAAGAACAGTTGGAACACACTTGAGGCAAAATAGCAGTGTCAAGTCAACAGACTAAGCTGTAATCATGTCACCTAGGAACCGCTAACTGACGATAGGTATAATACCAACCAATAGTTCCCAACGATTCCTGTCCAGTGTACTCGTAACCTAACGAGCACCTGCATACTATCTCCAGTACGACGTACTAATGGCTGTGGGACAGACCATCTCCCCTGCTGGGATGAGAAGCGTATACATTAGTCTACTCCGAGTATCGATACCCTGTCTCGATAATCCTACGAATAGAGACCTGTATAAGGATGTGCTTGTAGACTACCCAGCCCCCACTAGTGTAACTGCCATCACAACGTTGGTAGTCAAGCAAAGATCCTAAGCTCTCTATCAATATGTATTAGCGACATGTCAAAAGAAACATATACACATATTAAGATAGATACAAACCAAGTAGCATACTACTATATTGAGCAAGACTGTTATAAATCCGTGTATATAGACCAAGCTTCCAAAATGTAATATACAAACTAGTACTATACAATAATGGTCTCTAGGGCATATTAGACTAACATTGAGAATCATGAAAGGAGGTGAGATGAGATAGCTAAACACTTAGTTCACTCACTATATCCTAGGCTTTCTAGATTAGCAACCTAGAAACCCTAGATGCTTCAGTTGCATCCTTTGATATGGAGCTAGAGCCATGACTACATCCTTCGGGTGGATCATCTTCGACCGAGGAAGACCGGCGGCCAAGTTCGTTCGAGCACACCTCAAGGAGCTAAGGAGGATGACGGAAGAACGAAAGACTTGGTTCTTTTGGTATAATCATTCTAACCCTTTAGTTTAGCTCCTATGCATGTTTTTGTTATCTAGAGCTTATGAGTTGATCCGGGTTATCGGGTTGTTCTAGCGTCAGTTTCATAAATTTTTGTTCCGCAAGGGTCCAGGTTTACATTGCACAGGCTATCCACACGATCGGGGAACATCGGGTTTCATTTGCGGCTCAAAGGAAACCCGAGGCTCTTAAATTATCCATTATTTTGTAATGTTTCTTATATTATGCCTGGGACGAATGTTATATATATATATTTATATATACTAGTAGATGTATATGTTTTGCATCCGCACTAGTCATGCCCCCGCTCTGTCGTTAGTTAAGTAACCTAACAGGTGACGACGGGGCCCAGTTGCGAATGCGGATGACATATACGTACATTTTATTTTCGTTCATTTTCTATAGTGTGATATGCATTAATTGATGGGACTACGTTGATTCTGATCAATGCAAGGAAAAATAATCCTATTTGATGTTGTTAGAACCAATTTTGAAAAACTGTTGTTGCAAAACGTTTCCTTTTGCTTTGCACAGTGGTATTCAGTTCAGAATATCCAGCACCTCATTCGACGAGGCAAGAGCCGAGATCCCTTTATCGGGAGTGACCTCTTGAGCGAAAGTTTGCATCATTGTAATAACTTCACTATAGTCGATTCTTTTGCTTTGCATCGTGATATTCAGTTTGGAATATCCTACGAAGATCCACATTTATTGGATAAGCTATCGTATAGTTACATACGAACTCGAAGAAACTTATTTCAGGTCGATGATGGTTTCCGGTTCTGGAAAAATAGAATAGGAATATTCGGGTTGTCTTTTATCTATACCTTCTCTTAGGTTGTGAGGGCTCCTAGGATTAGGAGAGGGTACACCTATTGCGCTTATTGGATAGTCTTCTTCTAAACCATAGGCAGGTGCCGAAGGGTAGGAAAGGAAGAAAACCAATTAGCCTAAGTGTGGTGTACAGAAGGTAATATGTAAAGACATATAAAGGGATTAGATTGAGGGCAAAGGAAATTGCGACTGCTATCATTCACGACGAAACCACGTATACCCCTGCCACTCCTACTTCACTTTTGCATTTCTTCGGAACATTCCGTATCACTACGAAGATCCATATTTATTGGATATGCCATCGTATAGTTACATACGAACTCGAAGAAACTAGTTTCTGATTGAGGATGGATTCTGGTTCTAGAGAAATAGAATAAGGATTATTCAGTTGTCTTTTCCCTTTACCTTCTCTTAAGTTGCGAGGGCTCCTGGTATTAGGAGAGTACACTTATTGCGCTTATTGGATAGTCTTCTTCCAAACCTTAGGCTGGTGCCGAAGGGTAGGGAAAGAAGAAAACCAATTAGCCTAAGTGTGGTGTACAGAAGGTAATAAGTAAAGACATATAAAGAGATTGGAGTGTGGGCAAGGGAATATACGGTTATAGTCATGAATCTGGATAATGGAAGAAGCATTACTAGGAATTCTTGGAAACCCCTTCGAAACATCTTCATGTTCCAGTTTCACTGTGCAGTGTTAATTGAAAACTATTTTCCCAATTAGATTCTGACTCCAGGGTATGTATTTACCAGATTTCATTCTCACATCACCTACTATTGGCCAAACCACTTGGGCACTGGGTCCAATGTGAGTAGGATCTGTATGGCGTTACAAATGCTGAGTGGGAGTAAAATATTGGGAATTGGGTGATTATATCTTCAACATATCGGAATTCTTTGTAATTGATGATATTTGAGGAAATCACCTGGGTTTTACCTGACGGCAAATATTTTGTTTTGAATATCCGTTGTTATGCACCAATTTCAAACTAATATATCTATACGGTTATTTATAAAGTAAGATATAACCTTTTGAAATTATGTCTATGACATTTACCTATATCAGTTGATGGTTAGGTAAGGTGCATTCAACAACGGTGTAATTCTTCTTAACCATAGTGTACAGTTTTCAACCTACGGTGCACAGGGTTCGAGTTATTAAACTCAGTGGACTTATACAGAGTATTGTATGTTGTCCGGTGTCCAGTAGGACAAAGGGGTTGGTACTCGTACTATATTCTGTTTAATTTTGACTTCTCTAGTTTTGACAAGTATTTCGTTGAAATACAAGGTCCAAATTTTGAGAAGTTATATGTATAAGAATAAAGTAGAGAATAATATGTTGCAAGTATCAGGATTCTTCAAGGTGATCGAAGATGTAGATACTTGTGCTAGGTCTTCCATCGTAAGTAATAGTTTTGAGAACTTGCTTTTCTTTCAGATTACTCATATGTGGATGCATTCCTTGATGAGTAATGCTGAATGGCCTCCTTCCATTTTTTTGATATACACTGGAAACGACTGCATGTATTTTGAATCTGGTTCAAATTAAATTAGTGTCTTTGTTTCTATATGGTATATAGAATGGTTTCATATCTTAACGATATTAAGGTATATGGAGTTGTCCGGCTTATGCTTAAAACCAGAATCCGGATAAATTCTAGGCACGTTTTAGTAATGGAATTTTGTAGGTTTTCCCGGGCATTAAAGAGGGTTAACATTCTACCATTTGGAAGGTCAATAGTTATATTGTTCTTGACTCGTCACAGTTTTAGTAAAATGGATTCTTTTCAGAAAACATTAGTGGGAGTATGGTAGAACTGGAAGTGGTTCCAGAACCACAAACGATTATTGAAAATTTAGTAGAACTTCAAGATTCAATTGGATTCGACAATCCATTAGCCACTCCGCAGATTTGATGGGTAACCTCAGGCACCCGAGAGGTACTTCGGTCTCTTCAGAGACGGTGCAGTGAGGTTTTTGATTACCCAGTCTTACCACTGCTGCTGTTCTAGACTATGAGATCTGGCAGGAGGATGAGATAACGTCGTTCTAAACTAGCTTCAGAAGTACACGTGTATATGACTCTGCCAGAGGGTTTTTATAGTCAGTGGGAGCAGCGGAAGCATAGCGGGCAAGGAGCTTATGTCTATTTATAGACTAAAACAGATATAGCAGAGATAGATAGTCTATTTTTGATGTGACAATCATAGAGTTTGACTTCATTAGAATAACAGATGGATCTGGTAAGAAAGTAGTAGGGAGTGATGTCCTGGTATTTGGATGACATGCTCTTGATAGGAAGTGATATTCCTATACTACGATCGGTTATACTGTGGTTGTCACAAGGTGTTTCTTCACATAGGATCTGGATAAAATATCAGAGATTCTGGTTACTAGATCTATGGTTTTAGATCTATATTTAGGAAGTGTCCCAATTTGAGTACTTTGACACTATTCTAAAGTGTTTTAGAATGGGCGACTCCTGGCATGGTGGTGTACCCGCAGGTGATGGAGTAACCCTCTTTAAAGAGATGTCTTCTAGACAGATGATGAGAGGGATTTGCATGATTGATATATCACTTGCTTAGGCAATTGAGTCAATCATGAATTGTTAAGTACCATACCAGATATTGCTTTTGCACTGGATGCAATAAGCATATATATTAATCTAATCCTGGAGAAACTTTAGGAAGCAGTTATGAACAAAAGTGGATGTTCTTGGTGTTAGGAATATGTATGCCCTAGAGGTCATTATTATTGATATAGTGGATACTTGGACATATATATAGAGGACTTTCTTGCTCGACATGATAGTATGCTATCAGGTTATCTTTATCTTAACATGTAGACTGGTATTTATACTGTCTGTCTCTTACATGTTGATAAATCCCTTAGGTTATGTACTTGACTACCAGGATTATGATGAGATCATACTAGTGGGGCCAGGGTGGTCTAAAAGTACATCCTTTAATTAGTTCCTAGTCGATGGAATATCGAGACCAGGGCATCGATATTCTAGAGTAGACTAGTGTGTACGTTTCTTGTCCTTTAAAGGGAGATGGCTGATCCTATAACCATTGGTGTGTGACATCAAAGATTGTACACAGGTGCTCATTGGAGAATGGGTAAACCAAACAGGACTCGCCGATGACTCCTAATTGGTAGTATATCTATCGTCAGATAGTAGTCCTCTGGTGACACTGGTACATGTTAGTCTGTAGACTCGAGATCATAGAGTCTTGTGTGGCTCCCACTGTGCTTTGATTTCCTCCCTACCACGCTCAAGAGGAGTTATGAAAACAGGTGGATTTTGGGTACAGTATCAAGTCATATGGAGGCAATGAGCGATAGGAGGGGTTTCTTCTCTCCCGATAATGGGGGTTGATGTTGCGTTATGCTTGATTGGTTATAACTGGAAGTCCCTGGCCAGGGCTGCTGCTAAGATTTACTAATAAGTGTTATCAGTAGTTTCTCGAACCGTTATAGGCCAGACATCGGCATGACTTATCACGTTACTGGGGTTTGACGTTTACCACCCCTAGACATGATATGTGACATATCAGACAAAGAGACCGGACTATACGGTAGTGTTACAGATAGGCTTCATGGAGAGTACGGACAAACTTGCTTGTTGATCTTCATATCGCTCAATACCCAGGTAGCCGTTACGTCTAGCTAGTACCACTGACGACTTGTGGATGACTGATGTGATCATCACCTACTGCTGGCGTATTGACGAGTCTTTAGAGTCCCACACAGAAGTTTTCTGGTTCAAGTGAAACGAAGTAGGACACATATGTGATATGTGTGTAGGCCTGATTAAATACGTGTATGTGATACCGTATTGTAATCTGGAAGTTATCTGTTATCAAGTTAGGTTATATGTGATATAACCAGATTATTGAATCAAGTGTTGATTTGATAATGTGATACTTAGATAAATGATATTAGTCGGTCGTATGTGATATAACTAGATTATTAAATTAAGTGTTGATTTAATAATGTGATATATTATATTTGATATAATTATATCTTAACGAATATTATTAGCTCACTAATTATTTACTTAATATATATTAATATATATATATATATATATATATTAAGCATGGTATGAATTTCTATTTTTGGAAAATAGAAATTGAGGTGGAAAATGGGAGCATGGTGTAGTATGGCATTTGTTATTTGTTTATTCATCTTGACTCGCTATTCAAGCATGGTTGTAATTTTATATTCCTATATTCCATACTTGAATGTGTGGGGGGTCAAGAGTTTCCATTCATTCTTTCTCATTCCAACACTCAGTCATTTTTGATGGCTTGCTCTCTTGCTCTCATCTTCTTCCTCTTCTTCATGTCACTATGGTTCAAATTTTAACCCTCACATGTGATGTGAATCATGAAGCTTGAACAAATTGTAGTGAGCCTCAAATCCCTTACTTCACTATCCTACTCTTGACTAGCGATTAAGTGTAGCGTGTTTCCTACGCTAAAGAGTTTAGTGTAGAGATAGCTTGAGTTGGAGGGACTTCGTGTGGGTCATCTTCGACACGAAGGTCATCGAAGGAAACTCATCCAAACCCTCAAATGGAGCCTAGTGGAGTCGCGGGACTACTACATGGAGTATGTGAAGTGAAGGACTCGATCTACGAGGGTATAGCCATCTTTCACTTCTTGTAGTTTTAATAGATATCAAACTCCAAACCCTAATCAACTAGTTAAAGATCTTGTTTAGTCTAGCTTAGTACCTATAAAAATTTGAATTTGGCATGATTGATGTCACTTAGACCTCATGGTGGTGCTAGGGTAGACTTTCATGGTATCAGAACCAAAGCTAGAAGATTAGACGACATTAGATAAGTTACAAAACCGAAACAACTCCAAAACAGTCGCCATGAAACCCTGTTCTCTATTGAATTTTCAGAGCCTCTGAATTTTTTTTAAAAAACTGCAGAGTGCTATTTATAATGAATCTAGAACACTACAAAAATTTCAAGCATTTTGGCCAAAATTGGGCCGGCCACTTTGGTGAAATCCCCAATCTCACCCGTTTTACTGTAGCATTATCCCTTGAAATTTTTGTGGGGTTCTGATCTCTGGGAGTTGTGTTTAATGGTTATGTTTTATTAGCCCAGTTTGAATGTGATGTTAACAGTTCTATTGGGGCTAATACGGAGTGTTTCGTATTCGTAATTTAACGTCGTTTCGGGTTTAGTTTGATATGGATGCTGTAGTTAGAATCCACATTTAATTAGTTTTGTGAAAACTAGTTAGTGTTTATAAATCAAGCGTTTTAGTCTTGGTAGATCGATTGCCACGAAGTTTCGATTCGGATTGAAACTGTAGGGTTCCTAGGCACACTCATGAGGTTCTACAACTGATCAACCATGCCAAAATCAAATTTTTCCATGTGCCAAAGAACCTTAATCAAGATCGTTAACTAGAGGTAAAGGCGAAACTATGCAAGTTAACAACTTAACTACAAGTGAAAGCGACTACAACCTTTGTAGATCTGGTCCTCCACTTCTTTAGCTCCGTGATGACGTCCCTTCGCTGCGATCATCGGGATCCTGGACTCTAGCGTTGGTTTTATCGGAGAAATGAGCGGGTTAGGTTGTTGACTTCGGTGCTGAAGATGATCTACGTCGAGGCGACTCTAACTCAAGCTCCATCTTTACTATGTTATGAAACTTGTGAAGAAAACACCCCATACAACATGGAAAGTGGTAGAGGATGAAGAAATAGGAAGCGGGTTCACTTTGGATTTGGATTTCTCACTTGATTTCAACACTTGGAATTTTCAAGAAGGGTTTTTCTTCTTCATGAAGAAGATGAAGAAGAAGCAAAAGAAAAAGAATTCATGAAAATAATAAATCAAGTGAAGACTTATCATAATGCAACGATGGGTGAAGTTAACTCATGTAGAGAGCAAACCATAGTTTAGGTAATGGTTAGGTCAAAAGAAAAAACAAAATGGTTAAGACTTTTCAAAGATGCTTGAAGCATCATGAAGCTTCTATCAAAGAAAGAAAAACCACCATTTAGTTTTAATAAAAGAAAATAAATATAAATTAAAACCCTAACCATTAACTAAACATGGTGTAAAGCATACACACACCCAAGTTTGCATGTATCATCAAACATGATACAAACTAGTGCACAAACATATATCATATATACAATGTGCACAATCAAGTGAGAAAATCAATCTTAAGTGAACAATACTAGTCAATGTAAACTAATATATCCAATATATAATTATACATTAAATCATTAAATCAACACATGATTTAATGATCCGGTCATACTGCATATAACCGACTAATATCAAGTGTATCAATATATCGAATCAACATTTGATTCGGTAACCCGGCTATATCTTATATAACCGTCCGATGATACAAATCACGAGAACAGAATTCAGTATCACATACTGGTATTATTCTCGGTCCCGCACATATCTCATATGCACTCCTATTTCGTTTCGCTTGAGCCAGGAAACCTCTGTGTAGGACTCTAAAGACTCGTCAATACGTCGGCAGCAGGTGATGATCATATCAAACACCCACAAGCCGCAAGCGGTCTGCTAAACGTAACGGCCACCCGGGTATTGAGCGATCAGAACATCAACGAGCAAGCTCGCTCTCACTCCTGTGAATCCAACCAGTAACACTTACCGTACAGTCCAGTCTGTTCGTCTGATATGTCGCATATCTCGCCTAGGGGTGGTAAACGTCAGACCCCAGTAGCTTGATAAGTCATGCCGATGTAAGGTCCATAACAAGCGTGAGACTACTGATAACTCTTACCAGTAAATCACTGCAACCCTGGCCAGAGATTTCCAGTTATGGCCAGTCGAGCATAGTGCAACATCAACCCCCAATACCGGGAGAGACGAATCTCCTCCTATCGCTCATTGCCTCCATGTGAATCGGGACTGTACCCAAAAACCACCTGTTTGCACGACTCAGTAGAGCCGTGGTAGGGTGGAAATCAAAGCACAGTGGGAGACACACAAGACTCTATGACAATCTCGGGTCAACAGACTAAGCTGTACCAGTGTCACCAGAGAACTGCCATCTGACGTAAGGTATAATACTATCTGGGAGTTCTTGGCGAGTCCGTTCAGTGTACCCAGTCACCACTGAGCACCCGCATACCATCTCTGATGTCAAACACCAATGGATATGGGATCATCCATCGCCCATCACATGGGTCGAGAAGATATACGCTAGTCTACTCTGGAATATCGATGCCCCGTCTCGATATTCCCACGACTAGGAACATTGAAGGATGTACTCATGGACTACCCAGGCCCCACTAGTATGATCTACATCATAGTCCTGGAAGTCGAGTAGACATCCTAAGGGATTTATCAACATGTAACGGAGAGACAATAAGTATACATGTTAAGAAAAAGATCAACCAGATAGCGTACTATCATGTCGAGCAAGAAAGTCCTACCTATATATGTCCCAGCATCCACCACAATATACATCCTATGTACAGTAATGGCCTCTAGGGCATACATATAACTAACAATCTCCCACTTGCACTAGGGCCATCTGTAGCAGTGGTTGCAGTATCTAATACTCAACCATCCCATAAAAGTCTCTCTTTGGGAAAAGGCCTTTGTGAGTGGATCCGCCGTGTTGTCCTCTGAGTCTACTCTCCTAACCTCGATCACCCTGGAGATCAACTATCTCCATGATCAGGTGATGCCGCCTCAGAATATGTCTGGGTCACTAATGGGACTGGGGTTCCTGGGCCGAAGCCACACTTCCATTGTCACACAATGGTAGGAACCTAGTTCATCTCATGAACCAATATACACCCAAACTGCCTCTTTGGTAGTATCTTTAATAGCGATGTTATCAGTCTTTATCGTCTAGTTTGCCACGGTATCTCTCTTGGAACTCTTCCAACATACCGTCCCTCCACTGAGGGTAAAGACAATGCCTGCGACTGACATTCAGTCGTCCTTATCACCCTGGAACTTTTCCAGTGATTCTCCCCAGGATCCATTGATACCATCTTACTATACCTAGTGAGAACCCTAATATCCATTTAGATCTATCTCATAGATCCAAAACCTAGGATTTAGGAGGTATCACTTTGATCCTATATGGAGAATCCTTATGATAAGAGGAGATTGACCGAGCATAGCATAGGAAACTTTTTTCCTATCAAGAGTATGTTGTCCACGTACAATACGAGGATCACCACCTTTCTCTCTACTACCTTTTTGTACATACAAGGTTCATCTACTATTTTGATGAAGTCAAACTCTTTGACTACCACATTAAAACAGATGTTCCAACTCCTTGATGCCTGCTTTATTATATAAAGCAACTTGCACACGTTTCCGCTACTCCCACTGTTTACGAAGCCCTCTGGCTGTGTTCTTATAGACGTTCTCTTCTAAATCATTATTTAGAAAAGCAGTCATGACACCCAACCACCAGATATCGTAGTCATGGTATGTAGCCATGGCAAGTAGGATCTGGATGGACTTAAGCACAGCCACTGGAAAAGGTTTCATCATTATCCACGCCTGGTCGATAACGAAAACCTTTAACAAGTCTAGCTTTGAAAGTTTTAACTTTTCCATTTATACCAAGTAATCTTCTCAAGATATACTTGCTCCTGATGGGGATTTAACCCTTCAGATATGGCAACCAAAGTTCATACTTTGTTGGTGTACATGGATTCCATCTCAAATCGCTAAGCATCCAGCCATTCTTACAGAGTCCCTACTCTTGATGGCCTGCTCGAAAATAGTTGGGTCATCATCTGATGATGCAATCCTCACTCCCACTGTCATCGAGAAACCGAAGTATCTCTCAGGCGGATGAGGAACCCTACTAGATCGGCGGAGAGGCTGAGGTTCGTCAGGGACTATTGAATCCTTTGGTTCTGTCAAATCATCAGCTGCAGTATTGTATAGTTGGAACCTTTCCAGTTCTACAAAACTGACCTTGCCTCGATCTTGTCCGGATTTTGCTTTTGACATAGGCCGGACAATCCCAAATCTTAACTTACTTAAGAGATAGGCTCTTCCCATACCATATCTCATATGGAGTGGTAGGCACTGATTTGATTCGAATCCAATTCAATAGGTATGCAACTTCTCAAGTGCACAACCCCCAAAAGGAAACAGGTAACTCAGCAGTACTCATCATAGAGCGCACCATATCATATAGGGTGTGATTGCTCCGCCCCGATACACCAACGTGTTGTGGTGTATACGGAGGAGTAATGTTGAGAGAGAATCTCATTCTCCTTAGAATAATCCAAGAATTCCATGCACAAGTATTCTCCTCCCTGATCTCATCATAGGACATAATACTTATACCTGTATTGGTTCTCTACTTCTGACTTATATTCTTTGAATTTCTCAAAAGCTTCAGACATGTGTTTCAATAGGAACATGTGTCCGAATCTTGAGAGATCATCAGTGAATGTAAGGAAGTACAAAGAAACAGTCCTGGCATATGTAGACTGGGGACCTTCATACATCACTATGTATTAGTCCCAAGAGTTCACCAACTCTTTCTCTGTTTCGAGTAAACAGAGCTATGGTCATCTTATCTTTGTGACATGACTGGCAAGTTTCATAAGATGTAAATTTAAACTGATTTAAATATGCATCTAAATGTAACTTAGCTAGTCGGGTCACATTGATATGACCTAGTCTACAATGCCTCAAGAAGAATTCGTTCATTTCTGAACTCTTCCTCTTGTGCGTGTTCTGTACGTTAAGAACTGTGGTCTGATTTAGAATGTATATTCTTTTAGATAACGTGCCTGAACCGATCAACTATTGATATAGGAAATGTTCAAAACATTATCCAACAATACAAAATTATATCATTTCTTTACTAATAAAGAGACTGATATGATGTTGTATATCTGGTTCGGTATCTAATAACATTCGTTCAGAATCAATGTATTTGGAAATACAGATTTGGAAATACAGGGTGACAGTGACCAACAGACTTGGCTGCAACACTTGCACCATTTTCTGTCTCATGAAACTTATCACCCGTTCTCAGTTCTCTACCTTTCTGTAGCCCATGTAACGGATTACATTTGCGGGATCCTGATCCGGTATCTAATACCTAGGACGTAGAGGATACTGAGAAACAGTTCTTTATAATGAACACACCTGAAGGAGATGCATCATCATGCACTTTCTTCGTTTGGGCGGCACGGGAAATCTGATATTCCCCTAATTCCTGCTCTGTCTTATAAAAATTATAAGTTGGAGCGGGACCAACGTTCTCCAGCTCAGTATAACAAGCGGGTTCGGTCAATACATCCATATTATTATATTGATTAAGGCGTTATATGGTCGCTACCTGGAGAGAGAGAGAAGAAAACACTCTGCGTGCGCTTTTGCAAGATTAGATTGGTTATATATTTTATCTAATCAGGATGGCTCCCACTGTTTTTATCAAATCTTCTTTCAAACCTTAAAAGGAATGACTAGCCGGGATTAATTACACTCTACAAGTTCGCCAATCTTTCAGCCAGGCCAGTGTCGGTATTTTGAGGGAGGTTCCCCGTGCTTTCGCACGGACCTAATTAAAATAAACCTCGTTTTCCCAAGGGCGTAACCCCGTTGACACCTTTCTAGACACCTACTTGATCGGCTAATTGTAAAGTGTAAAACTCTTCCAGGAGTAACAATTACTCGCAGTGGGTATCAGGATCCAACTATCATATAGAAGGTATGCAATCTCATTGCAAATTTCAACACTTGAAACTCCCGATAAAGATTTTTACCCCTAGCACTTATGACCTTAATTATGGTCAACAAATCATAAGCACTAGTCAAGTTCTACCCGTCATTTCGTGATTAATTAGACCCACCCACATGACCCTTAACTAAGATCAACAAAGTCACATGACTGTCCTAATTAATCGCATCGTATGCTGTGTAGGAAGACATCACTTAGCTATCGTACACTACGCCTCGGCTATGGTCGACAAACGTAGCATGAATACTAAGTACTCTACTTTCTAAAATGACGGAGGGTTGCGAATGGTTTTTAAGAAAACCTTTAACGCTTTGAACTTGATCTCGTTGCAGAATCAAATGGTTTTTAAATGGAGTGTTTTTGAGGCTTTTCTAGTTTTGCTAAAGGGGTCACTCCCGGTGAAGGGATCGTCGGCCCTTTCCTCATCGAATAAGGTGCAGGATATATCATATATACCGCTGTGCAAAGCAAAAACTATAGAAGAAATCAAAAGACAAACCGAGAGTTGTAGCATCTGCTAATTATTGCTAAAGAGGTCACTCCCGGTAAAGGGATCGTCGGCTCTTTCCTCATCGAATAAGGTGTTGGATGTTCTACAAGGAACATCGCTATGCAAAGCAACACCTAGAACTACCTGATTTTTTTTTTAAAATTCGATTCCACAACATCTTTTAGGTTTATTTTCTTTCATTAATCACATTAATGAAGTCCCATCATCAGTCCACTTAAACATCACAGATAAATATAACGTATGCTTATGCCATCCGCATTCGCCTCGATGTCCCGTCTGCACTGTTAGGTTAGGTAACTAACGCCAGAGTGAGGCAGGGCTAGCGCGGGTGTAAAACATAAGCAACGTCTATATAATATATCATATATACTATATACAATATCTATCTGAACATATCACATGATCACATCACAGATAACGCAGCAGAAAATATCATATGAAATATTGGATATACTAGGACGTCCGTGTTTTATTTTGAGCCTGTATAAAACACGGATTCCACGGTCGTGATGAATAGCCAATCCCACACCCCTAGACCCCTACGAGAGCGGCAAGAAACCCTACCAATTCTAGGGTTAGGAGACCCGGACCCGACTTCTCGAGATGGTCTCCCACTGGACCCTAGAACCCGGTTACTTGTGCTCCCCTCCTTGGGTCTATCCTAATGCGGAAAAGTAAATAATATACAATGGTGACATCATCCTCAACCCGGAAGTGCCCCAATAAAAGAATATTACATACAAGGAATTTTACATGAATGAAAATGAAAAACACTCATCTCACATAAAACCCCCCCAGCCATTCAAACACGACGATCCAATATAACATATCCAGCAACACATAACATCACATGTCATCAACGTAAGTAAATATGCCCATCCCAATTGTCGTTGACATATAGCAACGAAACCGGCGATATCACATATTACACTTACGGTCACAGAAAAAAAAGTGTAAAACTACAACAGTTGGAATCCGCAACCTGCAAAGACATCGCATGCCTAACCAAATGTATTCCTTAGATATCGCATGCCTAACAATTATAAACCCCGCATTTTAGTCTCAAAATCGAAAACTCTTTTCAATATCAAGTCGGGCAATTCAACAAGATTCCCGACATCCAGAACGAATGCTCGTCGCAAACTTTAGTAGACGGCCGCACCCCTGATGCCGTCGACGAAGTGCACTAAGACGGAACACCGCTGCCGTGAGCACCCAAACGGATGCTTTTTGGCTACGGGGTTCTCCTAAAGTCACTTGGTCGGGGCTATAGGGCATGGCTATCTATTAAGTTTACCCGGCGAGTATCCGCGTACACAACGTGATTGCGACGGACTTTTGATCACATCAAAATCCCGTGGCAAACGATCAAGTGAGACTAAACTGCTAGATTTATAACATTCATTCAGTTATCTCATAACAACTTGTGAATTCCAAATATTATATCACATTCCAGATAAATAGAAAATGTTAAACTTTTCGATCGAACAATCAAACACCCAAGTTTTCCAAAAACAGCTCAACACTTGAAATAAGTTTAAAAAACATCCATTTCATGCCACAGTACCAACGGTCCAGCCGTAGAAGGGTCAAGCCAACGCCTCACATGTGGCACGCCGTACTGCCCCAAATCCTAAGGTTCAAAGGGCAGTTCAAGACGGTCACATAATCGAGTTAAGGTTTGTTGTCTTCTAGAGGGTCCATCGCGTTACTTGCACTACTTAGAATGCCCTTAAACCACGGAAAAATCCAACACTTGAAAATTTTCCGGCAGGGGAAAAAGTGGGTATTTATATCCGGTCGAACTTTTTAGCATGTTCGAAAATTACCCGGAAAAAAACACTTAGAAGAAATTAAACTTTCGATCGAATCAACGAACTCCCAATACAACCCAGAGAACTCAACTGTTGAGTGCAAATTAAAAATTCCCAGAAGACACAAGAAACATCAAAAGAGATAACTGTAGAAAATTTACTGCCTAATCATCACAGACGGCCACGGAACCGCCGCCAGAAGTGGGGTATCGCCGCGGTTCCGCGGCGGCACTGTAGCTTTAGGTTGTCGTTTTCTCCAGTTTTTCTTATAATTTCCTGCTCTATTTTCTGAGCATTTTTAATTAGGAAAAATCCACTGTTTCAAAAATTGTACAGAGAGGGGTATTCGATTAGGGTTTCGAGTTCGATCGGACTTCTAACTTCGTCTACACTTCGCCTAAAGCTCTAGCTAAGCTCTGATACCACTGTAGGGTTCCTAGGCACACTCATGAGGTTCTACAACTGATCAACCATGCCAAAATCAAATTTTTCCATGTGCCAAAGAACCCTAATCAAGATCGTTAGCTAGAGGTAAACGCGAAACTATGCAAGCTAACAACTTAACTACAAGTGAAAGCGACTACAACCTTTGTAGATCCGGTCCTCCACTTCTTTAGCTCCGTGATGACGTCCCTTCGCTGCGATCATCGGGATCCTGGACTCTAGCGTTGGTTTCATCGGAGAAATGAGCGGGCTAGGTCGTTGACTTTCGTGCCGAAGATGATCTACGTCGAGGCGACTCTAACTCAAGCTCCATCTTCACTATGTCATAAAACTTATGAAGAAAACACCCCACACAACATGGCAAGTGGTAGAGGATGAAGAAATAGGAAGTGGGTTTACTTTGGATTTGGATTTCTCACTTGATTTCAACACTTGGAATTTTCAAGAAGGGTTTTTCTTCTTCATGAAGAAGATGAAGAAGAAGCAAAAGAAAAAGAATTCATGAAAATAATAAATCAAGTGAAGACTTATCATAATGTAACCATGGGTGAAGTTAACTCATGTAGAGAGCAAACCATAGTTTAGGTAATGGTTAGGTCAAAAGAAAAAACAAAATGGTTAAGACTTTTCAAAGATGCTTGAAGCATCATGAAGCTTCTATCAAAGAAAGAAAAGCCACCATTTAGTTTTAATAAAAGAAAATAAATATAAATTAAAACCCTAACCATTAACTAAACATGGTGTAAAGCATACACACACCCAAGTTTGCATTTATCATCAAACATGATACAAACTAGTGCACAAACATATATTATATATACAATGTGCACAATCAAGTGAGAAAATCAATCTTAAGTGAACAATACTAGTCAATGTAAAGTAATATATCCAATATATAATTATACATTAAATCATTAAATCAACACATGATTTAATGATCCGGTCATACTGCATATAACCGACTAATATCAAGTGTATCAATATATCGAATCAACATTTGATTCGCTAACCCGGCTATATCTTATATAACCGTCCGATGATACAAATCGCGAGAACAGAATTCAGTATCACATACTGGTATTATTCTCGGTCCCGCACATATCTCATATGCGCTCCTATTTCATTTCGCTTGAGCCAGGAAACCTCTGTGTAGGACTCTAAAGACTCGTCAATACGCCGGCAGAAGGTGATGATCATATCAAACACCCACAAGCCGCAAGCGGTCTGCTAAACGTAACGGCCACCCGGGTATTGAGCGATCAAAAGATCAACGAGCAAGCCCGCTCACACTCCTGTGAATCCAACCAGTAACACTTACCGTACAGTCCGGTCTGTTCGTCTGATATGTCGCATATCTCGCCTAAGGGTGGTAAACGTCAGACCCCAGTAGCTTGATAAGTCATGCCGATGTAAGGTCCATAACAAGCGTGAGACTACTAATAACTCTTACCAGTAAATCACTGTAACCCTGGCCAGGGATTTCCAGTTATGGCCAGTCGAGCATAGTGCAACATCAACCCCCAATACCGGGAGAGACGAATCCCCTCCTATAGCTCATTGCCTCCATGTGAATCGGGACTGTACCCAAAAACCACCTGTTTGCACGACTCAGTAGAGCCGTGGTAGGGTGGAAATCAAAGCACAGTGGGAGACACACAAGACTCTATGACGATCTCGGGTCAACAGACTAAGCTGTATCAGTGTCACCAGAGAACTGCCATCTGACGTAAGGTATAATACCATCTGGGAGTTCTCGGCGAGTCCGTTCAGTGTACCCAGTCACCACTGAGCACCCGCATACCATCTTTGATGTCAAACACCAATGGATATGGGATCATCCATCGCCCATCACATTGGTCGAGAAGATATACGCTAGTCTACTCTGGAATATCGATGCCCCGTCTCGATATTCCCACGACTAGGAACATTGAAGGATGTACTCATGGACTACCCAGGCCCCACTAGTATGATCTAGATCATAGTCCTGGAAGTCGAGTAGACATCCTAAGGGCTTTATTAACATGTAACGGAGAGACAATAAGTATACATGTTAAGATAAAGATCAACCAGACAGCGTACTATCATGTCGAGCAAGAAAGTCCTACCTATATATGTCCCAGAATCCATTACAATATACATCCTATGTACAGTAATGGCCTCTAGGGCATACATATAACTAACAAAAACTCTGTCACAATCATGTATCGTACACGAATACTCGCCGAATAATTTATTAGATAGCCTCGCCCCATTGCCCCTACCAAGTGACTGTATGAGAACCCCGTTGCCAATAGCACCCACTCGGGTGCTCGCGGCCACGGTGTTCCTCCTAAGTGCACTTAGTCGATTGCATCGGGGGTGCGGCCATCTACTATAGTTTCCGACGCGTATTCGATCGGGTAGTCGGGAATCTTGTTGAATTACCCGACAAAATTATTGAAAATAGTTTTTAATATAAGACTAAAATGCAAGGTTTATAGATTAGGCATGAAATTCAGAATATGAGATATTCTGGGTTTATGATATCTAAGGATATGCATATTCTAATTATTACAGTTTTACATTTCTTTTCTGCGACCGTAAGTGTAATACGTAGGGTATCCCAAATCTCGTTGCTATATGTCAACGGAATTTGGGATACGCGTATTTACTTACATTGATGATATGTGATATTATGTGTCGCTGATATGTTTTATTTGATCGTCTTGATTGAATAGCCGGGGTTTTTATGTGAGATGAGAGTTTTTCAATTTTCATTCATGTAAAAATTTGTATGTAATATTCTTTTATTGGGGCATATCTGGGTTGAGGATGATTTCACCACTGATGTATATTATTTACTTTTCCGTATTATGATAAACCCAAGGTAGGGAGCACAAGTAACCGGGTTCTAGAGTCCAGTGGGAGACCATCTCTAGAAGTTGAGACCGGGTCTCCTAACTCTAGAATTGGTAGGGTTACTTGCTGCTCTCGTAGGGCTCTATGGGATGTGGGTTTAGCTATTCATCACGACCGTGGAATTCATGTTTTACATTACTGGCTAAATTTAAAAACACGGACATCCTAGTATATCCAATATTTCATATGTTGCTCCTACTGTTTGGTTCTGTGATGTGATCATATAACTGCGTGAGACGAATGTTATATTATATATATGATATATAATAAATGTTGCTTATGTTTTGCACCCGTGCTAGTCCAGCCCCTGCTCTGCCGGTGTTAAGTAACCTAACGGTGCATGACAGGGCCTAGTGGCGAATACGGATGGCATAAGCGTACGTTCTATTTTCGTTTCACTTTTCTGTAATGTTTAGGAAATATTAATTGATGAGACTTCATTAATAAAATTAATGAAAAGAAAGAAACGTAAAGATGTTGCAGAATCAAATTTTCAAAAAGGGTAGCTCTAGTTTTTGTTTTGCATAATGGTATTCATGAATATCCAGCACCTCATTCGATGAGGAACAAGCTGAGATCTCTTCAACGGGAGTGACCTCTTTAGTGAAACTAGCAAATGCTACTAGCCACTCGGTTTTGTCTTTTGACTGATTCTCTAGTTCTTGTTTTGCATAGCGGTATTCATGAATATCCAGCTGTAACATTTTGGAAAATTATAAATATTAATTTATAATTTTAAATATAAAAATAATGAGTTTATAAAAGTGATATCACATACAACTTTTGGTATCGGAGTTATATCCGTAAAAATGTAATTATTTTGGCAACATGAAGGAAAGATGTGATATCATAAAAATGATATTTTATTTGTTCTAAACAAGACTTGAGATGTTATTATAAGATAATGGTATTTAAGTGTTATAAAAAGTATTGTGTTTCTTTTAAAAACATGGATTTAGATTTTATGACATGAAGGGTTTAATTAAAGGAAAAAGAATTTTTCTTTAGTTATTGCATTCTTTTAATCATGGTTGGTAATATTATAATCTAGGCTAAACCCTCACCCTCAACATGTTGGCAGAAGTTGCACACCCTCACAACACTTGTGAGGAGGCCAAAGTAGCGAACAATAAAATTCTTGCATGCAACACTTACTTTAAACCTAGATCTGTGCTAAACCATAACTAGTTAAACTATCTAGAGATCTAATTTACTATGAAAGTGTTATACCTAGGAACCGGTCCTTCGGGTTTTTATTTGGATGCGACTCCTAGGATCCTTATGGTCGTAAAGAGCTCGGTCTCCAGCCACCTCAAGATCCAAGAAAATTCACCCGAGATCTATCGAACAAGCTACAAACTCTTCACAAGAGTTTAGCTAAGAGATCAAGTTTGCTAGAAGAGATCACTTAGATGATGTAGAAATCAAGTATTGGATTATAATTTTTCTCTAAGCTTTTGATTCAAAACTCATGTGAAGGTTAAAGCAAAGAGGAGGAAGAAAGAGATAATGAGGAGAGAGAATGACAAAGCGATGAATGAAAAAATCAAGCATAGAAAAAATGATATGGCTCAAATGAAATAATTGAAGCATGCAATAAAAAATTGCACCATGTTTCAATAGTAACTCCAAATGAATAAAAAAATGAAACAAGCCATTCCTTCATCCATGCTTAGACTTTCTCCAAATTCCACCTCATTTATTTATTTTCACAAAATAAATATCCATTTATGAGGTGTCTCCTTCTAGAAAGTATTCTTGTAACAATTACAAGAATACCCCTCCACCGTATACCGTACAAGTATACCCGTATCGGAATTCCGAAAATACGAATATAAATAATCCACTAATATAATACTGGTATCCGGCTTAAACCAAAGCCTACCAGTATTATCTTTCTGATCATTATTCCCGTAACAATTACACGAATATGATCGAAATCCTGCCGTAACAACTTACGGCCTCTACATTTTTTGCCTGAACTAGGGTACTCTCTATATGGGACTCTAAAGATTTGACAGTACGCTGGCAGTGGGTTTAACTACAAGCACGTCAGCGGCACTAGCTGTGCGTAACGGCTACTAGGTATATGATGAAAAGGTGGCCGACGAGCAAACTCATCACAACCCTAATGAGCCTGTAAGCAACACTTACCGTACAGTCCGGTCTCTTCGTTTGATATGTCGCATATGAAGTCCAGGGGTGGTAAATATCAGACCCCAGTAACTTTAAAAGTCATGCTGATTTACGGCCTATAACGATTCGAGAAACTACTGATAACTCTTATCAGTAAATCTCGACAACCCTGACCAGGGATTTGCTGTTATAGCCAATCAAGCATAGCGCGACATCAACTCTCTATACCGGGAGAGACGAAATCCCTCCTATCGCTCACTGCTTCTATGCAATTCGGGACTGTACCCAAAATCCACCCGTTTCCATGACTCAGTAGAGTCGTGGTAGGGAGGAAATCAAAGCACAGTAGGATTCACACAAGACACTATGACGATCTCGGATCTATAGACTAACCTGTACAAGTGTCACCAGAGAACTGCTATCTGACAATAGATATATATACCATCTAAGAGTTCTCGGCGAGTCCTGTTCGGTGTACCCATTCTCCAATGAGCACCTGTGTACAATTTTTGATGTCAAACACCAATGGTTGTGGGATCAACCATCGCCCCCAGGGTCAAGAAACACACACACTAGTCTACTCTGGTAATATCGATGTCCTGTCTCGATATACCCTCGAGTAGGAACTATTAAAGGATATGCTTATATACTGCCCAGGCCCCACTAGTATGATCTACATCATAATCCCAGTAGTCAAGCATTATCCTAAGGGCTTCATCAATATGTATATAAAGATATTAAATACAACACATCACACGTTCAGATGAAGATAAACCAGATAACATACTATCATTTCGAGCAAAGATTGTTTCTGTACATATACATGCCTAGCATCCTATACAATACAGGCCTCTAGGGCATACATATCTAACAATCTCCCGCTTGAACTAAGTCCTGTAGTTGGCGCAATAAGTACCCACTGTCTGCACTAGAACCAGTTGTCGGCGTACCGCATGCCCAACAGTCCGAATAGTTTCTCAAACTGGACTTGAGGGATGGCCATTGTGAATGGATCTGATGTGTTGTCTTTCGTGTCTACTCTCCATACTTCGATGTCCTGGCGATCCATTATCTCCCAGATGAGGTGATACCGCCTTAAGATATGTCTAGATTTCTGATGGAACCTCGGTTCCTTTGCCCAAGCCATGGCTCCATTGTTATCGCTATACAGAGGTATTGGATTAGCAATAGATGGAACCACCTGAAGTTCAGAAATGAACTTCCTCATCCAGACTGCCTCTTGTGCGGCATCATTAGCAGCAATATACTCAGCTTCCATCGTGGTGTTAGCGATGGTAACTTGCTTGGAACTCTTCCAACATACCGTCTCTCCATTTAGGGTAAATACAAACCCTGAGATGGACTTACTATCATCGTTGTCGCTCTGGAAGCTGGAGTCGGTAAAGCCCTCCATTTAAAGATCTCCGTTACCATACACCAAGAACATTTCTTTAGTTCTTCTCAAGTATTTCAGAATGTTCTTCACAGCAGTCCAGTGTTTCTCCCATGGATTGGATTGATACCTGCTTACTGCACTCAATGCATAAGCTACATCTGGGCGAGTACACAACATCGCATACATTATAGATCCTACCGCCGTAGCATAGGATATAATGCTCATGCGAGCCCTTTCCTCATCAGTCTTTGGAGACATTTCTTTGGAGAGGGTGATCCCGTGACAAGCGGGTAAATTATCTCGCTTGGAATCTTCCATACTAAACCTCTTTAGTATGGTGTCAATGTGTCTCGATTGGGACAATCCCAATAATTTCTTAGATCTATCTCTATAGATCTTAATCCCCAGAATGTACGATGCATCACCCAGGTCTTTCATGGAGAACCTCTGCGATAAGAATAGTTTGACGGATTGTAGCATAGGAACATCATTTCCTATCAAGAGAATGCCGTCTACGTACAATATGAGGAATGTAACAGTACTCTCTATAATTCTTTTATAAATACATGGTTCATCTACATTTTTGATAAAACCAAACTCTTTGATTGTATCATCAAAGCAGATGTTCCAACTCCGTGATTCCTGCTTTAATCTATAGATGGATTTAAGCAACCTTCATGCTTTTTCGCTGCTCCCACTATCAATGAAGCCTTCTGGATGATCCATAAAAACACATTCTTCTAAATCACCTTTTAGAAATGTCGTTTTAACATCCATCTGCCAGATCTCATAATTGTAGGGAGCAGCTATAGCAAGAAGGATCCGAATGGATTTGAGCATCGTGACTGGTGAAAAGGTTTCATCATAGTCCTAGCCTGGTCTTTGACGAAATCCTTTTGCGACCAGCCTAGTTTTATAGTTCTCCACTTGACTATCCACACCGATCTTTCTCTTAAAGATCCATTTGCACCCTATGGGTTTTACTCCAGAAGGTGCAACCTCCAAAGTTCATACTTTGTTGGTGTGCATGGTTTCTATTTCGGATCTCATGGCATCCAGCCACTTCATTGAGGCACCACTCGTGATAGCTTGCTGAAAACTAGTAGGATCATCATCATCCATGATGTAATCTTCTCTATCACCATCAATTAGAAAACCGTAGTATCTATCATGTAGGCGAGAAGTCCTACTAGATCTACAGAGTGGCTGAGGTTCGTCAGGTTCTACTGAAACCTCAGTTTCAACCAAATCATCGGTAATTGTTTGTGTATCTAGAATTTCTTCTAGTTCTACTGCATTGCCAACAATATCATTTGTAAAAAATTCATTTCTAAAAATGTGGCATATTGAGAAACAAACACCCTTTGTTCCTCCTTATGGTAGAAAAGATATTCATACGAGTGTTTTGGATATCCCACATATTTACACAAAACCGATCGTGTCTCTAGTTTGTCCAGATTCTGCTTTTTCACAAAAACAGGACAACCCCATATCCTAACTCTTTTAAGAGATGGTCTCTTCCCATACCATATCTCATATGGAGTGGTAGACACGGTTTTGCTCGGAACCCTATTTAATAGATAAATTGCAGTCTCCAATGCGTGCCCCCAGAATGATATTGGTAACTCAGCATCACTCATCATAGATCGTACCATATATAATAGGGTACGATTTCTCCGTTCTGAAACACCGTTGTGTTGTGGTATGTATGGAGGAGTGAGCTGAGAGAGAATCCCATTCTCTTTTAGGAAATCTAGAAACTCTAAGCTTAGATACTCACCTTCTTGATCCGATCGAAGTTTCTTGATACTCAAGCCTGTTTGTTTTTCTACTTCAGATTTATACTCCTTGAACTTTTTGAAAGCTTCAGACTTATGTTTCAACAAGAACAGGTGTTCGAATCTCGAGAAATCATCAGTAAAAGTTATGAAGTAGGAAAAACCACCTCTCGCAAGTGTAGACATTGGTCCATATACATCATTATGTATGAGGCCTAAGAGTTCAGTATCTTTCTCTCCGTGTCCACTAAATGGAGTTTTGGTCATTTTACCTTGATACAAGACTGGAAAGTCGCATAAGATTTATATTCAAAAGAGTTTAAATATCCATTTTTATGTATCTTAGTTAGTCTTGTTTCATTAATACGACCAAGTCTACAATGCCAAATGAAAGCTACATTTTGTCTGAAATCTTCCTTTTGTTTGTGTGTTGTATATTGAAAACCGTGTGCTGATTTAGGACGTATATCTCATTATTTAATGTACCAGACCCAATCAACTTTTGATTAAGATTAATGTTCATAACATTAGATTGTAATACAAAATTATATCCAGCATTGTCCAACAACGATACAGATATAATATTACATAATATTGAAGGTGCAAAATAACATGGGTTCAAAACTAATATACAACCCGACAGCAAACCAAGGTGATACTCTCCCATTGTTGTAGCATGTACAGAGGAACCATTTCCAACCCGGAGAGTGTGATCACCTTTCTTCAAAAACCTGCTATTTCTCAGCCCCTGCACACAATTGTAGATGTGTGATCCTGATCCGATATCTAATACCCAGGAAGCAGAGTTAATTGAAAAACAGTTTTCTGTTACAAACACACCTGAAGTGGAAGCATCACCAAGCTTCTTCTTCTTGAGGCCGGACAGGTATCCAATGCAGTTTCTCTTCCAGTGCCCAGTCTGGTGGCAGTGGAAGCATTCCCCTCGTCCTGTCACAGCAGCCCCTATCCTGTCCTTTCCCGGTGCCTTTTTCACTCCCTTTCTCGGCTTGATGGGATTCTTCTTCTTCTTTCCCTTGGCCTTGGTTTTCGGGATGGAAGAGGAAAATGACCCAGCAATTAGAGCGGGAGTTTTCACTGCTTTTAGCGTGCTCTTTGCACTCTTCAACATATTGAGGAGCACAAGTAAGGACTTCTCCATATTGTGCATGTTGAAGTTTACAATGAACTGAGCAAAGTCGGGGGGAAGGGACTGTAGAACAATATCAACAGACTGTTCGTTCTCCATGGTCCAACCCAGATCCTCTAGTTCTTTGATAAGTCCAATTATCTTCAATACATGGTCACCTACAGAAGTGTCAGCAGCCATCCGCATCTGAAACAACTTTCGAGATGCCTCGTATCAGAGAATACGAGATTTCTCTCTATACAACTCCTTTGTATGAAGAAAGATGGATTGTACATCCATCTTCTCGAGCTGCTTCTGATGTTCATTGTTCATAGAAACAATCACGAAGCACTTGGCTGTTGCGCAGTCTATATCCCATGTCTTGCGGATTTCTTTATCCGCAACTGAAGAATCAATGCCTGGGCTAGGAGGGGCTGGAGTAGTCAGGACGTATGCGACCTTATCATAGGTGAGGGCAATATTTACGTTCCTTAGCCAATCTTTGTAATTCAGTTCCGTGAGTTTATTCTTTTCTAATAAAAGCTTAAGTCCCGTCATAGGTTTCTGCCATTAGGAGAGAGAAAAGAAGACACTCAGCGATTGCTCTTACATAATTAGATTGGTTATTAATCTTATCTAATCGATGTCTCCCACTGCTTTTTATCAAATTTTCCTTCAAACCTTAAAAAGAAAATTAGCCAGGATTAATTGCAATCTACAAGTCGCTAACCGGTTGTCCAGGCTAGTGTTGGTACTCTGAAGGAGGTTCCCCATGTTTTCGCATGGACCTGATTAAAATAAACCTCATTTTCCTATAGGCGTAACCCCGTTGACACCTTTCTAGACACCTACTGGATCAGCTAGTTGTAAAGTGCAAAACTCTCCCGAGAGTAACTTTTACTCACAGTGGGATTGGGATCCAACTATCAAATAGAAGGTATGCAATCTCATTGCAAATTTCAACTCTTTAAATTCCCGATATGATTTTTACCCTTAGTGTCTTATGACCTTAACTATGGTCAACAAATCATAAGCACTAGTCATGTTCTACCCGCCATTTCGTGATTGATTAGACCCACCCGCATGACCCTTAACTATGGTCAACAAAGTCATACGAATGTCCTAATCGATCGCATCAAATGCTTTGTTGGAAGATATCACTTAGCTACCGTACACCATGCCTTAACTATAGTCAACAAACGTGGCACGAATATTAGGTACTCTGCTTCCTAAAATGGCGGAGGGCAACAGATGGTTTTTATGAAAACCATTAACGTTTTGAACTTGATATCGTTGTAGAATCTAGTGAAAGGAGTGGTTTAAGCTCCAGTTTTAAAAGTCAAATGGTTTTGTAGTATCTTTCTAATTTTGCTAAAGAGGTCACTCCCGGTGAAGGGATCTCGGCTCTTTCCTCATCGAATGATGTGCTGGATATTCATGAATACCACGATGCAAAGCAAAAGTTAGATCAACTATAAAAACAATCGAGTGCTTTGTAGCATTTGCTAGTTTCGCTAAAGGGTTCACTCCCGGTGAAGAGATCTCGGCCCTTTCCTCATCGAATGAGGTGCTGGATATTCATCAAGGAATACCACTATGCAAAGCAAAAACTAGAGTTGCTCATTTTAAAAAAAATTTATTCTATAACATCTTTAGGTTTCTTTTTCTTAACATTAATCACATTAATGTTGTCCTATCATTTACGTTTCCTAAACATCACAGAAAAGAAATGAAAATAGAACATACGCTTATGCCATCCGCATTCGCCACGGGGCCCCGTCATGCACTGTTAGGTTACTTAACTAACAGCAGAGCGGGGGCTGGACTAGCACGGGTGCAAAACATAAGCAACGTTTATTATATATCTCATATATAAATAGCCATTCATCGCACGCTTTTATAAACATTCCATATCACAGATGAATACATTGTATATACTAGGAATTCCGCATTTCATTTAAGCCCTTAATGAAAGACGGATTCCACGGTCGTGATGAATACCCAAAACTCCACCCTAGACCCCTACGGGTGCGGCAAACTACCCGCCAAATTCTCGAAGTGAAGCAACCTCCCTCAACAAAGTGAGTAGGCCACTCGGGACTTCGAGAACCCAGTAGTTTGTACACCCCACCTTGGGTCTATCCTAGGAGCAAAAACAGTAAAAAGAAAATATACAACGGTGGCTAAAACATTAACTCGGATGTTCCCCGCAAAATAATATTACATTGCTTTTTACAAATTACATGAATGAAAGAAAAGAAAAACATTCTTCTCACATCCCCTCGGCTATTCATCCATGGCGATCCAACACATTCATATACACATACCATCACAAGATATACATTTGTGCAACCCGCACTAATCGTCGTATAGCAATTAGTGGACGTTTCAAACACATAAGAAATATAAAATCGGATAAACGACATTAAAAGTTCGATTTCGAAACACTCCGATTTCTCCTAACACTTAGGTTACATCACATGTAATCGGGAAATAATTAAACAATACCACAAAGCCAAAAACCTAGAGCATAGATAACCTTAAAAAACCCAAGTCCAAACTCAATTAAAAATCCGGTGATGCCGGAAAATTTCAAGAACTCGCTGGTCAAAAACCGATGGTTTGGGCTCATTTTTCTAAGGTTGTCTAGTTATCTCAGAACAAGTATTCTGCCCATGCTTAAAAATTTTTAGAACAACTTTTAAAAAATATCCAGAGAGCAGTTCTTGGGTTTGTGGTTTTAGAATTGTTTCGTGTTCGAAACTTTAAACGTCGTCTAAATAACTAGTTGTGGTTTAGTTAGGTTCTGATACCATGTTGGTAGCTGTTGCACACCCTCACAACACTTGTGAGGAGGCAGAAGTAGCAAACTATAAAATTCTTACATGCAGCACCTACTTTAAACCTAGATCTTGTGCTAAACCATAACTAGTTAAACTATCTAGAGATCTAATCTACTATGAAAGTGTTATACCTAAGAACCGGTCCTTTGGGTCTTTGTTTGGATGTGACTCCTAGGCTCCTTGTGGTCGCAAAGAGTTCGGTCTCCGGCCACCTCAAGATCAAAGATGATCCACCCGAGAGCTATTGAACAAGCTACAAACTCTTCATAAGAGTTTAACTAAGAGATCAAGTTTGCTAAAAGAGATCAAACTTGATCTCTTAGATGATGTACAGATCAAGTATTGGATTTTAATTTTGCTCTAAGCTTTTGATTCACAACTCATGTGAAGGTTAAAGCAAAGAGGAGGAAGAAGGAGATAATGAGGAGAGAGAATGATAAAGTGATGAATGAAAAAATCAAGCATAGAAAAAATGATATGGCTCAAATGAAATAATTGAAGCATGCAATAAAAAATTGCACCATGCTTCAATAGTAACTCCAAATGAATAAAAAATGAAACAAGCCATTTCTTCATACATGCTTAGACTTTCTCCAAATTCCACCTCATTTATTTATTTTCACAAAATAAATATCCATTTATAAGGTGTCTCCTTCTAGAAGGTATTCTTGTAACAATTACAAGAATACCCCTCCACCGTATACCGTATAAGTATACCCGTATCCGAATTCCGAAAAATACGAATACAAATAATCCAATAATATAATACCGGTATCCGGCTTAAACCAAAGCCTACCAGTATTATCCTCCCGATCATTATTCCCGTAACAATTACACGAACATGATCGAAACCCTGCCGTAACAACTTACGGCCTCTACATTTTTTGCCTGAACCAGGGAAACCTCTGTGTGGGACTCTAAAGACTCGACAGTATACTGGCAGTGGGTTTAACCACAAGCATGTCAGCGGCACTAGCTGTGCGTAACGGCTACCTAGGTACATGACGAAAAGGTGGCCGTCGAGCAAACTCGTCACAACCCTAACGAGTCTGTAAGCAACACTTATCGTAAAGTCCGGTCTCTTCGTCTGATACGTCGCATATGAAGTCTAGGGGTGGTAAATGTCAGACCCCAGTAACTTTATAAGTCATGTTGATTTGCGGCCTATAACGATTCGAGAAACTACTGATAACTCTTATTAGTAAATTTCGACAACCCTGGCCAGGGATTTGCTGTTATGGCCGATCATGTATAGCGCGACACCAACTCTCTATACCGGGAGAGACGAAACCTCTCCTATCGCTCACTACCTCCATGCGATTTGGGACTGTATCCAAAATCCACTTGTTTGCATGACTCAGTAGAGCCGTGGTAGGGAGGAAATCAAAGCACAATGGTAATCACAAAAGACACTATGACGATCTCGGGACTACAGACTAACCTGTACAAGTGTCACCAGAGAACTACTATCTGACAATAGGTATATATACTATCTAGGAGTTCTCAACGAGTCCTGTTCGGTGTACCTATTCTCCAGTGAGCACCTGTGTACAATCTTTGATGTCAAATACTAATGGTTGTGGGATCAACCATCGCCCTCAGGGTCAAGAAACGTACACACCAGTCTACTCTGGTAATATCGATGCCCTGTTTTGATATACCCTCGACTAGGAACTATTAAATGATATGCTTATAGACTTCCCAGGCCCCACTAGTATGATCTACATCATAATTCCGGTAGTCAAGCATAATCCTAAAGGCTTCATCAACATGTATATAAAGATATGAAATACAACACATCACACGTTCAGATGAAGATAAATTAGATAACATACTATCATTTCGAGCAAAGATTGTTTCTGTACATACACATGCCTAGCATCCTATACAATACAGGCCTCTAGGACATACATATCTAACACAACATAACTCACCCATGCTCACTGTCATGACCCGAAATTTAGCTCGTGACCGGCACTCGAATCACGCAACGTCTAAAGGCGTAACGTAATTCAAGTAAGACGAAACCCAGAAATCTAAACCTTCTTAAGAAAATAAAAGAGGTGAATTTTTGAAATAAAGGTAAGGTGAAATCAATGTTTTCTAAATGCATAACTAAAAGAACATGAAAAATGCAAGTGGAATTTATTAGTTGAAAAACATGTTTCGTCTTTTAAAAATTTGGGTAGCACCTCCTTTTTATATTTTGATCCAAAACCACAAATACATAATGAAATAAAAGGCATCCCCAAACGGAAGCTAGTTCTTCGCCAATCGGCGGATCCATAACCACGCAAAGCATAAATATAAGTATACGACGCCCAACGGCGAAGATCACTACAATTGATAAAGAAATAAGCAAGACATCAAACCACAAGTAACAGAAAACCCCTCGCTTTAAGTCTCGCAACCAAAAGTCTCACTAAGTCTCATTACTTATACAAATACTAGTTTGATTGATGGAGTTGACTAGATACAATATGAATAGTAAATACAAGAATGGGCGCGATACAAATGTTCCACCTACCAAAGCAAAACACCCGAAAGCAACTGTGTGCCAGTGAAGCCGCTACTGATCCATGCGGTCAACCTGCAAGAACTGTGGCACAACGGGGGTGAGTTGCCAACTCGTGAGTAGAAGACATCAACAGGTAGAAATCGAATAAAATAACGATTTCCTAGGTCAACTATATCATGAAGGTAATACTATGATATCTAGGATGACCGTATCTGTATATATGTCAACAACAGAAAAAACGCCTATCAGCATGTTGATAACATCCAACAATATAATCAAATGCATGTATGCATGTGGATCTCGTCCAACCATATAATCAATGTATGTATCCATATGGATCTTGTCCACACATATAATCAATGTATGTATGCATGTGGATCTCGTCCACGTGTCAACCACTGACGCAACACATCATGCATGTAAATATCATAAATGCATATGCATGAAAGTATGAGGATATAAATCAACGTGTGTCCCTCGCGACACATCAAAATCATGGAACTTGAGTGCCCAACACCGACACTCGAAACATCATGAAACTCGTGCCAAGCATCGGCACGTAAATCCTCATATCTCTCGGGCTCCGTCAGTCCGGATCGACCCATATCATCTCTCGACTCCAGTCGGTATCCTTCGGATAGCCGCCAGGTCCAATCAATCACCGGTAAGTACTAGCCACCCTGCCAGGCTTATCGTCTACTCTACGAAAAACATTTCTCGCCCCAGGGAACCATACCGGGCCCACCATGAACCCGCAAACGGATCATCCGCCTCCTCGAATCGGGTTTCAAATATCACACGTCTAAGAACCGAGAAAATGCATAGTGGACGCATTGAAATATCATATCAAGAGAAACTGGGTTTCTAAAATGATATATACTTTCTTTTGAAATAACCACGGTTCTCAAATCCAGAAATCTCATGAAAACAACATATCTCAATGCATATAATCGTAAAGAATGATGTATGCGACATATAAAAGAAATGTAAGCATATCAGTATATCATGCAACATGGAATCAGTAATATGCACATGTGGAGGGAAAGCTGCCTTTTTAAATTAATCCAGTTTTAAAATATATCTTGCGGTTCCCAATTTCTTCCAAGTCAAATGCAACATCGTATAAGGTGCATATGTAACTATAGTAAGTAAACTATGCAAGGGGGTCATATCATGATGCAGCAATCCTACTGTGTAGTGACATGGCCATTATCGATGATGAAATGTGTGAGCCGGCAAATCTCTGTAAGTGTAACATACGCATCATCGATAATGGTGTAAGTGTACTAGCACAGGTATATGCAATGCACTAAAAATAGCATGAATGCAGCATAAGGTAAATCATCAGCTAAAAGCTATAAGTTATACGTATCTAACATGATCGAGTCTGTGAATCTATCAATCGGCATCCAGCCTCACAACATCACGTACGGTATAATCCATCGTACGGCATCCTCTAGTGAAGGGTATGGATCAATCGTCATAAAACTCATCACGTACGGAAAATCATCGTACGGCGGCACTAAACCATCGGGGATCCTATCATCCTATATGACAATGAGGGGTACGGACCTAACGTCTCGTATGACATATCACTCATGATTCACAACATTTATATATATATTTATATACCTACATCCCAGGTCGCATCCATAACAATCTCATATCGAGGGACCGGCAAAGGTATCAATCATTTCAATCGACTCGCATCCGTATACCAACATATCCATCAAATCATCATATCACATCGTATATCCTTTTCATCTCATTAAGTCAATATATATATATATATATATATATATACATTCTACCTTATACATCAAATATCATGCTACTCTAAAACTCATACATACTCAAGTGCAACTGCATATCTATAAGTCGTAATTCACATTCACATTTCATATCTTATTTATGTATCAAACCGAGACATCATTCCTTCTATATCATGTCACACTAAACCTTTAATCACAACCATTAGTTTTCTAGAATAAGTTTCTCTAACCATGTCCTATATATCAGTTTCCACCAAATTGCGAGGGTGTTATACGCCATCCACCCGACTTCCCTCGTAGATATTGATCTACTCACATTGATCCTCGCTTGCTGGAGTCGATGACGCCACGCTCATTCTCGTCGTCTCGAAGTCCACGTGGGGGTACCTACAATTTCCAATGCGTCATATAGTATCAAAATCGAACATGAAAACCAAAACGGCATGTGAATCGCTTATAGGTTAAAACTTATAGTCTACTCACACAAAAGAGCCCAAAAACACCCGATATTGACGTACAAACGTCAAGTGACCGAATACAATACCATGTACCAGAACTTAAATCCATAAACATCCCATAACATAAGGCAGAAACTCATAAAAGTGTTCCTAGATTTTAGTTCAGGTTAAATTAGCTTAAACAAACAATACTGGGGTGATGTACAGGGGACATATGATCTACAGAAGCAACCTGGGCACCAATTTCCACAGAGTGTCCGGCCACATCCCTAAGAATTCTGGTCTCCTCGGTTTTAGTAGGGAATTGGGGCCTCGTACTTGCAGGGGGGTCTCCTAGGGTCTTGATTTGGTTTCTGGAGTTGTTTGCTTATCTCGTAATCATCCCAGGTTGCACCAGATTCCTATGCACCCTCAATTCACACAAAAAACCGACATAGAAGTTTCATATTTTGGGTCCAGGTTTTAGTTTGGATTTAGTCTGGGTTTCTAGCACCAAGGGGGGTTTAAGGTCACCACTAAGCTCAAATTCACCGTCTCACTTCAAGGATTCCTCAAAACATCTCCTAGAAATTTTCAAAGTTCACATACTACACTAAAACGGTTTTAAACTTAAATAGAGGCTATGGAAACTTAACTAATACACAAATGGTGAAAAGATTACCTCATTTGGCAACTCAAGAAAATTCTTGAGTTGCCCCAAATGCTCAAAATCCTCCTTTCTTGCTCCAAAGTCCTTGTTGTGAGCTTGTGCATGTTTTTTGTGAAATGGAGATGGAGTATTGATGAATTTTTGGTGGTGTTATATGGAGGTAGAGGAGGAAGGAGAGAGTGTGCTTCCATGGGAGAGGAGAAGGGAAAAGATGATGAAGAAAAATGAAGGGGACAATGAGCCATGCCAAGGTTGACTCCTCATCCCCCCTCTCTCTCTTGCCCATGCCTTATTGTTTAGTATTTTCTTTTCTTTTTCCTTTTCTTTTCTTTTCCTTTATCTTACCATTTGAAATAGGAAACCCAAATGAAACCATGGTTACAAAAGAAAAATGTAACAAGTATTTGTAAATGTGCCATGGTGCATGTCATGTGCACAAAACCGGATTAATGCAAGATTAGCGATTTTTAATCATGATTAGCATTAAAATGGAATAAAATAAATCATAAGAATTATAATTTGCTTAAGTCATATAGAACACCCTCATTTCCGTAACTCCTATAATTTTCCAAATATTTCCTAATTTATCGGTATTTAATTATACCGCATTATTAAAATATTCATAATGTTTATTATTTAATTATAAAAATTCCCAAAAATAATATTTTATTTTTCTGAAATGTTACAATCTTCCCCCCTTAAAGAAATTCGGTCCCCGAATTTAAATTTAAACCCCCAAACACTAAAATATTTCAAAATTCAACTCCAACAACGGGGCTCCGAAATCACGGAAGATATAGAAATACCACAGCGCATCGCTGCGCATGAAAACGAGTACAACTCAAAAATCGAACTCCGTCAAGCGTCACGCAAATAATCGGATTTACACGCATATCATCGGAGTTACAATGGAGATACAGATTATGAAATCCAATACTGAAATCCAATATACACTAGTCAAATACTATAGTATGTATATAGTACGCATCCTTGAAAAATCTCCAAAAACTGAATAAAATACATGCAAAATCTTTTCTGAATCGCCGTGTGATGCGTAACTCACAGCACAGTGACGGACGCTCATTGTAAAGTAATAAATATATGTTTTTGCTCAAATATACGTTTCGTCGTTTTGAAATATCCTAAAAGGTTTTCCATTATAAATGTTCGTGCCGCTCACGGACACGTAAGAATTAGCGAGACTATAGCTCTTTTTTTTGAAAACCTCTTGGTAACTTTTACTGCATGCAAAATACTCAGGTACTATTCTCAGATCAGTCCTGTTTGGCTACTACACAATATAGTGCCCGTCATGAAAATAAGGTGCTCAAGAGCAAAAATCATCATCAAAAGGCGTATCCAAAAATCACGTGCATCTGGTGCGCACGGAAATCAAATCCAAATATAAGTGCTACGAAAGTTTGCAAAACCAAAACTGAGCGCAACGGGTGTGCACGAAAGCATCTGTCCAGTGTAACGGGTGTGCACGACAACAACATCTAGTGCATCTATAGCGCATGAAAATCTCAATCCGATACGACTAACATGCACGGATGAAAATCCCAATCGAGTGCATCTGGTGTGCACAAAATCACATCTTATATCTTGCTCCCAACATGTGCGAAAATCCAAATCAAGTGCATCCATCATGCACAATAAAAAATTTAAATCAAGTGCATCCATCATGCACGAGTAAAATCTCACTCAAGTGCATCCGATGCACACAAAAATCCAAAATCAAGTATCTAATATGCGCAAAATCCAATATCGAGTGCCGAATATGCACAAAAATCCAATCCAAACGCGTCAGGTTCGTAAAACCATCTAGTACAGTAGTATATACGAAAACGCACAGCAAGTGCCAATGCGCACGAAAAACGCAATCCGATAACGCAAATGCTCAAGGACATAAATCGGGTGCAACCAAGGCACGGAGTATAAAGCCGATGCAACCAATGCATAAAATACGAATCTGGTGCAACAAATGCACAAAATACGAATCTGGTGCATCCGGTGCACGAAATACAAATCCAGTGCATGCAAATGCACAAAGTACCAACCTGGTGCAATAAATGCACGGAAACTCATCAATAGATCAAATGCGTATAAAAACAACACCGAGTGTACCAAGGTGTATAAAAATCAAAGACGCGTACAACTACATGCACAAAATCCGTATCAATGCACTGCAAGCACATGAGAGCTATACCGAGTGCAAAAAATAAAATCGAGTGCGTACCACACACACAAAATCAAATCAACTGTATGAAATCAACGAGATCATAAACATGTGCAGCCAAGGCACAAAATCAATATCAAGTGCAATAGATATGCACAAATCATAAACCAACTCAACGGTGTATAAAAACATATCTTAAGTGCAATAACTATATACAACATGTAAACATCCAGTAGGTGCAGCCATGGTGCACGAAATCAATATCATGAAACTCCATCATCAAAACTCAAATCCAAGCGATATAAGCGTGATGCTCGGATTACAAACGCAAATCGCAAAAAATGACATTGAGGTACACCTCCTACAATGTCAAAAAATATCGGTGCACCCAAAACTGGCAGAACAAGAACATCCGCTTGCCACCCGCTCACGGTCTGGCATCCTCTGTCTCTGGGTCCTCATCTTCTCTGTGGATTTACCAATCTCGCAATCCATCGGCTCATCGGCCCGGTCAGGTGTGCTAACAGGAACGATTCTGTTCTGGCACTTCTCTGGTCATCTCTCGGCCAATCATCACGACCACTCGTAAAGCAGCACGTCACTGGCGTCGGCCTCTGGCCCTCTAAATACATGTGACACAACTGATCCCGGGTGCAAATCTCATCGCAGCAGTGTCCTGGAAGGAACCTGCTCAGGGTCTCTTCCAATCTCTCCTATGCCGAATTATACGGAGGCTGGTACTCTTGCATAATCTTTTCTCGCTTTCTGGACATCTGCATTCTCAGCACAACATTTCCTCGGGAATTGGCCGCATCCCAACGTCTCTGTATGCATATCAGATCTCTAATCTCGACGGGGAGTGGCAACAGCTCGTCAGCATCTCGCATGAACCTCTGGCTCCACTCGTCTATATCATCATCCACTTTGATGTCACGTCATGCTATCTGCATACGGCAATGGTCCTCGGCTACAGTCCATCCGAAGCCTCTCGCACGGACTCGAAATTACGAACTCGATATCTTCATCACTCTGTAGAAGATCTCTAGCCGAACATGTCCTCGGGAACTCGTCCCAACCATCGGAGGAATACTCATTACTCGTCCGTTCTTGATCAACTCACAACGCATCTGGGTGAGGTCCTTTATCCGAATCTGGTCAACTTGCTGATCTATTATCACATGATATCCGGACGACGTCAAACTTTTCGATCGTGTCATCGAGGTCCCAAAATTTCCCGAAAACTCAACACCTGAGCACAGTCTAAAAATATCTGGCACAAACCACAGTACCTCTGGACCAGCCGTAGAAGGGCAAACCCAAGCCTCACTGATGGCACCGCTAAACTGCCGCAAACCCTAAGGTTTAAAAGCAGTTCCATGGTCATCATGTCGAGTTAGGGTTTTATTCTTCTAGAGGGTTCATGGAAACACTTGCATGTTCCTCCGAATACTTAAACTTGGAAAAATGGGTTTTCTGACATTCGTTCGAACTCATTAGCTTCGCCTAGCCGACATGTGAATACCCTTCGTCCGCATGCTAAATAATGCCTCAATCCTCCAGGAAGGACGATACATCAACGATCATCTCTGGAGCGGTCTACTCCAGATCTGAGTAAGACTCTTCACACTGGAAATCTTCAACTTAACTGGGCCCGCGTCGGCGCATCAACCTGACGAATCATCCTCGTCTCTCAACTCGGGATAGACTAGCTATCATCTGTCTCATTTCTGTCTGGAAGCTCCAGTGATCTCAGCTCGTAAGCTCTGGAAGAGACATCCTATCAATCTCAGCAACAGCTGGGTCATCTGTCTGCAGGGTAGATGACATCACAATCTCTGAGGTATGCTGTACATCAACAGTCCTCTCGCAACTGGCAGCCTCTAACAATGGCCCGATCATCTGGTGCAAAACCAAACACTCGCCTCTACTAGAGGTCACAACACCACACTACATCGAGACGTTCCCATGTCATCAGAAAACATAAAGGTCAGTCCTCGTCCCTGACGAGCTCGCCCTGACCGCAACAGTAGCAGCAGCTCAATCTGCGCTCAACCATGGTGACAGGAACCTCAAGCGTGTATCGATGAAAGCAGATCAAGGGCATGAAAGGAAACGACAGATCCAGAATGGATACATGATCATAAGAAGAAACAACATCAATGAAAGTATGATCATGGAAACGAACAAAATCAAGGATCTCAAATGGATGTATAATCATGGGTACGAAGAGAATCACAGATCTCAAAATATATACATCCTAAGGTTCTTTAAGTGGAGATCGTATCATAAATATTCCGCGGAACATACGTACGGTACGTCACTCTACCCAAGCTACCAACTCCATCAATCAGGGTCAGCCTATGAAATGAAAGTTCGGGTATAATGCCCCCCTGTTAAAGTCTAAGTTCCGTAAGGTCAAGCCTAGGTTCCGAAATACATACCCGCCCTAGACTCCGCATAGTCAAAAATAGACTCGAACTAAGGTTAAACCTAGCGCTTTGATACCAACTTTATCACGACCCGAAATTTAGCTCGTGACCGGCACTCGAATCACGCAGCGTCTAAAGGCGTAACGTAATTCAAGTAAGCCGAAACCCAGAAATCTAAACCTTCTTAAGAAAATAAAAGAGGTGAAGTTTTGAAATAAAGGTAGGGTGAAATCAATGTTTTCTAAATGCATAAGTAAAAGAACATGAAAAATGCAAGTGGGATTTATTAGTTGAAAAACATATTTCGTCTTTTAAAAATTGGGTAGCACCTCCTTTGTATATTTTGATTCAAAACCATAAATACATAATGGAATAAAAGGCATCCCTAAGCGGGAGCTAGCTCTTCGCCAATCGGCGGATCCACAACCACACAAAGCATAAATATAAGTATACGATGCCCAACGGCGAAGATCGCCACAAATGTTAAAGAAATAAGCAAGACATCAAACCACAAGTAGCGAAAAACCCTTCGCTCTAAGTCTCGCAACCATAAGTCTCACTAAGTCTCATTACTTATACAAATACTAGTTTGATTGATGGAGTTCACTAGATACAATATGAATAGTAAATACAAGAGTGGGCATGATACAAATGTCCCACCTACCAAAGCAAAACACCCGAAACCAACTGTATGCCAGCGAAGCCGCTGCTGATCCATACGGTCAACCTACAAGAACTGTGGCACAACGGGGGTGAGTTGGCAACTCGTGAGTAGAAGACATCAACAAGTAGAAATTGAATAAAATAACAATTTCCTAGGTCAACTATATCATGAAGGTAATACTATGATATCTAGGGTGACCGTATCTGTATATGCACTAACAACAGAAAAAAACGCCTATCAGCATGTGGATAACATCCAGCAATATAATCAAATGCATGTATGCATGTGGATCTCGTCCAACCATATAATCAATGTATGTATGCATGTGGATCTTGTCCACCCATATAATTAATGTATATATGCATGTGGATCTCGTCCACCCATATAATCAATGTATGTATGTATGTGGATCTCGTTCACGTGTCAACCACTGACACAACATATCATGCATGTAAATATCATAAAAGCATATGCATGAAAGTATAAGGATATAAATCAACATGTGTTCTTCACGACACATCAAAATCATGAAATCTGAGTGTCCAACATCGACACTTGAAATATCATGAAACCCGTGCCCAGCATCTGCACGTAAATCCTCATATCTCTCGGGCTCCGTCAGTCCGGATCGGCCCATATCATCTCTCGACTCCGGTCGGTATCCTCCGGATAGCCGCCAGGTCCAACCAATCACCGGTAGGTACTAGCCACCCTGCCAGGCTCATTGTCTACTCCACGAAAAACATTTCTCACCCCGGGGAACCATACCGGGTTGACCATGAACCCGCAAATGGATCATCCGCCTCCTCGAATCGGGTTTCACATATCACACGTCTCATTATCGAGAAAACGCATGGTGGACGCACTGAAATATCATATCAAGAGAAAACGGGTTTTTAAAGCAATACATACATTCTTTTGAAATAACCACGGTTCTCAAATCCAGAAATCTCATGAAAACAGCATATCTCAATGCGTATAATCGTAAAGCATGATGTATGTGACATATAAAAGAAATGTAAGCATATCAGTATATCATGCAACATGGAATCGGTAATATGCACATGTCGAGGAAAAGACGCCTTTTTAAATGAATCCAGTTTTAAAATATATCTTGCAGTTCCCAATTTCTCCCAAGTCAAATGCAACATCATATAAGGTGCATATGTAACTATAGCAAGTAAACTATGCAAGGGGGTCATATCATGATGCAGCAATCCTACTGTTTAGTGACATGGCAATTATCGATGATGAAGTGTGTGAGCCGGTAAATCTGCGTAAGTGTAACATACGCATCATCGATAATGGTGTAAGTGTACTAGCACAGGTATATGCAATGCAATGAATATAGTATGAATGCAGCATAAGGTAAATCATCAGCTTAAAGCTATAAGGTATACGTATTTAACATGATCGAGTCTATGAATCTATCAATCGGCATCCAGCCTCACAACATCGCGTATGGTATAATCCATCGTATGACATTCTCTAGTCAAGGGTACGGATCAATCGTCATAAAACTTATCACGTACGGAAAATCATCGTACGGCGGCACTAAACCATCGGGGATCCTATCATCCTATATAACAATGAGGGGTACGGACCTAACGTCTCATACGACATATCACTCATGATTCACAACATTTATATATATCTATATACCTACATCCCAGGTCGCATCCATAACAATCTCATATCGAGGGACCGGCAAAGGTATCAATCATTTCAATTGACTCGCATCCGTATACCAACATATCCATCAAGCCATCATATCACATTGTATATCCTTTTCATCTCATTAAGTCAACACACACACACACACACACACACACATTCTACCTTATATATCAAATGTCATGCTACTCTAAAACTCATACATACTCAATTGTAACTGCATATCTATAAGTCGTGATTCACATTCACATTTCATATCCTATTTATGTGTCAAACTGAGACATCATTCCTTCCATATCATGTCACACTAAACCTTTAATCGCATCCATTAATTTCCTAGCATAAGTTTCTCTAACCATGTCCTATATATTGGTTTCCATCAAATTGCGGGGGTGCTATACGCCATCCACCCGACTTCCCCCGTAGATATAGATCTACTCACATTGATCTTCGCTTACTGGAGTCGATGACGCCACGATCATCCTCATCGTCTCGAAGTCCACGTGGGGGTACCTATAATTTCCAATGCGTCATATAGTATTAAAATCGAACATGAAAACCAAAATGGCATGCGAATTGCTTATAGGTTAAAACCTACAGTCTACTCACACAAAAGAGCCCAAAAACACCCGATATCGACGTACAAACGTCAAGTGACCGAATACAATACCAAGTACCAGAACTAAATCCATAAACATCCCAAAACATAAGGCAGAAACTCATAAAAGTGTTCCCAGATTTTAGTTCAGGTCAAATTAGCTTAAACAAACAATACTGGGGTGATGTACGGGGGACATATGATCTACAGAAGCAACCTGGGTACCAATTTCCACAGAGTGGCCGGCCACTTCCATAAGAATTCCGGCCTCCTCGGTTTTAGTAGTGAATTAGGGCCTCGTACTTGCAGGGGGTCTCCTAGGGTCTTGATTTGGTCTCTGGAGTTGTTTGCTTATCTCGTAATCATCTCAGGTTACACCAGATTCCTCTGCACCCTCAATTTACACACAAAACCAACATAGAAGTTTCAGATTTTGGGTTCCAGGTTTTAGTTTGGGTTTAGTCTGGGTTTCTAGCACCAAGGGGGGTTTAAGGTCACCACTAAGCTTAAATTCACCATCTCACTTCAAGGATTCCTCAAAACCTCTTCTAGAAATTTTCAAAGTTCACAAACTATACTAAATCGGTTTTAAACTTAAATAGAGGCTATGGAAACTTAACTAATACCCAAATGGTGAAAATATTACCTCATTTGGCAACTCAAGAAAATTCTTGAGTTGCCCCAAGTGCTCAAAATCCATCCTTTCTTGGTCCAAAGTCCTTGTTATGATCTTGTGCATGTTTTTTGTGAAATGGAGATGGAGTTTTGATGAATTTTTGGTGGTGTTACGTGGAGGTAGAGGAGGATGGAGAGAGTGTGCTGCCATGGGAGAGGAGAAGGGAAAAGATGATGAAGAAAAATGAAGGGGACAATGAGCCATGCCAAGGTTGACCCCTCACTCCCCTCTCTCTCTTACCAATGCCTCATTGTTTAGTATTTTCTTTTCTTTTTCTTTTCTTTTCTTTTTCTTTTCTTTTCTTTTCCTTTATCTTACTATTTGAAATAGGAAACCCAAATGAAACCATGGTTACAAAAGAAAAATGTAACAAGTATTTGTAAATATGACATGGTGCATGTCATGTGCACAAAACCGGATTAATGCAAGATTAGCGATTTTTAATCGCGATTAGCATTAAAATGGAATAAAATAATTCATAAGAATTATAATTTGCTTAAATCATATAGAACACCCTCATTTCTGTAATTCCTATAATTTTCCAATATTTTCCAATTTATCGGTATTTAATTATACCGCATTATTAAAATATTCATAATGTTTATTATTTAATTATAAAAATTCCCAAAAATAAAATTTTGTTTTTCTGAAATTTTACACTCACAATCCTCCACCTCCTCCTTCATATTTTTACACCTCCTCCTTCCACCATGCCACCTCCACCTCACAACTCTCCACCTCATGCTCTCTCTACATAAAACAACACATATGAATTTTTTAGGCTTTCTCAAACTGAACACAGCTAGTTCTCCAACTCCAACAAAAATATTCTAAGTGTTCATCAATCCTAACGAAGAAAATCTTAACCCCTTCATCAACTTGTGCACCTCATCAAGCTTGATCCACTAAAAACCCTAGATGCTTCCATAAGCAATTCTTGAGCTGGTGTTCTCTTATGAATCATCTCCATGGGTATAATTCATTCCTTCTTTTCAAATATCAATTCTGGTTATAATCTTTTTTGATGTGCTGTATTACAAAAACTGCTGTTTTATGATATTTAGCATACTGAATTTGAATCTGGAACCACTAAGTGTAATCACTAGGAAAACTAACAATACCATAAGTATCATGAGACCACTAGGAGACTTCAACTAAAGCCCGAGCCCTTATCTTCTAGATAAGTCCGGCGACATTCCTGTTTTGACCGGCGCCGTCCGGTAATTGGTGGGCTTTGGTGTTGGTTTTTCTTCCGTAGCTTTGTTTGGGATGTTATAAGCCATGGTATTATTTGATTTGTTCCAGTATTCTTACAGAGAAATCTGGGAATGTTTTTGTAAGGGTTTTATCATGTTTCCGATATTCCCATATGGGTTTTTCGTGTTTTTGTACTGCGACCGAAACATTGACGTTCGTACGTTAATTTCAGGGGCGTTTGTTTGTTTTTGGGGTAAGTGAGCTGTGGGTTCTAACCTGTGGATGCTTAGCTTGTTGTTTTAATTTTGATATGATATTTACGCCGATATTTCACAACTACGATTATAGGTACGATCGTGAAGGTTTCCGAGACGGAGTTGACGGACAAAGCAATCATGGATTCGATGAGCTCGACAAGTTGGTGAGTAGATTTACATCTACGGGGGAAGTCGGGTGGATAGCGTATAACACCCCCGCAACCTTATAAGTTGGATGGTATGATATATAGTTATTTTTTAGTGTTTATGTCACGACCCGAAAGTACGGAACGTGACCGGCACTTAGATTACGAAGCGTCTAGAGGCGCCAAGTAACCTAAGTAAGCCGAAGCCCAGAAATATAAACCATGAAAAAGAAGAAGAAGCAGTAAAAGAAAACATGAAAGAACAAGTTTAAAAGAATCAGCAAATTTTCCCAAAAATTTCGGTAGAATCTCCTCTGTAAAAACTGGCCCCAAACGGGTACAACAAGTATAATATACATAATCAAAAAAAGCATCCCCAAACGGGAGCTAGCTCAACGCCAACAGGTGGAAACAACCACAACAAGCACTATAATATACAACGCCAAAGGGCGAGGCTCAAAACTCAAAGAAAACAAACAACCAGATCAGAATAATACATGCGCGACTCTAAGGTCGAAATAAAAGACTGGTCCAATAAACTTATCAAGTAATACAAGTTTGGTTGATGGTGCTTTCTAGATACAAATGAAATAATAAAATACAACGGCGGTTCAGATACAAATGAACCAACCTATCGTGCAAATCACCCGAAATGAAAATGATGTGCCAGCAACTGCCAAGGGAAACCTGTACATCGAACCTGTAATAAAATTTGGCACAACGGGGGTGAGTTGCCAACTCGTGAGTAGAAGACATCTACGAAAAGAAATCGAATGCACGACGCTATCCTAGGTCATAATAATACACTATTATATCCCAATCATCTAGTAATAGCAGGGTAAAACTACGTGTAAATGCAGATACTCCGTGCTCGTGTCAGTGCCTCATAAAATACTATGTCATATGAATGGATATGCATGCATCATGAATATAAAATAACCAATCCTGAAATCCAGAAATATCTGTATAAGAAATCTTTAGCTGTTATCATAGTAAAATGTGTATAGGAATCTGAAATCTCAACAATGAAATCCATGTAAATCCGTGTCAAGCATCGACACAAACATGTAAACCTCAAGTCTCATAGTCTCAATACCTCGGGCTCCGTCAGTCCGGATCGGCCCATATCATCAAATCTCACGACAACGGTCGGTATCCTCCGGATATCCGCCGCGCCAGACATCACCGGTAGGTAGCCTTCCCCTGCCAGGCTCATCGTCTACAACTCGATCTTCTTGCCCCGGAGTACCATACCGGGCCCACCATGTACCCGAGACGGTTCATCCACTCCTCGAATCGGGTCTCGAAATCCATCAGAAAACATGAAATCTCATGGTGGACGACACATACATCACGAGAAAACCGCATCTTATTTTAAAAAGAGAAGAGGAGAGAGAGAGAGAAGTTTGTTTATATATTCTTGCGGTTTTCCCCAAAAATCCAGAAATCTCATAGAAATCCAAATCTTAAAATCATGAGTAAGTATATGATAAGTGTCGGCATATGCCCATGATACTGCATGATAACATGATAATATGAATGCATGAATGTCAAGTAATAAATATCATGTCTATACTAACATCAGAGAGTAATCACAATATTATATCGGTCTAGTTGTTAACTGATTCTATCAATAAAAGACAATATGATCTAAAATGTACGTGACATAGCAATTACCGATGATGATGTGTGTGAGCCAGCAAATAAGTGTGCGTGGAATATGCGCATCATCGGTAATGGTGCCGGTGTCCTAACAGGTAAGGTTTATACTGATTAGCAACATATGTAAGAACATGCACCATGATGATTACAGTATGAATGTAAAGACAGATGTGCATTATCCACTCCTCTGCGATATACGAGTACAACTACCACTATATGAATCAAACCTAAACTAGTGTTCATCTAACCTCCTGAGGAACTAAACCTAAGAAACTAGCCAATAAGAAACAAGAGTCTACCTAAGGTCTGAATCAATATTTCTAATAGTCAGCGATCCAGCCTCAATAGCGTCACGTACGTAGTACGGTTTCCTCGAATCAAGAGTGCGGATTAATCATCATATCTATGCCTCGTACGGTAAAATCCATCGTACGGCATCCCAATATCGGGATACGGGTCAAGTATCTCCTAGGTGTCTCATCATTCGTATAATATCATCATCAACACATCTCATGATCAAGGTGCTAAACTGTAATCGCATACATCAATCATATATCATTGCCATCATAATATGCATCATTAGTTTATCCTCAGAAGTATCATGTCATATGTATCATATTGTGATTAAGTCATACTGATATCATATCGTCATCAAGTCACTCCTATATGATATCAACATCAGGTCACACCTATATGATATCGACATCAGGTCACACCTATATGATGTCGTAATCAAATCATACATATTCCATATCGTGATCAATCACAAGTTACAGTCCGGGTACTATTTTAGAGTCCCAGGTACCTCAATATCATCACCACCCATTATAATTTATGTACACATGTTCATTATCTCATTCTCTAATGATCCGCTAACACTTAATACGATTGTATAGCCAAGAATCACGGCATCAAGCCCAGTTATACTATTTCATCATACCTCGGATATCACATCACATCAATGAATCCCATATACGTGTTGTATATACATGTATATACCTATACCTAGTTCTATATATATATACACATACACGTATACACCATGTCGAGTTTCAGTGTGTGTGTGTGTGTGTTTCTATCTGAAACCTACGATCCTCTTCCAAGGTACTCATCCTCTGATATGGTTTTCCTAAATCAGTCTAGTCTAGCCTAGGGTCATTACTAGGGTCCTAAGTATTAAGAATCTAGGGTCACATCTGGCTTCCTAATGTCAATAAGTACTATTCCTTCTCTACGTTGCGGGGGTGCTAAACGCCATCCACCCGACTTCCCCCCGTAGATATACATCTACTCACCTGGTCCATGTCTGCCGAAGACGGTGTCGCCATCCTCCTCTTCATCGCCCACAGTCCACGTGAGGGGTACCTAAACGCAAACATATAAATAGCATCGTAAACTGAATCACATACAAAAGTCAAAACGACGCAGGGAACAAGCATAGGTTAAAACCTATGTCCCGTCCACGCAAAAGCACCAAATATCGCTCGATATCGGCGTACAAACTCCGATGGATCGAGATAAACATCAAAAAATAACTCGTAGTTTTAAAACTCATTACTTATAATATAAAACATGATTAAATCCATCGAAACCCTAAAATCCATCAAATCACCCGATTTCGTAAAACCCGAAAATGCCAATTTACCGTTTTTCTTCAAAACTTGACATTTAAATGAAACCAATGGTCATAAAACTCATTAAATAGCATAACTAGACTATACAAACCATTACTATATTTTTATTACACAAATTTGTATTAATTTGAAATTTCTAGATTGCAACCTTTAATAATTTTCAACATTTTTCAAGCAAAATACCACAATTCCACCACAAAACATGATTTTGCATGAATTTATGTATTAAACTACAATTCATGATGATAATGATATAATGAAACCATGATTATATTTTTAATTTCATTTATTTAGGAATTTCCAAAATCTAGTTTACAAAATAATAGCATTTTATTACTATTTTCCAATTATCAAAGGAAACTAGTGATCAAACTAAGTTTTTCTTTCCATTAACATGCTAATATTCTCACTAAAACTACAATCTAATGATAGCAACCTTAATTGGAATTTTATATTACCCACATATATATTTTAAAAAAAACTAGTTAGCTAAATAGCTTAATTTAAACAATTTGAATACACAAATTATTATACAATAACCATGCAAGATTTTTCCACTTCTAAAAATGGTAGACTAGTTATTATAACCCTAATTAATTAATAAAAACTACCACTTGAATTTACAAATCCTAACTTGAATTTTAAAATTTGCAACTAGAATTAATCTAATAAATCTAATTATGCTTTAAAAGAAACATCTAATGGAAATAAAACAAAAGAGATAGATTTATACCTTCACAACCTCAAGTCCAAACATGAAAATGAGCCTAAAAAAATGCATGCTTTCCCACTCAAAAATCCATGTAAAGAAGAGTAGAGAATAAAGGGTAGGAAATACATAGGATTTTGTGGATTTTTAATTGAATTTTTGATGGATTTTTGATGAATTTTGAACAAAAAATGAAGTGGAAATGGGGGGGGGGCTGCCATGGGGTTGTGGCCGGCCATGTTTAGGAGGTGAGGGAGAGAAAAAAATGAGTGAAGAAAGATGTAGAAGGTTCCCCCAAAATATCATATCATTATGTCTTTTCATGCTTTTATTAAATTTTCTTTTAATTCTTTACTATAGCAACTCAAGAAAACTCTAGAAAAATGAGAAAATTTGCAAATAAATTTTGCATGATACACACTAAATTCAAATATGCCATGGTTTATTTTTACAAATTAAAACCATTCAAATTTATAATTTACACTAATTTAGTGTAAAAATAAAGCTTATGTTAATATTTAAAATAATTAATTTAGGAAAAATATTTAATTAAACTAAAAATTTATAAGTGGATAAATAAACACCATTTACTAGTAATTACATAATTAAAATAGGTATTTTTGAAATTATAATGAAAAACAATCACGGTTTGGTTTTACGAAAAATACATTTTACTTTACCGAAAATCATAAAATTCACTTAAACAATTTTATTCATTTAATTATTTATTTAATTATTTTTAAAACGTTACAGTTTATTTAAGAGAATGATATTGGAGTTAAGTTGTATCTAGTATGATACTCATTTGCATGTAGTTTTAGTCATGGTTTGGTGAATTTGAAAGAAGGATTATGCCATACTTGTGATGACGAGATTAGTAGGCCGAATAACGGCCATGTTTTCTTTAGACGCATAAAGTAATATTTTATTTCGTGTTAAAACGTAATACTTGAGTGAGCTATACTCTTTTAAAAACTAACGATTCGTTTCCCTTTTTATTGATAAGTGACAAGGGAGAGATGCCAATTTCCAAAACAAATATCCATTTGCAAACTAAGGCAGCTCCTTACTTCAAAACCAACGTTTCGTTTCATTTTCAAAGATAATGATATAGATCACAGAAAGTAGTTACATTTATTAATTACACTTAGATTTACTTTACATGTTCGCGTTATAATTATCGATATTATACGTTTCCGTGATACAAACACTCTGATAGAACACTGCATAACTACCAATGGGTATTATTTTGCACGAGCACATATACATATGTTACACTACACCTCATTGGTACTGCTATGTCACTGTAGAACTGCTATACTACATAATGTGTATGAATATGTCGATACAGGTAGGCTTTATACACTTATAGAACACTTGCACAAATACTAATGATTACCATGCTGCACGAGCACAGACGCGTATGCTAGACTACACATCATTAGTATTGCCATGACACAGCATAATTGTTATGTTTATTGCTTGTATGACTTTATTTACGCACTTTACCTGTTAAGCATTGCAAATACTAGTACTATGGATGTTCATATTTGATTCTTATGAGTTTTCTGGATGTTTTACTTTTGATGATATATATCAGTGGTATGGGACACTGTTATATATGTATATATATAATATATCATTAGAATGATCTATGAAAGTATTATTATTCTTTACTTGATATTTCTGGATATGATGAGTTGACGTCCACCATGAGCTTGATGTTTTCTGATTGTCTTTATTCCGAACCGAGTGGGGGAGATATACGGTTTTGGACTTGCTACTTATCCGGACTGAGTGGGGGAGTATACAGTCGGATGCATGGTGGACCCGGTCGAGACCGAGGGGCGGGAAATCTGCATTAGAGGCGGGGAGCTTAGCGAGGATACTTGATACCGGAGATAGAGATGATCATGGCAGATATCCAGGGGATACTGGCCGAAGCTCGATTTGGGCACGGTGGATATCCAGGGAATACCGACCGGGCCCAGGGATATTGGGTGGCGATCATATGTTGAGATGGTGTCGACGATATCTGCATTTGCATGTCGGTGATGGACACGAGAGATTTTAGGATTTGCATGTCGGTGATGGACATGAGAGATTTCTGATTTCGGGTGTCGATGCTGGACATCCAGATGTTGATATATTTCTATCATATGAGGTATGCGGTTAGGTTATGAGTTATTTAAGCCGATCAGGACTGATCCGGGGGACAGTACCTGCATATCTTTTTACGAGTATTTGCATATAAAATGGAATTCAAAAACGAGCTATAGCCTCATTATTTTGGACATGTCTGATATGACACTAGGATCTTTAAATTGTAAACCTCTTAACATTCTTCACCAAAACAGTAGGACACATATCTTAAATAAGATACCTATTATATTTATTGTAACGTTTTAAAAATAATTAAATAAATAATTAAATGAATAAAATTGTTTAAGTGAATTTTATGATTTTCGGTAAAGTAAAATGTATTTTTCGTAAAATCAAACCGTGATTGTTTTTCATTATAATTTTAAAAATATCCATTTTAATTATGAAATTACTAGTAAATGGTGTTTATTTAGCCACCTATAAATTTTTAGTTTAATAAAATATTTTTCCTAAATTAATTATTTTAAATATTAACATAAACTTTATTTTTACACTAAATTAGTGTAAATTACAAATTTAAATGGTTTTAATTTGTAAAAATGAACCATGGCATGTTAGAAATTAGGGGGTATCATGCAAAATTTATTTGCAAATTTTTCCTAATTTCTAGAGCTTTCTTGAGTTGCTATAGTAATGAAATAAATAAATAAATAAATAAGCATGAAAAGACTTTAAGTGATGATTCTTTTCTTGAAACTTCCACACTTTTCTTCACTCTTTTCTCTTGCTCCCTCCCTCTCATACAATGGCCGGCCTCAACCATGGCAGCCCCCCCCCCATTTCCCACTTCTTTTTTGTTCAAAATTCATCCAAAATACTTCAAAAATTCAATTAAAATTCCACAAAATCCTAATTTCTTCATACCCTTTATTCTCTACCCTTCTTTATATGGATTTTGGAGTGGGAAAGCATGTATTTTGGAGGCTCATTTCTTGTTTGGATTTCACATTTTGGAGGTATAATTTTCTTTCTTTTGATTTATTTTTGTTAGATGATCATTTAAGCTTAATTAGATTTAATGAATTTGTTCTATGTTTTTAAAAAAAAAATGCAAGTTAGGGTTGTAAATTCAAGTTAGGGTTTTTAATAATTAATTAGGGTTATAATAGTTAGTTTAACACTTTTAGAATTGGAAAATATTGCATGGTTGTTAAATTGTAAAATTTTCATTTAAAATTGTTTTAAATAAGGAAATTAGCTAACTAGATTTTTCTAAAATGTGTTTGTGGGTAATATAAAATCCCAATTAAAGTTGCTGTCATTAGATGGTAGTTTTAATGAGAATATTAGCATATTAATTGAATGAAAAACTTAGTTTGATCACTAGATTACTTTGATAATTGGAAAAATAGTAATAAAATGCTATTATTTTGTAAACTAGATTTTAGGAATTTCTAAATAAATGTGATTAAAAATATAATTTATGGTTTCATTGAATCATTATCATTATGAATTGTGGTTTAATACATTAATTCATGCAAATCATGTTTTGTGGTGGAATTGTGGTGCTTTGCTTGAAAAATGTTGAAATTTGTTAAATGTTGCAAACTAGAAATTTCAAATTAATATAAATTTGTGTAATAAAAATATAGTAACGGTTTGTATAGTCTAGTTATGCTATATAATGAGTTTTATAACTATTGGTTTCATTTAAATGTCAAGTTTTGATGAAAAACGGTAAATTGGCAATTTCGGTTTTTACGAAATTGGACGGTTTGATGGATTTTAGGGTTTCGATGGATTTAATCGTGTTTTATGGTATAAGTAATGTGTTTTAAAACTACAAGTTGTTTGATGATGTTATCTCGATCCATCGGAGTTTGTACGCCGATATCGAGCGGTATTTGGTTCTTTTGCATGGACGGGACATAGGTTTTAACCTATGCTTGCTCCTTTAGATCGTTTGACTTTCGTATGTGATTCAGTTTACGATGCTATTTATATGTTTGCGTCTAGGTACCCCCCACGTGGACTGCGGGCGATGAAGAGGAGGATGGCGACACCGTCTTCGGCAGACATGGACCAGGTGAGTAGATGCATATCTATGGGGGGAATCGGGTGGATGGCGTTTAGCACCCCCGCAACGTAGAATAGGAATAGTACTTATTGACATTAGGAAACCAGATGTGACCCTAGTAGGACCCTAGTATTGACCCTAGGCTGGACTAGACTGATTTAGGAAAACCATATCAGAGGATGAGTACCTTGGAAGAGGTTCGTAGGTTTCAGATAGAAACACACCCACGCACACACTGAAACTCGACATGGGGTACGTGTATGTGTATATATATAGAACTAGCTATAGGTATATACATATATATACAACACGTATAGGTGATTCATTGATGTGATATGATATCCGAGGTATGATGAAACAGTATAACTGGGCTTGATGCCGTGATTCTTGACTATACAGTCGTAATAAAGTGTTAGCGGATCATTAGAGAATGAGATAATGAACATGAATATATAAATTATAATGAGTGGTGGTGATATTGATGTACATGGGACGCTAGAATAGTACCCGGACTGTAACTTTTGACTGATCACGATATGATATATGTATAATTTGATTACGACATTATATTGGTGTGACCTGATGCCGATATCATATAAGTATGACCTAGTCACAATATGATACATATGACATGATATTTCTGAGGATAAACTAATGATGCTTATCATGATGGCAATGATATATGATTGATGTATGCGATCACAGTTTAACACCTTGATCATGAGATGTGCTGATGATGACATTATACGAATGAGGAGACACCTAGGAGATACTTGACCGTACCCCGATATTGGGATGCCGTACGATGGATTTTACCGTACGAGGCTTAGATTTGATGATTGATCCGCACTCTTGATTCGAGGAAGCCGTACTGCGTACGTGACGCTTTTGAGGCGGGATCGCCGACTATTAGAGATATTGATTCAGACCTTAGGTAGACTCTAGTTTCTTACTGACTAGTCTATTAGGTTTAGTTCCTTAGGATGTTAGATGGACACTGGTTTAGGTTCGACTCACATAGTGGTAGTTGTACTCGTATCTCGCAGAGGAGTGGATAATGCACATCTGTATTTACATTCATACTGTAATTATCATGGTGCATGTTCTTTTATATGTTGCTATAATCAGTATAAACTTTACCTGTTAGGATACCAGCACTATTACCGATGATGCGCATATTCCACGCACACTTATTTGCCGGCTCACACACATCATCATCGGTAATTGCTATGTCACGTACACTTTAGATCATATTGACTTTTATGGATAGAATCAGTTAACAACTAGACCGCTATAATATTGTGATTATTCTCTGACATTAGTACAGACATGATATTTATTGCTTAGACATTCATGCATTCATATTTTCATGTTATCATGCAGTATTATGGGCATATGCCGACACTTATCATATACTTACTCATGATTTTGAGATTTGGATTTCTATGAGATTTCTGGATTTTTGGGGAAAACCGCAAAAATATATAAAAACTTCTTTCTCTCTCTCCTCTTCTCTTTTTAAAATAAGATGCGGTTTTCTCGTGATGTATGTGTCGTCCACCATGAGATTTCATGTTTTCTATTGGATTTCGAGACCCGATTCGAGGAGTGGATGAACCATCTCGGGTACATGGTGGGCCCGGTATGGTACCCCGGGGCAAGAAGATCGAGTTGTAGACGATGAGCCTGGCAGGGGAAGGCTACCTACCGGTGATGTCTGGCGCGGCGGATATCCGGAGGATACCGACCGTTGTCGTGAGATTTGATGATATGGGCCGATCCGGACTGACGGAGCCCGAGATATTGAGACTTGAGATTACATGTGTTGTGTCGATGTTTGACACGGATTTCCATGGATTTCATTATTGAGATTTCAGATTCTTATACACATTCTACTATGATAACAGCTAAAGATTTCTTATACATATATATCTGGATTTCAGGATTTGTTACTTTACATTCATGGTGCATGCATTTCATTCATATGACATAGTATTATATGAAGTACTGACACGACACGGAGTAGTTGCACTTACACGTACTATTACCCTGCTATTACTAGATGTTTGGGATATAGTAGTGTATTATTATGACCTAGGATAGCGTCGTGCATTCGATTTCTTTTCGTAGATGTCTTCTACTCACGAGTTGGCAACTCACCCCCGTTATGCCAAATTCTTTACAGGTTCGGTATACAGGTTTCCTTGGCAGCTTGCTGGCACATCTATTCTTTCAGGGTGACTTGCACGGTAGGTTGGTTCACTTGTATCCGAACCACCATTGTACTTTTATTCGTTCATTTGTATCTAGTAAGCTCCATCAACCATATTTGTATTACTTGATAAGTTTATTGGACCAGTTGTTTATTTCGACCTTAGAGTAGCGCATGTGTTATTCTGATCTGGTGGTTTTTGTTTTCTTTTGAGATTTGAGCCTCGCCCTTTGGCGTTGTATATTATTGTGATTGTTGTGGTTGTCTCCGCCTGTTGGCGTTGAGCTAGCACCCGTTGGGGATGTTTTTTATTGTTTATGTATATTATACTTGTTGTACCCGTTTGGGGGCCAGTTTTTACAGAGGAGACTCTGCCGAAATTTTTGGAAAAATTTGCTGATGTTTTTATACTTGTTTTCTTTTCTTTTCTTCTTTTTCTTCTTTTATGGTTTAGATTTCTGGGCTTCGGCTTACTTAGGTCACGTGGCGCCTCTAGACGCTTCGTAATCTAAGTGCCGGTCACGTTCCGTACTTTCGGGTCGTGACAAAGTTGTTATCAGAGCGCTAGGTTTAACCTTGTATAAGTCTAGATGACCCTTGGTTGATGGAGTAGGCGATTTAGGTAGAGTAACGTACCGTGGGTATGGTCCGCGGCATACTTACGATACGCTACTCTGCTTAAGGAGCCCTAGGATTTACATTGTTTGCACCGTATTTCATTCGTTCCTTTGATCTATCTTCGTCGATGTCGGAGGGTGATTCTGTTACCACGGGCGCACTGGCAGAGGGAGCTGTGGCTCGAATGCGATAACCATTAGAGTATTGGTTATTCTTGAGGATTGAAGCATTGTTTAGCGTGCGGACGAAGGGTATTCACATGCCGTCCGGATGAAGTTAAAGGGTTCGAACGATTATCAGAAAACCATTTTCCCAAGTTTAAAGTATTCGGAAGAACATGCAGGTATTTCGATTGACCCCCTAGAAGAATGAAACCCTAACTCGACATAATGACCACGAGAACGTCCTTGAACCTTAGGGTTTACGGCAGTTCCGCGGTGCCATTAGTGAGGCTTGGGTTTGCCTTTCTACGGCTGGATCATCGATGCTGGGGTATGTACCGGATATTTTTAAACTGTACTTGAGTGTTGAGCTCTCGGGGAATTATGGGATTTTGATGGATCGATCGGAAAGTTTAATGTAGTCCGGATATCAAGTGAAGGGATCGACTATGTGGGAGACTCTAGACATGAGTATTGCCGTTGGTAGCGCAGTCAGCACACCTATGAAAGAACGAGTTCGAAGCAGTCGACATCAGAGGAAAGAGGCGCACATTGACGATAGTGTTTACGATTGTGATTTAGTGATTTGAATTTCCTATTTTCGTTGATTGGATTTTTGTATTTTGAGGACTTTGTTCTACGATTGGTATTTCCTGTGTGTACCTTCATTCTATCTGTGTTTCATATATCAGTTGTATTGATGTAGTTTAGAACGCACCCAGTACACTTGATTTGGTTTTATATATTTTGAGATTTTGATTTGATTTCGTGTATATGGGTTACACATGATTTTGATATATGCTTCGACCTAGTTTTTATCCATTTTCGTACTGTGATTCGAGTCTGATATTCGATGTATGTTTTCATGCTCCATATGCACCTGATTAGGATTCTTGCGCATACTTGGCGCACTTGATGCGATTTTGTGCACACCAGATGCACTAAATCGGGGTTTTGTGCAGATTAGATGCACCTAATTTTGAGTCGTGCACGCCCGTTGCGCTTGACAGATGTTTTTGGTGCACACCTGTTGCACTTAGTTTTGTTTTGTGGGTATTCATGGTTTCTGCATTTGGCTTCGATTTCAGTGCGCACCGGACGCACATGACATTTTATTGATGTGATTGGGATTGATTTTAGTTTGAGCAGTATGTTTTCCTAATTATTATTATTTGATTTAGTAACCAGGCGGGACGTGTATGTTAAATAAAAGATATATATATAGCTATTTTTTTTAAATTAAACGTCCGCTACTTATACCGTGACACGTGCATTGCACGGCGATTTTCAAGAGGGGTTTTTGTATGCTTCTTTATTATGATGATTCGGCGATTTTACTAGGATGCGAACTATATATAAGTTATAGATTGATGTATATTATGATGGTTTTTACATTGGGTTATGATATTTTATTATCGCCATAACTCCGATGATTGCGTCATGCTTGACGGAGTTGATTTTGTTATGTATTGATGATTTCGGAGCCCCGACGATTTGAGTGTTTTGCTAAATGTTTTAGTATTTGGAAGGGGAGTTTTAATTTAAATTCGGGGACCGAATTTCTTAAAGGGGGGAAGATTGTAACGTTTTAAAAATAATTAAATAAATAATTAAATGAATAAAATTGTTTAAGTGAATTTTATGATTTTCGGTAAAGTAAAATGTATTTTTCGTAAAATCAAACCGTGATTGTTTTTCATTATAATTTTAAAAATATCCATTTTAATTATGAAATTACTAGTAAATGGTGTTTATTTAGCCACTTATAAATTTTTAGTTTAATAAAATATTTTTCCTAAATTAATTATTTTAAATATTAACATAAGCTTTATTTTTACACTAAATTAGTGTAAATTATAAATTTAAATGGTTTTAATTTGTAAAAATGAACCATGGCATGTTAGAAATTAGGGGGTATCATGAAAAATTTATTTGCAAATTTTTCCTAATTTCTAGAGCTTTCTTGAGTTGCTATAGTAATGAAATAAATAAATAAATAAATAAGCATGAAAAGACTTTAACTGATGATTCTTTTCTTGAAACTTCCACACTTTTCTTCACTCTTTTCTCTTGCTCCCTCCCTCTCATACAATGGCCGGCCTCAACCATGGCAGCCTCCCCCATTTCCCACTTCTTTTTTGTTCAAAATTCATCCAAAATACTTCAAAAATTCAATTAAAATTCCACAAAATCCTAATTTCTTCATACCCTTTATTCTCTACCCTTCTTTATATGGATTTTGGAGTGGGAAAGCATGTATTTTGGAGGCTCATTTCTTGTTTGTATTTCACATTTTGGAGGTATAATTTTCTTTCTTTTGATTTATTTTTGTTAGATGATCATTTAAGCTTAATTAGATTTAATGAATTAGTTCTATGTTTTTTTAAAAAAAATGCAAGTTAGGGTTGTAAATTCAAGTTAGGGTTTTTAATAATTAATTAGGGTTATAATAGTTAGTTTAACACTTTTAGAATTGGAAAATATTGCATGGTTGTTAAATTGTAAAATTTTCATTTAAAATTGTTTTAAATAAGGAAATTAGCTAACTAGATTTTTCTAAAATGTGTTTGTGGGTAATATAAAATCCCAATTAAAGTTGCTGTCATTAGATGGTAGTTTTAATGAGAATATTAGCATATTAATTGAATGAAAAACTTAGTTTGATCACTAGATTACTTTGATAATTGGAAAAATAGTAATAAAATGCTATTATTTTGTAAACTAGATTTTAGGAATTTCTAAATAAATGTGATTAAAAATATAATTTATGGTTTCATTGAATCATTATCATTATGAATTGTGGTTTAATACATTAATTCATGCAAATCATGTTTTGTGGTGGAATTGTGGTGCTTTGCTTGAAAAATGTTGAAATTTGTTAAATGTTGCAAACTAGAAATTTTAAATTAATATAAATTTGTGTAATAAAAATATAGTAACGGTTTGTATAGTCTAGTTATGCTATATAATGAGTTTTATAACTATTGGTTTCATTTAAATGTCAAGTTTTGATGAAAAACGGTAAATTGGCAATTTCGGTTTTTACGAAATTGGACGGTTTGATGGATTTTAGGGTTTCGATGGATTTAATCGTGTTTTATGGTATAAGTAATGTGTTTTAAAACTACAAGTTGTTTGATGATGTTATCTCGATCCATCGGAGTTTGTACGCCGATATCGAGCGGTATTTGGTTCTTTTGCGTGGACGGGACATAGGTTTTAACCTATGCTTGCTCCTTTAGATCGTTTGACTTTCGTATGTGATTCAGTTTACGATGCTATTTATATGTTTGCGTCTAGGTACCCCCCACGTGGACTGCGGGCGATGAAGAGGAGGATGGCGACACCGTCTTCGGCAGACATGGACCAGGTGAGTAGATGCATATCTACGGGGAGAATCGGGTGGATGGCGTTTTCGCACCCCCGCAACGTAGAATAGGAATAGTACTTATTGACATTAGGAAACCAGATGTGACCCTAGTAGGACCCTAGTATTGACCCTAGGCTGGACTAGACTGATTTAGGAAAACCATATCAGAGGATGAGTACCTTGGAAGAGGTTCGTAGGTTTCAGATAGAAACACAACCACGCACACACTGAAACTCGACATGGGGTACGTGTATGTGTATATATATAGAACTAGGTATAGGTATATACATATATATACAACACGTATAGGTGATTCATTGATGTGATATGATATCCGAGGTATGATGAAACAGTATAACTGGGCTTGATGCCGTGATTCTTGACTATACAGTCGTAATAAAGTGTTAGCGGATCATTAGAGAATGAGATAATGAACATGAATATATAAATTATAAAGAGTGGTGGTGATATTGATGTACATGGGACGCTAGAATAGTACCCGGACTGTAACTTGTGACTGATCACGATATGATATATGTATAATTTGATTACGACATTATATTGGTGTGACCTGATGCCGATATCATATAAGTATGACCTAGTCACAATATGATACATATGACATGATATTTCTGAGGATAAACTAATGATGCTTATCATGATGGCAATGATATATGATTGATGTATGCGATCACAGTTTAACACCTTGATCATGAGATGTGCTGATGATGACATTATACGAATGAGGAGACACCTAGGAGATACTTGACCGTACCCCGATATTGGGATGCCGTACGATGGATTTTACCGTATGAGGCTTAGATTTGATGATTGATCCGCACTCTTGATTCGAGGAAGCCGTACTGCGTACGTGACGCTTTTGAGGCGGGATCGCCGACTATTAGAGATATTGATTCAGACCTTAGGTAGACTCTAGTTTCTTACTGACTAGTCTATTAGGTTTAGTTCTTTAGGATGTTAGATGGACACTGGTTTAGGTTCGACTCACATAGTGGTAGTTGTACTCGTATCTCGCAGAGGAGTGGATAATGCACATCTGTATTTACATTCATACTGTAATTATCATGGTGCATGTTCTTTTATATGTTGCTATAATCAGTATAAACTTTACCTGTTAGGACACCAGCACTATTACCGATGATGCGCATATTCCACGCACACTTATTTTCCGGCTCACACACATCATCATCGGTAATTGCTATGTCACGTACACTTTAGATCATATTGACTTTTATGGATAGAATCAGTTAACAACTAGACCGCTATAATATTGTGATTATTCTCTGACATTAGTACAAACATGATATTTATTGCTTAGACATTCATGCATTCATATTTTCATGTTATCATGCAGTATTATGGGCATATGCCGACACTTATCATATACTTACTCATGATTTTGAGATTTGGATTTCTATGAGATTTCTGGATTTTTGGGGAAAACCGCAAAAATATATAAAAACTTCTCTCTCTCTCTCCTCTTCTCTTTTTAAAATAAGATGCGGTTTTCTCGTGATGTATGTGTCGTCCACCATGAGATTTCATGTTTTCTATTGGATTTCGAGACCCGATTCGAGGAGTGGATGAACCGTCTCGGGTACATGGTGGGCCCGGTATGGTACCCCGGGGCAAGAAGATCGAGTTGTAGACGATGAGCCTGGCAGGGGAAGGCTACCTACCGGTGATGTCTGGCGCGGCGGATATCTGGAGGATACCGACCGTTGTCGTGAGATTTGATGATATGGGCCGATCCGGACTGACGGAGCCCGAGATATTGAGACTTGAGATTACATGTGTTGTGTCGATGTTTGACACGGATTTCCATGGATTTCATTATTGAGATTTCAGATTCTTATACACATTCTACTATGATAACAGCTAATGATTTCTTATACATATATATATGGATTTCAGGATTTGTTACTTTACATTCATGGTGCATGCATTTCATTCATATGACATAGTATTATATGAGGTACTGACACGACACGGAGTAGTTGCACTTACACGTAGTATTACCCTGCTATTACTAGATGTTTGGGATATAGTAGTGTATTATTATGACCTAGGATAGCGTCGTGCATTCGATTTCTTTTCGTAGATGTCTTCTACTCACGAGTTGGCAACTCACCCCCGTTGTGCCAAATTCTTTACAGGTTCGGTGTACAGGTTTCCTTGGCAGCTTGCTGGCACATCTATTCTTTCAGGGTGACTTGCACGGTAGGTTGGTTCACTTGTATCCGAACCACCATTGTACTTTTATTCGTTCATTTGTATCTAGTAAGCTCCATCAACCATATTTGTATTACTTGATAAGTTTATTGGACCAGTTGTTTATTTCGACCTTAGAGTCACGCATGTGTTATTCTGATCTGGTGGTTTTTGTTTTCTTTTGAGATTTGAGCCTCGCCCTTTGGCGTTGTATATTATTGTGATTGTTGTGGTTGTCTCCGCCTGTTGGCGTTGAGCTAGCACCCGTTGGGGATGATTTTTATTGTTTATGTATATTATACTTGTTGTACCCGTTTGGGGGCCAGTTTTTACAGAGGAAACTCTGCCGAAATTTTTGGAAAAATTTGCTGATGTTTTTATACTTGTTTTCTTTTCTTTTCTTCTTTTTCTTCTTTTATGGTTTAGATTTCTGGGCTTCGGCTTACTTAGGTCATGTGGCGCCTCTTGACGCTTCGTAATCTAAGTGCCGGTCACGTTCAGTACTTTCGGGTCGTGACATTTATACTACCATGTATGCTTTTATGTCGTGACATGTGTATTCCACGGTTATTTTAAAGAAGAGGTTGTACATATATATTTTCGGCTACTTATAAGCTTATACCTAGATACAGGTCAGTTGCATTGATATAATCTATTCCGGGTTCATGTGATAAATAGAGTTGCATTTATGATTACACTAGTATAGGATATGAGAATATTATATTTGTGTCCTAGGTATCGTTGTGCATTTCGATTTCTATCTTGTGATGTACTTTTATTCACTGAGTCGGCAACTCATCCCCGTTGTGCCACAGTTTCTTGCAGGTTTACCGCTTGGATTATCAACGGCTTGGGGCACAAACTCCTTTCGGTGATTGCTTTGTTAGGTGGGTTACTATTGTATCGTACTCACACTTGTATATTTATATATTCTTGTATCTAGTAAAACTCCATCAACTTAGAAAGGGTATATTGTGGACTTAGAAGCGAGATTTAGAGTTTGTGTGTTGTGATGTCACACTCATTAGAGTCGACCATTTTATATTGTTGATGTTGTTTCAATTTTCTTTTCTTCGTCATTGTGAGTCGTATATTGTTTGCTTGGTGGCTCCGCCATTTGGGCGTGGAAGCTGGCTCCCGTCGGGATGCTATTTTTATTATTATGTCTGTATCGGGTTTTTATGCAAAATTTACAAAGGAAGTGCTGTCGAATCATTAAAACATCATAGATGCTTTTCAAACATACTTAGTTAACCTCAAATGTTTATTTTAAAATGATTCCATATGATGACTATTTCAAACTTCACCTCCAATGTTTTCAAAAAGGGTTTTAGATTCCGGGTTTCTGCTTACTTGGACCGCGTCAATGTCTTTAGATGTCACGTGATTTAAGTACCGGTCACGTGCTGTATTTGGGTTGTGACACCAGCACCTTATTCGATGAGGAAAGAGCCGAGATCCCTTCACCGGGAGTGACCTCTTTAGCGAAACTAGCAAAAGCCTAAAAAACACTCCTTTTCAAAATCACTAGATTCTACAACGATATCAAGTTCATTATGCTCATGGTTTTCTTAAAAACCTGCTAGCCCTCCGTCATTTTAGATAAGTACTATTTAGTATTCGTGCTACGTTTGTTGGCCAGCGTCAAGGCGTAGTGTGCGGTAGCTGATTAGTACTTATCTGCATTATGTGATGTGAATAGATTAGGGTAGTCGTACGACTTTGTTGGCCAGCGTCCAGGGTCGTGCGGGCGGGTTTAATTTATTCAAGAAATGAACGGGTTGAACTTGACTAGCTCCCTATGGGTTTTTTTGGCCCGCGTTAAGGTAATAGGACTCTATGGGTAAGAACCATTATCGGGAATTTCAAGTGTTGAAATTTGCAATGAGATTGCATACCTTCTATATGATAGTTGGATCCCGATACCCACTGCAAGTAAGAGTTACTCCTCGGAGAGTTTTGCACTTTACAATTAGCTAATCCAGCAGGTTTCTAGAAAGGAGTCAATAGGGTTATGCCTCTAGGGAAACAAGGTTTATTTTAATTAGGTCCGTGCGAAAGCACGGGGAACCTCCCTCAGAGTACCGATACCTGCCTGGCTGAACGATTGGCGAACCTGTAGGGTGTAATTAATCCCGGCTAATCTTACCTTTTAAGTTTGAAGGAAGATTTGATAAAAACAGTAGGGGCCATCCTGATTAGATAAAATAACCAATCTAATCTTACAAAGAGCGCATGAAAAATGATTATCCTTCTCTCTCTCCTGGTAGCGACCAATAAAATGTCTTAATCAAGATAATAATATGGATGTATTGACCGAACCTTCTTATTATACTGGGTTAGATTTCCCTCTATCTTATGATTGTCATAAGTCTGAGCAAGGAATAGGGGAATATTCGGATTCCCACGCCACCCGTATGAAGAAAAAGCATGTTGATGCATAGTCTTCGGGTGTATTCGTTACCAAGAACTGTTTCTCAGTTTACTCTACGTCTTGGGTATTGGATACCGGATCAGGATCTTATATATGTAATTTGTTACTTGGGTTGCAGATAGATAGAGAACTGGGAAAGGGTGATATGTCTCTAGTAATAGAGAATGGTGCAATTGTTGCGGCCAAAGCAGTTGGAAGATATTACCTAGTGTTACCAACTGGTAATACATTGATTCTAAGGGACTGTTATTCCGTACCAAAATATTGTGAATATTTTCCTGAATCAAGTGTTGATTGGGTATGGCACGTTGTATAATAGTATACACGTTCTGAATCAAAACACAGTTCTAACGTACAGAACACACACAAGAGGAACAGTTCAGAAATGAACGAAGTCTTCTTATGGCATTGTAGAGTGGGTCATATCGAAGAAACAAGACTAGCAAAAGTTCCATAAGGATGCATATTTGAATCCGTTCGAATTTACATCTTATGAAACTTGCCAGTCATGTCTCAAAGACCAAGGTGACCAAATCTCCGTTTACTGGAAACGGAGAAAGAGCTACTGAACTCTTGGACAGATACATAGTGATGTATGCGGTCCTATGTATACATATGTCAGGGATGGTTCCACATACTTTATTATATTCACCGATGTTCTCTCAAGATACGGACATGTGTTCTTGTTGAAACACAAAACTGAATCTTTTAAGAATTTCAAGGAATATAAGTACGAAGTTGAGAACTAGATGGATAAAAGTATTCAAATCCTTCGATCTGATCGGGGAGGAGAATACTTGAGCACGGAATTCCGGGATTATTCAAAAGAGAATGAAATTCTCTCCCAGCTTACTCCTCCGTATACACCATAGCACAACGGTATATCGGGATAGATGAATCGTACCCTATGAGATATGGTGCGCTCTATGACGAGTACTGCTGAGTTACCTATTTCCTTTTGGGGATATGCACTTGAGATAGCTGCATACCTATTGAATATGGTTCCGACCAAATCTGTTGCCTGCCACTCCATATGAGATATGGAAAGGGAAGATACCATCTCTTAAATGAGTTAAGATATGGGGTTGTCCGGCCTATGTTGAAAAGAAAAATCCGGACAAGCTTGAGGCAAGGTCAGTTCTGTGCAAGTTTGTAGGATATCTCAAACATTCAGGAGGGAATATCTTCTACCACACTGAGGAACAAAAGGTTTTTTGTTTCTCGACATGCCACCTTTTTAGAAAATGAATTTCTTGCGGAAGAAATTAGTGGCGTTGGGGTAGAACTGGAAGATGTTCCAGCAAAGCAAACTATAACTAACGATTTGGTAGAACCAGAGGATTCAATAGTCCCCGACGAACCGCAGCCACTCCGCAGATCTACTTAGGTTCCTTATCCACCTGAGAGATACTACGGTTTTCTCATAGACGGTGGGAGTGAGGATTGCATCATGGAGATGATGACCTAACTAGTTTCAAGCAGGCCATCATGAGTGGGGACTCTGTGAAATAGCTGGATGCTATGTGATCTGAGATGGAATCCATGTACACCAACAAAGTGTTAATTTTAGAAGTTGCTCCTGAAGGGGTAAAACCCATCAGGAGCAAGAGAATCTTTGAGAAAGATAATTTGGTGTAGATGGAAAAGTTGAGACTTTCAAAGCTAGACTTGTAGCAAAAGGTTTTCGTCAACGACCTGGTGTCGACTATGATGAAACCTTTTCTCCTGTCGCTATGCTTAAGTCCATCAGGATCCTACTTGCCATTGCTGCATACCATGACTACGAAATCTGGCAGACTGCACGTCAAAACCTCTTTTCTAAATGGTGATTCAGAAGAGAGCGTGTATATGACACTGCCAGAGGGCTTCGTAGACAGTGGGAGCAGCGGAAGCATGTGCAAGCTGCTTAAATCCATCTACGAGTTAAAGCAGGCATCGCGGAGATGGAACATCTATTTTGATGAAACTTTCAATGAGTTTGACTTCATCAAAAAGGTAGATGAACCATGTATAAATAAGAAGATTGTAGAGAGTATGGTAGTCTTCCTCATATTGTACGTGGATGACATACTCTTGATAGGAAATGATGTTCCTATACTACACTCGGTCAAGCTCCTCTTATCACACAAGTTTTCCATGAAAGATCTAACTGACGCCTCCTACATCCTGGGGATATAGATCTATAGAGATAGAGCTAAATGGATTTGGGATTGTCCCAATCCAGGTACATAGACACCATGCTAAAGGGGTTTAATATGGATGATTCTAAGCGTGGTAATGTACCCGCTTGTTCAGGAATCACTCTCTCCAAAGAGATGTCTCTCGAGACTGATTTGGAGAGGGCTCGCAAGCAAGGAATGCCCTATGCTTTGGCAGACGGGTCAAACATGTATGCGATGTTATGTACCAGACCAGATGTAGCTTATTCACTAGGTGTAGTGAATAAGTATCGAACAGTTCTTGGGGAAAACCACTGGAGCTATGAAGAACATTCTTAAGTGCTTGAGAAGGACTAAAGAGATGTTCTTGGTGTATGGTAACGGTGAACTCCAGATGGAGTCCTTTACCGATTCGAGCTTCTAGAGTGATAAGGACGACTGAAAGTCAGTCTCGGGTTTTGTCTTCACCCTCAGTGGATGGACGGTATGTTGGAAGGGTTCCAAGCTATATACCGTAGCAGACTCGTTAATAGAGGATAATTACATCGCTACCAACGATACTGCCAAAAATGTTGTCTGGATGAATAAGTTCATAGGATGAACTTGGTTCCTACCATTGAGCATCCAATACCTATGTATTGTCATGACAATGGAGCTGTGTCTTTGGCCTAGGAACCCCGGTCCCGTCAGTGATCCAGAAATATTCTTAGACAGTATTACCTGACCAGGGAGATAGTTGATCTCCGGGAGATCGAGGTCAGGAGAGTTGACACAGAGGATAACACAGCGGATCCACTCACCGAGGCCATCCCCTAGATGCTATTCGAGAGACTTTTGGGACGTTGGGTATGAAATACTACAACAACTGGCATTAGTGCAAATGGGAGATTGTTATGAATATGTATGCCCTAGAGGCCATTATTGTTTATATAGTGGATGCTTGGACATATATAAAGAGGACTTTCTTGCTCGACATGATAGTATGCTATCAGGTTACTTTTATCTTAACATGTAGACTGGTATTTATACTGTTTGTCTCTTACATATTGATAAAGCCCTTAGGTTATGTACTTGACAACCAGGGTAATGATGAGATCATACTAGTGGGGCTAGGGTGGTCCAAAAGTAGATCCTTTAATTAGTTTCTAGTCGATGGAATATCGAGACCAGGGCATCGATATTCCATAGTAGACTAGTGTGTAAGTTTCTTGTCCCTTAGAGGGCGATAGTTGATCCCTAAACCATTGGTGTATGACATCAAAGATTATACATAGGTGCTCATTGGAGAATGGGTATACCGAAAGGACTCGCCGAGGACTCGTACGTAGTAGTATACCTATCATCAGATAGCATTCCTCTGGTGAACTGGTACAGGTTAGTCTGTAGACCCGAGATCGTTATAGAGTCTTGTGTGGCTCCTACTGTGCTTTGATTTCCTTCCTACCATGCTCAAGAGGAGTTGTGCAAACAGGTGGATTTTGGGTACAGTCCCGAGTCATATGGAGGAAATGAGCGATAGGAGGGGTTTCGTCTCTCTCAGTATTGGAGGTTGATGTTACGCTATGCTCGATTAGCTATAACTGGATGTCTCTGGCCAGGGCAGCTGCTGAGATTTAATGATAAGTGTTATCAGTAGTTTCTCAAACCGTTATAGGCCAGACATCGGCATGACTTATCACGTTACTGGGGTCTGAGGTTTACCACCCCTAGACATGATATACGACATATAAGACGAAAAGACCGAACTGTATGGTAGCTCACAAGGAAACATAGACTAACCATGAAGGATCTTTGCTAAACAAAAACTAACAAACTAACTTAGAGTTTTAACTACTAGGTTAGATGATTATACCTTGGTCTTGAACTCTTTCTCTTCTTGTGTAGCTTCCTCTTCTTATGAGCTCCTTGGAGTGGTGTAGATGGCTCCTCCTCACCGTCTTCTCTTTGCCAAAGAAAGATCCCCCCGAAGGCCTCTACCTTGAGCTCCTACCTCAACAATGAAGTAACTGTTAGTGTATATGCCCTAGGGGCCATTATTGTATCATCCTAGGTTGTATATTACTTAATGGACGCTTGGGATATTCACAGTTTTATATACAGTCTTGCTAAAAATGGTAGTATGCTATTTGGTTTGTGTCTACTTTAATATGTGCATATGTTTCTTGTAACATATCACTTATACATATTAGTAGAGCCCATAGGATCTTTGCTTGATTACTAGCTTTGTGATGGCAGTCACACTAGTGGGGGCTGGGTAGTCTATAAGCAACATCCTATACTTGTCCCTAATCGTAGGATTATCGAGACAGGGCATCGATAATCCAGAGTAGACTAGTGTGTACGCTTCTCATCCCAGTTGGGGAGATGGTCTGTCCCACAGCCATCAGTACGTCGTACTGTCGACAGTATACAGGTGCTCGTTGGGATACGGGTACACCGGACAGGACTTGCAGGAGAACTGACTGGATGGTATTATACTTTACGTCAGATAGCAGTTCTTAGGTGACATGTGTGCAGGTAGTCTGTTGACTTAAGGTCATCTTTTGTCTCGTGTGAGTTCCCACTGTGCTTTGATTACTACCCTACCATGGCTCAAAGGAGTCATGCAAACAGGTTTTAGTTGGGTACAGTCCCGAGCCACATGGAGGCAGTGAGCGACTGTTAGGGATTCGTCTCTCCCGGTATAGGGAGTTGATATCGCACTGTGATCGGTTGGTCATTACCATAAGTCCCTGGCCAGGGCTGATGGAGAATTACTGGTGGACTGATCAGTAGATTCTCAAATGGTCTTGAGCCATACCGGTACGACTTGTACGGTTATTAGGGGTCTGACGTTCTCCACCTCCCTAGACAATACATGCGATACTCTTAGACGAACAGACCGGACTGTGCGGATATTGTCACGGACAGACTCAGTAGAAGTTCGGATGGGTTATCTCATCAGCCTTCTTATCGATATCTACATGGGGACCGTTACGTACAGCTAGTACTGCTTGCGGTCTGTGGTTAAACCCACTGCCAGCGTAGTGTCGAGTCTTTAGAGTCCCATACAGAGAGTTTCCCTGCTCCAGGCGAAACGATATAGAGGTCGTATGGTTTTATGACAAGGGTTCGGACGCATACGTGTTTAAACGCACGTACGACGTTCAGACAGTTTTTACTAGCCGGCTTTGGTTTAAGCCAGATTCTAGTATCGGGTTGTTGGATTTATACAGTCTAAAGTTTTTCCTTGTTTTCACAGATTGGAAGGGCGTTCTCGTAATTTTCCGGGAAGCTTCTAGAAGCATGGTGACTTGGGGGTTAAGGTGGCATAAGCATTTATTGCTTAATGACTCATTTGTGTGATTCATCCATGGTATTAAATGATGCATTAATTAGTTAATGAGTCATGTAATGAATCACACAAGGTGAATGCATCAACCATGATGATTAATCATTTAAATTATTTATTTGATAAATTGTTATGGTTGTTATATTCAAATGAGCTCATTTTTCATTCTCATTCTTATCATCACCTTCTCTCTCCTCAAGCTCTCTCATTCTTAAAACCCTAACCCTAACCTCTCATGTGTTGAGATCAAGGGTTAGCTAGACTAATACATCCATAACCTCACTCTATATCCCCTAAGTAGCTTAGATTAGCACTTTGAGCAACCTAGTTATCTCAAGTTAGAGATCAAGTTTGGAGTAGGAGCTTTCGGGTGGATCGTCTTTGACTCGAGGAGGCCGTTGAGGTGCCGTTGTTCCAAGGACCCTACGAGGAGTGGAGGACAGCGATGAAGACCCGAAGGACAAGTAACGTGAGGTATAACTTTGAATCCGAGTAGTTAAACCTCTCGTAGTTTGCTAGTAACGGTTTACATACGATTCATGCGCTCAAGTCCGTGTTACGAAGCTTTGATAATCGTTTTTCATATATTCCGCCTCCCCGCAAGTTCGTGGGGTGCGTGACATGGACTTACAGTGGTATCAGAGCTAACTAAACCATTTTTAGCTTGTTAGCAACTAATTAGAACTTCGATCGTCGGAAAACACGAAAACAACACCCCGAACCCCCTATCAGTTTCTGTTAATTTTAAACGTGTCGAAAAAAATATTTGATATGCCTTAAAATTCACAGCAGGGAAATATAAGAAATCTGGAAAAATACGATGTTCTAACTCGGCAAGATGGCCGCGGATTCGCGGCAAGATGGTGCTTTTGGCCGCGTATCCGCAGCGGAGTCAACTCCGAGTTGACTCGGATTTTCACAGAAATTCATATTTTTTGGTTTTTTGTTTTCCTGTATATTCTGTTTCTGCCCAGGTTACTTCTGTGCTGATTTGCTTTTGGGGGTAGACACGGATAAAGGTAGTCGATCGATGTTCTAAATTAATTGCTAATCGGGTTTTTATCTGTAATGTTTAATGTGTTCGTAAACCTCCCCTAACTGCTAGTATGTCGGTTGGAAGGGGGTTGCACATTTCTGTAATATTTACTATTTGTGTATATGGACTTGATTGGAATGTTGTGATGATTAGCCGGGGTTTGAAATGTGTTTTAAATTCATTCATTCGATGTAATTGTAATATGATGTAATATTCTTTTGCGGGGCACATCCAGGTTGCGGTTGTAGCCACGGTTGTATTATTTCTTTTTACTGTTTTTGCTCTTAGGATAGACCCAAGGTGGGCTGCACAAACTACCGGGTACTTTGAAGTGTTTAGTGGCCTACTCACGTTGTTGAGGGAGACCGCTTCACTTCGGGTACTTGGCGGGTAGTTTGCCGTACCCGTAGGGGTCTAGGGTGGGGTTATGGCTATTCATCACAACTGTGTAATCCGTCTTTTATTGCAGGCTCAAAGCAAACGCGGATTGCTAGTATATCCAATAAAGTTCATCAGTGATCTGGAATGCTTATTATTGCGTCTGACGAATGTACAATATCTATATATTATAGCTATTAGACGTCACTTATGTTTTACACCCGCACTAGCCCAGCCCCCGCTCTGTCGTTAGTTAAGTAACCTAACGGGTGATGACGGGACCCCGTGGCGAATGCGGATGGCATAAGATGACATGGTATTTTCGTTGTTTTCTGCAATGATAGGATAAATGATGGGACGCATTATTATAATGCAAAGAAAATAAACCAAAGTTAAATCGTTGAAAAAAATTTAAAAGAAACCACTCGGTTATTTTAAAAAGAGCAGAATTTTTAATTGCGGAGCTTTAACTACTCCTTTTAAAAAGTATAAGGTTCCTTCGATTATATCAAGTTCACTACGTTCACGGTTTGCCAAAACCAGTCGCAGCCCTCCGTCATTTCAGTTAAATATTCAGTAGTATTCAAGCTATGTATTTTGACCTTCGCCAAGGCATAGTGATTGGTAGCTACTGAATATTTATCTGTAGCATAGATAGATGCGTTGGTTTGGGACAATCGTACTACTATTTTGGCCTTCGTCAAGGGTATATACGGGTGGGTTCAAATTAACCTGGATAATGACGGGTAGAACTTGACATGTGACTTATGATATGTTGGCTTTCGTCAAGGTCATAAGAGCATGGGGCAGAAATCCACATCGGGAATTTCTAAAGAAACTGAAATTTGCAGAGAGATGCATACCATTTTGGAGTTTGATGAATGTTGGTAGGATTCCTTCAACATTATCATACGATGATATTTTGGATCCCGATCCTACTGTGAGTATATACTACTTATCAGGAGATTCGTCACTTAACGATCAATGCTATAAACCAAGTAGGTGCCTAGAAAGGTGTCAGCGGGGTTACGCCCCCAGAGAAAAGAGGTTCTTTAATTAAGGAACTTCGCGAAAGCGTTGGAAAACCTCCCTCGAATTATCGACACTGGCCTGGCTGAACGGTTAAGCAAGTATTGTACGGTGAGAATAGTCCTGGCTAATTCTTCTTTTATGGTTTGAGGAAGGATTCGAAAAACAGTGGGAGCCATCCTGTTTAGATAAATTAAAAACCACTCTAAACTTACAAGAGCATCATGCTAAAAGTGTTTTCTTCTCTCTCTTAATTGCAGCGGTCTTGTGACCACGACTAGGTTACATCTAGATAACAAATTGACTGAATCTGACTTATATGACTGGCAAAGGTCTGTCCAGATGTCCATTGCCTATGACAAGCTGGACCACCCTATTACTACTCAAGATCCCGCCGTCCCAGGTCCAGTTTCCACTGTCACGGATATGGATATCCGTCAGACAAGGGAAAAGGATAATGCGAAAGCCAAGTGCCTCGTGTTAGCTTCAGTTGATGGTGTAAACCAGAAGCAGCACGAGAAAATGGACTCAGTTTCCATCTTTTTCCATAACAAAGATTTATATGGAGAGCAATCTCATATCGCAAGAGATGAGACCTCGAACGAATTAATTCAAGCATGGTTGGTTTTCGGGTCATATGTAGGGGACGATGTCCTTACAATGACTAGCTATATTAATAAGCTCAAGGACCTGGAGACCACGTTGGAGAACGGGTCAGATACTGACTTGATTCTACAGTCTCTGCCTTCTACCCTGAAGAAAACCAGGGAAGTAGAAGGAAAGAGAAGGGCAAAAGTTTCGGGACTAAATGTAGTAAAAGAGAGACGTTCCTATTATTATGGGATTGGGCATTGGCAGAAAGATTGCAGAGCTTTTAAAGCCTGTAACCAGGATACAAAGCATGTTATGGCTTCGGCCTCAAGTGTGTTTGTAATTGAGAACTGTTTGTCTATTAACTCTACTTCCTGGGTACTAGATACCAGAGCAGGATCTCATATCTGTAATTTATTACATGCTTTGAGAAGCCGTAGAGTTATGAAGGTAGGTGATTTGTCTCTCAGAGTTGCAAACAAAATGAGCGTGGACGCTGAATCCGTAGGAGAATATCGCCTAGGTTTGACAAGTGGGCAGATATTGATTCTACGTAATTGTCTGTATGTACCTAGTATGACTTGTAATATCATATCAGTATCCTCACTTTCGAGAGAGGGATATAATTTTACATTCGTAAGCGATGTAGTTCACATCCACCTAAATCAAGTTTTGATTGGGTCCGGTACTTTAGATAACGGCATATACGTATTGAGTCAAGCTCAGGTTTTCAATGTCCAGAACACACTTAAAAGAAAGTCTCCGGAATTAAATCAGGCTTTCTTATGGCATTGTAGACTAGGTCACATCAATGAGAGAAGGTTGACTAAGTTACATAGAGAAGGATATTTGAATCCGTTCGAACATCAATCTTATGCTACTTGTGAATCTTGTCTCATAGGAAAGATGACCAAGACTCCGTTTACTGGACACGGAGTAAGAACAAGCGAGCTCTTGGGACTCATACACAGTGACGTATGCGGTCCAATGTCTACACATGCGAGAGGTGGTTATTCCTACTTCATTACTTTTACGGATGATTTCTCTAGGTATGGACATGTCTTCTTGATGAAACATAAATCCGAGGCCTTTGAGAAATTCCAAGAATACAAGAATGAAGTGGAAAACCAAAAAGGCAGAAGTATCAAGACACTGGGATCTGATCGAGGTGGTGAATACTTAAGTGCCAAGTTCCTGGGTTACTTAAAAGAGAATGGAATTCTCTCTCAGCTTACTCCTCCATACACACCACAACACAATGGTGTATCGGAAAGGAGGAATCGAACCCTATTAGATATGGTTCGTTCCATGATGAGTAAGGCTGAGTTACCACAATCTTTCTGGGGTTATGCGCTAGAATCAGCTGCATATCTTTTGAACAAAGTTCCAACCAAGACTATGCCTACCACACCATATCAGATGTGGAGTGGGAAGAAACCCTATCTTCAATACCTGAAGACATGGGGATTTCCAGCTTTTGTAAAAAGGCAGCATGTGGACAAGCTCGAGGCACGCTCAGTACTGTGTAAGTTTGTGGGATACCCAAAGAACTCCAAGGGGTATTTTTTCTATTACACAGAGGAACAAAAGGTTTTTGTTTCTCGTCATGCCCACTTTCTGGAACATCAGTTTTTAGAAAAAGGAACAAGTGGGAGCGTAGTAGAACTGGAAGAAATTCTAGAACCACAAGCTATTGCTGAAAGCTTGGAAGAACCAGAAGGTTCAGGAGAACCGGACATCCCAGCGCCACTTCGCAGGAGTAGTAGGCAGTCTCATCCACCCGAGAGATACTACAGTTTTCTCATAGACGGGGATAGAGAGGATTGCACTATTGACTATGATGAGCCTACTAGCTTCCAGCAAGCCATTCAGAGCGGTGACTCAGTAAAATGGCTGGATGCAATGCGGACCGAAATGGAGTCCATGTACACTAACAAAGTATGGACTTTGGACATTACTCCAGATGGGGTAAAACCCGTAGGATGCAAATGGATCTTCAGAAAGAAGATTGGTGTAGATAGATAGGTTGAAACCTATAAGGCTAGACTTGTTGCAAAGGGTTTCCGTCAAAGACCTGGTTTGGACTATGACGAGACCTTTTCTCCAGTGGCTATGCTTAAATCCATTCGGGTCCTTCTTTCTATTGCTGCCTTCTACGATTATGAGATCTGGCAGATAGACGTAAAAACGGCCTTTCTAAATGGTAATTTGGAAGAGTGCGTCTATATGGATCAGCCAGAGGGATTCATTCAGAGTGGGAGCAGCGGTAAAGTATGCAAGTTGCTTAAGTCCATTTATGGACTAAAGCAGGTATCTCGGAGTTGGAACATCTGTTTTGATGATACTGTCAAAGAATTTGACTTTATCAAAAATCCAGATGAACTATGCATATACAGAAAGATAGTAGGGAGAGCTGTAGTATTCCTCGTCTTGTACGTGGATGACATTCTCCTAATAGGAAATGATATTCCTATGTTACAGTCAATCAAAAGATTCTTGTCATAGAAATTCTCCATAAAAGACCTGGGAGATGCCACCTACATTCTGGGGATCCAGATCTATCGTGATAGATCTAAAAGGATGTTGGGACTTTCGCAGTCCAGGTACATAGACACCATATTGAAAAGATTCAGTATGGAAGATTCTAAGCGCAGTAACCTACCGGCTTGTCACGGAATCACCCTCTCCAAAGATATGTCTTCCAAGACTGATTTGGAAAGGGATAGCATGTCGATTATACCCTACGCTTCTGCAGTAGGCTCTATAATGTATGCGATGTTATGTACCAGACCAGATGTAGCATACGCATTGAGCGAAGTAAGCCAGTATCAAGCAAACCCAGGGGAGAAGCACTGGATAGCAGTAAAGAACATTCTCAAGTACCTGAGGAGGACTAAGGAGATGTTCTTGGTGTATGGCGGAAAAGACCTCCAGATCGAGGCCTTTACCGACTCCGGCTTCCAGAGTGACAAAGATGACTCCAAGTCCATGTCGGGTTATGTCTTTACCCTCAATGGAGGGGCGGTCTGTTGGAAGAGTTCCAAACAGGAGACCGTTGCTGACTCAACGATGGAAGCAGAGTACATAGCTGCTTGCGATGCCGCAAAAGAAGCTGTCTGGATGAAGAAATTCCTCACAGAACTTCAGGTGGTTCCTACAAGTGTTGGTCCAATACCTCTGTATTGTGACAACAACGGCACTATATCTTTAGCGAAGGAACCCATGTCCCATCAGAAGTCCAGACACATCTTAAGGCAGTATCGCCTGATCAGGGAGATTATAGATCGCCGGGAGATCGAGGTGAAAAGAGTAGAGACGGAGAATAACATTGCTGATCCATTCATAAAGGCCATTCCTCAGACGCAGTTCGAGAGGGTATTCGAGATGATAGGTCTTCGATATGCCAGCTCATGGCCCTAGTGCAAGTGGGAGATTGCTAGTGTATATGCCCCAGGGGCCATTATTGTATCATACTAGGTTGTATATTACTTAATGGAAGCTTGGGATATTCACAGTTTTATACACAGTCTTGCTAAAAATGGTAGTATGCTACTTGGTTTGTGTCTACTTTAATATGTGCATATGTTTCTTGTAACATATCACTTATACATATTTGTAGAGCCCATAGGATCTTTGCTTGATTACCAGCGTTGTGATGGCAGTCACACTAGTGGGGGCTGAGTAGTCTATAAGCAACATCCTATACTTGTCCCTAGTCGTAGGATTATCGAGACAGGGCATCGATACTCCAGAGTAGACTAGTGTGTACGCTTCTCATCCCAGTTGGGGAGATGGTCTGTCCCACAGCCATCAGTACGTCGTACTGGAGATAGTATACAGGTGCTCGTTGGGATACGGGTACACCAGACAGGACTTGCAGGAGAACTGACTGGATGGTATTATACCTAACGTCAGACAGCAGTTCTCAGGTGACATGTGTGCAGGTAGTCTGTTGACTTAAGGTCGTCATTTGTCTTGTGTGAGTTCCCACTGTGCTTTGATTACTACCCTACCACGGCTCAAAGGAGTCGTGCAAACAGGTTTTAGTTGGGTACAGTCCCGAGCCACATGGAGGTAGTGAGCGACTGTTAGGGATTCGTCTCTCTCGGTATAGGGAGTTGATATCACACTGTGATCGGTTGGTCATTACTATAAGTCCCTGGCCAGGGCTGATGGAGAATTACTGGTGGACTGACCAGAAGATTCTCAAATGGTCTTGAGCCATACCGGCACGACTTGTACGGTTATTAGGGGTCTGACGTTCTCCACCTCCCTAGACCATACATGCGATACTCTTAGACGAACAGACCGGACTGCGCGGATATTGTCACGGACAGGCTCAGTAGGAGTTCGGATGGGTTATCTCATCGTCCTTCTTATCGACATCTACCTGGGGACCGTTACGTACAGCTAGTACCGCTTGCGGTCTGTGGTTAAACCTATTGCCAGCGTAGTGTCGAGTCTTTAGAGTCCCACACAGAGAGTTTCCCTGCTCCAGGCGAAACGATATAGAGGTCGTATGGTTTTATGACAAGGGTTCGGACGCATACGTGTTTAAACGCACGTACGACGTTCGGACAGTTTTTACTAGCCGGCTTTGGTTTAAGCCAGATTCTAGTATCGGGTTGTTGGATTTATACAGTCTAAAGTTTTTCCGTGTTTTCACGGATTGGAGGGGCGTTCTCGTAATTTTCCGGGAAGCTTCTAGAAGCATGGTGACTTGGGGGTTAAGGTGGCATAAGCATTTATTGCTTAATGACTCATTTGTGTGATTCATCCATGGTATTAAATGATGTATTAATTAGTTAATGAGTCATATGATGAATCACACAAGGTGAATGCATCAACCATGATGATTAATCATTTAAATTATTTATTTGATAAATTGTTATGGTTGTTATATTCAAATGAGCTCATTTTTCATTCTCATTCTTATCATCACCTTCTCTCTCTTCAAGCTCTCTCATTCTTGAAACCCTAACCCTAACCTCTCATGTGTTGAGATCAAGGGTTAGCTAGACTAATACATCCATAAGCTTACTCTATATCCCCTTGGTAGCTTAGATTAACACTTTGAGCAAGCTAGTTATCTCAAGTTAGAGATCAAGCTTGGAGTAGGAGCTTTCGGGTGGATCGTCTTTGACTCGAGGAGGCCGTTGAGGTACCGATGTTCCAAGGAGCCTACAAGGAGTGGAGGACAGCGATGAAGACCCGAAGGACAAGTAACGTGAGGTATAACTTCGAATCCGAGTAGTTAAACCTCTCGTAGTTTGCTAGTAACGGTTTAGATACGATTCATGCGCTCAAGTCCGTGTTACGAAGCTTTGATAATCGTTTTTTATATATTCCGCCTCCCCGCAAGTTCGTGGGGTGCGTGACATGGACTTAAAGTAACTAGAGTGCTTGGCTTGCTAGACTTAGAACCCTAGAATGAGTAGAGAGGTGTTTTGGTGGTTTGATCTCACAAAGCTCTTGTTTTTCAACTCATGAAACAAGAGAGCCTTGATAGTGGAAGAGGAGAAAGCTTGCAAGAGAGAGAGAATGTGTCATCATAAAAATGAGGAGATAGTCTCATATGAACAAAAAGAATAATGATAATTTTAATTAGGATAAATTGTTATGGTTGATGTTGATTTGACCATTATCATGTCACAATTAATACTAAGCATGCTCACAAAAATATCTAAGTAACATGGGTCAACTTAGTCAAATGGTCAAACCAATTAACCATGATACAATTATCTCTAATTAAAACTCATTAATCAATTTCCTCCATCTCATTAGGGTTTTAATTAAGTCAATGGTCAAAAACCTAATGAGGTTCCTCTACCTCTGTCAACTGTGTATACACACCCGCATCCGTGTTCCGAGAAACACGAATACAATGAGACCGAACCAACCCAAAACCAAATAATAGGATCTGGCTTAAACAAAAGCCCACTAGTATCAATTGCCCAAATACCGAACACGCACAAGTACGCATATGTGAACGATCCCTGTCGTAAAACCATACGACCTCTATCTTGTTTCGCCCAAAGGTGAACAACCCTCTGTGTGGGACTCTAAAGAATCGACACTATGATGGCAGTGGGTTTAACCACAGGCCGTAAGCGGTACTAGCTATACGTAAAGGTCCCCAGGTAGATGCCGATAAGAAGACCGATGAGGTGAAACCATCCGAACTCCTACCGAGCCTAAATGTGACAATCTCCGTACAGTCCAGTCTGTTCGTCTAAGAGTATCGCATGTCGGGCCTAGGGGGTGGTAAACGTCAGATCCCTAATAGCAGTACAAGTCATGTCGGAGTGTAGCCCAGAACACCCTGAGAAACTACTGGAAACACGACCATTAAATCTCGCTTGCCTTGGCCAGGGACTTTGTGTAATGGCTCTCCTAGACACAGTGCGATATCTACTCCCAATACCGGGAGAGGCGAATCCTGTCTAACCATCACTGCCTCCAAGTGCTTCGGGACTGCACCCAACTACTACCTGTTTGCACGACTCAATAGAGCCGTGGTAAGGTGGTAATCTAAGAACAGTAGGAACACACTCGAGGCGAAGTGACAGTGTCAAGTCAACGGACTAAGCTGTACTCATGTCACCTGGGAACTGTTAACTGACGATAGGTATAATACCAACCAATAGTTCCCAACGAATCCTGTCCAGTGTACTGGTAACCTAACGAACACCTACATACTATCTCCAGTACGACGTACTGATGGCTGTGGGACAGACCATCTCCCCTGTTGGGACGAGAAGCGTATGCACCAGTCTACTCTGGAGTATCGATGCCCTGTCTCGATAATCCTACGACTTGGGACCTGTATAATAATGTGCTTATAGACTACCAAGCCCCCACCAGTGTGATCGCCATCACAACGCCGGTAGACAAGCAAAGATCCTAAGGGCTCCATCAATATGTATTAGCGATATGTTAAAAGAAACATATACACATATTAAGATAGAAACAAACCAAGTAGAATACTACTATATTGAACAAGACTGTCGTAAACACGTATATATATATATATATCCCAAGCTTCCAAAATGTATTATACAAACTAGTACTATACAATAATGGCCTCTAGGGCATACATATCCAACAATCGAGACCCCGACGTGGGGCGGTGGCTGGTCTCACAAGACATTGGTGTTAGTTAGTCACCTAAGATAGTATACAGGTGCTCATTGGGTTATGAGTACACTGGATGGACTCGCCGGGAACATGCTAGCTGGTATTATACCTATTGTCAGATAGCAGTTCCCAGGTGACATGAGTAAAGGTTAGTCTGTCGACTGAGATCGTCATTTGTCTCGTGTGAGTTCCCACCATGCTTTGATTACTACCCTACCACGACTCAAAGGAGTCATGCAAACAGGTTTAGTTGGGTACAGTCCCAAGCCACATGGAAGCAGTGAGCGGATTGTCGAGGATTCGTCTCTCCCGGTTTTAGGGGTTGATGTCGCGTTGTGCACGGGTGGCCATCACCAGAAATCCTCGGCCGAGGTGGACGAGAATTACTGATTTAGATTAGTAGATTTTCAGTGGGTGATGGGCTTCATACTGATACGAAATATCGCGTTATTAGGGGTCTGACTTTATCCACCCCCTAGACTCGATATGCGATACTCTTAGACGAACAGACCGGACTGTATGGAGATTTTCACGGACAGGCTCAGTAGGGGTTTGGATGAGCTTGCGCGTCGTCCTTCCTTTCGCTCAATACTTGGGTAGCCGTTACGTACATCTAGTGCCGCTGTCGTGCTTGTGGTTAAACCCACTACCAGTGTATTGATGGGTCTTTAGAGTCCCACACAGAGGGTTTTCCTGGTTCTAGCAAAACGATATAGTAGCCGTATTGGATACATGCAGGGTTCCGATCGATTGATTGTACTATGTACCTGGACTTTCGATTGGACAGTTGATAATTCTAGCCGGCTCGGGTTTGAGCCGGATTATTAAATCAGGTATTGATTTAATAATTTATGTATATGTATTTCGATACGTATATTCTAGTATTATGTTCTTTGTGTTATTCTATCTCTTTGGGTATTCGTATTTCGATACGAATATATGTATGTATATACAGTAGAATGTAATCCGTGTTTTTCCAAAAAACATTCTCGAAGGTGGACACCTCATTTTAGGGTTTGACCATTTATTTTTAAATGGATAAATAAGGTGGCAAAGATTTGATGTGAGTATGGTGAGGACCATGCTTGCATAGTGTGCACAAATGAATTCTTTATTCATTTGTGCATACTATTCAAGTATGGGCACATTTTAAAAATGTAAGATATTTTTTACAAAACCAAGCATGCTCATTTTCTTTCTCCATGGTTAGCTCATTATTTTGTGGGATGGTTCTTTCTCTTGAGCATGCCATCTTCTCTTCACTATTTTGTGCTTCACTCCTCTCTTGAGTTTCATGGTTTCCTCCACCTTCATTTTCCACCTCCTCTCAACCATCTCATGTGTTGAGAATCATGAGAGGAGATGAGATGAGATAGCTAAACACTTAGTTCACTCACAACATCCTAGGCTTTCTAGATTAGCAACCGAGAAATCCTAGTTGCTTCACTTGCATCCTTTGATGAGGAGCTAGAGCCATGACTACATCTCTCGGGTGGATCATTTTCGACGGAGGAAGACCGGCGGCCAAGTTCGTTCGAGCACGCCTTAGGGAGCTAAGGAGGATGGCGGAAGACCGAAGGACTTGATTCTTTTGGTATAATCACTCTAACCCTTTAGTCTAGCTCATATGCATGTTTTTGTTATCTAGGGCTTATGGGTCGATCCGGGTTATCGGGTTGTTCTAGCGCCAGTTTCATAAATTTTTGTTCCGCAAACTGTCATGATAGATGGACAGGGCACCGGCATAACCCAACAGAGGGTTATGGTTAGGGTATTTTAGTGTTAGAGTAAGTGTGTGTGTGTGTGTGTATGATTTATATGATGATGATTTGTGTGTGTGTGTGTGATTTATATGATGATGATGTGTTTGTGTGTGTGTATGTGTGATAATGTTGATGATGATATGTGTGTGTGAGAGAGAGAGAGAGAGATAATGTTGATGATGATATGTGTGTGTTTGTATGTGTGTGTTTGTGATAATAATAATGATCTCTTATATCAAACAAGGCCGAACCCTAATTTTAAACTTAACACCAGAACTGAATCCAAAATTTTAAACTTAACACCCGTACCAAATCCAAAATCTTAAACTTGATTAAGAAAACCCTTAACTTTAAGAACTTTACCCTAAATTAAAAAATTTCAAACTCTTGAAATTTAAACGTAAATGTAAAACCAATTCAAGTTATATTTTATAATAAATGTATATATGATAATTGATGATAATATGAAATTTTCATATTCTCATCGATAGTCATATGGGAAAATCAAAGTGCGCCTTAGTCTCCATCTATCGGTTAACATACGTTCAATATTCGTCATGATATAAAACTATACGAAGGTTGTTAAATATCGGACGGGATCGTTAGGTGCTAACAACCGTCGTATAGTCTATATGATGAGAAGATTCAATGGCATGATAACTGATAGATTTGTCCAGTTTGGACAAGTTAGGAATATATAAAGCAAACACCTGCATTCACTTGTGTTTTCATTCGTTTCGAGTTATTTCGTCGGTATTTTTCCGCTGGTTCTCCGTGTACAAAGATAGATTAGATATCCATTTCAATATTGTTTCACATCATTGAAATAATTATCCATTCTATTATAGTGTACTCGGAGAACAGCGGGAAGATGCTGCTGAAATTTTCTCGAAACGGATGAAAACACAAGAGAATGGGTATCTCCTCTATACTTTCATAATGGGATAGAAGGCTTACTCCTGACAGCTGAAATACACACATACAACACGAATATACAACACACATACACACAAAGCACATACAAACTAACAACTTTATACCTAAGCGAAATCATAAATTGAAACATACATACACAGAATATAACTCATACTTGGGTATCTTTAAACATAACTTTATTAATCGATAATTTATCTTTTTCAATGACAAACTTACCCTTCCCATTTTCTTCTTTTGTCAATAACAATCTCGTTCTTAGATTTCTCAATGTAGTCACCATTAAAAACCAACTTTTATAAGTTACAATTTATATGTTATACAGTCTAACATGACCTATGAGTATATATGAGTTAAGGACTGGATGTACGTAGAATGGCAGTAACGCATGCAATCTAAGTTTGTCGCAGGAGTTTCTGCTTTCATTAAATTTGCACGTGCACATAATAAGATCATGTTAGAGAAAATTATTTGACCGTGCGATAAATGTGGGAATAAGTTTTGGCAGAGGTAAAAAACGTAGAGCTTCACATCGTTAAATATGGTTTCACTAGACTTTATACATCTTAGCAATATCATGGGGAAAGAGAAGAAGAAGACGGTAATGTGGGGAAAGAAGAAGGAGAGGACGGTAATGCGACAGAAAAATAAGAAGACAATAATTTCTTTTCAGGAGAAGAAATAGAGGATATGGTAGAGACTGCCCTCGGTGATAGTAATCCTACCAAAGAAGTCACTCTTTCCGGTCAAGGACCGCATGCGGATAAGTATAAAAAGTTCATGAATTATACTAGAGAACCAATTTATGAGAATGCAAATATTCCACCCTATCATGGTTCGTCCATTTTTTTTAGATTAAGTGTCTAAATGGATGGCGTAACAAATCATTCATGATACTTTTGAAGTTCCTGAAAGATTATATGCCCCAGGAAATAACATGCTCGAGAACTGGTATGAAGTGAAAGTATGTCTTAGCACATCCACTAGATTTATACTAGCATTAAGTATGCAATTTTTAAAATTCTAGAGTGCTAAGCTATACTAACCTAGAATCGAACTAGAGAATTAGGGTTTTATGCAAGCTAACTAGTTCTATAACTAAGTGAAGAGGATTATAACCTTTGTAGACCAAGTCCTTCACTTCTAAAGATCCAAGTAGTAGTCCGTAGAACTCTTCTTGGCTCCACTTGAAGAAAGGATCGAGCTTGCTATATGATCTTCGAAGCCGAAGATGATCCACCTTAAAGTCTCACTAACTCAAGGTAATACTTCACTAATCGAAGTATTAGTGAAGAAAACAATCTAAACTAATGGGCTAGATTAGTGTAGGCTGATGAAGCAGGAATTTTGCTCACTTTAGAATATATTTCTTTTTCTTTTTCCAACTCAAGAAAAATCCTAGAGAGCTCTCTTGAGGAAGAAAATGAACATGGGTGAGTAAGGTTGTTATGAATGAGAGAGTGAACCATGAGCTCAAGATAATGTTGAGATGAGTAAATATCTAAGAGTAAAACAAAAGGAGTGGATGCGTCATGGCTTCTCAATGCTTCTCCAAGCATCCAAGCCATGACTCATAATTCCACTCATTTCTATTTTGCTTTAAATAAATCATCCCAAAACATCTTAACCCCTAGTTTGAATCTCATACACCCATGTTCTGTGTATCATCAACCATGACACGATACATTTTATATATAAATATGTTAGTTATATGTATGCCCTAGAGGCCATTATTGTACATGTGATGTATATTATAGTGGATGGTTGTATATATATAGAGAGGACTTTCTTGCTCGACATGATAGTATGCTATCTGGTTACTCTTTGTTTTAACATGTAGATTAGTATAGTGATTCTGTCTTGCTCTCACATGTTGATAAAGCCCTTAGAATGTGTATATGACTGCCAAGACTATGATGGAGATTATACTAATGGGGCCAAGGGTTGCCCACAAGTACATCCTATAATTGTTCCTTGTCAAGGGTGTATCGAGACAGGTCCTCGATACTCCAGAGTAGACTAGCGTATATTCATCTTGACCCATATGATGGGCGATGGATGATCCCACATCCATTGGTGTTTGTGTAACACCCTAGAATGCGATTAGGGGTTATTATGCATTAATGTGGGGTTTTTAGTAAAAAGTTTACCAAATCGGTTTTCAAAATTTTTATAAGATTTAATGAATATTTTTCTAGAATTTAATTTGGACTACACACACATGTGCATGTAAAGGGCTAGGTTTGGTGTTATACCATGTTTAGGTAGCCATGGTATGTTAAAACGTTTAATTAGGTTAATATGAGGTCAATTAATGTTAGTTAATTTTTTTAAAAAATTAAATACAATTAGTTGTTGGGGTTGACTTGAGAGAGAGAGAGAGCATGATGGCATGAGAGCATGCTTGCTTGGTTATGATGAGAGAGAGAGGGTGAAGGGGTTGGCTCTCATCTCTCATTTCTTTTCCTTTTTCAAACACTCATACACACACATCATCACATCTCTCTACCTCTCATTCTTTCCCTGCACACACACACACGCAGCAGCAACAAGCAGCAGCAAGAAGCAGCAGCAGCACCAGCAACAGCAAGCAGCAGCAGCAGCAACAGAAGCAGCAGCAGCAGCAACAGCACACACACCTCCTTCTCTTCTCTTCTTCTCTTCTTCTTCTTCTTCTTCTTCTCTTTCCCCTCTTCTTGCACCCAAGCTCTATTCTTCATCAAAAGTGCATTTTTTCTTCACAAATCCCTTGCAAACTCTACCTTGCTGGTCCTTGTAGCAAAGTCATCCAGTTTGAGACTCCATTAACTCACTTTGAAGTATAAAACCCACCCCAACTTCCTTTTGCTAAACTTATGGTTATTTTAGCTTAAAGTTTTGTTTAAATAGTGTTATGAGGCTAACTTTGTGTTTTGGGTGGAGTTTTGGGTGGAGTTTTGGTTAAAGTGGGATTGTTACGGCTTAATTAACTTAATTAGGTGTTAATTGTGCTATGTGAAACAAGTAGTATCACTAGATTTCGGTAAAACATCTTAAAGTCGCAAAGTTGAATTTTAAATACAGTTTTGAATAAAGTTTAGGATACGAGAGACTTGCTTTACTTATGATCTTTTTCTTGCCTTGCAAACTTATGCAGAATGGTGTACAGGGTAGCTAGAGTTTTGGGTTAAAATTCGAGACTGTTCCCCTACCAAAAATCTGGTGACCTCCCCTGTTTTTCCGGCCTCGCCGCCCCCTCCATGCTTTTGGGTGTTGGTGTTTTGCTGAGTAGTGTCTGGGGCTTTTTTTCTGTGTTTAGTTTTGTTTGCTTTCTTGGTTTTCTTCCAGATAAAAATCTGGGGCGAATTACCCCTTTTAGTGTGTTTTGTGACTCACGCGACACGTACGCTTCGAGTCTGAGTTTAGTGGGTCCTGTGCATCGCAGCACATCGGGGTAATTCTGGTCTGTACATGCACACACACGTGTTAGTGTATCGATCTCACGCGTTTAGCTTCCGACGCGAGTTTTTATAATTATCTTGATATCGCATTTTTGGCAGGATTTAGCCTGATGTGTATTGCTTGTATGTTTCTAGGGTCGATCGCGGAGACGTCAGACGCGGCGTGGAAGGGAAAAGCGGTGGTTGGACCTGGCTAGCATAAGATCACGGGTGAGTAGAAGTAACATCTATGGGGTAAAATCTTTTGGATGGCGCAAGACGCCCGTTAGATTGGATAACTTAAAAGACTTCTAGTTGTACTAGTATTCATGAATATAGTGCCTACTTAAACATCTTGCTGCATTCATGATCTTATATACTTACATACATGTGCGACTCATTTCATAGAACATTTGCACCATTGCCAGGGTTTTTATGCAGCACGAGCACTATTCAAGCGGACACACACGCCTTGATAATTGCTATGCCACAACACTAGATAACTTGTATAACCTGAAATCTAGAACCATTTCACCATATAAGATGCTTAAACCTGTGCTAATGCATTTAAATTCCTCAGGATGAACATGTAGGATTGCTAGTCATATGCATGTACGTTCATACCTGGCCTATTAGTCATACATTGCAGTTCGACTTGTTGATACTATAGGCATTCATTATCATTGGCATATGCACTTATGATGATTTTCTTGAGAATTTCTGCACTTGAGATTTATGAGATTTTAGGGAAAAGCCGCAAGGATTTAATAAACCTGATATTATTTTTAAACATGGAAAGTTGCGGTTTTTCTCGTGATATGATACATGTGTCGTCCACCATGAGTTTTCTGTTGGTTTTCGAGACCCGTTTCGAGGAGTTGGATGAGCCGTCTCGGGTACATGGTGGGCCCGGTAAGGTACCCCGGGGCAAGAAGATCGAGGTGTAGACGATGAGCCTGGCAGGGGCAGACTACCTACCTGTGATTGTTGGCACGGCGGATATCCAGAGGATACCGACTGTGGCCGTGAGATATTGAGATATTGATACTTTGAGATGGGTCAGCCGGACGGCTGGGGCCTGAGATACTGTGATATGGATACATGAGATTTGAGATAGTTGTTTGAGGTGTCGATACTGGACACGGATTTATTTTGATTCTTTTGATATTTTGCTGATATTTCAAAAGAGTTTTCTAAGAAGAAAATAATGATTTTCTATATCAACATATTCAGATCACGAGTTGATTCATGTTGCATACATACCTGCTAGTACATCATGCTAGATAGTATTGTACATTGATTCATATTGCATACATATCTGCTAGTATATCATGCCATATCAGTATTGTTAATATTATGACACTTGCGTGCATGCTTACGATATCCTCTATAGATGTTATTTATTATTCACGAGTTGGCAACTCACCCCCGTTGTGCCACAGCCTTTTTGCAGGTCCGCTCCGTCAGCAGTGTAGCGGCGGACGCACTTACTCCTTTTGCTCTTTTTGCCTGGACTTGAGGCTTTTGCTCGTAGGTGGGTTGTGATATCATTTTGGTTTCCACCTTGTATATTCATTGTATTTAGAGTACTCCATCTACTGTATCTACTGTACCTGTTATTGTATTGATGTATATTGACCTAGAGACGAGACAGTGAGATTGTGGACTTTTACGTTGTATTTTGGGGTCGAGCTCACTTGAGCCGACATGATGTTTATTACTGGTGCCTTTTTATAGTTATTTTGCACATTGCGTGGGATTGAGTCTGCTTCGGCGAAGAGCTAGCTCCCGCTTGAGGATGCCTTATTTCATGTTATTCATATATATTCCTGTTTTGTACCCGTTTGGTGGCCAATATTTACAAAGGACACTCTGCTCAAATTTTTGGAAAATGTGATGTTGTTCTTTAAAAGATTTTATGCGACTTATATTGTTTTCTTTCACTCTACTGCTTAAATGGGTTTTGATTTCTGGGCTTTGGCTTACTTAGATTGTGTACGCCTTGAGACGTTTCGTAATTTAAGTGCCAGTCTTGTTTCGTACCTTTCGGGTCGTGACAAAATTGGTATCAGAGCGATAGGTTTTACCTTTCTGAGTGTAGGATGACCCTTTGGTAGATGGAGTAAGTGACTTAAGCAGGGTAACGTAGCGTGTGTATGTCCGCGGCATACTTGCGATACGGTACTCCGCCTAAGTGACTTTATGATATACTTGCTTGAAATTCCTTCTACAATTCCGTGTATCCTATGATTCTATTGCACCATTCTTATTATCCTGTTTCTTGTACCAGCCACTATGCCTCTGAAGGCTACGAGAGCGCAGAGGGCTGCCACCGGAGATGAGATCCGAGCAGGCTCGTCCGAGGCGAGGACCGAGCATGACGGTGTACTACTCCCCATGGACAGGCTGATCCGCCTTCCCCAGGCCGTATGGATAGGCTAGAGTCTGGTATGGAGGAGCTACGACAGATGATGGGTGGTATGCAGGAGTTACGACAGATGGTGGGATCCTTAGTAGAGGCCAGTCGTGCACCGAGATCGAAGGACGTACCTACCACAACACAGACTACTATAGTACCTGCTGCCCAGACAGTTGCTCCTACTACTACTACCATGGCTATTCCAGTATCGCTATAGGATTTCATGAGGCTGAGACACCCAGTCTTCACCGGCACAGATGCGGCGGAGGATCCGCAGACATTCCTTGACAAATTAGCTAGGATTTGCCGTTCGCTCAGATGTTCCGACGACAGATGGGTGGAGCTTACGAATTTCCATCTAGAGGGCCTTGCGCAGATATGGTGTGAGTCGGTCGAGAGAGGTCGAGCTGCAGGTCTACCTCCTATGGCTTGGGCCAAGTTCACAGCAGTATTTCTAGCCCGTTTCCTTTCAGAGAGCGTTTGCGATGCTCGAGCTCATAGTTTTGAGGCTTTGCGCAAGACTCCGGGGATGACAGTGTCCGAGTATGATGTCCAGTTTACGCAGTTGTCCAGATATGCTCCGTACTTGGTTGATACTGAAGAGAAGAGGGTGAAGAGGTTTATGCAGGGACTTGACACCCAGTTATTTCTTGCCATCGGCGCCCAGCACTTCGACACTTATGCAGCTGTTATGGACACGACCTTATGGATGGAGGCGCGCATTTCAGAGACTTCGGCCATTTCTGGGCCGAAGAGGATTCGTACTGATACGCCAACTCAGAGGCATCATGACAGATTCTTTCCGAGAGATGGTGGCTGCAGAGGAGTTGGATGGGGTCAGCTATTTGGTTCTTATCCACAGGGCCAGCAGGCGTCGCCAGGATGTTTTAGGTGAGGGAGTCCGCACCATCGTATCAGAGACTTTATGGTGAGACGACAAGGAGCGGCGACAGTTCCACACGTGACTTTACCATCTTCACCACCTCCTCAGAGAGCTCTACTTCCTACCCTCGGTGATGCTCCACGTTAGTTAGATGCCCCCAGAGGCCGTGGACACGGTGGTCCTGTTCAGAGAGGATAAGGAGGGAGAGGCCGAGGCAGAGGACAGCCAGCTATTGGTGGGGGACAGGCCCGAGTTTTCGCTTTGACTCCACAGGATGCGCAGGCATCCAATGCCGTTGTGACAGGTACCTTGTCAGTATGTTCTTTCGACACGCGAGTATTATTTGACCCAGATTCCACACATTCGTATGTATCTACATACTTTGCACTGATATTGGGCCGTGAGTCATCGTCGTTAGATCAGCCGCTTGTTGTTATTACTCTGGTAGGTGAGTCGTTTGTCGCTCGTTTTGTGTTTCGATTGTGTTCCGTTCGTATCGGGGAGAGTGATTCATCAGTTGATTTGATTCTCCTCGATATGTAGGACTTTGATGTGCTTCTGGGCATGGAATGGCTAGCCACTTGTTATGCATCTGTGGACTGCCGCAAGAAGGCAGTCAGATTTAGCTTTCCGGGAGAGCCAGTCCTTGTTATTCAGGGAGACCACAGCGTCACCCTTCCCAGCTTGATTTCGTCTCTTCACGCCGGTCAGCTCTTACAGAAGGGATGTCAGGGATTCTTAGCTTCTATTTGTGATACTCGAGCTGCAGAGGTTCCGTTGGACCAGGTCCCGATTGTGTGTGAGTTCCCTGATGTTTTCCCTGACGAGCTGCCTGGGCTACCGCCTGAGCGCGATGTTGAGTTCTGCATTGACTTGATTCCCGGATTGGGGCCTATTTCCATACCGCCTTATCGGATGGCCCCGGCGGAGCTTAGAGAGCTGAAGGATCAGTTATAGGATTTGTTAGATAAAGAGCTTATTCGACCTAGCGTTTCTCCGTGGGGTGCTCCTGTCCTGTTCGTCAAGAAGAAAGATGACATTTTGCGCTTGTGCATTGATTTCCTCCAGCTGAACAGGGTTACCGTACGGAACATATATCCCTTACCACGTATTGATGATTTGTTCGACCAGCTTCAGGGTGCGGGATACTTTTCGAGGATTGACTTGCGATCGGGTTACCATCAGTTGCGGGTGCGGTAGGAAGATATTCTGAGGATGGCTTTTTGCACACGTTATGGGCACTATGAGTTTTTGGTGATGTCGTTCGGACTCACCAGTGCGCCAGCCGCGTTTATGGACTTGATGAACCGCATTTTCAGGCCGTATCTAGATCGGTTCATCATCATGTTTACTAATGACATTTTGGTGTATTCCCGGAGCCGAGAGGAGTACGAGCAACACCTGTGGATCACATTGCAGACTTTGAGGGAGCACCAGCTGTTCGTGAAATTTTCCAAGTGCGCGTTTTGGCTTGACAGCATTGATTTCTTGGGTCATATGATTACGAGTGATGGCATATGTGTGGACCCGAGGAAGATTGAGTCCGTTCAGCATCGGCCCAGATCGACATCAGTTATGGAGCTCCGCAGTTTCCTAGGCCTGGCTGGCTACTACCGACGATTTGTTCAGGACTTCTCCCGTATCGCTGCACCGTTGACCGGGTTGACCCGGAAGGGAGTTCCTTTTGATTGGACCGAGACGTGCGAGCATAACTTCCAGCAGTTGAAGACTCGTCTGACTACTGCAACAGTGTTGTCATTAGTTTCAGGATCGGGCGGATTCGTGGTTTATTATGACGCTTCTCGAGTGGGACTAAGTTGCGTGTTGATGTAGCACGACAGAGTTATCATGTATACTTCTCGGCAGCTGAAGACGCATGAACAGAACTATCATACGCACGATTTAGAGATGGCTGCAGTGGTGTTTGCACTCAAGATCTGGAGGCATTATCTATACGGAGAGTCGTGCAAGATATTCACGGACCATAAGAGCTTGAAGTACATATTCAGCAGCGAGACCTGAATCTGAGACAGCGCCGTTGGATGGAGCCGGTGAAAGATTATGATTGCGAGATTCTTTACCATCCGGGCAAGGCGAATGTGGTGGCTGATGCTTTGAGTAGGAGGCCTGGAGGTAGTTTATCTTGTTTGAGCGCCATACAGAGGCAGTCGTCAGTAGATTGGCAGATTTTATGCGACAGCCAAGTTGAGTTCGAGTTCACTCCGATCGGGGGGCAGCTTGTGCATGTTCGTGCACGTCCGCAGTTGCTTGACCGTATTCGCGAGGCACAGCCCAGTGATGACCGTCTTTCAGAGATCATGGAGCAAATTAGGCAGGGCAAAGATTCCGAGTTCGTGATCGATGATCAGGGGGTACTGCGATTTGGGACTCGATTATGCGTACCAGATTCTGAGGGACTGCAGCGAGAGATTCTTGAGGAGGTGCATAGATCGATATATAGCGTTCATCCAGGTTCCACTATGATGTACCACGATTTGAGAGATGTTTATTGGTGGGACGGAATGAAGAGGGACGTCACAGACTTCATGTCGAGATGCCTGACTTGTCAGCAAGTCAAGGCCGAGCACCAGAGGTCCGCTAGAGAGTTGCAGCCTTTGCCCATTCTGGAGTGGAAATGGGAGCGGATTTCTATGGAATTCGTTGTGGGTCTACCCAGGACCAATCGAGGGTATGACTCTATTTGGTTGATCGTGGATCGATTGACGAAAGCGGCTCACTTCCTGCCAGTGAAGACCGCTTTCGGTTTTGCTTAGTATGCCCAGATTTACATCGACGAGATCGTATGGTTGCATGGCGTCCCGACTTGTATCGTGTCAGACCGAGGCACTCAGTTTACCAACCGACTATGGCAGAGACTTCAGGAGGCGTTAGGCACCCGTTTGAGTTTCAGCACAGCATTTCATCCGCAGATCGACGGCCAGTCAGAGCGGACTATTCAGACTCTCGAGGACATGCTCCGAGCATGCGTATTAGACTTCGGTGGTAGCTGGGATCATCATATACCCTTGGTAGAGTTCTCCTACAACAACAGCTTCCAGGATACTATTCAGATGGAACCTTTCGAGGCCTTGTATGGGAGGAGATGTAGATCGCCCGTCTGTTGGACTGAGCTTAGCGAGAGCAGTATTTTGGGGCCGCAGATCATGCAGGAGATGGCCGAGAAAGTACAGTTGATTCGAGATCGGATGAGAGCGGCTAAGAGCAAGCAGAAATCGTATGCAGACAGATGCCGTCGTAGACTAGAGTTCGCAGTTGGCGATCACATTTTTCTGAGGGTCTCTCCGATGAAGGGTGTGATGAGATTTGGGCGAAAAGGAAAGCTTAGTCCCAGATTTGTGGGTCCCTTTGAGATCCTCGAGCGTGTCGGCGCAGTTGCATATCGTTTGGCTCTTCCACCCAGCTTTCCGGATGTTCACCCCGTATTCTACGTGTCGATGCTTCATAGATATCTTCATGACCCTTCTCACATGATTCAGCATCAGACCGTTCATCTTGAGCGCGATCTTTCGTTCACCGAGCAGCCAGTAGTGATATTGGATCGGCAGGTGAAGAAACATCGATCAAAGGTCTTGCCATCTGTGAAGGTTCTTTGGCACAGCCCGAATGGTGAAGAGATCACTTGGGAGGCCGAGGGCGAGATGCAGAAGAAATTCCCTCATTTCTTTGAAGGTACGCGTAGCAATATTTTAAATTCGGGGACGAATTTTCTTTAAGGGGGAAGATTGTAACACCCTAGAATGCGATTAGGGGTTATTATTCTTTAATGTGAGGTTTTTAGTAAAAAGTTTACCAAATCGGTTTTCAAATATTTTATAAGATTTAATGAATATTTTTCTAGAATTTAATTTGGACTACACACACATGTGCATGTAAACTAGGGCTATGTTTGGAGTTATACCATGTTTAGGTAGCCATGGTATGTTAAAACATTTAATTAGGTTAATATGAGGTCAATTAAAAGTTTTAGTTAATTTTCTTTTAAAATTAAATACAATTAGTTGTTGGGGTTGACTTGAGAGAGAGAGAGAGAGCATGATGGCATGAGAGCATGCTTGTTTGGTTATGATGAGAGAGAGGGGGGGTGAAAGGGTTGACTCTCATCTCTTATTTCTTTTCCTTTTTCAAACACTCATACTCACACATCATCACATCTCTCTCCCTTTCATTCTTTCCCTGCACATATGTTGGAGATAGTGCCCTCAGAGTCAATTATTAGGTCACAGGTACGTGACTGTAATGATTGAGGGAGGACCTATCCCGGTAGGACAGTCTTACTCGAAATGATAGTATGCTATCTGGTTTACCTTTATCATCGTGTACTGCTTTAGGTGACATGACACGTCGCTATTACACGTTGATAGAGCCCCTAGGATTCTTGCTTGACCACCAGCAGTATGAGGGCGATCATATAAGTGGGAGCTGGGGGTCTACAAGCATATCCTTAAAAAGTCCCTAGTCGTGGGAGTTTCGAGACCGGGCATCGATACTCCATTAGTAGACTAGTGTATACAGTCGAGACCCCGACGAGGGGCGGTGGCCGGTCTCACAAGCCACTGGTGTCAGTTGGATCACCTAAGATGTATACAGGTGCTCATTGGGTTATGAGTACACCGGACAGGACTCGCCGGGAACATGCTAGTTGGTCATATACCAGACGTCAGATGGCAGTTCCCTGGTGACATGTGTGCAGGTTAGTTCATCGACCTGGGGATCGTCATTTGTCTCGTGTGAGTTCCCACTGTACTTTGATTACTACCCTACCACGGCTCAAAGGAGTCGTGCAAACAGGTTTTAGTTGGGTACAGTCCCGAGCCACATGGAGGCAGTGAGCGTATCTTCAGGGGTTCGTCTCTCCCGGTATTGGGGGTGAGGTCGTGCTGTGTCTAGGAGAGCCATTACACAAAGTCCTTGGCCAAGGCAAGGAGATTTACTGGTAGGTATTCCAGTAGTATCTCAGGGTGTTCTGGGCTACACTCCGACACGACTTGTACCGCTTTTGGGGGTCTGACTTTTACCAACCCCCTAGGCCCGCCATGCGATACTCATAGACGAACGGACCGGACTGCACGGATATTGTCACTGACAGGCTCAGTAGGGTGTCAGGATGAGTTCGCTCATCGACGTCCCTTTTAGTCAATAGCTGGTGGCCCGTTACGTATTGGCTTATACCTCTGACGTGCTAGTGGTTAAATCCACAGCCATAGTATTGACGAGTCTTTAGAGTCCACCACACTTTCAGTTACTCAGCTTTCGGGCGAAACGCTGTAGAGGCCGTATGGAGATATGGCAGGGTCCGATCAGATACGTGCGGTATTGCACGGATCAGGATCGGACGGTTTGTACTAGTAGCCGTATAGGTATATGGCAGGGTTCGATCAGATACGTGCGGTATTGCACGGATCAGGATCGAACGGATATTACTAGCCGGCTTTGGTTTAAGCCGGTCCTAGTTTAGTACAGTGTAGATTTTGTCTCATTGCATTTGTATCCGGACGGAATACAGATGCGGGTGTGTATGCACAGTATTGGGGTTTTCCTGTAATTTATTACGGGACCAGTTTTCTGGAGTTGCCAGTTTGCATTCCGTTCCGGCCGGTTTTCCTTTGTTCTTTCCCGGCCGGACTTTTCCGATGGAGGGTGTTATTTGCAATTGTGCAAATAACATTTGTGGAGGGGGTTTATTGTAATAGATTGATTATGATAGCTTTCATTTCTTTTCAACCATGCTTTTGCTTTATGAGATTTGATTGTGATAAAGTGAGGGTATGGGTTTAATAGTAACAAGCATGGTTGTATGTTTCTTTGTCCCTTGGATGTGGTCACCTCTTCTTCACTCCTACACTCACCTCCCTCATATGATATATGGTTTTTCCTCCACCATTCTTCTCACTTGATGAAAGAAGTTTTTCATGGTTGAGAGAAAGAAAAAGATGAGAGCTTCATCTTTGAGAGAGTAGCATTCTTGATTTCATTTTCGATGCTAGAAAAATGCAAGCACCATTTTTCTTCTTGTTTCCTCCATCATCTACAAATGGCAACAAACCCCAAAGTGAGACATCCACTCTACACTACACTTCCTACAGCATATCTTGAGCATGTCGAGTTGCCGGCTTCATGCGCGAGTTGCCTCGGTATTGAGGTGGGAGCCCGTAAAAGTACCCGGCTTCGTGGTGCCCTTTCCGACGAGGAGGAGACGGACGGAGATCCCGCGAGGAGATCGGAGTGGAGATGAAGACCGGAGGACTTGGATCGCCGGTATACATCTCTTCCCTTTCTTATTAGTAGCTTAGACTAGTTAATGGTTCGATCCGGTTAAAGTGCGCGGTGGTGCCGGTTTGCTAAGTCCGCAAAATTTAAGTTATTCACCGCTTCCGCATTCCGGCGTCGGATTGACGGCCGGGGCGCCGCCGTGCACTTACAGTGGTATCAGAGCCTCCCCATTAACTTAGTCTAGCTTTGTGTAATGTGTTTGCATTTCCGATCGATCAAAAAGTTCCAAAACTGCATTTTACCCACGACAGTTTCTGTTGAAATTTTTCAGTCTCGAAAAATTTTTCAGGTTGTAAAATATTGATGTACTGGATAATCTAAGAGTTCTGTAAAAATTTGATGAAGTAACTCCACAGTTGGAGCGCGGAACCGCCGCGAAAACCACCTTTGTGCGGCCCTTCCGCCGCGCACTATTCACATCACTACACCATTTTTTTACAGAGGCCTTCTGGGCTTAAAATATGGGCTTTGGAATATTAAAGTTGGGCCAATTGTTTCTGTGAGTGCTACAGTTTTCTTTGGGGCCCACTTGTTAATTGTTTGATCAATCGGAAATTTTTTTAAACACATTTTTCACAGTATTTACATTATATCTGCGACCGTGAATGTCACTCGATCGGTAAATCCGGTCTAACTGCTATAGCCCGGTTAGACGGATTTGCGAACGTGACTTTCACGTTGATGTTCTTTGTATTTGCTGTGATGTTGCGGATCGGTCGTGGGGGATAGCCTGGATGCAATGCTAGTACTGTTTTGTTGTATTATGTACATTTGATATTGCGGGGCGAGCGTCCGACATGTGGACTGCCGTCACTGCCTGATTGTATTATTATTTTGGGGCACGACCTGGTTGCGGTCGATGTACCCGGTGTATGTATATTTTACTTTCTGTACTAGGATTGCCCCGCGGAGGGGTGCACGGATAGCCGGGTTCTGGAGGGCAACAAGCCCGCATCTCATGGCATTGAGACGGAGGGGGCTTCGCTCTAGGATTGGCGGGCTATTCGCCGCACTCGTAGGGGGTACAGGTTGACCCAGGAGGGGTGCCCAAGTTGCCGGATTCCGTGAAGTGCTGGGTGGTCCATTCACGGCGCTGAAGGGGGCTGCCTCGCTTCAGGTTTTGGCGGGTGACTTGCCGCGCCCGTAGGGGTCTAGGTTTTCATTGCACAGGCTATCCACACGACCAGGGGAACGTCGGGTTTCAGCGGCTCTGTGAAACCCGGGGATCCCAGATATCTGTATTGTTTCTGTGATGCTGTTCATTCTCTGTGATGTTGCATTTTATTCACGCCTTGAGCGAATATAATATATTGGTATATATATTAGTAGATGTTGTATATGTTTTGCATCCGCGCTAGTCCAGTCCCCGCTCTGTCGTTAGTTAGCTAACCTAATGGGTAATGACGGGACCCAGTGGCGAATGCGGATGGCATATACGTACGTCAGTATATTTTCGTTCTTTGTGGTGTGATCAATTGATGGGACTGCGTTGATTCGGATCAATGCAAGTTAAAACAAACCTAATCTGATGTTGTTGGAACACTTTTCAAAAAGCTGTTATTGCAAGGACGTTTACTTTTGTTTTGCATCGTGGTATTCATTGGAATATCCTGCTCCTCAGTCGACGAGGCAAGGGCCGAGATCCCTTCACCGGGAGTGACCCCTTGGACAGAAGTTTGCGTCAGGGCAATGACTTCACTATAGCCGATTACTTTTGCTTTGCACCGTGGTATTCATTTGGAATATCCTGCACCCCATTCTACGGGGAAAGAGCCGAGATCCCTTCACCGGGAGTGACCTCTTTAGCAACGGTTTTCGTCACTATATTTTCAAAAAGCTATCCGTTCCTTCGACGATATCAAGTTCATTACGTTAAAGGTTTTCGCCAGAAACCATTCGTAGCCCTCCGTCGTTTCAGATGGGTAGCACGTAGTATTCATGCTATGTTTGTTGACCTTCGTCAAGGCATAGTGTATGGTAGCTGCTTGTTACCTTTCTGCTGCATAGATAGATGCGTTGGTTTGGGACAGTCGTATAGCCTTGTTGACCTTCGTCAAGGGCTTGTACGGGTGGATTCAAATTAACCTGGATAATGACGGGTAGAACTTGACATGTGACTTATGATTTGTTGACCTTCGCCAAGGTCATAAGAGCATGGGGCAGAAATCACATCGGGAGTTTCAAAAGTACTGAAACTTGCCAGATATGCGCATACCTTCTGGAGTGTGATACCGTGAGCGGATTCCGTCACGTTGTCATGCGATGAGAGTTGGATCCCGATTCCCACTGATGAGTTAGTTTACTCCTCGGGTGACCCCGACTAATTCTTCTTTCAGGTTTGGAGGAGAATTTGAGGTACAGTGGGAGGATTCCAGATTAGATAAATTGGTAACCATTCTGATCTAGGTTGGAGTGCACGCTGAGTGTTTCTTTTCTCTCTCTCTCTTTGGCAGCGACCATTGACCCGACCCTAAGACTTTGACTCAGTGACCAAATTGACCGAACCTTCTTAAACACTGGCTTTTGGATTGTCAGAGTTGCAGACCTCATTGCCACTCCTACTTTTACCCTTTTCTCTGGGACACCCCGTATTGCTACGAACGTCCACTTCCATTGGACAAAACCATCGTATGGTTAGATACGAACTCGAAGGAATTCGAGGATGGTTTCCGGTTCTGGAGAAAACGGATAGGATTATTCAGTTGTCTTTTCCTTTTACCCTCTCTCAGGTTACGAGTACTCCTTGGTTTAGGGGTAGTACACCTATTACGCAAATTGGATTGTCTTCTTCCAAACCTTAGGCTGGTGCCGACCGGTAGGGAATGAAGAAAACCAATTAGCATAATGATGGTGTGCAGAAGGTATTAAGTTCAGACAAAGCAAGGGATTAGTAAGAGGGCAAAGTAAATTGCAACACATATTCACGACCAAACCAAATATTTCGTTACCACTCCCACATCACCTTTGTATTTCTCCAGGACACTCCGTATCACTACGAAGATCCACAGTTTATTTGGATACTCCATCGTATGGTTATATACGAACTCGAATGGAACTTGTTCCAGTTCGGGGATGGATTCTGGTCCAGGAGAAATAGGAATAAAGTACATTCAGGTGTCTTTTATCTTCACCTTCTCTCGCGTTGCGAGTGCTCCTAGGATTAGGACAGTACACCTTTTATGCTTATTGGATAGTCTTCTTCCAAACCATAGGCTGGTGCCGAACGGTAGGGAAGGAAGAAAACCATTTGGCCTAAAGGGGTGTGCAGAAGGTAAAGACTAAAGACATATGAAGGGATTTGGAGAGGTGGCAAAGAATTATACGGTTATAGTTGTGAATTTGGATAATGGAAGAGGCATTACTAAGAATACCGGGATACCCCACCGAAACATTTCAATGTTTCAGTTTCACTGTGTACTGTTAAAAGAAAACTGATTTCCCGATTAGATACTTACTCCAGGGTATGTATTTACCAGGTATGATTCTCACATCTGTATGGTTTTACAGATGATGAGTGGGAGTAGGTTATTGGGAATTGGGTGATCATCCTCATTATATCGGGATTCGTTGTAATCGGTGATATTTGAGGAAATCACCTGGGCTGTTTGCCGGTCGGCAAATATTTGGTTTTGAATATCCGCAGTTATGCACCAATTTCAAATTGATATATCTGTACGTCTATTTTCATAGAGTGAGATATACCTTTCTGAAATTATGTCTACGACATTTACCTATATCAGTGGATGGTTAGGTAAGGAGCATTAAACAGCGGTGTAATTCTTCTTAACCATAAGTACAGTTTTCAACCTACGACACACAGTGAATGAGTTATCAGACTCAAGGGACTTATACAGAGTATTGTATGTTGTCCAGGGTCCATCAGGACAGAGGGGTTGGTCCTCGTACTACATTCAGTTTACTTATGACTTCTCTAATTTTTAGACAGGTGTTTCGTGGAAACACAGGGTCCGAATTTGGAGAAGTTATAGGTATTTGAATAGAGTAGAGAACCAGGTATAGCAAGTATCGGGATTCTTCAAAGAGATCGAAGATGTAGATACTTGTGTATGGTATTCAGTTGATAGTAATGATAAAGAGATCTTGCTTCTCTTTCAGGTTACTCATAATTGGAAGTATTCCTAAGTTGAGTAACGCTGATCGGCCTCTTTCCATTTAGTTGACATGCACTGGAGACAGCTGCATGATGTGAATCTGGTTCAAATAAATCAGTGCCTCTGATTCTATATTGGATATAGAACAGTTCATATCTTAACGATGTTAAGATACGGGGAGTTGTCCGGTTTATGCTTAAAACCAGATATTGGACAACTCTAGGCACGTTTCTGTAATGGCTGTTTGTGGGTTGACCCAGGCTATGACGAGGGTTGACTTTCTACCATCTGGATGAACAATAGCGATATTGTTCTAGACTCGCCACAATTTTATTAAAAATGGATTTTTTCAAGAAAACAATAGTGGGAGTATGGTAGAACTGGAAGTAATTCCAGAACCACAAACGATTACTGAAGATTTGATAAGGAACCTAAAGATTCAATCTGGATTGACATTCCATTGGCCACTCCGCAGATACGGTGGGTAACTTCAGGCACCCGAGAGGTACTACGGTAGCCTCAAGGACGGTGACAGGGAAGTTCTTGTTTACCCACAATTACCATTGCTGTTGCTCCAGGCTGCGAGACCCGGCGGGAGGATGAGTATAGCGTCGTTCTAAACTAGTTTTAGAAGTGTACGTCTATATGACTCTGCCAGAGGGTTGTCGTAGTCAGTGGGAGCAGCGGAAGCATTGGTGGACAGGTAGCTTATGTCTATTTATAGACTAAAGCAGATGTAGCGGAAATAGATCATCTATATCTGACGTGACAGTCATGAGTTTGACTTCATCAGAATAGGGGATGGATCTGTTGAGAAGGTAGTAGGGTGTGATGTCCTGGTATCTGGATGACATACACAGAATAGGAAAAGAAACTCCTATACTACAATCGGTTATACTTTGGTCGTCACACAGTGGTTTCTCCACAAAGGACATGGATTTTATATCAGATATACTGGTTACTAGATCTGTGGTTTTAGATCTAGATTTGGATGGTTTCCCAATCAGGGTACTTGACAGCATTCTAAGAGTATTTAGGATGGACGACTCCTGGCACGGTAGTGTACCTGCAGGTAATGGAGTCACCCTCTCTAAAGGTGTCTTACAGACTAAAGGGGAGAGGGACGTGCATGATTGGCAGATCACTTGCTTAAGCAAGTGAGTCAATCATGAGATGTCAAGTACCACACCAGATGTTGTTCTTGCACTAGATGCAATAAGTTGACATTAATCCAATCCTGGAGAAACAGTCGGAAGCAGTTTTAGAACATAAGTGGATGTTCTAGGGATATGATAACGACAGCCTCATTCAGGAGACGGTTATCATTCCAGGCTTCCAAGGTGACATGGACGACAAGGAGGTTGTCAGAGTTATAGTTTTCCCTCTGATGTAGGGCAGTATTTTGGACAGGTGATCCAAGGCAATACTGAGGGAGGCATGGCGCGCAGGACACTGATTAAGTTCAGTTGTCAATACAGTCTAAGAAGTTTGGATTTGGAGTTCATTTATGAGCTACGTCCCATCAGACATCCAGACATATTCTAAGACTGATTTTGCTCATTTCGGGAGATGGCTTTCTCCGCGAACTTGAGATATAGAGAGACATAGAAAGAAACAACTAAGCGGATCCGCTCACTGAGGCTATTCCTCGAACGCAATAGTTCCGCAAACGAGCTTTGTGAGACTGACTAGTAGAGGAGTTGGATGTTCGGTATCACACGGGCTGTGAGTATGCGACATCGCAATAATTAGCCTTGAGTGCAAGTGGGAGATTGTTGGAGATAGTGCCCTCAGAGTCAATTATTAGGTCACAGGTACGTGACTGTAATGATTGAGGGAGGACCTATCCCGGTAGGACAGTCTTACTCGAAATGATAGTATGCTATCTGGTTTACCTTTATCATCGTGTACTGCTTTAGGTGACATGACACGTCGCTATTACACGTTGATAGAGCCCCTAGGATTCTTGCTTGACCACCAGCAGTATGAGGGCGATCATATAAGTGGGAGCTGGGGGTCTACAAGCATATCCTTAAAAAGTCCCTAGTCGTGGGAGTTTCGAGACCGGGCATCGATACTCCATTAGTAGACTAGTGTATACAGTCGAGACCCCGACGAGGGGCGGTGGCCGGTCTCACAAGCCACTGGTGTCAGTTGGATCACCTAAGATGTATACAGGTGCTCATTGGGTTATGAGTACACCGGACAGGACTCGCCGGGAACATGCTAGTTGGTCATATACCAGACGTCAGATGGCAGTTCCCTGGTGACATGTGTGCAGGTTAGTTCATCGACCTGGGGATCGTCATTTGTCTCGTGTGAGTTCCCACTGTACTTTGATTACTACCCTACCACGGCTCAAAGGAGTCGTGCAAACAGGTTTTAGTTGGGTACAGTCCCGAGCCACATGGAGGCAGTGAGCGTATCTTCAGGGGTTCGTCTCTCCCGGTATTGGGGGTGAGGTCGTGCTGTGTCTAGGAGAGCCATTACACAAAGTCCTTGGCCAAGGCAAGGAGATTTACTGGTAGGTATTCCAGTAGTATCTCAGGGTGTTCTGGGCTACACTCCGACACGACTTGTACCGCTTTTGGGGGTCTGACTTTTACCAACCCCCTAGGCCCGCCATGCGATACTCATAGACGAACGGACCGGACTGCACGGATATTGTCACTGACAGGCTCAGTAGGGTGTCAGGATGAGTTCGCTCATCGACGTCCCTTTTAGTCAATAGCTGGTGGCCCGTTACGTATTGGCTTATACCTCTGACGTGCTAGTGGTTAAATCCACAGCCATAGTATTGACGAGTCTTTAGAGTCCACCACACTTTCAGTTACTCAGCTTTCGGGCGAAACGCTGTAGAGGCCGTATGGAGATATGGCAGGGTCCGATCAGATACGTGCGGTATTGCACGGATCAGGATCGGACGGTTTGTACTAGTAGCCGTATAGGTATATGGCAGGGTTCGATCAGATACGTGCGGTATTGCACGGATCAGGATCGAACGGATATTACTAGCCGGCTTTGGTTTAAGCCGGTCCTAGTTTAGTACAGTGTAGATTTTGTCTCATTGCATTTGTATCCGGACGGAATACAGATGCGGGTGTGTATGCACAGTATTGGGGTTTTCCTGTAATTTATTACGGGACCAGTTTTCTGGAGTTGCCAGTTTGCATTCCGTTCCGGCCGGTTTTCCTTTGTTCTTTCCCGGCCGGACTTTTCCGATGGAGGGTGTTATTTGCAATTGTGCAAATAACATTTGTGGAGGGGGTTTATTGTAATAGATTGATTATGATAGCTTTCATTTCTTTTCAACCATGCTTTTGCTTTATGAGATTTGATTGTGATAAAGTGAGGGTATGGGTTTAATAGTAACAAGCATGGTTGTATGTTTCTTTGTCCCTTGGATGTGGTCACCTCTTCTTCACTCCTACACTCACCTCCCTCATATGATATATGGTTTTTCCTCCACCATTCTTCTCACTTGATGAAAGAAGTTTTTCATGGTTGAGAGAAAGAAAAAGATGAGAGCTTCATCTTTGAGAGAGTAGCATTCTTGATTTCATTTTCGATGCTAGAAAAATGCAAGCACCATTTTTCTTCTTGTTTCCTCCATCATCTACAAATGGCAACAAACCCCAAAGTGAGACATCCACTCTACACTACACTTCCTACAGCATATCTTGAGCATGTCGAGTTGCCGGCTTCATGCGCGAGTTGCCTCGGTATTGAGGTGGGAGCCCGTAAAAGTACCCGGCTTCGTGGTGCCCTTTCCGACGAGGAGGAGACGGACGGAGATCCCGCGAGGAGATCGGAGTGGAGATGAAGACCGGAGGACTTGGATCGCCGGTATACATCTCTTCCCTTTCTTATTAGTAGCTTAGACTAGTTAATGGTTCGATCCGGTTAAAGTGCGCGGTGGTGCCGGTTTGCTAAGTCCGCAAAATTTAAGTTATTCACCGCTTCCGCATTCCGGCGTCGGATTGACGGCCGGGGCGCCGCCGTGCACTTACAACATACACACACACACGCAGCAGCAACAAGCAGCAGCAAGCAGCAGCAGCAACAGAAGCAGCAGCAGCAGCAGCACACACACCTCCTTCTCTTCTCTTCTTCTTCTTCTTCTTCTCTTTCCCCTCTTCTTGTACCCAAGCTCTATTCTTCATCAAAAGTGCATTTTTTCTTCACAAATCCCTTACAAACTCTACCTTGCTGGTCCTTGTAGCAAAGTCATCCAGTTTGAGACTCCATTAACTTGCTTTAAGGTATAAAACTCACCTCCACTTCCTTTTGCTAAACTTATGGTTATTTTAGCTTAAAGTTTTGTTTAAATAGTGTTATGAGGCTAACTTTGTGTTTTGGGTGAAGTTTTGGTTAAAGTGGGATTGTTACTGCTTAATTAACTTACTTAGGTGTTAATTGTGCTGTGTGAAACAAGTAGTATCACTAGATTCCGCTAAAACACCTTAAAGTCGCAAATTTGAATTTTAAATACGGTTTTGAATCAAGTTTAGGATACGAGAGACCTGCTTTATCTGTGATCTTTTTCTTGCCTTGCTAACTTATACAGAATGGTGTACAGGGTAGCTAGAGTTTTGGGTTGAAATTCGAGACCGTTCCCTTCCCAAAAATCCGGCGACCTCCCCTGTTTTTCCGGCCTCGCCCCTTCCCCCCCGTGCTTTTGGGTGTTGGTGTTTTGCTGAGTGGTGTCTGGGGCTTTTTGTCTTTGTTTGGTTTTGTTCGCTTTCTGGGTTTTCTTCCAGATAAAAATCTGGGGCCAATTACCCCTTTTAGTGTGTTTTGTGACTCGCACGACACGTACGCTTCGAGTTTGAGTTTAGTGGGTCCTGTGCATCGCAGTACATCGGGGTAATTCTGGTCTGTACACACACGTGTTAGTCTATCAATCTCACGTGTTTAGCTTCCGACGCGAGTTTTTCTAATAATCTTGATATTGCATTTTTGGCAGGATTTAGCCTGATGTGTATTGCTTATGTATTTTTAAGGTCGGTCACGGAGACGTCGGATGCGGCGCGGAAGGGAAAAGCGATGGTTGGACCCGGCTAGCACGAGATCACAGGTGAGTAGATGTAACATCTACGGGGGAAAATCATTTGGATGGAGCAAGACGCCCGTTATATTGGATAACATAAAAGACTTCTAGTGGTACTAGTATTCATGAGTATAGTGCCTACTTAAACATCTTGCTGCATTCATGATCCTATATACTTACATACATGTGCGACTCATTTCATAGAACACTTGCACCATTACCAGGGTTTTTATGCAGCACGAGCACTATTCATGCGGACACACACGCGTTGGTAATTGCTATGCCACAACACTAGATAACTTGTATAACCTGAAATCTAGAACCATTTCACCATATATGATGCTTAAACCTGTGCTAATGCATTTAAATTCCTCCGGATGAACATGTAGGATTGCTAGTCATATGCATGTACCTCATTACACCATTCGTTCATGCCTAGCCTATTAGTCATACATTGCAGTTCGACTTGTTGATACTATAGGCATTCATTATCATTGACATATGCACTTATGATGATTTTCTTGAGGATTTCAGCACTTGAGATTTATGAGATTTTGGGGAAAAGCCGTAAGGACTTAATAAACCTGATATTATTTTTAAACATGGAAAGTTGCGGTTTTTCTCATGATATGATACATATGTCGTCCACCATGAGTTTTTTGTTGGTTTTCGAGACCCGTTTCGAGGAGTTGGATGAACCATCTGGGGTACATGGTGGGCCCGGTAAGGTACCCCGGGGCAAGAAGATCGAGGTGTAGACGATGAACCTGGCAGGGGCAGACTACCTACCGGTGATTGTTGGCGCGACGGATATCCAGAGGATACCGACCGTGGCCGTGAGATGTTGAGATATTGATACTTTGAGATAGGTCAGCCGGACGGCTGGGGCCTGAGATACTGTGATATGGATACATGAGATTTGAGATAGTTGTTTGAGATGTCGATGCTGGACATGGTTTTATGTTGATTCTATTGATATTATGCTGATATTTCAAAAGAGTTTTCTAAGAAGAAAATAATGATTTTCTATATCAACATATTCAGATCACGAGTTGATTCATGTTGTATATATACCTGCTAGTACATCATGCCAGATAGTATTGTACATTAATTCATGTTGCATACATATCTGCTAGTATATCATGCCATATTAGTATTGTTGATGTTATGACACTTGCGTGCATGCTTACGATAGCCTCTATAGATGTTATTTATTACTCATGAGTTGGAAACTCACCCCCGTTGTGCCACAACCTTTTTTCAGGTCCGCTCCGTCAGCACTGTAGGGGCGGACGCACTTGCTCCTTTTGCTCCTTTTTCCTGGACTTGAGGCTTTTGCTCGTAGGTGGGTTGTGATATCATTTTTGTTTCCATCCTGTATATTCATTGTATTTAGAGTACTCCATCTACTGTATCTACTGTACCTGTTATTGTATTGATGTATATTGACCTAGAGACGAGACAGTGAGATTGTGGACTTTAATGTTGTATTTTGGGGTCGAGCTCACTTGAGCCGACAAGATGTTTATTACTGGTGCCTTTTTATACTTATTTTACACATTGCTGATTTACATTGCGTGGGATTTGAGTCCGCTTCGGCGAAGAGCTAGCTCCCGTTTGGGGATGCCTTATTTCATGTTATTCATATATATTCTTGTTTTGTACTTGTTTGGGGGCCAGTATTTACAAAGGAGACTCTGCTCAATTTTTTGGAAAATGTGATGTTGTTCTTTAAAAGATTTTATGCGACTTATATGGTTTTCTTTCACTCTACTACTTAAATGGGTTTTGATTTCTGGGCTTTGGCCTACTTAGATTGCGTACGCCTTGAGACGTTTCGTAATTTAAGTGCCAGTCACGTTTCGTACCTTTCGGGTCGTGACAGTTTGACATCAAAGATGGTGTACGGGTGCTCAGTGGAGACTGGGTATACTGAACGGACTCATCGAGAACTCCTAATTTGTTTTATACCTAACGTCAGATAGCATTTCTATGGTGACACTGGTACAGGTTAGTCTGTAGACCCGAGATCGTTATAGAGTCTTGTGTCATTCCCACTGTGCTTTGATTTCTACCTTACCACGTTCATGAGAACATGCAAAACGGTGGCTTTTGGGTACAGTCCCGAATCACATGGAGGCAATGAGCGATAGGAAGGGTTTCGTCTCTCCCGGTATTGGGTTTTGATGTTGCGCTGTGCTCGATTGGCTATAACTGGAAGTCCCTAGCCAGGGCTGATGTGGAGATCTACTGGTAAGTGTTATCAGTAGTTTTCTCGACCCGTTATGAGCCTTATATCGACACGACTTATCGGTTACTGGGGTCTGACGTTTACCACCCCTAGATTGGATATGCGACATATCAGACGAAGAGACCGGACTGTACGGTAATGTTACTGATTGGATTTACAGGAGTGTGAGCAGGCTTGCTTGTTGATCTTCTGATCACACAATACCCGGGTGGCCGTTATATTTAGCTGACCGCTTGCGGCTTGTGGGTGTTTGATATGATCATCACCTACTGTCGGCGTATTGACGAGTCTTTAGAGTCCTACACAGAGGTTTCCTGGCTCAGGCGAAACGGAGTAGGAGCACATATGAGATATGTGTGGGACCGAGATTGATACGCGTATGTGATACCGTATTCTATTCTCATGATATGTGATATCGGCCGGGTGTATGTGATATAGCCGGGTTATCGGATCAAGTGTTGATTCGATAAAATGATACATATTATATTAGTCGGTTATATATAATATAGCTGGATTATTAAATCAAGTATTGATTTAATAATTTAATATATAATTATATATTTGATAAATTAAATTACATCAACTAATATTTGCTCATTTAATTGTTTCTTTTTCTCTCTTTTGTGTACACTTCACATATATGTGATATATGTGATTGTGTCATGGTTGTTGATACATGCAATATGGGTGTACGAGACTTACACCATGCCTTGGATAAATTAGGGTTTTGCTCATTTAAAGTAATTCAAAATGAAGTGGATTTTGTCATGACAAAGAATCATGGAGAAGCTAGGGTTTGCCATTGACTTAGTCCACTCAATTTGAATTACTTAAGATATTTATTAACCTTATCATTTATCCTTGACCATGGTTTATTCTCTACAAGAGTTAGTATGAGATATTATCTCACGATGGTTGCTATTCTCACACAACTAATTCACTTGTTCATTTTCTCTCTTCATCTTCTTCCTCATCTCAAAAGCTTTCTACGGTTTCATGAGGTGATGAATCCTAGTGTGAAAATAAATTCTAAAGTGAGCAAAATTCCTACTTCATCACCCTCTTCTATACTAGCCATATAGTTTAGTGTGTTGGCTTCACTAATTCATTATTAGTGAAGAGATAGCTTGAGTTTGTGTTTCCTCGAAGTAGATCATCATAGACTTTGAAGACTTCTAGCTAGCATGCATCATACATCTCGTGGAGCCTCTCAAAAGTCCGGGAGTTTGTTGATCGCAGCGAAGGGACTACAACAAGGAGCTATAGAAGCGAAGGAACAGACTACAAAGGTTTTAATCCCTACTCACTTAGATATAAAGTTGTTTACATTTCGTTTTCGTATGATTCTCTAGTTAAACATCCTAGGTTAGAGTTCTTTAGCATGACAAATTTTTTAATTTGGCATGGATGATACCACCCGAAACCATGTTGTCGTGCTTAGGAACCCTAAATTGGTATCCGAGACTAACTATAGAATTAGAGGGATTGTGTAGGATTACAAAACCGAAACAACTCCGAAACACCCGATTTAAAACCCTAGTTTCTGTCGAATTTTTTATGGAGTCAATTTTTTTTAAACAACTGCAGAATGTTGTATGAGATGCAACATGAACACAGTGAAAAATTCAGCCTCCCTCGCCGTATTTTGGCCGGCCACTCTGCTTGTAAAATCGGCCTGCTCGGCCCAATTTGGGAATTTTGGGTTCAATTTTTCATTGTGTTCCAGTCTCTGGGGTTTGGTATTTCAGGTGTTGCTAGTTTTTGCTAAAATTGCATGTGATACTAATTTACTGCATTGGCTATTCGGAGTGTTTCGTATTCGTAATTCTAGTTTTGTTTCGGGTTATTTAGACGGTGTTAAAAGTTCGAACGGATATCAAATACCCACTTTAACCCTCGCCTGAAAATTTTCTAAGAGTTGTGTTTTTTCATAGTTAAAGAACATTCTAAAATCATGTAAGTAATGCGGTGGACCCTCTAGAAGAACGAAACCCTAACCCGATTCTGTGACCGTAAGAACCGTCGCCAAACCCTAGGGTTTGCGGTAGTTCCGCGGCGCCACAGGTGAGGCATTGGTTGACCCTTCTACTGCTGGTTCATAGGTACTGTGGCATATACCGAGTATTTTTAAACTGCGCTCAAATGTTGAGCTTTTTGGGAAATTTTGGGTGTTTGTTGATTCGATCGGAATGTTTAACATCGTCTGGAATGTGATACAATATTTGGAATTCATATTGTTAGGCATGAAATCCAAGATATGTGATATTTCGGGTTTATGATGTCTAAGGTGATTGTAGATTCCAAATGTTGTAGTTTGATATTTTCTTTTTTGCGATCGTAAGTGTAATATGTGGTGTATCGCCGGTTTCGTTGCTATATATCAATGACAATTGGGATACGCATATTTACTTACGTTGACGACATGTGATGTTATGTGTTGCTGTCATATGTTATATTGGATCGTCGTGTTTTGAATAGCCGGGGGTTTTATGTGAGATGAGAGTTTTTATTTTCATTCATGTAAAATTCATTATATGTAATATTCTTTTATTGGGGCACTTCCGGATTGAGGATGATGTCACCATTGTTGTATATTATTTACTTTTCCGCATTACGATAGACCCAAGGAGGGGAGCACAAGTAACCAGGTTCTAGAGTCCAGTGGGAGACCAACTCGAGGAGTCGAGTCCGGGTCTCCTAACTCTAGAATTGGTAGGGTTAATTGCCGCTCTCGTAGGGGTATAGGGATGTGGGTTTTGCTATTCATCGCGACTGTGGAATCCATGTTTTATATAGGCTAAAAATAAAACACGGACCTCCTACTATATCCAATATTTCATATGTTATCTTCTGCTGCTGATATTCTGTGATGTGATCACTTTATATGCGTGAGACGAATGCTTTATTATTGTATATATGATATATAATAAACGTTGCTTATGTCTTGCACCCGCGCTTGTCCCGCCCCGCTATGCCATTAGTTAAGTAACTTAACGGTGCATAACGGGACACTGTGGCGAATGCAGATGGCATAAGAGTATGTTGTATTTTCGTTTCTTCTGTGATGCTTAGGTAGCATAAATGATGGGACTTCATTAATGAGATTAATGAAAGAAAAAGAAAGCTAAAAGATGTTGTAGAATCAAATTTTCGAAAAGGGTAGCTCTAGTTTTTGCTTTGCATAGCGGTATTCCTTGTAGAATATCCAGCACCTTATTCGATAAGGAAAGAGCCGAGATCCCTTCACCGGGAGTGAGCTCTTAAGCGAAACTAGTAGATGCTACAACTCACTCGGTTTTGTTTTTGATTTTTTTTATAGTTCTTGCTGTGCATAGTGGTATTTATGAAATATCCTGCACCTTATTCGATAAGGAAAGAGCCGAGATCCCTTCATCGGGAGTGACCTCTTTAGCGAAACTGGTAAAAGCGTCAAAAAACACTCCTTTTCAAAATCACTTGTTTCTACAACGATATCAAGTTCATTGCGCAAAACGTTTTCATAAAAACCTGTCGTAGCCCTCCGTCATTTCAGATAAGTCCTACTTAGTATTCGTTCCGCGTTTGTTGAACTCCGTCAAGGCGTAGTGTGCGGTAGCTGACTAGTATTTATCTGCTGCATATGATGCGATTGTTTTAGGGTACAAGGGTTGTGCGGGTGGGTTTAATTTAATCAGGAAATGACGGGTTGAACTTGATTAGTAGCCTATGGTTTGTTCACCTCCGTCAAGGTCATAGGACACTAGGGGCAGAATAATATCAGGAACTTCAAGTGTTGAAATTTATAATGAGATTTCATATCTTCTATAAGATAGTTGGATCCGATACCCACTGCGAGTAAGAGTTACTCTTGGGAGAGTTTTACACATGACAATTAGCCGATCAAGTAGGTGTCTAGAAAGGTGTTTACGGGGTTATACCTCTGGGAAAACGAGATTTATTTTAATTAGGTCCGTGCGAAAGCACGAGGAACCTCCCTCAAAGTACCAACACTGGCCTAGCTGAAAGATTGGCAAACTTGTAAGGTGTAATTAATCCCGGCTAGTCTTACCTTTTAGGGTTTGAATGAAGATTTGATAAAAACAGTAGGATCCATCCTGATTAGATAAGATAATAAATCAATCTAATCTTGTAAGAGAATACGCTAAATTATTTTCTTCTCTCTCTCTCTCCAGGTAGCGAACATGTCAGGTATTAATCAAGATAATAATATGGATGTATTGACTGAACCCGCTTATTATACTGAGTAGGGGAACGTTGGTTCCATTCTTTCTTATAATTGTTATAAGACTGAACAGGAAATAAGGGAATATTCGGTTTCCCATGCCACCCAAACGAAGAATAAGCATGTTGATGTATTTTCTTCGAGTGTGTTAGTTATAGAGAACTGTTTCTTATTTCACTCTACGTCCTGGGTATTAGATACCGGATCGGGATCCCACATATATAATATGTTACATGAGCTAAAGAAAGATCGAGAACTGGGAATGAGTGATCATTCCGTAAGAGTAGGGAATGGTGCAAATGTTGTAGCCAAAGCAGTTGGCGAATATCACTTAGTATTACCAAATGGTAATACATTAGTTCTGAACGATTGCTATTACATACCGACCCTGATATGCAATCTTATATCAGTTTCTTTATTAAGTAAAGAAGGATATAATTTTGTAGTACAGGGTAATGTTATGAACATCTTCCTAAATCAAAAGTTGATTGGATCAGGCTCGTTAAATAATGGCATATACATTCTAAATCAAACCACAGTTCTTAATGTACAAAACACACACAAGAGGAAGAGTTCAGAAATAAACGAATTCTTCTTATGGCATTGTAGACTAGGTCATATCAATGCGACACGACTAGCTAAGTTACATAAGGATGGATATTTGAATCCATTTGAATTTTCATCTTATGACACGTGCCAGTCATGTCTCAAAGGCAAAATGACCAAAACTCCATTTAGTGGACATGGAGAAAGAGTTATGGAACTCTTGGGACTGATACATAGTGATGTATGTGGTCCCATGTCTATACATGCCAGGAATGGTTCCTCGTACTTCATTATATTCACTGACGATCTCTCAAGATACAGACATGTGTTCCTGTTGAAACACAAGTCTGAAGCTTTTGAGAATTCAAAGAATATAAGCACGAAGTCGAGAACCAAACGGTAAAAGTATTAAGATTCTTCGATCTGATCGAGGAGGAGAATACTTGAGCAATGAGTTGCTGGACTATCTAAAAGAGAATGGGATTCTCTCTCAGCTTACTTCTCCGTATACACCACAGCATAACGGTGTATCGGAATGGAGGAATCGCACCCTATTAGATATGGTGCGCTCTATTATGAGTACTGCTAAGTTGCCTATTTCCTTTTGGGGGTATGCGCTTGAGACATCCATATACCTATTTAATAGAGTTCCAACCAAATCAGTGCCTACCACTCCATATGAGATATGGGATGGGAAGAGACCGTGTCTTAATTTTGTTAAGATATGGGGTTGCCCGGCCTATGTTAAAAAGCAAAATCCGGACAAGCTCGAGGCAATGTCTGTTCTGTGCAAGTTTGTAGGATATCCCAAGTATTCGCGAGGATATATCTTCTACCACCCTGAGGAACAAAAGGTGTTTGTTGCTCAGCATGCCACCTTTTTAGAAAAGGAATTTCTTGTAAAGGAAATTAGTGGCGAGGAGGTAGAACTGGGAGAAATTCCAGCGATACAAACTACGACAGAAGATTTGGTAGAACCAGAGGATTCGATAGCTCCCAATGAATCCCAGCCTCTCCGCCGATCTAGTAGCGTTCCTCATCCACCTGAGAGATACTATGGTTTTCTCATAGATGGTGGGAGCGAAGATTGCATCATGGAAGATGATGACCCAACTAGCTACGAGCAGGCCATCACGAGTGGGGACTCTGTGAAATGGCTTGATGCAATGTGATCTGAGATGGAATCCATGTACACCAACAAAGTATGGACTTTAGAAGTTGCTCCTGAAGGGGTAAAACCCAATGGGAGCAAATGGATCTTTAAGAAGAAACTTGGTGTAGATGGAAAAGTTGAGACTTTCAAAACTAGACTTGTTGCAAAAGGTTTTCATCAACGACCAGGTGTGGATTATGATGAAACCTTTTCTAGTTGGCTATGCTTAAGTCCATCCGGATCCTCCTTGCCATCGCTGCATACCATGACTACGAAATCTGGCAAATGGATGTTAAGACCGCCTTTCTAAATGGTGATTTAGAAGAGAGCGTGTACATGACTCAGCCAGAGGGCTTCGTAGACAGTAGGAGCAGCGGAAAGGTGTAACATTTCAGAAAAATAAAATATTATTTTGGGGAATTTTTAAAATTTAATAATAAAATATTGATTATTTTAATAAGGCGGTATAATTAAATACCGATAAATTGAGAAAAATTTGGAAAAAATTATGGAAATTACTAAAAAGATGGTGCTTTTTGTGATTTAAGCAAATTATGAAATTTTATGATTTATTATACTCTAATTTTGTGCTAATCATGATTAAAAATCGCTAACCGGGTTTTAAGCGTGTTTTGTGCACATGACATGCACATGTCATTTTAACACTTGTTACTTTTTCCTACATAATTTTGGGTGCATGGTTATTGTTTTGGGTTTACTATTGCAAAGAGAAGGAAATAAAAGAAAAGAAAAGGTAAAGATAAAAAGAAAACAAAAGAAAAAGAGATATGATTAAACAATAAGGTATGGGTAAGAGAGAGAGGTGAGGGGTCTCCTTTGACTTAGCCATTCTCTTTCCCTCTTCATTCTCTTCATCTTTCTCCTCCCTCTTCACCACGGCAGCACCCCCTTTTCCTCTTCACTAAAAACCCTAACTTCATCATCAAATCTCCATCAAAACCCCACTCCCACTTCACAAAAAATGTGCACAAGCTCTCAAGCAACCCTTTGGACCAAGAAAGTTTGAGTTTTGGCGCTGTAGAGGAGTCATGAGCGCAAAATGAGGTAATTATTCCATCATTAGTGTAGAATTTCCATTGCTTTAGCATCCATGATAAATTAGAATCGATATTGTTGTTAGTTGTATGTATGCCCTAGAGGCCAGTATTGTACAGATGATGTATATTATATTGGATGCTTGGATATATATAGAGATGACTTTCTTGCTCAATATGATAGTATGCTATCTGGTTGCTCTTTATCTTAACATGTATACTGGTCTCTTTAAACTGTCTTATAGTTACATGTTGATAAAGCCCTTAGGATGTGTACTTGACTACCTGGACTATGATGCAGATCATACTAGTGGGGACATGGTAGTCCATAAGTACATCTTTCAAGGTCCCTAGTTGTGGGTGTATCGAGACGGGGCATCGATATACCAGTGTAGACTAGCGTATACGCCTCTCGACCCATGAGATGGGCGATGGATGATCCCATATCCATTGGTGTTTGACATCAGAGATGGTATACGGGTGCTCAGTGGAGACTGGGTACACTGGACGGACTCGCCGAGAACTCCCAGATGGTATTATACCTCACGTCAGATGGCAGTTCTCAGGTGACACTTGTACAGGTTAGTCTGTAGACCCGAGATCGTCATAGAGTCTTGTGTGATTCCCACTGTGCTTTGATCTCCACCTTACCATGTCCATGAGGGCGTGCAAAACGGTGGTCTTTGGGTACAGTCCCGAGTCACATGGAGGCAATGAGCGATAGGAGGGGTTTCGTCTCTCCCGGTATTGGGGGTTGATGTTGCACTGTGCTCGATTGGCCGTAACAGGGAAGTCCCTGGCCAGGGCTGATCAGAGATTTGCTGGTAAGTGTTACCAGTAGTTTCTCGACCCGTTATGAGCCTCACATCGGCACGACTTATCGGTTAATGGGGTCTGACGTTTACCACCCTTAGACTTGATATGCGACATATCAGACGAACAGACCGGACTGTACGGTAAGTGTTACTGGTTGGATTCACAGGAGTGTGAGCGGGCTAGCTCTTCGATCTTCTGATCGCTCAATGCCCGGATGGCCGTTACGTTTAGCAGACCGCTTGCGGCTTGTGGGTGCTTGATATGATCATCATCTGCTACCGGCGTATTGACGAGTCTTTAGAGTCCTACACAGAGGTTTCCTGGCTCAAGCGAAACGAAATAGGAGCGCATATGAGATATGTGCAGGACCGAGAATAATGCGTGTATGTGATACCGTATTCCATTCTCGCGATGAATGTATCGATTGGTTATATGCGATATAACCTAGATATCGAATCAAGGATTGATTCGATAAGCCGATACATCGGATACTAGTCGGTTATATGCGATATGACCGGATCGTTAAATCAAGTGTTGATTTAATGATTTAATGTATAATTATATATTTGATATATTACTTTGCATTAACTAGTATTGGTTCACTTTAAATGGATTTTCTCACTTGATGTGCAAGTTGTATATGTGATATACTTTTGTGCACATGTTTGTATCATGTTTGATGATACTTGCTCATTTGGTTAAGTGTAAAGAATTAAACCTTGGTTAAGTAAATGGTTAGGGTTTTAATTTATTCATTCATTTATCTTTTTAATTTGGATTAAAAAGAAATTGCAAAAGAAAACAATATGGTTGCTTTCTTTCTTGAAGCTTGTTGAAGCTTCATGAAGTTTTGACCAAAGTGACCATTTTGTCTTCATGCTTAACCCTAACCATTCATCTAACCTTAGTCAATTCTCTACACCTAACCATGGTTCATTATTATGATAAGTATTCATTTCTTTTGTATTTAAGAAGACTTATCATAATCATCTTCATCTTCTTCTTCTTCATGAGATAAAGAAAAAGCTTGCCACCATTAATGGCATGTTGAGCAAAAGTGTGAGAAATCAAATTCTAAAGTGAACCCACCTCCTATTTCTTCACCCTCTACCTCTTGCCAAGTAGTATAGGGTGTTTTCTTCACAAGTTTCATAACTTGGTGAAGTTGGAGCTTGAACTTGTGTTGCCTCGACGTAGATCATCTTCAGCACGAAGCCAACGACCTTGCCCGCCCATTTCTCCGATGAAGCCGATGCTTGAGTTCGGGATTCGAGACGGACAGCGAGAGGACGTCTACGTGGAGCTAAGGAAGTGGAGAACCGGATCTACAAAGGTTGTAGCTTCTTTCTTATCGTTAAGATGTTAACTAGTTTACTGTTTCGCCTAAAATTCTAGTTAACGATCCATATTAGGGTTTCTCGGCACCCACAACGTTTGAAATTAGCATGGTTGATGCCTTGTGAGACTTCATTAGCGTGCCCAGGAACCCTACAGTGGTATCAGAGCCTAGCTAGAGCCTTAGGCGAAGTGTAGACGACGTTTGAAACCCGATCGAACCGAAACTCTAAAAACCAAAATGCTCTCTGGACTTTTTCTAAAAACCGGGATTTTTCCAGATTAAAAATGCTTAAAAAATTCAGCAGGGAATTATAAGAATTACGGTGCAAAATTTTACCATTGATACCACAAACCTGCGGTGGAACCGCGGCAGAAGCCTAGCTTCTGCGGCGGTTCCGCGGCCCTCTGATGACATCATCATTCCCTGTTTGCACAGTAACTCCTATTTTATTATTCTGAGTTTTCTGGGAATTTTTAATTTGACTCAAGAGTTGAGTATTCTGGGGTTGTATTGGGAATCAAAGATTCGATTGGATTTTCAAATTTTGTCTGTGTGGTTTTCCGGATAATTTTCGAATATGTTAAAAAGTTCGACCGGATATAAATACCCAACTTTTCCCCTGCCGGAAAATTTCCAAGTGTTGGATTTTTCCGTGGTTTATAGACGTTCTAAGTAGTGCAAGTAACGCGATGGTCCCTCTAGAAGATAACAAACCTTAACTCGATTATGTGACCGTCTTGAACTGCCCTTTGAACCTTCGGGTTTGGGGCAGTACGGCGTACCACATGTGAGGCGTTGGCTTGACCCTTTTACGGCTGGACCGTTGGTACTGAGGCATGAAGTGAATATCTTTGAACCTATTTCATGTGTTGAACGGTTTCAGGAAAACTTGGGTGTTCGAATGTTCGATCGGAAAGTTTAATATTTTCTATTTATCCGGAATGGGATACAATAATTGGAATTCACAAACAGTTATGAGATAACTGAATGAATGTTATAAATCTAATGGTTTAGTCTCATTTGATATTGAAAAGAGTTTTCGATAATGGGACTAAAATGTGGGGTTTATAATTGTTAGGCATGTGATGTCTAAGTATTTCATTTGATTAGGCATGCGATGTCTAAAGAGGTTGCGAATTCCAACTGTTGTAGTTTTATACTTTCTTTTCTGTGACCGTAAGTGTAATATATGATATCGCCGGTTTCGTTGCTATATGTCAACGACAATTGGGATGCGCATATTTACTTATGTTGATGACATGTGATGTTATGTGTTGCTGGATATGTTATATTGGATTGTCGTGTTTGAATAGCCGGGGTTTTTTATGTGAGATGAGTGTTTTTCATTTTCATTCATGTAAAAACTTGTATGTAATATTCTTTTATTTGGGGTACTTCCAGGTTGCGGAAGTTGTCACCTTTTGTATATTATGTACTTTTCCGCATTAGGATAGACCCAAGGAGGGGAGCACAAGTAACCGGGTTCTAGGGTCCAGTGGGAGACCATCTCGAGGAGTCGAGTCCGGGTCTCCTAACCCTAAAATTGGTAGGGTTGCTTGCCACTCTCATAGGGGTCTAGGGGTGTGGGATTGGCTATTCATCACGACCGTGGAATCCGTGTTTTATACTGGCTCGTATTGAAAACACGGACGTCCTAGTATATCCAATGTTTCATATGTTTCTTCTGCTGCGATATCTGTGATGTGATCATGTGATGTTCTGTGATAGATACAGTATATAGTATATATGATATATTATATAGACGTTACTTATGTTTTGCACCCGCACTAGCCCTGCCCTGCTCTGTCGTTAGTTACCTAACCTAACGGTGCACGAGGGGACATCCACGCGAATGCGGATGGCATAAGTGTACGTCGTATTTATCTGTGATGTTTAGGTGACTTAAATGATGGGACTTCATTAATGTGATTAATGAAAGAAAAGAAACCTAAGATGTTGTAGAATCAAATTTTAAACAAAACAGGTAGCTACAGTTCTTGCTTTGCATAGCGGTATATGTGATATACCCTGCACCTTATTCGATGAGGAAAGGACCGAGATCCCTTCACCGGGAGTGACTCCTTTAGCAATAACTGTCAGATGCTACACACTCGGTTTGACTTTTGATTGCTTCTATAGTTTATGCTTTGCACAGCGATATATATGATATATCCCGCACCTCATTCGATGAGGAAAGGGCCGACGATCCCTTCACCGGGAGTGACCCCTTTAGCAAAACTAGAAAAGCCTTAAAATCACTCCATTTCAAAACTTCATTTGATTCTACAACGATATCAAGTTCTTTACATAATAGGTTTTCAGAAAAACCTGTCGTAGCCCTCCGTCATTTCAGATAAGTCCTGTTTAGTATTCATGCTGCGTTTGTTGACCTTGTCAAGGCACAGTGTGCGGTAGCTAACCAGTATTTATCTGCTTATGCATATGATGCAGATTGAGTTAGGGTAGTCGTACGGCCTTGTTGAACTTGTCAAGGGTCGTGCGGGTGGGTTTAATTCAATCAAGAAATGACGGGTTGAACTTGACTTGTGGTCTATGGTTTGTTGACCTTGTCAAGGTCATAGATCGTTTGGGGCAAAAGTATTATCGGGAATTTCAAGTGTTGAAATTTGCAATGAGATTGCATACCTTCTATGAGATAGTTGGATCCCGATACCCACTGCGAGTAAGAGTTACTCCTGGGAGAGTTTTACACATTGCAATTAGCTGATCAAGTAGGTGTCTAGAAAGGTGTCAACGGGGTTACGCCTCTGGGAAAACGAGGTTTACATTAATTAGGTTCGTGCGAATGCACGGGGGACCTCCCTCAAAGTACCGACACTGGCCTGGCTGAAAGATTGGCGAACTTGTAGTGTGTAATTAATCCCGGCTAGTCTTTCCTTTTAGGGTTTGAAGGAAGATTTGATAAAAACCAGTGGGAGCCATCCTGATTAGATAAGATAATAACCAATCTGATCTTACAGGAGCATACGCTAAAATGTTTTCTTCTCTCTCTCTCCAGGTAGCGACCATTTCATGCCCTAATAAAGATAATAATATGGATGTATTGACCGAACCCGCATGTTATACTGTGCTGGGGAACGTTGGTTCCGTTCTTTCCTATAAGAGTTATAGGACTGAGCAGGATATAGGGGAATACCAGGATTCCCATGCCACCCGAATGAAGAAAGTACATGATGATGCATTTTCTTCGGATGTGTTCGTTACAGAGAACTGTTTCTCCATTTGCTCTACGTCCTGAGTATTAGATACCGGGTCAGGATCCCATATATGTAATCAGTTACATGGGCTTAGGAAAGGTAGAGAACTTAGAGAAGGTGATAAAGACATTAGAGTTGGAAATGGTGCAATTGTTGCGGCTAAGACTGTCGGGGAATTTCACCTTGTATTACCAACTGGTAAAACATTGGTTCTGAACGAATGCTATTACATGCCGAACCTGATATGCAACATTATATCAGTTTCTTTATTGAGTAAAGAGGGATATAATTTTGTATTACAGGATAATGTTATGAACATTTTCCGTAACCAAAAGTTGGTTGGATCAGGTACGTTGTGCAATGGCATTTATGTTCTAAATCAATCCACAGTTCTAAGTATAACAAACACACACAAGAGGAAGAGTTCTGAACTGAACGAATCCTTCTTGTGGCATTGTAGACTGGGTCACATCAATGCGACACGACTGGCTAAGTTGCATAAGGATGGATATTTAAATCCGTTCGAATTTTCATCTTATGACACTTGCCAGTCATGTCTCAAAGGCAAGATGACCAAAACTCCGTTTACGGGACACGGAGAAAGAGTTACCGAACTCTTGGGATTGATACATAGTGATGTATGCGGTCCTATGTCTACACATGCCAGGGATGGTTCTTCGTACTTCATTACATTCACTGATGATCTCTCTAGATTCGGATATGTGTTCCTGATGAAACACAAATCAGAAGCTTTTGAGAAATTTAGAGAATATAAACAAGAAGTCGAAAACCAAACCGGAAAAAGTATTAAAATCCTACGATCTGATCGAGGAGGTGAATACTTGAGCAATGAATTCCTGGACTTCCTAAAAGAGAATGGGATTCTCTCTCAGCTGACTCCTCCATATACACCACAGCACAACGGTGTATCAGAACGGAGGAACCGCACCCTATTGGATATGGTGCGCTCTATGATGAGCACAGCTGAGTTACCTATTTCCTTCTGGGGATATGCACTGGAGACAGCAGCATACCTATTGAATCAAGTTCCATCTAGATCTGTACCTACCACACCATATGAGATATGGAGTGGGAAGAGACCATATCTTAAACGAGTTAAGATATGGGGTTGTCCAGCCTATGTCAAAAGACAAAATCCGGACAAGCTCGAGGCACGGTCAGTTCTTTGCAAGTTTGTGGGATATCCAAAGAACTCATATGGGTATTTTTTCTACCACAGTGAGGAACAAAAAGTGTTTGTTCTTCAACATGCCACCTTTTTAGAAAAGGAATTCCTTGAAAAAGAAATTAGTGGCAAAGTGGTAGAGCTGGAAGAGGTTTCAGATACACAAACCGTAACTGAAGATTTAGTGGAACCAGAAGATTCAGTAGCTCCCAATGAACCTCAGCCTCTCCGCCGATCTAGTAGGGTTCCTCGCCAACCTGAGAGATACTACGGTTTTCTCATAGACGGTGGGAGCGAGGATTGCATCATGGAGGATGATGACCCAACTAGCTTCGAGCAGGCCATCACGAGTAGGGACTCAGTGAAATGGCTGGATGCAATGCGGTCCGAGATGGAATCCATGTACACCAACAAAGTATGGACTTTGGATGTTGCTCTTGAAGGGGTAAAACCCATTGGGAGCAAGTTGATCTTCAAGAAGAAACTTGGTGTAGATGGGAAAGTGGAGACTTTCAAAGCTAGACTTATTGCAAAGGGTTTTCGTCAAAGACCAGGTGTGGACTATGACGAAACCTTTTCTCCAGTGGCTATGCTTAAATCCATCTGGATCATGCTTGCCATCGCTGCATATCATGATTACGAAATCTGGCAAATGGATGTTAAGACCGCCTTTCTAAATGGTGATTTAGAAGAGTGCGTGTACATGACTCAGCAAGAAGGCTTCGTAGACAATGGGAGCAGCGGGAAGGTGTGCAAGCTGCTTAAATCCATTTATGGATTAAAGCAAGCATCGCGGAGTTGGAACATCTGCTTTGACGTCGTTATCAAAGAGTTTGATTTCGTCAAAAACCCAGATGAACCTTGTATCTACAAGAAGGTGGCAGAGAGTAAGGTTGTCTTCCTCGTATTGTACGTAGACGACATACTCTTGATAGGAAATGATATTCCTATGCTGCAATCGGTCAAGCTCTTCTTATCACAAAGATTCTCAATGAAAGATCTTGGTGATGCCTCCTGCATATTGGGAATTAGGATCTATAGAGATAGATCCAAACGGATATTGGGATTGTCCCAATCCAGGTACATTGACACCATACTAAAGAGGTTTAGTATGGAAGAATCCAAGCGTGGGAATTTACCCACGATCTCTGGAGTCACTCTCTCCAAAGAGATGTCTCCCAAGACTGATTTGGAGAGAGCTCGCATGCAAGGGATACCCAATGCTTCGGCTGTAGGCTCTATGATGTATGCGATGCTATGTACCAGACCCGATGTAGCATACTCACTAAGTGTAGTGAGCAGGTATCAAGCTGATCCTGGAGAGAGTCACTGGACAGCTGTGAAGAGCATTCTCAAGTACTTGCGAAGGACTAAAGAGATGCTCTTGGTGTATGGTAACGGAGAACTCCAAGTGGAGTCCTTTACCGATTCGAGCTTCCAGAGTGATAAGGACGACTCTAAGTCGCAGTCGGAATTTGTCTTTACCCTTTACGGAGGGGCGGTTAGCTGGAAGAGTTCCAAGCAGGAAACCGTGGCAGACTCGACGATGGAGGCTGAATACATCGCTGCCAACGATGCTGCCAAAGAGGCTGTCTGGATTAAGAAGTTCATTACTGAACTTGGAGTGGTTCCATCCATTGAGCATCCAATACCTTTGTATTGCGATAACAATGGAGCGGTGTCTTTGGCCAAGGAACCCAGGTCCCATCAGCGATCCAGGCATATTCTGAGGCGGTATTACCTGATCCGGGAGATAATTGATCGCCGGGAGATCGAGGTCAGGAGGGTTGACACGAAGAACAACACGGCGGATCCACTCACGAAGGCCATTCCCCAGACACAGTTTGAGAGACTCTTCGGGATGCTCGGTATGCGATACTACAGCAACTGGCCCTAGTGCAAGTGGGAGATTGTTAGTTGTATGTATGCCCTAGAGGCCAGTATTGTACAGATGATGTATATTATATTGGATGCTTGGACATATATAGAGATGACTTTCTTGCTCAATATGATAGTATGCTATCTGGTTGCTCTTTATCTTAACATGTATACTGGTCTCTTTAAACTGTCTTATAGTTACATGTTGATAAAGCCCTTAGGATGTGTACTTGACTACCTGGACTATGATGCAGATCATACTAGTGGGGACATGGTAGTCCATAAGTACATCTTTCAAGGTCCCTAGTTGTGGGTGTATCGAGACGGGGCATCGATATACCAGTGTAGACTAGCGTATACGCCTCTCGACCCATGAGATGGGCGATGGATGATCCCATATCCATTGGTGTTTGACATCAGAGATGGTATACGGGTGCTCAGTGGAGACTGGGTACACTGGACGGACTCGCCGAGAACTCCCAGATGGTATTATACCTCACGTCAGATGGCAGTTCTCAGGTGACACTTGTACAGATTAGTCTGTAGACCCGAGATCGTCATAGAGTCTTGTGTGATTCCCACTGTGCTTTGATCTCCACCTTACCATGTCTATGAGGGCGTGCAAAAAGGTGGTCTTTGGGTACAGTCCTGAGTCACATGGAGGCAATGAGCGATAGGAGGGGTTTCGTCTCTCCCGGTATTGGGGGTTGATGTTGCACTGTGCTCGATTGGCCGTAACAGGGAAGTCCCTGGCCAGGGCTGATCAGAGATTTGCTGGTAAGTGTTACCAGTAGTTTCTCGACCCGTTATGAGCCTCACATCGGCACGACTTATCGGTTACCGGGGTCTGACGTTTACCACCCCTAGACTTGATATGCGACATATCAGACGAACAGACCGGACTGTACGGTAAGTGTTACTGGTTGGATTCACAGGAGTGTGAGCGGGCTAGCTCGTCGATCTTTTGATCACTCAATGCCCGGATGGCCGTTACGTTTAGCAGACCGCTTGCGGCTTGTGGGTGCTTGATATGATCATCATCTGCTACCGGCGTATTGACGAGTCTTTAGAGTCCTACACAGAGGTTTCCTGACTCAAGCGAAATGAAATAGGAGCGCATATGAGATATGTGCAGGACCGAGAATAATGCGTGTATGTGATACCGTATTCCATTCTCGCGATGAATGTATCGATTGGTTATATGCGATATAACCTAGATATCGAATCAAGGATTGATTCGATAAGCCGATACATAGGATACTAGTCGGTTATATGCGATATGACCGGATCGTTAAATCAAGTGTTGATTTAATGATTTAATGTATAATTATATATTTGATATATTACTTTGCATTAACTAGTATTGGTTCACTTTAAATGGATTTTCTCACTTGATGTGCAAGTTGTATATGTGATATACTTTTATGCACATGTTTGTATCATGTTTAATGATACTTGCTCATTTGGTTAAGTGTAAAGAATTAAACCTTGGTTAAGTAAATGGTTAGGGTTTTAATTTATTCATTCATTTATCTTTTTAATTTGGATTAAAAAGAAATTGCAAAAGAAAACAATATGGTTGCTTTCTTTCTTGAAGCTTGTTGAAGCTTCATGATGCTTTGACCAAAGTGACCATTTTGTCTTCATGCTTAACCCTAACCATTCATCTAACCTTAGTCAATTCTCTACACCTAACCATGGTTCATTATTATGATAAGTATTCATTTCTTTTGTATTTAAAAAGACTTATCATAATCATCTTCATCTTCTTCTTCTTCATGAGATAAAGAAAAAGCTTGCCACCATTAATGACATGTTGAGCAAAAGTGTGAGAAATCAAATTCTAAAGTGAACCCACCTTCTATTTCTTCACCCTCTACCTCTTGCCAAGTAGTATAGGGTGTTTTCTTCACAAGTTTCACAACTTGGTGAAGTTGGAGCTTGAACTTGTGTTGCCTCGACGTAGATCATCTTCGGCACGAAGCCGACGACCTTGCCCGCCCATTTCTCCGATGAAGCCGATGCTTGAGTCCGGGATTCGAGACGGACAGCGAGAGGACGTCTACGTGGACCTAAGGAAGTGGAGAACCGGATCTACAAAGGTTATAGCCTCTTTCTTATAGTTACGATGTTAACTAGTTTACTGTTTCGCCTAAAATTCTAGTTAACGATCCGTATTAGGGTTTCTCGGCACCCACAACGTTTGAAATTGGCATGGTTTATGCCTTGTGAGACTTCATTAGCGTGCCCAGGAACCCTACAATTGTGTGGTTTTGGGGACTTTGAAAACTTTAAGTTGAGGATTAGGGTTTGAGTTGAAACCAAAGGTGAAATTAAGGCTAGTAGAGGCTACACAACCCCTGTGGTGATTGATTGGAGACCTAAACCAGAGACTAGAACCCATTTTAGCAAACTTAGAAACCCGATATCGAAAGAATTATGGATTCTGTGTGTGTATATTGAAATCTGCTAACACCCGGAGCCTCTGAAAATTATTTAGCAAACACAGAGTGATGTGCAGGCAACCTGGAGTGTACCACTAAAACCTTAGCCCCTAACCATCAACCATGGCTGCAAATTAATTCATTCTGGACGCAATTTGCGGCCAGAGCAGTTTGGAATTTATTCGTTTTTGTTCTAGGGCCTTATCTCCAGTAAATTAGACCCTTGGCATATGCAAAATTGGCTGATTTGACCTAGGGTAAAATCTGGGATCATTTTCTTGAATTGGCGCATTGTTTTACGACTTGTTTTAACATGGATTTTGGTATTTGATATTTTGTTTCCGTCGTGTGGCGTTTGAACGTCAACGGCTAGGGTTATTAGTCGTGTTTGCATGAGAGGCTATAGGTTTTTACCTATAAGCGTAGCGTGTGCCGTTTTTGGTTTTCCGATAGATTTTAATACGCATTTGTGATTCGATTATATGTGTAGGTACCCCACGTGATGTCAAGATGTTGAAGATGAAGATGGCGACATCGGTATCGGCATACAAGAAGCAATATGAGCAGATATATATCTACGGGGGAAGTCTGGTGGATGGCGTATAGCACCCCCGCAGTTCGTAGTATATGTTGGATATATGTATGCCCTAGAGGCCATTATGTGATAGTGGATGTATCTATACATGTATATATATATATATATATTCAGTATGCATTCTTGCTCGACATGATAGTATGCTATCTGGTTCTTCTTTATCTGACATGTTGATTTGATCATGCTTGTTATTCACTCATACATGCTGATAAAGCCCTGAGGATATTGGCTTGACTACTCTGATTATGATGAAGATCATACTAGTGGGACATCTGTAGTCTATAAGCATATCCTGGAAAGTCCCTAGTCGTAGGTATATCGAGACGGGGCATTGATATACCAGAGTAGACTAGCGTATATGATACTAGACCCATGTGATGGGCGATGGATGATCCCATATCCATTGGGGTTTGACATCAAGATCATATACGGGTGCTCAGTGGTGACTGGGTACACTGGACGGACTCGCCGAGAACTCCTATATGGAATTATATCTATCGTCGGATAGCAGTTCTCAGGAAACACTGGTACCGGTTAGTCTGTAGACCCGAGATCGTCATGGAGTCTTGTGTGCTCTCCCACTGTACTTTGATTGCCACCCTACCACGGCTCTACTGAGTCGTGCAAACAGGTGGCCGTTGGGTACAGTCCCGAGACACACGAAGGCAATGAGCGATAGGAGGGGTTTTGTCTCTCCCGGTATTGGGGGTTGATGCTGTGCTGTGCCCGACTGGTTATATCAGTAAGTCCCTGGCCAGGGCTGCTGAGATTTGCTGATAAGTGTTATCGGTAGTTTCTCGATCTGTTATAGACCATTCACCGGCACGACTTATTGAGTTATTAGGGTCGACGTGACCATCCCTAGGCTCGATATGCAGCATATCTGACGAAGAGACCGGACTGTACGGTAGTGTTGCCGGATGGCTCGACGGGAGTTGTAGCAGGTTCGCTTGTTTTCTTCTGATCGCTCAATACCCGGGTGGCCGTTACGTTTAGCTGACCGCTTGCGGTTTAAGGGTACCTGATATGATCATCACCCTCTGCCGGCATATTGACGAGTCTTAGAGTCCCACAAAGGAGTTACCCAGTCCAGGCGAAACGTTGTGGTGCGCGTATGCGATAGGCGCATGCACCCGATTAAAATGTGCGTATATGATACCGAACATTGATCGGGTGGCCTGCTTTTGGTGGGGTCATATGAGATATGACCGGATTGATAAGTTAAGTGTTGATTTATCATCTAACCATTAGTTTTCTCACTTGAAACCTTTCTAGGGTTTGATGGATGTATGCATGCATGCATGTGTTTCTTTCTTTCATTCTAGTTTCATGCACATGTGGATGTGCATACATGCATACATACATACACCCATCCATCATGGTTGTTAGCATATGGAAATGGTGGCAATATAAGACTCACACCATGGATTAAATTATGGATTATTATTTAATTTTGGTTTTAAAACAAAATGGAAAGGAAAGGATAATCATTCTAGCTTCTACATTCTTCTTCTAACCTAACCAAGCTCAACTACCACTAACCTAGGGTTATCCTTCTCTTTATCATTTAAAACCCAAGTTAAATTAACTCTCCATAATTTAATCATGGTTGAATGCAAGAAGGAAATAAATATATATAGTGATATATATTTCATTTTCCTCTTTAACTAAGGGTTAATTTTTCTTCACCTCTTGTTAAAAATAGTCACCATCTTCATCCTCCTTCACCTTTTCCTCTCTAGTTTTTTCTAGTGAGTTAAACACAATTAAAGAAAGGTTTTTGAAGTGAGATCCTTAGCCACAACATCATTCTACTCAAGTCTAGCCAACTTGATTAGAGTGTTCTCTTTGCTTCTACAAAGTTGCAAGCTTGGACGGGAAACTTCGGGTGGATCGTCGTGGACGAAAGAGGACTACAAGTGGACCTTCTTCCAACACCCTAGAGATCAAGGAGTCAAGCCAAAGGGGAGCTACAAAGATTGTAGCCTTCAAACCCTAATTTTTATTAGCTTAAAGTTTTGTAACCCTAATTTTCTAGGATCGATTCCTTTGCGTGTTTGTTTAGCACCTTAAAAATACATACTTTGACACATGTGATGCTTCAAAACTCTTCATAGGGTGCTAGGCAAACCTTACATTGGTATCAGAGCCGACCTAGAACATTAGGCGTTGCTTTTACGAAGTAAAAATCCCGATCGGACAAAAATACGGTTTTCTTGGACCCTCTCTGGATAAATTCTAAAATCTGACCTTTTTCAGAATTAAAAATACTTAAAAAATAAAGCAGGGAAATATAAGAATTATGGTGAAATACGAAGACATGAACAGTTAATTTGGCCGCTGAACCGCGGCAAATCCTTGCTTAGGCCGCGGTTCTGCGGCCGTACTGTAGTATTATTGCATGGGAATTTCACTGTAATTCATATTTCTGCTTGTATAGTGTTTTAGGTATGTTTAATCTGAATGTTGTACTGTATTATTTGGAGATGGTTTTGGACGCGTTATTTTGATCGGTATTTTCATTTCGTAGCTTTTCCGGGTAAATAAGAAAGTATTGAAGTGTTTGAACGAGTATCATTTGCTCACTATTCACGGGGTTTAAATGCTTTAGAGATACGTGCAAGTCTTTTTGTGGTGGTCCCTCTAGAAGACAACAAACCTTAACTCGATTATGTGACCGTCTTGAACTGCCCTTTGAACCTTAGGATTTAGGGCAGTACGGCGTGCCACATGTGAGGCGTTGGCTTGACCTTTCTACGGCTGGACCGCTACTACTATGTCACACTCCAGGTGTTTGAACTCTGCTCAAGTGTTGGGCTTTAGTGAATCCTGGGTATTTGATCGTTCGTTCGAAAACTTCGATACTGTCTGTTTATCCGGAATGTGATGCAATGTGTGGAATTCATATTACTAGACATGAAATACGGAATATGTGATATTTTGCATTTGCGATGTCTAAAGAGAATGTGGATTCCAGATATTGCAGTTTTACACTTTCTTTTCTGTGACCGTAAGTGTAGTATGTACGATATCGCCGGTTTCGTTGCTATACATCAACGACAATTGGGGTATGCATACTTACTTACGTTGATGATATGAGATATTATGTGTTGCTGAGATATGATGTGCAGGGTTGTCGCGATTAAATAGCCGGGGGGTTTTATGTTAGATGAGAGTTTTATATTTTCATTCATGTAAATTCAAATGTAATGTAATATTCTTTTATTTGGGGCACTTCCGGGTTGAGGTTGTGTTACCAGTGTTGTATATTATTTACTTTTCCGCATTAGGATGGACCCAAGGAGGGGAGCACAGGTGACCGGGTTCTGGGGTTCAGTGGGAGGCCATCTCGAGGAGTCGAGACCGGGTCTCCTAAACTCCAGAATTGGCAGGGTCACTTGCCGCTCTCGTAGGGGTCCAGGGTGTGGGCTTGGCTATTCATCGCGACTGTGGAATCCGTTTTTTCTATTCTGGCTAAATACTAAATACGGACGTCCTAGTATATCCCACGTTATATCTATATTTCTGCTGCCTGTGTTCTGTGATATCTGAGACGAATGACATATTATATATATGATATATAGTAGACGTTGCTTATGTTTTTCACCCGCGCTAGTCCCGTCCCGGTATGCCGTTAGTTAAGTAACCTAACGGTGCATAACGGAATATTGCGGCGAATGCGGATGGCATAAGCGTACGTGTTATTTTCGTTTCTTTTCTGTGATTGGCTTAAGGACTTAAATGATGGGATTACATTAATGTGATTAATGTAAAGAAAATAAACCTAAAAGATGTTGTAGAATCGGATTTGAAAACCACTCGGCTATTTATGAAAAAGCTATATTTCAAAACTGCGGAGCTTAAGCTACTCCTTTTTGAAAACCATTTGATTCTACAACGATATCAAGTTCAAAGCGTTAAAGATTTTCTTAAAAATCATCCGCAACCCTCCGTCATTTTAGGAAGTAGAGTACTTAGTATTCGTGCTACGTTTGTTGACCTTAGCCAAGGCGTAGTGTACGGTAGCTAAGTGATGTCTTCCTACAAATGCATATGATGCAGATTAATTAGGACGGGCATATGACTTTGTTGACCTTAGCCAAGGGTCATGTGAACGGGTCTAATTAATCAAGAAATGACGGGTTGAGCTTGACTAGTACTCGTGATTTGTTGACCTTAGCCAAGGTCACGAGTATTAGGGGTAAAAACCACATCGGGAATTTCAATAGTTGAAATTTGCAATGAGATTGCATACCTTCCATGTGATGGTTGGATCCCGATCCCACTGTGGGCAATAGTTGCTCCTAGGAGAGTTTTACAGTTTACAATTAGCTAACTCATTAGGTGTCTAGAAAGGTGTTAACGGGGCTCCGCCTCTGGGAAAACGAGGTTTACTCTAATTAGGTCCGTGCGAAAGCACGGGGAACCTCCCTCAAGTACCGACACTGGCCTGGCTGAACGGTTAGCGAAGTTGTAGACTCTAATTAATCCTGGCTAGTTTTTCTTTTTAAGGTTTGAAAGAAAAACTCGATAAAAAGCAGTGGGAAACATCGATTAGACAAGATAATAACCAATCTAATCTATGCAAGAGCTTTCGCTGAGTGTATTCTTTTCTCTCTCTTAATGGCAGATACCCATGACTGGACTCAAGCTTTTACTAGATAAAAACAAACTGAATGGGACCAACTATAAAGACTGGCTGAGGAATCTGAAAATCGCCTTGACTTATGATAAAGTATCATATGTCCTCACGGCTTCAGCCCCGCCCGTCCCTGTTCCAAAATCCTCAGTTGCGGACATTGAAGTCCGCAAGACATAGGACGCTGACTGTGCCACGGCCACATGCCTCGCGCTTGCATCGATGGATAACACACATCAAAAGCAACACGAGGACATGAACATTCACGGTATATTGCTCCATACAAAGGAGTTGTATGGGGAGCAATCCCGCGTATTACGATACGAAGCATCAAAGAAATTGTTTCAGATGCGAATGGCCCCTGGCACACCAGTAGGAGACCATGTTCTGAAGATGATAGCTCTTATAGAAGAGCTTGAGGACCTTGGATGGACGATGGACAATGAACAATATATAGATATTATTCTGCAGTCCCTCCCCTCCACCTTTGCTCAGTTCATAGTGAACTTCAACATGCATGGCATGGAGAAGGACCTCCCTGAACTCCTTAATATGTTAAGGAGTGCAGAGAGCACTATGAAGTTAGCAAAAACTCCCGTTATGACTATTGGACAGTCTTCCTCTTCTCGCCCGAAAGCCAAGGCCAAGGGAAAGAAAAAGAAGAAACCCACTAATCCTAAGGGCGGAGTTAAAAAGGTGAAGGGAAAGGGAAAGTCCAAGGCTGGAGACTCGGGGAAGGGCGAATGTTTTCACTGCCACAAGACAGGATATTGGAAGCGCAATTGCACGGAGTACTTAAGTCTCAAGAAGAAGCATGGTGATGCTTCTGCTTCAGGTGCGTTGGTGACTGAAAACTGTTTTTCTATAAACTCTGCTTCCTGGGTATTGGATACCGGTTCAGGTTCTCACATTTGCAATTCTATGCAGGGGCTGAGAAATAGCAAGGTTTTGAGCACAGGTGACCATACTCTCCGCGTTGGAAATGGTTCCAATGTACATACAGTCGCAGTGGGAGAGTATCACTTGGGGTTGCCATCTGGATGTATTTTGGTTTTAAATCCATGTTATTTTGTACCAAGTATGCTATGTAATATAATATCCGTTTCTTTGTTGGACAATGAAGGGTATAATTTTGTATTGCAGAACAATGTTATGAACATTAATCTGAATCAAATGTTGGTTGGGTATGGTACGCTTAACAACGGAATATATGTCCTAAATCAACACACAGTTTTCAGTATACAACACACTAATAAAAGAAAACTTTCAGAGTTAAATGAAGCTTTTCTTTGGCACTGTAGACTTGGTCATATTAACGAAACAAGAATAAACAAGTTACACAAAGATGGATATTTAAATTCTTTTGAATATAAATCTTATGCGACTTGCCAGTCCTGTATCAAGGGTAAAATTACCAAAACTCCGTTTACCGGACACGGAGAAAGAGCTACTCAGCTCCTGGGCCTCATACATAGTGATGTATGTGGGCCTATGTCTACACAGGCTAAAGGCGGTTTTTCATACTTCATTACATTCACTGATGATTTCTCAAGATTCGGTCATGTATTTTTATTAAAACACAAGTCCGAAGCTTTCGAGAAATTCATTGAATATAAACAAGAAGTAGAAAAACAAACCGGCTTGAGTATCAAAATGCTTCGATCAGATCGAGGTGGTGAGTATCTCAGTGCAGAATTTGCAAACTTCCTAAAAGAGAATGGGATTCTCTCTCAACTCACTCCTCCTTACACACCACAGCACAACGGTGTGTCAGAAAGATGGAATAGGACCCTATTAGATATGGTCCGGTCCATGATGAGTGACGCTGAGTTACCGGTCTCGTTTTGGGGGCATGCATTGGAGACTGCAGCGTTTCTGCTAAACAAGGTTCCAACCAAAACCGTGTCTACCACTCCATATGAGATATGGCATGGGAAGAGACCATCTCTTAAGAGAATTAAGATTTGGGGTTTCCCGGCCTATGTTAAAAAGCAGAATCCGGACAAACTCGAGACACGGTCAGTCATGTGTAACTTTGTAGGATATCCAAAGAATTCTTATGGATATCTATTCTACCACAAAGAGGAACAAAAAGTGTTCGTTTCTCAACATGCCACATTCTTGGAAAAAGAGTTTTTCACAGACAAAGATGATGGCAAGGTGGTGGATCTAGAAGAGGTTCTAGAGACACAAACTACAAATGACGATTTGGTTGAACCGGCTGTTACAGCAGAAACTGAAGAACCTCGGCCACTCCGTAGGTCTGGAAGGACTTCTCGCCCACCGGAGAGGTACTACGGTTTCCTCATTGATGGTAACGGAGAAGATTGCATCATGGATGATGATGATCCTACTAGTTTTCAGCAAGCTATCATGAGTAAAGACTCTGTGAAGTGGCTGGATGCCATGAGATCTGAAATGGAGTCTATGTACACCAACAATGTGTGGACTTTGGACGTTGTACCTCCTGGGGTAAAACCTGTAGGGTGCAAATGGATCTTTAAAAGAAAGATTAGTGTAGATGGGCAGGTGGAGACCTATAAGGCAAGACTTGTGGCGAAGGGTTTTCGTCAAAGACCAGGTTTGGACTATGACGAAACTTTTTCTCCCATAGCCATGCTTAAATCTATTCGGATCCTACTTGCTATTGCCGCTCACTACGACTATGAAATCTGGCAAATGGACATTAAAACCGCATTTCTAAATGGAAATTTGGAAGAATGCGTTTATATGGATCAGCCAGAGGGCTTCATTGACAGTGGGAGCAGCGGGAAAGCATGTAAATTGCTTAAATCCATATATGGGTTAAAGCAGGCATCACGGAGTTGGAACATCTGTTTCGATGATGTCATCAAAGAGTTTGATTTCATCAAAAATCCAGATGAACCTTGTGTTTATAAGAAGGCTGTAGGGAGAGCTGTCACATTCCTCGTATTGTACGTGGACGACATTCTTCTGATAGGAAATGATATTCCTATGCTACAGTCGGTCAAATCTTTCTTATCACTGAGGTTCTCCATGAAGGACCTGGGTGATGCCACGTACATTCTGGGCATAAGGATCTATAGGGATAGATCCAAAAGGTTATTGGGATTGTCCCAAACCAGGTACATTGACACCATCCTAAAAAGGTTTAGTATGGAAGACTCCAAGCGGGGTGCCTTACCCGCTTGCCATGGGGTCACTCTCTCCAAGGATTCTTGCCCAAAGACCGATGAAGAGAGAGCTCGCATGAGTATTATACCCTATGCTTCGGCAGTAGGATCTATAATGTATGCGATGTTATGTACACGCCCAGATGTAGCTTATGCACTTAGTGTTGTAAGCAGGTATCAATCCAACCCAGGGGAGAATCACTGGACAGCTGTGAAGAACATTCTTAAGTACTTGCGAAGGACTAAAGAATTGTTCTTGGTGTATGGTAATGGAGATCTCCAAATAGAGGCCTTTAACGATTCGAGCTTCCAGAGCGATAAGGACGACAGCAAATCTATCTCTGGGTTTGTATTTACCCTCAATGGAGGGGCGGTGAGTTAGAAGAGTTCCAAACAAGATACCGTTGCAGACTCTACGATGGAAGCTGAGTACATTGCTGCAAACGATGCCGCCAAGGAAGCCGTCTGGATGAAGAAGTTCGTCTCGGAGCTAGGAGTAGTTCCAACCATTATTGATCCAATACCTTTGTATTGTGACAATAATGGGGCTGTGGCGTTAGCCAAGGAGCCCAGATCCCATCAACGGTCCAGACACATCCTGAGGCGTTTTCATTTGATCCGGGAGATTGTAGATCGCCGCGAGATCGAGATTAGGAGGATAGACACAAAGAATAACGCCGTGGATCCATTCACCAAGGCCCTCCCTCAGCCGCAGCATGAGCGACTTTTTGAGAAGTTGGGTATGAGATACGCCAATAACTGGCCTTAGTGCAAGTGGGAGATTGTTGGATATATGTATGCCCTAGAGGCCATTATGTGATAGTGGATGTATCTATACATGTATATATATATATATATATTCAGTATGCATTCTTGCTCGACATGATAGTATGCTATCTGGTTCTTCTTTATCTGACATGTTGATTTGATTATGCTTGTTATTCACTCATACATGCTGATAAAGCCCTGAGGATATTGGCTTGACTACTCTGATTATGATGGAGATCATACTAGTGGGACATCTGTAGTCTATAAGCATATCTTGGAAAGTCCCTAGTCGTAGGTATATCGAGACGGGGCATTGATATACCAGAGTAGACTAGCGTATATGATACTAGACCCATGTGATGGGCGATGGATGATCCCATATCCATTGGTGTTTGACATCAAGATCATATACGGGTGCTAAGTGGTGACTGGGTACACTGGACGGACTCGCCGAGAACTCCTATATGGAATTATATCTATCGTCGGATAGCAGTTCTCAGGTAACACTGGTACCGGTTAGTCTGTAGACCCGAGATCGTCATGGAGTCTTGTGTGCTCTCCCACTGTACTTTGATTGCCACCCTACCACGGCTCTACTGAGTCGTGCAAACAGGTGGTCGTTGGGTACAGTCCCGAGACACACGAAGGCAATGAGCGATAGGAGGGGTTTCGTCTCTCCCGGTATTAGGGGTTGATGCTGTGCTGTGCCTGACTGGTTATATCAGTAAGTCCCTGGCCAGGGCTGCTGAGATTTGCTGATAAGTGTTATCGGTAGTTTCTCGATCTGTTATAGACCATTCACCGGCACGACTTATTGAGTTATTAGGGTCGACGTGACCATCCCTAGGCTCGATATGCAGCATATCTGACGAAGAGACCGGACTGTACGGTAGTGTTGCCGGATGGCTCGACGGGAGTTGTAGCAGGTTCGCTTGTTTTCTTCTGATCGTTCAATACCCGGATGGCCGTTACGTTTAGCTGACCGCTTGCGGTTTGAGGGTACCTGATATGATCATCACCCTCTGCCGGCATATTGACGAGTCTTAGAGTCCCACAAAGGAGTTACCCAGTCCAGGCGAAACGTTGTGGTGCGCGTATGCGATATGCGCATGCACCCGATTAAAATGTGCGTATATGATACCGAATATTGATCGGGTGGCCTACTTTTGGTGGGGTCATATGAGATATGACCGGATTGATAAGTTAAGTGTTGATTTATCATCTAACCATTAGTTTTCTCACTTGAAACCTTTCTAGGGTTTGATGGATGTATGCATGCATGCATGTGTTTCTTTCTTTCATTCTAGTTTCATGCACATGTGGATGTGCATACATGCATACATACATACACCCATCCATCATGGTTGTTAGCATATGGAAATGGTGGCAATATAAGACTCACACCATGGATTAAATTATGGATTATTATTTAATTTTGGTTTTAAAACAAAATGAAAAGGAAAGGATAATCATTCTAGCTTCTACATTCTTCTTCTAACCTAACCAAGCTCAACTACCACTAACCTAGGGTTATCCTTCTCTTTATCATTTAAAACCCAAGTTAAATTAACTCTCCATAATTTAATCATGGTTGAATGCAAGAAGGAAATAAATATATATAGTGATATATATTTCATTTTCCTTTTTAACTAAAGGTTTATTTTTCTTCACCTCTTGTTAAAAATAGCCACCATCTTCATCCTCCTTCACCTTTTCCTCTCTAGTTTTTTCTAGTGAGTTAAACACAATTAAAGAAAGGTTTTTGAAGTGAGATCCTTAGCCACAACATCATTCTACTCAAGTCTAGCCAACTTGATTAGAGTGTTCTCTTTGCTTCTACAAAGTTGCAAGCTTGGACGGGAAACTTCGGGTGGATCGTCATGGACGAAAGAGGACTACAAGTGGACCTTCTTCCAACACCCTAGAGATCAAGGAGTCAAGCCAAAGGGGAGCTACAAAGGTTGTAGCCTTCAAACCCTAATTTTTATTAGCTTAAAGTTTTGTAATCCTAATTTTCTAGGATCGATTCCTTTGCGTGTTTGTTTAGCACCTTAAAAATACATACTTTGACACATGTGATGCTTCAAAACTCTTCATAGGGTGCTAGGCAAACCTTACAGTATATTTATGATATATAACTGGATATATATGTGGTTTATGATACGTGGATGATTATCAAGTTATGATTATGTGTTCATGGTTAGTTTGGGGTTATTAAGAGTGAACTAGCATAGCCTCATAGTCGCGGAACCTAGAATAGGTTTACACCCACACGCACACACCTGCATTCATTTTATTACCTGTGCGTATATGGGGATGTGTATACACACACACACACATGGGTATAGGACTATGTATATATATATATATATATATATATATATATATATATATATATATACATACATGGATTATGAGGATAGTACTTGGGATTGGAGATGAGTCGATAAGATTGGGCTTGAGTCCGTGAGATCGGTGATGTGATATGGTTCATATTTGTGATACGACGTGATGTTTTAGCGGGTCATTTCGACATGGTGTTTTCAGACACACGCATGTATATACATATGTGGTATCGGTATTGTACTAGACGTAGAACAGTACCCCCGATCATGATATTTGATAAAAAGGATACCAGATGAATAATGTGATTGATGTGACATTGACCTGTAACCAGGTTTGGGATGCTGTACGAAGGATTTACCGGACGAGTTATATTGATTATAGATCCGCACTCTTGACTCGAGGATGTCATATTGTAGTAGGGTATCGTATGGGATACTATTGAGGCGGGAATACCGACTATTATACATATATATGTATGGACTCAGATGTTAGGCAGTTTTCTTACCTTTCGATCAGCCGGTTAGTTTAGCTCGGTAGTTTACTTGTAAATGTTGGATTAGACTCGACTCATATCTATTTCAAAACTAACGAATCGTGAGTATTTTAAAGATAGACCAAGGGAGTCTACGGATATTTCAAAGGACGTATCTTTTCTTAAAAATGCCGTAGCCCTTATTTTCAAAACACTACGATTCGTGTTGTTTCAAATGGCAAAACTGTATGACTCATATTTATATAAAGGTAGTTTAGTTATCATTGTGTTTATTGTTCAGCTCCCGCATATTCTTGCTGTTCGCATCGCACCGCATGCTTAAATTGTGTTTTCATATGTCATTATTAAGATCATGCTGTCAGAACACCAGCACCATTACCGATGATGCGTATGTTCCACATACACTTATTTGCCGGCTCACACACATCATCATCGGTAATTGCTATGTCACGAACACTTTAGAGAATATTACTCATTGACATAGCTTGTTAACTGATAGTTCGACATGGTATTAGTGTACTCGTCTTTATATGCTAGTTTAGGCATTGCAGTTATTACTTGCTACTGCATGCATATTGATATTCACTGTTTACTTGCTATTGATGATTGGATTTCGGATTTTCATGAGATTTCCTGGATTTGGGAGAAAACCGCAAGAATATATATAAACTTCTCTCTCTCTCTCTTTTTAAAATGAAAAGTGCGGTTTTCTCGTGATGTATGAGTCATCCACCATGATGTTTTCTTGGTTATGAGATAGATTTCGAGACCCGATTCGAGGAGTTGGATGAACCGTCTGCGGGTACATGGTGGACCCGGTAAGATACCCCGGGGCAAGAAGATCGAGGTGTAGACGATGAGCCCGGCAGGGGCAGACTGCCTATCGGTGATTTTACCCGGCGTGTCGGATATCCGGAGGATACCGTTCGTGGTCGTGTGGTTGATGTTAGGGGACGATCTGACGGATCCCTAGATAGTGAGATTTAAGACACTGAGATTTTGAGATATTGAGATTTGTTGATACAGGCCAGTCCGGATAGCCGGAGTCTGAGATATTGAGATATTGGGATATATGTTTTGTGTCGATACTAGACACTGTTTATGTTGATTTCATTGATGACACCTCATTTTAAATATTCAGAAATCTCACTAAGTTATGAGAGCAGTTTCATTATTTACATGTATTCTGTTTTCATGCATTCATACCTCATTCATATGATATGTTGCTACCTGAGGCACTGACACGAGCACATAGGATTACACTTATGTATAGATGTTTACCCTTGCCACTTTTTCTTGCTTCAGACTTATCATTTGAGGTTATATATATGTATATTGATCGTATTGACCTAGGATTGTGTCATACATACGATTTCTTCTCGGTGATGTTCTCTACTCACGAGTTGGCAACTCACCCCCGTTGTGCCACAGTTTCTTGCACGTTTTGCTGTACAGGGTTTGTTACGGCTTTGCCGGCACACTGCTTCCTTTCCGGGTGATTTGCTTTGGTAGGTGGGTTCACTTGCATCGTGACCACCATTATACCTTGTATATTCTTTATTTCTGTTGTATCTAGTAAACTCCATCAACCAGACATGTATATTTTATTGGCTTAGAGACCAGTGATGTTTATTCTTTCGACCTTAGAGTCGCGCGTTGTATTATTTTGGATTTCATATTGTTTAGAGTTTCCTTTCAGTTTTGATCCTCGCCCTTCGGCGTTGTATATTATATTGTTTGCGTGGTTGTGGCCGTCGATTGACGAAGAGCTAGCTCCCGCTTGGGGATGCCTTTTATCATTTATGTATATATTTATCATGTTGTACCCCGTTTGGGGCCAGTATTTACAAAGGAAACTCTGCCGAAATTTTCAGAAAAAACTTGTGATTTTAAAAATGCATATTTCGGCTTATGTTGCTAAACTACTTGATTTAAATTGGTTTTCCTTCACTCTACTGCTTTTCTTGGTTTTGATTTCTGGGTTTTAGCTTACTTAGATTACGTACGGCTCGAGACGTTTCGTAATTTAAGTGTCGGTCATGTTCCGTCCTTTTTGGGTCGTGACAAAAGGTGTGCAAGCTGCTTAAATCCATCTACGGTTTAAAGCAGGCATCACGGAGTTGGAACATCTGTTTTGATGTGGTAGTCAAAGAGTTTGACTTCATTAAGAATGTAGATAAACCTTGTATATACAAGAAGGTGGCAGAGAGTTTGGTTGTCATCCTTATATTGTACGTGGATAACATACTCTTGATAGGAAATGATATTTCTATGCTGCAATCGGTCAAGCTCTTCTTATCACAAATTCTCAATGAAAGATCTAGGTGATGCCTCCTACATCTTGGGAATTAAGATCTATAGAGATAGATCTAAAAGGATACTGGGATTGTCCCAATCCAGATACATTGACACCATACTAAAAAGGTTTAGTATGGAAGAATCTAAACGTGGGAATTTACCCACGATCTCTGGACTCATTCTCTCAAAGAGATGTCTCCCAAGACTGATTTGGAGAGAGCTCGCATGTAAGGGATACCCTATGGTTCGGCAGTAGGCTTTATCATGTACGCGATGCTATGCACCAGACCCGATGTAGCATACTCACTAAGTGTAGTGAGTAGGTAACAAGCAGATCCTGGAGAGAGTCACTGGACAGCTGTGAAAAACATTCTCAAGTATTTGAGAAGGACTAAAGAGATGTTCTTGGTGTATGGTAACGGAGAACTCCAAGTAGAGTCCTTTACCGATTCGAGCTTCCAGAGTGATAAGGACGACTCTAAGTCGGTCTCGGGATTTGTCTTTACCCTTAATGGAGGGGCGGTATGCTGGAAGAGTTCTAAGAAGGAAATCGTGGCAGACTCGACGATGGAGGCTGAGTACATCGCTGCCAACGATGCTGCAAAAGAGGCTGTCTGGATGAAGAAGTTCATAAACGAACTTGGTGTGGTTCCGTCCATCGAGCATCCAATACCTTTGTCTTGCGATAACAATGGAGCTGTGGTTTTGGCCAAGGAACCCAGGTCCCATCAGAGATCCATGCATATTCTGAGGTGGTATCACTTGATTCGGGAGATAGTTGATCGCCGGGAGATCGAGTTCAGGAGAGTTGACACGAAGGACAACACTGCGGATCACTCATGAAGGCCATACCCCAGATACAATTTGAGAGACTCTTCGAGATGTTGGGTATAAGATACTACAACACATGGCCTTAATGCAAGTGGGAGATTGTTAGTTATATGTATTCCCTAGAGGCCATTATTGTACATGTGATGTATATTATAGTGGATGCTTGGATATATATAAATAGGGCTTTCTTGCTCGACATGATAGTATGCTATCGGGTTGCTCTTTGTCTTAACATATAAATTAATATAGTGATACTGTCTTGCTCTCACATGTTGATAAATCCCTTATGATGTGTACTTGACTTCCAGGACTATGATGGAGATCATACTAGTGGGGCCAAGGGTAGTCCATAAGTACATCCTATAATTATTCTTAGTCAAGGGTGTATCGAGACAGGGCATCGATACTCCAGAGTAGACTAGCGTATACGCATCTTGACCCATATGATTGGCAATAGATGATCCTACATCCATTGGTTTTTGACATCAAAGATGGTGTACAGGTGCTCAGTGGAGACTGGGTACACTGAACGGACTCGCCGAGAACTCCTAGTTGGTATTATACCCAATGTCAGATAGCAGTTCTCTAGTGACAATGGTACATGTTAGTCTTTAGACCTGAGATCGTCATAGAGTCTTGTGTGATTCCCACTGTGCTTTGATTTCTACCTTACCACGTTCATAAGAACCTGCAAAACGGTGGCTTTTGGGTACAGTCCAGAATCACATGGAGGCAATGAGCGATAGGAAGGGTTTCGTCTCTCCCGATATTGGGGGTTGATGTTGTGCTGTGCTCGATTGGCTATAACTGGAAGTCCCTGGCTAAGGCTGATATGGAGATCTACGGGTAAGTGTTATCGGTAGTTTTCTCGACCCGTTATGAGCCTTACATTGACATGACTGATCGGTTACTAGGGTCTGATGTTTACCACCCTAAGACTGGATATGAGGCATATCAAATGAGATCCGACTGTAGGTAGTGTTACTGATTGGATTCACAGGAGTGTGAGCAGGCTTGCTTGTTGATCTTCTGATCGCTCAATACCCGGATGGCCATTACGTTTAGCTCACCGCTTGCGGCTTATGGGTGTTTGATATGATCATCACCTACTGCCGGTGTATTGACGAGTCTTTAGAGTCATACACAGAGGTTTACTGGCTCAGGAGAAACGGAGTATGAGCACATATGAGATATGTGCGGGACCGAGATTGATACACGTATGTGATACCGTATTCTATTCTCACGATATGTGATATCGGCTGGGTATATGTGATATAGCCGGGTTATCGGATCAAGTGTTGATTCGATAAAATGATACATATTATATTAGTCGGTTATATATGATATAGCTGGATTATTAAATCATGTATTGATTTAATAATTTACTGTACAATTATATATTTGATATATTAAACTACATTAACTAATATATGCTCACTTAATTGTTTCTTTTTCTCACTTTTGTGTACACTTTACATATATGTGATATATGTGATTGTGTCATGGTATTTATACATGCAACATGGGTGTATGAGACTTACACCATGCCTTGGATAAATTAGGGTTTTGCTCATGTAATTCAAAATGAAGTGGATTTTTTCATGACAAAGAAGCTTGGAGAAGCTAGGGTTTTCCATTGATTTAGTCCACTCAATTTGGATTACTTAAGATATTTATTAATCTTGCCATTTATCCTTGACCATGCTTTATTCTCTACAAGAGTTAGTATGAGATATTATCCTACCATGGTTACTATTCTCACACAACTAATTCACTTGTTCATTTTCTTTCTTCATCTTCTTCTTCATCTCAAAAACTTTCTAGGGTTTCATGAGGTGATGAATCCTAGTGAGAAAATAAATTCTAAAGTGAGAAAAATTCCTACTTCATCATCCTCTTCTATACTAGCCATATAGTTTAGTATGTTGGCTTCACTAATTCATTATTAGTGAAGAGATAGCTTGAGTTTGTGTTTGCTCGAAGTAGATCATCATAGACTTTGAAGACTTCTAGGTAGCATGCATCATACATCTCGTGGAGCCTCTCAAAAGTCCGGGAGTTCGTTGATCGCAGCGAAGGGACCACCACAAAGAGCTATAGAAGCGAAGGAACGGACTATAAAGGCTGTAATCCCTACTCACTTAGATGTAAAGTTGTTTGCATTTCGTTTTCGTATGATTCTCTAGTTAAACATCCTAGGTTAAAGTTCTTTAGCATGACAAAAATTTTAATTTGGCATGGATGATGCTACCCGAAATCTTGCTGTCGTACTTAGGAACCCTACAAAAAATATATATCATATATATATAATTATATATAAAGAGAAGGGAAGAAAATCATTAGTGAGCTATATTAGTTAATATATATATGTATATATCAAATATATTAATATATATCAAATTATTAAATCAACACTTAATTCAATAATCCGGTTATATTATATATAACCGACTAATATTATTTATATGCATATCATATTATCAAATCAACACTTGATTCAATAATCCGATTATATCACATATAACCAATAACATTCAATATTAGATATTAAATCAACACTTGATTAATTAATCTGGTCATATCATACATAACCGGCCAATATCAAATATATATACTTATAACAAATCATTGAATCAACACTTGATTCAATAACCCGATTATATCACATATAACCTGACCGATCTCAAATATCGCGAGATTAGAATACGTTATCATATACTCGTATTTAATCAAGCTCCCGCACATATCACCATATGTGCCCTACTTCGTTTCGCTTGAGCTAGAATAGCTCTGTGTGAGACTCTAAAGACTCGTCAATACACCAGCAGTAGGTAATGATCATATCAGATACCCATAAGCCGTCAGCGGTACTAGCTGGACGTAACGGCTACCCAGGTATTGAACGAATAGAAGATCAACAAGAAAACTTGTCCAAAATTCCGTAAAACCTATAAGCAACACTTCCCGTACAGTTTGGTCTCTTCGTCTGATATGTCGCATATCGAGTCTGGGGTGGAATCGCCAGACCCCAGTAACTTGATAAGTCATGCCGATGTGTAGCCTATAACCATTCGAGAAACTACTGATAACATTTACCAATAAATCTCATCAGCCCTAGCCAGGGACTTGCTGTTATAGCCAATCGAGCATAGCGCAACATCAACTCCCAATACCGGGAGAAACGAAACCCCTCCTATCGCTCACTGCCTCTATGTGACTCGGGACTGTACCTAAAATCCACCTGTTTGCACGACTCCTTTGAGCCATGGTAGGGAGAAAATCAAAGCACAGTGGGAACCACACAAGACACTATAACGATCTTGGGTCTATAGACTAACATGTACAAGTGTCACCAGAGAACTGCTATCAGACGATAGGTATAGTACCATCTAGGAGTTCTCGGCGAGTCATGTTCGGTGTACCATTCTGTAATGAGGACCTGCGTACAATCTTTGATGTCAAACACCAATGGTTGTGGGATCAACCATCGCCCCATACAGGGTCAAGAAATGTACACACTAGTCTACTCTGGAATAACGATGCCCTGTCTCGATATTCCCTCAACTAGGAACTGTTAAAGGATGTGCTTGTGGACTGCACAAGCCCGACTAGTACGATCTGCATCATAGTCCTGGTAGTCAAGCCAACATCCTGAGGGCTTTATCAACATGTATCAGAGAGACAATATAATAATACAAGTGTACATGTTAAGATAAAGAGCAACCGGATAGCATATTATCATGTTGAGCAAGAAAGTCCTCTCTCAATATATATGTCTAAACATCCACTATAATGTACAATAATAGCCTCTAGGGCATAAAAATTCCTAACAATCTCCCACTTGCACTAAGGCCAGTCGTTGTAGATCTTATACCCAACATCCCAAAAAGTCTCTCAAACTACGTCTTGGGGAGGGCCTTCGTGAGTGGATCCACTGTGTTGTCCTTCATGTCAACTATCATGACCTCGATCTCGCGGCGATCAACTATCTACCGGATCAGGTGATACCACCTCAGAATATGTCTGGATCACTGATGGGACTAGGGTTCCTTGGCCAAAGCCACAGCTCTATTGTTATCACAATATAAGGGTATTGGATGCTCAATGGATGGAACTTCATCAAGTTCAGCAATGAACTTCTTGATCCAGACAACCTCTTTGGCAGCATCGTTGGCAGTGATGTATTCAGTCTCCATCGTCGAGTCTGCTACAGTATCTTGCTTAAAACTCTTCCAACATACTGCCCCTCCATTGAGGGTGAAGACAAAACCCGAGATCGACTTGCTGTCGTCCTTATCACTCTGGAAGCTTGAATCGGTAAAGGACTCCACTTGGAATTCACCGTTACCATACATCAAGAACATCTCTTTAGTCCTTCTAAAGTACTTAAGATTGTTCTTCACAGCTGTCCAGTGTTTCTCCCCAGGATCTGATTGATACCTACTTACCAAGCTAAGTGCGTAAGCTACATCCGGTCTAGTGCATAACATCGCGTACATGATAGACCCAACTGCAGAAGCATAGGGTATCCTTTGCATGCAACCCTCTCCAAATTAGTCTTGGGTGACATCTCTTTGGATAGAGTGATTAATCTCCAGGATGTAGGAGGCATCACCTAGATCTTTCATGGAGAGCTTTTGTGATAGGAAGAGTTTGACTGAGTGTAGTATAGGAACAACATTTCCTATCAAGAGTATGTCATCCATGTACAATACGAGGAAGAAAACCTTACTCTCTACAACCTTTTTGTATATACAAGGTTCATCTACGTTTTTATGAAGTCAAACTCTTTGACTACCACATCAAAACAGATGTTCCAACTCCGCGATGCCTGCTTTAATCCGTAGATTGATTTAAGCAGCTTGCACACCTTTCCGCTGCTCCCACTGTCTACGAAGCCCTCTGGCTGTGTCATGTATACACTCACTTCTAAATCACCATTTAGAAAAGCGGTCTTGACGTCCATCTGCTAGATTTCGTAGTTATGGTATGCAGCAATGGCAAGTAGGATCCTGATAGACTTAAGTATAGCCACAGGAGAAAATGTTTCATCATAATCGACACCTGGTAGTTGACGAAAACCTTTGGCCACAAGTCTAGCTTTGAAGGTCTCAATCTTTCTATCTATACTAAGTTTCTTCTTAAAGATCCACTTGCTCCCAATGGGTTTTACCCCTTCAGGAGCAACTTCCAAAGTCCATACTTTGTTGGTGAACATGGATTCCATCTCAGATCGCATAGCATACAGCCATTTCATAAAGTCCCCACTTGTGATGGCCTGCTCAAAACTAGTTGGGTCATCATCTTCCATGATGCAATCCTCACTTTCACCGTCTATGAGAAAACCATAGTATCTCTCAGGTGGGTGGGGAACCCTACTGGATCTGTGGAGTGGCTGAGGTTCGTCGGGGACTATTGAATACTCCGGTTCCACCAAATCATCAGTTGTAGTTTGTGTAGCTGGAACTTCTTCCAGCTCTACCCCATTACCACTAATTTGTTTTACAAGAAATTCCTTTTCTAAAAAGGTGGCATATTGAGAAACAAACACTTTTTGTTCCTCGGTATGGTAGAAGATATATCCATGTGAATTTTTTGGATATCCCACAAACTTACAAAGAACTGACCGTGCCTCGAGATTGTCCGGATTCTATTTTTTAACATAGGTAGGACAACCCCATATCTTAACTCATTTAAGATATGGTCTCTTTCCTCTCCATATCTCATATGGTGTTTTAGGCACAGATTTTGATGGAACTTGATTCAATAGGTATGCAGTTGTCTCAAGTGCATAGCCCCAAAAAGAAATACGTAACTCAGCATTACTCATCATAGAGCGCACCATATCTAATAGGGTGCGATTTCTCCGCTTCGAAACTCCATTGTGCTATGGTGTATACGGAGGAGTAAGCTGAGAGAGATTCCCATTCTCTTTTAAATAGTCTCGGAATTCCGTGCTTAAGTATTCTCCTCCCCGATCAGATCGAAGGATTTTAATATTTTTACCCGTCTGGTTCTCTACTTCGTATTTATATTCCTTGAATTTTTCAGAAGTTTCAGATTTTTTTCTCGACAGGAACACATGTCCAAATCTTAAAAGATCATCGGTGAATGTAATAAAGTACGAGGAACCATTCCTGGCATGTGTAGACATAGGACCTCATACATCACTATGTATCAGTCCCAAGAGTTCAGTAACTCTTTCTCCGTGTCCTGTAAATGGAGTTTTGGTCATCTTGCCTTTGAGACATGACTCGCAAGTTTCATAAGATGTAAATTCGAACGGATTTAAATATCCAATTTTATGCAACTTAGCTAGTCCGGTCGCATTGATATGACCAAGTCTACAATGCCACAAGAAGGCTTTGTTCATTTCTGAATTTTTCCTCTTGTGTGTATTTTGTATATTTAGAACTGTATTTTGATTTATAACGTATATTCCATTACATAATGTACCAAACCCAATCAACACTTGATTTAGGAAAATGTTCATAAAATTTTTCTCTAGTGCAAAGTTATATCCTTCTTTATCTAATAAAGAAACGGATATGATATTGCACATCATTGATGGTACGAAATAACAGTCGTTCAAAATCAATGTATTACTATTTGGTAATATAAGATGATATTCGCCGACAGCTTCGGCAGCAACAATTGCTCCATTCCCAGCTCTGAGGAATATATTATCCTTTCCCAGTTTTCTACTTCTTCTTAACCCTTATAACATATTACAAATATGGGATCCTGATCCGATATCTAATAACCAGGATGTAGAGCAAACTGAGAAAAAGTTCTCAATAAACAACACACCCGAAGAAGGTCCATCAGAATGCTCTTTCTTCGTTCGGGTTGCGTGGGGATCCTTGTATTCCCATATTCCTTGCTAAAACTTATGACAGTCATAAAATAGAGCGGAACCAACGTTCTCCAGCCCAGTATAGTAAGCGGGTTCGGTCAATAAATCCATATTATTATCTTGATTAAGGCGTGTCATGGTCGCTACCTGGAGAGAGAGAAGAAAACAGTTTACCGTGCGCTCTTGCAAGATTAGACTGGTTATTATCTTATTTAATCAGGATGGCTCCCACTGTTTTTATCAAATCTTCCTTCAAACCCTAAAAAGTAAGATTAGCCAGGATTAATTACACCCTACAAGTTCGCCAATCGGTCAGCCAGGCAGGTAATGATACTCCAAGAGAGTCTCCCCAATACTTTCGCATGGAACTAATTAAATAACCTCGTTTCCGCAGACGCATAACCCCGTTAACACCTTTCTTAGACACCTACTGGATCAACTAATTATAAAGTGAAAAACTCTCCCAGGAGTAACATATATTTGCAGTGGGTATCAGGATCCAACTATCTCATAGAAGGTATGAAATCTCATTGCAAATTTCAACACTTGAAATTCCAAATATCTGTTTTTTGGCCCGAGCGACTTATGACCTTAACAAGGTCAACAAATCATAAGTGCTAGTCAAGTAATGAAAACACGGATTCCACGGTCATGATGAATAGCCAAACACACATCCCTAGACCCCTACGAGAGCGGCAAGCAATCCTGCCAATTCTAGAGTTAGGCAACCCGGTCTCGACTCCTCGTGATGGTCTCCCACTGGACACTAGAACTCGGTTACATGTTCTCCCCGCTTTGGGTCTATCCTAATACGGAAAAGTAAATAATATAAATCAATGGAGACAACATCCTCTGCTAAGAAGTGTCCCAATAAAAGAATATTGCATACAATATTTACATGAATGAAAATAGAAAAAACTCTCATCTCACGCAAAAACCCCGGCTATTCAATCACGACAATCCAACATTACATAACAGAAACAACATAATAACATCATATGTCATCAACGTAAGTAAATATGCGTATCCCTAATGTCGTTGACGAATAGCAACGAGATTGGGGATACATCACATATTACACTTACGGCCGCAGAAAAGAAATAAAAGCTACAATAATTAGAATCCGCATCATCCTTAGACGTCTTAAATCCGGATTATCACATATTCCGTATTTCAGGCCTAACCCTACAAACCTTGTATTTAAGTCTCGAATTGAAAACACTTTTCAATATACAAGTCGGGTAATGCAACAAGATTCCCGATTATATGATCGAATGCTCGTCGGGAACTTTAGTAGATGGCCGCACCCCCGATACCATCAACGAAGTGCACTTGAGAGGAACACCGCGGCCGCGAGCACCCGAGTGGATGCTTTTGGCCATAAGGTTCTTCTATAGTCACTTGGTCAGGGGCTATGGGGGCATGGCTGTCTACTAGTGTCTCCCGGCGACTATTCACGTACGATACGAGACTGCGACGGAGTTTTGATCCTAATCGAAACTCCGTGGCAATCCATCAAAATGAGCCTAAAATGCTCGATTTACAAAACGTTAACTAGTTTTCACAAAACTAATCAATATGGATTCCAAAAATTGTATCACATATCTCAACTATCTAGACGATGTTAAACATTTTGATCGATTTTTCAAACAACACCAAATTATAGAGACCTCAACAACTTGAGCCTAAATAAAAATACCTAGAAAGTCCAAAATAAAAAAATGGAGCAGCAGAAGAAAAACGAGCCCTCAACTCCTCAATCTTGCGGCGGAGCCGTGGCAGAACCATGGGTTAGGTGGCGGTTACGTAGTGACTTGGTGGAGATAGGGCCTCGTACTTCATGAGGCTCCATAAAATAACATGCATGATTTTCTGAGAATTTTTAATCTGAAAATTTTCAAATTTTGAAAAATTGGACAGATACTTGTGATTTTCGAGTTTCTACACTTCGATCGAATACTTTAACGTAGTTTAGACTTCGCCTAATGCTCTAGCTTAGCTCTGATACCATGAAAGTATGTTTTAGCACCTCCACTAGGTTTATACAACCATCAAGTATGCAATTTTTAAAATTCTAGAGTGCTAAGCTATACTAACCTAGAATCGAACTAGAGAATTACGGTTTTATGCAAGCTAACTAGTTTTATTACTAAGTGAAGAGGATTACAACCTTTGTACACTAAGTCCTTCACTTCTAAAGCTCCAAGTAGTAGTCCCTAAAACTCTTCTTGCCTCCACTTGAAGAAAGGATCGAGCTTGCTATACGATCTTTGAAGCCGAAGATGATCCACTTTGAAGTCTCCCTAACTCAAGTTAATACTTCACTAATCAAAATATTAGTGAAGCAAACAACCTAAACTAATGGGCTAGATTAGTGTAGATTGATGAAGTAGGAATTTTGCTCACTTTAGAAATATATTTCTCTTTCTTTTTCCAACTCAAGAAAAACCCTAGAGAGCTCTCTTGAGGAAGAAAAAGAACTTGGGTGAGTGAGGTTGTTATGAATGAGAGAGTGAACCATGAGTTCAAGACAATGTTGAGATGAATAAATATCTAAGAGTAAAACAAAAGGAGAGGATGAGTCATGGCTTCATAATGCTTCTCCAAGCATCCAAGGCATGACTCATAATTCCACTCATTTCTATTTTACTTTAAATAAATCATCCCAAAACATCTTAAGCCCTAGTTTGTGTCTCATACACCCATATTCTGTGTATCATCAACCATGATACTATATATATATATATAAAGAGAAGAGAAGAAAATCATTAGTGAGCAATATTAGTTAATATATATATATTTATATATATTTATATATGTATGTATGTATGTATCAAATATATTAATATATATCAAATTATTAAATCAACACTTGATTCAATAATCCGGTTATATCATATATAACCGACTAATATTATTTATATATATATATCATAATATCAAATTAACACCTGATTCAATAATCCGATTATATCATATATAACCGATAACATTCAATATTAGATATTAAATCAACACTTGATTCAATAATCCGGTCATATCATATATAACCGGCCAATATCAAATATATATATGTATATATAATAAATCATTGAATCAACACTTGATTCAATAACCCGATTATATCACATATAACCTGACCTATATTAAATATCGCGAGATTAGAATACGGTATCATATACTCGTACTTAATCAAGCTCCCGCACATATCACCATATGTGCCCGAATTCGTTTCACTTGAGCTAGGAAAGTTTTGTGTGGGACTCTAAAGACTTGTCAATACGTCAGCAGTAGGTAATGATCATATCAGATACCCACAAGTCGTCAGCGGTACTAGCAGGACATAACGGCTACTCAGGTATTGAACGAATAGAAGATCAACAAGCAAACTTGTCCAAACTTCCGAAGAACCTATAAGCAACACTTCCCGTAAAGTCCGGTCTCTTCGTCTGATATGTCGCATATCGAGTCTGGGGGTGGAATCTTCAAACCCCAGTAACTTGATAAGTCATACTGATGTGTGGCCTATAACCATTCGAGAAACTACTGATAACACTTACGAGTAAATCTCATCAGCCCAGGCCAGGGACTTGCTGTTATAACCAATCGAGCATAGCGCAACATCAACTCCCAATACCGTGAGAGACGAAACCCCTTCTATCGCTCACTGCCTCCATGTGACTCGGGACTGTACCTAAATCCACCCATTTGCATAACTCCTTTGAGCCGTGGTAGGGAGGAAATCAAAGCACGGTGGGAACCACACAAGACACCATGACGATCTCGGGTCTATAGACTAACATATACAAGTGTCACCAGAGAACTGCTATCTGAAGATAGGTATAGTACCATCTAGGAGTTTTCGGCGAGTCCTGTTCGGTGTACCCATTCTCTAATGAGCACCTGTGTACAATTTTTGATGTCAAACACCAATGGTTGTGGGATCAACCATCGCTCCATAAAGGGTCAAGAAACGTACACTCTAGTCTACTCTGGAATATCAATGCCTTGTCTTGATATTCCCTCGACTAGGAACTGTTAAAGAATGTGATTGTGGACTAAACAAGCCCGACTAGTATGATCTGCATCATAGTCCTGGTAGTCAAGCCAACATCCTATGGGCTTTATCAACATGTATGATAGAGAAAATATAATAATACAAGTGTACATGTTAAGATAAAGAGCAACTAGATAGCATACTATCATGTCGAGCAAGAAAGTCCTCTCTCTCTATATATATATGTCCAAGCATCCTCTATAATGTACAATAATGGCCTTTAGGGCATACATATTCCTAACAATCTCCCACTTGCACTAAAACCAGTTGTTGTAGTATCTCATACCCAACATTCCAAAATGTCTCTCAAATTGCGTCTGGAGGAGGGCTTTCGTGAGTGGATCCGCTGTGTTGTCCTTCTTGTCAACTCTCCTGAACTCGATCTCGCGGCGATCAACTATCTCCCGAATTAGGTGATATCGCCTCAGAATATGTCTGGATCGCTGATGGGACTAGGGTTCCTTATCCAAAGCCATAGCTCCATTGTTATCACAATACAAGGGTATTGGATATTCAATGGATGGAATCTCACCAAGTTCAGTAATGAACTTCTTCATCCAGACAGCCTTTTTGGCAGTATCGTTGGCAGCGATGTATTCATCCTCCATCATTGAGTCTGCTAAAATATCTTGCTTGGAACTCTTCCAACATACTGCCCTACCATTGAGGGTGAAGAAAAAACCTGAGACCGGCTTTTTGTCGTCCTTATCACTCTGGAAGCTCGAATCGGTAAAGGAATCCACTTGGAGTTCACTGTTGCCATACATCTAGAACATCTCTTTAGTCCTTCTCAAGTACTTAAGAATGTTCTTCACAGCTGTCCAGTGTTTCTCTCCAGGATCTGATTGATACCTACTTACCATACTAAGTGTGTAAGCTACATCCGGTTTGGTGCATAACATCGCGTACATGATAGACCCAACTGCAGAAGCATAGGGTATCCCTTGCATACGAGCCCTCTCCAAATCAGTCTTGGGAGACATCTCTTTAGAGAGAGTGATTCCTGAACAAGTAGGTAAATTACTACACTTAGAATCTTCCATAATAAACCTCTTTAGTATGGTGTCAATGTACCTGGATTTGTACAATCCTAACATCCTTTTTGATCTATCTCTATAGATCTTAATCTTCGGGATGTAGGACGCATCACCCATATCTTTCATGGAGAACTTTTGTGACAGGAAGAGTTTTACCGAGTGTAGCATAAGAATATCATTTCCTATTAAGAGTATGTCATCCACGTACAATACGAGGAAGACAACCTTACTCTTTATAACCTTTTTGTATGTACAAGGTTCATGTACGTTTTTAATGAAGTAAAACTCTTTGACTGCCATATCAAAACAGATGTTCCAACTCCGTGATGACTGCTTTAATCCGTAAATTGATTTAAGCAGCTTGCACACCTTTCTGCTTCTCCCACTGTCTACGAAGCCCTCGGGCTGTGTCATGTACATGCTCTCTTCTAAATCACCATTTATAAAAGCGGTCTTGACGTCCATCTGCCAGATTTCTTAATTATGGTATGCAGCAATGACAAGTAGGATCCTGATGGACTTAAGTATAGCCACAGGTAAAAGGTTTCATCATAATCGACACCTGGTCGTTGACGAAAACCTTTTGCTACAGTCTAGATTTGAAGGTCTCAACCTTTCCATCTATACCAAGTTTCTTCTTAAAGATCCACTTGCTCTTAATGGGTTTTACCCCTTCAGGAGAAACTTCCAAAGTCCATACTTTGTTGGTGTACATGGATTCCATCTCAGATCGCATAGCATCCAGCCATTTCATAGAGTCCCCACTTGTGATGGCTTTCTTGAAACTAGTTGGGTCATCACCTTCTATGATGCAATCCTTACTACCACCGTCTATGAGAAAACTGTAGTATCTCTTAGGTGGATGAGGAACCCTACTGGATCTGCGGAGTGGCTGAGGTTCATCGGAGACTATTGAATTCTACGGTTATACAAAATTATCAGTTGTAATTTGTGTAGCTGGAACTTCTTCCAGCTCTATCCCATTACCACTAATTTCTTTTACAAGAAATTCCTTTTTTTAAAAGGCGGCATATTAAGATACAAACACTTTTTGTTCCTCAGTGTGGTAGAAGATATATCCATGTGAATTCTTTGGATATCCCGCAAACTTACAAAGAACTGATCGTGCCTCGAGTTTTTTCGGATTCTGTTTTTTAACATAGGCCAGACAACCCCATATCTTAATTCGTTTAAGATATGTTCTCTTTCCACTCCATATCTCATATGGTGTTTAAGGCACAGATTTTGATGGAACTTGATTCAATAGGTATGCAGCTGTCTTAAGTGCATAGCCCCAAAAAGAAATAGGTAACTCAGCATTACTCATCATAGAGTGCACAATATCAAATAGGGTGCGATTTCTCCACTCCGAAACTCTATTGTGCTGTGGTGTATACGGAGGAGTAAGCTGAAAGAGAATCCCATTCTCTTTTAAATAGTCTCAGAATTCCGTGCTTAAGTATTCTCCTCCCTGATCAGATCAAAGGATTTTAATAATTTTACCCGTCTGGTTCTCTACTTCGTATTTATATTTCTTGAATTTCTCAAAAGCTTCAGATTTTTGTTTCAACAGGAACACATGTCCGAATCTTGAGAGATCATCGGTGAATGTAATAAAGTACGAGTAACCATTCCTGGCATGTGTAGACATTTGACCGCATACATCACTATGTATCAGTCCCAAGAGTTCAGTAACTCTTTCTCCATATCCTTTAAACAGAGTTTTGGTCATCTTGCCTTTGAGACATGACTCGCAAGTTTCATAAGATGTAAATTCGAACGGATTCAAATATCTATCTTTATGCAACTTAGCTAGTCTGGTCGCATTGATATGACCAAGTCTACAATACCACAAGAAGGCTTCGTTCATTTCTGAATTTTTCCTCTTGTGTGTGTTTTGTATATTCAGAACTGTATTTTGATTTAGAACGTATATTCCATTACATAACGTACCTAACCCAATCAACACATGATTTAGGAAAATGTTCATAAATTTTTTCTCTATTGCAAAGTTATATCCTTCTTTATCTAATAAGGAAACAGATATGATATTGCACATTATCGACGGTATGAAATAACAGTCATTCAAAATTAATGTATTACTATTTGGTAATACAAGGTGATATTCATCGACAGTTTCGGCAGCAACAATTGCTCCGTTCCCTACTCTGAGGGACATATCACCCTTTCCCAGTTCTCTACTTCTTCTTAACCCTTATAACATATTACAAATGTGGGATCCTGATCCGGTATCTAATACCCAAGATGTAGAGCAAACTGAGAAACCGTTCTCAATAATGAACACACCTGAAGAAGGTGCATCAGAATGCTCTTTCTTCGTGCAGGTTGCGTGGGAATGCTGGTATTCCCCTATTTCTTGCTCAGACTTATGATAGTCATAAGATAGAGCTGAACCAACGTTCTCCAGCCCAGTATAATAAGCGGGTTCGGTCAATACATGCATATTATTATCTTGATTAAGGCGTATCATGGTCGCTACCTGGAGAGAGAGAAGAAAACACTTTAGCGTGCGCTCTTGCAAGATTAGACTGGTTATTATCTTATCTAATCAGGATGGCTCCCACTGTTTTTATCAAATCTTCCTTCAAACCCTAAAAGATATGATTAGCCGGGATTAATTACACCCTACAAGTTCGCCAATCGGTCAGCCAGGCAGGTATTGGTACTCCGAGAGAGTCTCCCCAATGCTTTCGCATGGAACTAATTAAATAACCTCATTTCCGCAGAGGCATAACCCCGTTAACCCCTTTCTTAGACACTTACTGGATCAGCTAATTGTAAAGTGAAAAACTCTCCCAGGAGTAACATTTACTTGCAGTGGGTATCGGGATCCAACTATCTAATAGAAGGTATGCAATCTCATTGCAAATTTCAAAACTTGAAATTCCCAATATCTGTTTTTTGCCCCAGCGACTTATGAACTTAATAAGGTCAATAATTCATAAGCGCTAGTCAAGTTCAACCTGTCATTTCATGATTGAATTAAACCCACCCGGACGACCTTTAACAAGGTCAACAAAGCCATACGACTACCCTAATCTAGTCACATCATATGCGGCAGATAAGCACTAATCAGCTACCGCACACTATGCCTTGACGGGGGCCAACAAATACAGCACAAATACTGAATAACACATATCTGAAATGACGGAGGGCTACGACTGGTTTTGAAGAAAACCTTTAACGTAATGAACTTGATATTGTTGTAGAATCAGGTGATTTGAAAAAAGAGTGGTTTAAGCTTCGCTTTTAAAATATAGTAGTTTTCAAAACAAACCGAGTGGGTTGTAGTAGTTGCTAGTTTTGCTAAAGTGGTTATTCCCGGTGAAGATATCTAGGCTCTTTCCTCATCGAATGAGGTGCTGGATATTCATAAAGGAATACCACAATGCAAAGAAAGAACTAGAGCTACCTTTTTGAAAAATTTGATTCTACAACATCTTTTGGTTTCTTTTCTTCTCATTAATCTCATTAATGACGTCCCATCATTTATGTTTCCTAAACATCAAGAAGAAATGAAAATTAAATACATATATATGCCATCTGCATTCGTCGCTAGGATCCGGGTCTTCACCATAAGGTTACTTAACTTACGGCAGGACGGGGTCAGGACTAGCTCGGATGAAAAACATATATAGTCACTACTAATATATCATATATATAAGTAGGATACGTCTCACGCAGTTTATATGATCACATCATATTAGAATCAGCAGAAGCAGGAAATATGAAATATAGGATATACTAGGAGGTCCGTGTTTTAGATTAAGCAAGTAATGAAAAACACGGATTCCACGGTCATGATGAATAGCCAAACACACAACCCTAGATCCCTACGAGAGCGACAAGCAATCCTGCCAATTCTAGAGTTTGGCAAACCGGTCTCGACTCCTCGTGATGGTCTCCCATTGGACACTAGAACTCGGTTACAGTGCTCCCCGTCTTGGGTCTATCCTAATGCGGAAAAATAAATAATATAAATCAATGGAAACAACATCCTCAGCTAATAAAAGAATATTACATACAATATTTACATGAATGAAAATAGAAAAAACTCTCATCTCATGCAAAAATCCGTCTATTCAATCACGACAATCCAATATTATATAACAGAAGCAACATAATAACATCACATGTCATCAACGTATGTAAATATGCTTATCCCTAATGTCTTTGACGTATAGCAACGAGATCAGGGATACATCACATATTACACTTACGGTCGCAGAAAAGAAATAAAAGCTACAATAATTAGAATCCACATCATCTTTAGACATCATAAACCCGGATTATCACATATTTCGGATTTCAGGCTTAACCCTATAAACCTTGCATTTAAATCTCGAATTGAAAACACTTTTCAATAAACAAGTCGGGTAATTCAACAAGATTCCTGATTATATGATCGAATGCTCGTCGAGAATTTTAATAGATGGTCACACCCCTGATGCCTTTAACGAAGTGCACTTAGGAGGAACACCGTGGCCGCGAGCACCCGAGTGGATGCTTTTGGCCATAGGGTTCTTCTATAGTCACTTGGTCGGGGCTATAGGGCGTGGCTGTCTACTAGTGTCTCTCAGCGACTATTTACGTACGATACGAGATTGCGACGGAGTTTTGATTCTTATCGAAACTCCGTGGCAATCCATCAAAATGAGACTAAAATGATAGATTTACAAAACACTAACTAGTTTTCAAAAAATTAATCAATATGGATTCCAAAAATTGTATCACATATCTCAACTATCTAGATGATGTTAAACATTTCGATTGCTCTTTCAAACACTTCCAAATCACAGAGACCTCAACAACTTGAGTCTCAATAAAATTACCCAGAACGTCTAAAATAAAAATATGGAGCATCAGAAGAAATACGAGCCCTCAACTCTTCAATCTTGCGGCGGAACCGCGGCCAAACCATGGGTTAGGTGTAGTTCCGCGGTGACTTAGTGGAGATAGGGTCTCGTACTTCTTGGGGCTCCATAAAATAACCTGGATGATTTTCTGAGAATTTTTAATCTGAAAAATTTCAACTTTTGAAAAATTGGACAGATACTTGTGATTTTGTAGTTTCTAGACTTCGATCGAACACTTTAACATCATTTAGACTTCTCCTAATATTCTAACCTGGCTCTGATACCATGAAAGTATGTCTTAGCACCTCCACTAGGTTTATACAACCAACAAGTATGCAATTTTTAAAATTCTAGAGTGGTAATCTATACTAACCTAGAATCGAACTAGAGAATTACGGTTTTATGCAAGCTAACTACTTTTATTACTAAGTGAAGAAGATTACAACCACTGTAGACCAAGTCCTTCACTTCTAAAGCTCCAAGTAGTAGTCCCTAAAACTCTTCTTAGCTCCACTTGAAGAAAGGATCGAGCTTGCTATAAGATCTTCGAAGCCGAAGATGATCCACTTTGAAGATTCACTAACTCCAGTTAATACTTCACTAATCAAAGAATTAGTGAAGCAAACAATCTAAACTAATGGGCTAGATTAGTGTAGGTTGATGGAATAGGAATTTTTCTCACTTTAGAAATATATTTCTCTTTCTTTTTCCAACTCAAGAAAAACCCTAGAGAGCTCTCTTGAGGAAGAAAAAGAACTTGGGTGAGTGAGGTTGTTATGAATGAGAGAGTGAACCATGAGCTCAAGACAATGTTGAGATGAATAAATATCTAAGAATAAAACAAAAGGAGAGGATGAGTCATGGCTTCATAATGCTTCTCTAAGCATCCAAGCCATGACTCATAATTCCACTCATTTCTATTTTACTTTAAATAAATCATCCCAAAACATCTTAAGCCCCAGTTTGTGTCTCATACACCCATATTCTGTGTATCATCAACCATGATACTATATATATATATATATATATATATATATATATATATATATATATATAAAGAAGAAAAGAAAATCATTAGTGAGCTATATTAGTTAATACATATATGTATATATCAAATATATTAATATATATCAAATTATTAAATCAAAACTTGATTGAATAATCCGGTTATATCATATAAAACCGACTAATATTATTTATATGTATATCATAATATCAAATGAACACTTGATTCAATAACCCGGTTATATCACATATAACCGATAACATTCAATATTAGATATTAAATAAACACTTGATTCAATAATCCGGTCATATCATATATAACCGGAAAATATCAAATATATATACATATAACAAATCATTGAATCAACTCTTGATTCAATAACCCGGTTATATCACATATAACCTGACCGATATCAAATATCACGAGATTAGAATACGGTATCATAATACTCATATTTAATCAAGCTCTCACACATATCACCATATGTGCCCTACTTCGTTTCGCTTGAGCTAGGAAACCTCTGTGTGGGACTCTAAAGACTCATCAATATGCCAGCAGTAGGTAATGATCATATCAGATACCTACAAGCCGTCAGCGGTACTAGCTGGACGTAACGGCTACCCAGGTATTGAACGAATAGAAAATCAACATGCAAACTTGTCCAAACTCCCATAAAGCCTATAAGCAACACTTCCCGTACAGTCTAGTCTCTTCGTCTGATATGTCGCATATCGAGTCTGGGTGGAATCGTCAGACCCCAGTAACTTGATAAGTCATGCCGATGTGTGGCCTATAACCGTTCGAGAAACTGCTGATAACACTTACCAGTAAATCTCATCAGCTCTGGCCAGGGACTTGCTATTATTGCCCATCGAGCATAGCGCAACATCAACTCCCAATACCGGGAGAGACGAAACCCCTCGTATCGCTCACTTCCTCTATGTGACCCGAGGCTGTACCCAAAATTCACCTGTTTGCACGATTCCTTTAAGTCTTGATAGGGTATAAATCAAAGCACAGTGGGAACCACACAAGACACTATGACGATCTCGGGTCTACGGACGAACCTCTACAAGTGTCACTAGAGAACTGCTATCTGAAAAGTATAGTACCATCTAAGAGTTCTCGGCGTGTCTTTTTCAGTGTGTTAGGAATATATATGCCTTAGAGGCCATTATTGTATGATATAGTGGATGCTTGGACATATATATAGAAGACTTTCTTGCTCGACATGATAGTATGCTATCTGGTTGCTCTTTATCTTAACATGTACACTTGTATTTTTATACTGTCTCTCTGATACATATTGATAAAGCCTTTAGGATGTTGCTTGACTACCAGGACTATGATGCGGATCATTGATTGATCTTTTAAAAGAGTGTGTTGTAAATAAAGTAACCGCAATCAGGACGGTATCGCTAGTAGCTAGCCGTGTAAGTACGGGTTATCCGCAGCGAAACGTGAACATTCTTGTTTTAGACAAGTTGATTGAAAGATGGGCTGATTGGTTGTAGATTTATTTTAATACAGATATAGATTTTGTAAGGAAGAGGCTTGTAGGGTTCATATGACTTAGTAGTAATGCACGACTAATTAAAAAAGACTTCTTTTATCTTTTAATAGTTTAAAACTAGATCGATAGCGATGCATGTAGATTAGGATTCTTTTGGAAGAAACTAGGGTTTCCTCTCTCTTAACTCTTGTCGTTGCATTGATCTCTATTCATGTCTAGCCTTTACCTAAACAAGTGTTAAACAGATCTCGAATCGTGGTCGTGACTAAGAATAAATAGGTAGTACGCCCGATAAGGATGTTGAACATTTATTTTGCTAAAGTTTATAGACTTTAAAATGTATAAAAGAGGTTAAATAATTTTATCATCCATTGATCTACCCTAGCCTACGAACCCTAGCAAGCTAGGAATTACTTGCTCATGGTTTGAATTAGAAGAAAGGATGATAAAGAAATTAAATGCAGAAAGTAAATGCGAAAAGACTAATAAAAAGACTACCTTTATTAATCAACTATTGCATACAACTCTCCGTACAAAGTAGATTACAAAGAACCCTAGTTTTTGCTCTCTCTCTCTCTTATTGGAGGTGGATGACTAGCTGATGATCATCTGGATGTGTGGATCGCTTTAGACCACTTGATCACTTCGGTTCGATAATCTTTCATATGAAGCTCTCTGTTCCTTAAATAGTTACAGAAGCTAGAAACCCTAGTTGCCATGTGTGATGATTTGTTGTTACGACCACAGTAAAAAAATCTCAAATCTAACGGCCATCAAAGGACCGCGGATCCGCCGCAAATCTAGGTGTTTGGCCGCCCAACCGTGGCACCATAGTGGCATCAGGTCATGGGATTTCTTATGGACTCTTCTGTTGACATGTGTAGATCTCCTCGATGTCTGGATTTTGAAAATCTTACTCTAAGTCTTTATCGTTTATGATTTGCTTTAATTTATTCGTAGATTTTATTTTGACATCTCGGATCTCAAGGATTCCAAAGCTGAGCTTATATCTGCATAATATCTCAATTCATAGTGTTAGTAGTATTTGTTATATTTGAGATATTATCCTAACCATTTTATATGATATTAAATGTTAAGGATATTGATTAGAAATATTTGATATGATATGCATATTTTAATTACTAATATTTTATATAAATATTATATGCATGTATTTTCCCTCATTATATTAAATATAATGTAGAAACATATGATAATAAACTTTTTACACATAAACCTTCATATGTTCTATAATCACAATAAACACCTTTTAGAACTTAACAATAGTGGGAAAAATAATTATTCAAATGTGTAATATTTTAGACTAATCAAATACCCCCAAACTTAACTTTGATCGTCCCGAGCAAACTAGTTATTAAAGAGAAGAAGAAGAAAAAGAAAAAAAACCAACACACTTTCGTAGGCAACACGATTGCACTGAGCACGTGCAACAAGCCTTTAAACCTCTAGGTGTCTTTAGTAGGAGGAGTGTTGTCTCTTGAGGGTTTTCAGCGAATTACACCCACAAAATCTCATAATAAAAGAAAGATGATGAAAAGTACATACAAAGCTAAGGATTATATAAAAGAAAGAACTTGAAAATAAGAGTTTCAAACTATACTAGCTTTTTAATTGCCATGAGCCATATCTTAATGATCGTGAAAAGATATCAGCAATCACATCATCCCTTAATTAAACATCACCTTTAGTCTTTCTCTCTACCTTTCTTCCAAATATCGATCATATACCCCTACGTATGTGTAAAAGACATCCCTACGCTTAGAGAATTCAATTCAAGCTGTCATACTTTTGTCCATCTTCCTTAGTACTTTTTAGTCGGTGAATATTTTAGATGGAATTGCTTACACATTCTTCATGCGGCCGTTAATAATTCTTGAGGTACTAACTGAACGATTACCAAACATGCTTACTCATTTAGGCGTAATTAGCAATATCATCATCCTGCAATACCTAAAGCTTAACAGTGTCTCCCAAACCTGTTGGCCTACGGAACTAAGTGATAAAGTACCATCGCTATACTTTTTTATGCCGCCTTAAGTAATTACAAAACCAGTGTTCATTTTTCTTCACCACTTTATTTTTTTTATGTTTCACTTTTTTCATTGATCTTCATACTAAGGCTTTTAGACAAGAGCATTTTAAGGTATCCTCTACTAACCCAAGTTTCAAGATGTGTGCACGCGCATATAATAAGGTATGAACGATCAAAATTTGGACTCAAGAATAGGAACTATTTTTCATACTTAATTTTTATCCTCAGATTAGTAATTTCCTTCATCTTACTAACCCTTGGGACAACAGCTCATGACTACCTATTACTAGCTTCATTTTAATACATCTAATTTTCTTGCTTTTCTTAAACTCTTTCTATCTTTCATATGTAATTTTTCACTTTCTAACTTTTATTACTAAGAATTTTTTTATTCATTCATATATATAAAAAAATTATATAGTGCCTAGTGCCAAATGATATTTCAGTAAATACAAACCTCCCCCAAACCAATTTTCAGCAGTGCCCTCACTGATGTTGTTCTTTGAGCGCATAAACCTGTAAACTTGGGAGAAAAATAATAGGGGTAAAATAATAATGAAATACTACCCCCAAATTTGTTCTTTGGCACACACAGATATTCAGTTATATCTTAGTTCACTTACCTCCATTCTTATATGAAATAGTGTTACCGAAACATGAAGGTGAGATGGAGGAATGTTAGTTATGATAAAGCTATTGGCTATAGTGCCCTTAAGGCAATTATCATAGTCGCGGACTTGTGATTATGATGATTGAGTGAGGACCTATACCGATAAAACAGCCTTACTCAAGATGATAGTATACTATCTGGTTTGTCTTTATCATCATATACATATTGATAGAGCCCATAGGATTCTTGCTTGACTGCCAGCATTGTGATGGCGATCACATACATGGGAGCTGGGGGTCTATAAGCACATCCTTAAATATCCCTAGTCGTGGGAGTACCGAGACCGGGCATCGATAATCCAGTGTAGACTAGTGTATACTGATCGAGACCCCGACGAAGGGCGGTGGCCAGGTCTCACAAGCCATTGGTGTTAGTTTGTTCACCTAAAATAGTATACAGATGCTCATTGGGTTATGAGTACATTGGACGGACTCGACGGGAACCTGCTAGTTGGTATTATACCTATTGTCAGATAGCAGTTCCTAGGTGACATGTGTACAGGTTAGTCTGTCGACCTGAGATCGTCATTTGTCTCGTATGAGTTCCCACCGTGCTTTGATTACTACCCTACCACGGCTCAAAGGAGTCGTGCAAACAGGTTTTAGTTGGGTACAGTCCCGAGCCACATGGAGGCAGTGATCGGATCATCGGGGATTCGTCTCTCCCGGTATTGGGGGTTGATGTCGCGTTGTGTACGGATGGCTATCACTATAAATCCGTGGCCACAGTGGACGAGAATTATCGATCCAGGATCGATAGTTTCTCAGGTGGTGATGGGGTTTCATACCGACACTAAATGTCGCGTTGTTAGGGGTCTGACTTTATCCAACCCTTAGACTCGATATGCGATACTCTTAGATGAACAGACCGGACTGTACGGATATTGTCACTGTCAGGCTCAGTAGGGGTTCAGGATGGGTTTGCTCGTTGGGCTTTCTTTCGCTCAATACCTGGATAGCCGTTATGTACAGCTTGTACCGCTGACGTGCTTGTGGTTAAACCCACTGCCAGCGTATTGACGATTCTTTAGAGTCCCACACAAACGGTTTTCATAGTTCAAGTGATATGGTGTACATGGCGTATGTTGGTACATACAGGTGTCCGAATAAATATGTGCATGCTGCGCAGACTTTAATCGGACGGTTGATAATACTAGCGGCTTAGGATTAAGCCGGATTATTAAATCGGATTTTGATTTAATAATTCATATATGTATTTGTATATACGTATTCTAGTATTATTGTTCACTATTCGTTTTCTTTCTTGGCTATTCGTATTTTGGGTACGGATACGCGTATATGTATTTCGATATATGTACCGGGAAGTATTCCGTATTTTATACGGAATAACTTATAGAAGGTAGCCACCTCATTTGTATGATTTTCCTTATTTGGAAAATTCATTTGACTCACAAATGAGGTGGAGGTGTGAGGTGGCATGTGCATAGTATTGAGCATGGTTTTGAGCATGGTTCAAAGTAAGGTGTGAATTGTTTATTTGATTAATTGGATATTTTTTTAATGATGGGAATGAGAGGGGGGCCGTCCACTAATTGAGTGGGGGTTCATTTTTGATTTAGCTCATTACACACTACACTTGCTCTCCCTCACTCTCTCATTTTTCACACTAAAAATACTTAGCCAATTTCCTTAGCTCATGCCCTTGATCATCACCTCATTCATCTTCTATGGTTGCTAAGTTGAGCAAATAAGTATGAGAGAAAATATAGTGACACACTACTACACCTCGACTCCCCATCGTTTGAAACTTTAGAGCGCCGGTTGCCTCGTTTGTCAAGGCTGGAGCTTTCACCGTTTCCCTCAGGTGGATCATCGGAGATGGAGGAAGACCGGCAATAAAACATCATCAAAGAATCACTAGGATCTTGGAATGAAGACCGAAGGACACGGATCAACTCGGTATAACGATTCTAACTCTTAGTTTAGATTGCTAGCTTAGGGTTTAAGGTCGATACGGAAATCGGGTAACGGTAGCGCTAGTTTAGAAAATTTTTGTTCCGCATTTGGCCGCGGTTGGATGGCCGGGGCGCTACTGTAACCCTTCATGGTATCAGACCACCCTTTAAACCCTTAGCTAGCTAGTCTAGACAATGTAAAAGTATCGAAATCGAAATAGTCCTGAAACGATGCACTGCAGATTGTGTTCTCTGTCGATTTTCAAAGTGTTCAAAAAATTTTGCAAACAAGTGCAGAAGACTTCTTGAGTGACCAGAAGACCACACCCCAAAAACGAGCCCACCTCGCCGGATTTTAACCGAGCACATTGCCAAGAAAACCGGCGAGGCCGACCCTAATTGGGTGTGGTTTGGTCTCTGGAAACTTGGTGCAGTGGTATTGTTTATTTTGCCCTTTTTTGATATTTTGTTATCAGTTGTTCACGGGCTATTCGGGGTGTTTTGGAGTCGATGTTTTAACACTGTTTAAATGTTTATATCAGTACATACATTTATATCTGCGACTGTGAATGTCATTTGTTCGGTAAACCCGTCCAACTGCTATATATTCCTTTAGACAGGTTTGCGAACGTGACATTTACGTTGATGTTCTGTGTTGTGCTGAGATGTTGGTTGGATCGTCGTGGTGGATAGCTATGGTGCAATGTTAGTACAGTTTTATTTAATTTGTACATTTGATATTGCAGGGCGAGCGTCCGACATGTGGACTGCCGTCACTGCCAGTTTGTATATTATTCTTTTGGGGCACGACCGGGTTGAGGTCGATGTCACCCTTGTATATTTTTTATTTTCTATACTAGGATTACCCCGCGGTGGAGTGCACGAATAGCCGGATTCTAGAGGGCAACGGGTCCGCATCTCATGGCGTTGGGATGGAGGGGACCTTACTCTAGAATTGGCGGGCTATTCGCCGCACTCGTAGGGGGTATAGGCTGACCCAGGAGGGGTGCTTAATTTACCGGATTCCGTGAAGTGCTGGGTGGCCCATTCACGTTGTTGAAGGGGGCCGCCTCGCTTCTGATTTTGCGGGTAACTTGCCGCGCTTGTAGGGGTCTAGGTTTTCATTGCACAGGCTATCCACACGACAGGGAACGTCGGTTCTCACTTGCGGCTCAAGTGAAACCCGGGGCTCCAGATTATCCACCATTCTGTGTTGCTTTATATCATTCCTGGGATGATTGTTATATATTTATATATATACTAGTAGATGTTGTATATGTTTTGCACCCGCGCTAGCCCAGTCCCCGCTCTGTCGTTAGTTAAGTAACCTAACGGGTGATGACGGGACCCAGTGGCGAATGCGGATGGCATATACGTATATTTTATTTTCGTTCTTTTCTGGTGTGATTAATTGATGGGACTGCATTGATTCTTATCAATGTAAGGATAAAACAAACCTTTATATGATGTTGTCGGAACCAAGTTTTTAAAACTGACATTACAGACGTTCTCTTTTGCTTTACACAGTGGTATTCGGTTATGAATATCCAGCACCTCATTCGATGAGGCAAGGGCCGAGATCCCTTCATCGGGAGTGACCCCTTGGGTAAAAGTTTGCGTCAACGTAATAACTTGACTATAGTCGATTAATTTTTGCTTTGCATCATGATATTCAGTTTGGAATATCCTGCACCTCATTCTACAAGGAAAGAGCCGAGATCCCTTCACCGGGAGTGACCTCTTTAGCAATAGTTTTCGCCACTATATATTTATAAAAACCACTTGGATTCCTTCAACGATATCAAGTTCATTACTTTAAAGGATTTTTGCCAAAAACCAGCCGTAGCCCTCCGTCATTTCAGAAAAGTAGCGCCTAGTATTCGTGCTATGTTTGTTGGCTTCCGTCAAGGCATAGTGTGCGGTAGCTATGTGTTACTTCTCTATAGCATGGATATGCATTAATCTAGGACAGTCATGCAGCCTTGTTAGCATCCATCAAGGGCGAGTACGGGTGGGTCTAAATTAATCAGGACAATGACGGGTAGAACTTGACTTGCAACTTATGATTTGTTGGTATCCGTCAGGGTCATAAGCTGCTTGGGGTAAAAATCATATCGGGAGTTTCAAACATACAGGAAACTTGCCAGGCTTGTGCATACCTTCTGGAGTGTGGTGACTTGAGTGGCTTCTATCAAGTTATTATGCGATGATAGTCGGATCCCGATTCCCACTGATGAGTATGATTACTCCTCGGGTGATTCTGACTAATTCTCCTTTTGGGTCTGGAGGAGAATTCGAGGAAACAGTGGGAGCCATTCAGATTAGATAAAATGATTAACCATTCTGATCTAGGTTACAGTGCACACTGAGTGTTTCTTTTCTCTCTCTCTGGCTGCGACGATGACCCAACCTTTGACTAAAACTCATGAAACCAAGTTAACCAAACCTTCTTAAAACACTTTGACTTTTGGAATATCACCGTGTCGCGTATATCATTGCCACTTCTATATCACCTTTGCTTTTCTCTAGAACACTTCGTATCACTACGAACATCCACTTCCATTGGATAAATCCATCGTATAGTTACATACGAACTCGAAGAAACTTTTTTGAGGATGGATTCTGGTTCTAGAGAGATTGAATAGGATTATTCGGTTGTCTTTTCTCTTTACCTTCTCTCAGGTTGTGTGGGCTTCTAGGATTAGGAGAGGGTACACCTATTGAGCTTATTGGATAGTCTTCCTCCAGACCATAGGCAGGTGCCGAACGGTAGGGAAGGAAGAAAACCAACAAGCTTAACTGTGGTGTACAGAAGGTAATAAGTAAAGACATATAAAGGGATTAAAATAACGGCAAAGACAATTGCGACTGCTATCATTCACGACAAAACCATGTATACCTCTGTCACTCCCACATCCACTTTGGATTTCTCCGGAACACTCCGTATCACTATGGATATCCACTTCCATTGGATATGCCATCGTATGGTTACATACGAACTCAAAGGAATTCGTTCCAGATTCGAGGTTGGTTTCCGATTCAAGAGAAACAGAATAGGATTATTCAGATGTCTTTTCCCATTACCTTCTTTCAGGTTGCGAGGGCTCTCAGGATTAGGAGAGTACACCTATTACGCTTATTGGGCAGTCTTCTTCAATACCTTAGGCTGGTGCCGAAGGGTAGGGAATGAAGAAAACCAATTAGCGTAAAGGAGGTGTACAGTAGGTAATAAGTAAAGACATAATAAAGGGATTGCAGTGAGGGCAGGTAAGTATATGGTTACTGTCATGATTCAGGATAATGGAAGAGGCGTTACTAGGAATACCAGTTAACCCTTTTGAAACATTTTCATGTTTCAGTCTGACTGAGCGATGTTAATTGAAAACTGTTTTCCCAATTGGAATCTAACTCCAGGGTATGTATTTACCAGATCAGTTTCTCACATCTGTATGTTATTATAGATGGTGAGTGGGAGTAAGATATTGGGAATTGGGTGATTAGATCCTCTTTATATCGGAATTCGTTGTAATTGGTGATATTTGAGCAAATCATCTGGATTTTGCTGGATGGCAAATATTTGGTTTTGAATATCCGTTGTTATCCACCAATTTCAAACTGATATATCTGTACATTTATTTTATAAAATGAGATATAACATTTTTATATTATATCTGTGACATTTACCTATATCAGCTGGTGATTAGGTAAGGTGCATTCAACAACAGTGTAATTCTTCTTAACCATGGTATAGTTTTTCAACCTACGACGCACAGAGTTTGAGTTATTGAACTCAGAGGACTTATACAAAATATTGTATGTTGTCCACTGTCCATTAGGACAATGGGGTTGGTACTCACACTGTATTCTGTTTACTCATAACTTCTTTGATTTTAGACATGTATTTCGTTGAAATGCAAGGTTCAGATTTTGAGAAGTTATAGGTATAAAAATAAAGTAGAGAACTATTTATTGTAAGTATCAGGATTCTTCGAGGAAGTCGAAGATGTAGATACTTGTGTTTGGTATTCCATTGATAGTAATGGTTTTGAGAACTTACTTCTCTTTCAGGTTACTCATATATGGATGCACTCCTAGTTGAGTAATGCTGAGTGACCTCTTTCCATTTGGTTATATGCACTAGAGATAGCTCCATGATTTTTGAATCTGGTTCCAATTAAATTAGTGCTTTTGTTTCTATATTAGATATATATAGAATCAATTTATATCTTAACGATGTTAAGGTATAGGGAGTTGTCCGGCTGATGCTTAAAACCAGAATCCGGATAAACTCAAGGCACGTTTCAGTAATGGCTATTTGTGGGTTATCCCGGGCTTTGACGAGGGTTAACTTTCTACCATCAGGAAGATCAATATTTATATCGTTTTTGACTTGCCACAGTTTTAATAAAATGGATTTTTTTCAGAAAAACATACGTGGGAGTATGGTAGAACTGGAAGTGATTCCAGAACCACAAACGATCACTGAAAATTTAATAGAACCTAAGGATTCAATTAGTTTCAACATTCCATTAGCCACTCCGCAGATTTGGTGGGTAACCTCAGGCACCCGAGAGGTACTTCGGTCTTCTCAGTAATGGTGACAGGAAGGTTCTTGTTTACCCAGACTTTCCATTGCTGCTGTTCTAGACTATAAGACCCGGCAGGAGGATGAGTATAGCGTCGTTCTAAACTAGCTTTGGAAGTGTACGTGTATATGACTCTGCCAGAGGGTTGTTGTGGTCAGTGGGAGCAGCGGAAGCATAGAGGAAAAGTAGCTTATATCTATTTATAGACTAAAGCAAGTATAGCGGAAATAGATCATCTATTTTTGATGTGACAGTCATAGGTCTTGACCTCATCAGAATAGGAGATGGATCTGGTAAGAAGGTAGTAGGGTGTGATGTCCTGGTATTTGGAGGACATGCACTTGATAGGAAGAAATATTCCTATACTACGATCGGTTATACTGTAGTTGTCACAAAGTTGTTTCTCCACATAGGATATGGATATAATATCAGTGTTTCTGGTTACTAGATCTATGGTTTTAGATCTAGATTTAGGAAGTATCCTAATCTGGGTATTTTAATATTATTCTAAAGGTATTTTAGAATGGACGACTCCTGGCATGGTGGTGTACCTGCAGGTGATAGAGTCACCCTCTTTAAAGGTGTCTTATAGATTAAAGGGGAGAGGGATCCGCATGATTAGCATATCACTTGCTTAGGCAATTGAGTTGATCATTAAATGTCAAGTACCACACCAGATGTTGTTTTTGCACTAGCTGCAATAAACATATATTAATCCAATCCTGGAGAAACAGATGGAAGCAGTGAATGTTCTTGGGATATGGTAACAGCGGCCTCCTTTAGGAGACGGTTATCATTTCAGGCTTCCCAGGTGACCTGGATGACAGAGTGACTGTCAGAGTTATAGTTTTCCCTTTTTAGAGGGACAGTACGTTGGACAGGTGGTCCAAGCGGATACTGAAGAAAGGCATGGCGCAGGATACTGATTAAATTCAGTGGACGATACAGTCTAAGTAGTTTGCTGGATTTGAAGTTCATTTGTGAACTGGGTCCCATCAGATATCCAGACAAATTCTAAGACAGGTATTGCTCATTTCGGGAGATAGTTTTCTCCGCGAAGTTGAGATTAAGAGAGATACAGAAAGAAACATTGGAGCGGATCCACTCACTGAGGCTATTTCTCGAACGCAATCATTTTCGCAAACGGGCTTTGCGAAACTGATTAGTAGAGAAGTAAGGTGTTCAGTATCACACGGGCTGTGAGTATGCGGCATCGCAATAATTGTCCTTGACTGCAAGTGGGAGATTGTTGGCTATAGTGCCCTCAAGGCAATTATCATAGTCGCGGACTTGTGATTATGATGATTGAGTGAGGACCTATACCGATAAAACAGTTTTACTCAAGATGATAGTATGCTATCCGGTTTGTCTTTATCATCATATACATGTTGATAGAGCCCACAGGATTCTTGCTTGACTGTTAGCATTGTGATGGCGATCACATATGTGGGAGCTGGGGGGTCTATAAGCACATCCTTAAATGTCCCTAGTCGTGGGAGTATCGAGACCGGGCATCGATACTCCAGTGTAGACTAGTGTATACTGATCGAGACCCCGATGAGGGAAGGTGGCCAGGTCTCACAAGCCATTGGTGTTAGTTTGTTCACCTAAGATGGTATACAGGTGCTCATTGGGTTATGAGTACACTGGACGGACTCGCACGGAACCTGCTTGTTGGTATTATACCTATTGTCAGATAACAATTCCTAAGTGACATGTGTACAGGTTAGTCTGTCGACCTAAGATCGTCATTTGTCTCGTGTGAGTTCCCACTGTGCTTTGATTACTACCCTACCACGGCTCAAAAGAGTCGTGCAAACAGGTTTTAGTTGTGTACAGTCCCGAGCCACATGGAGACAGTGATCGAATCGTCGAGGATTCGTCTCTCCTGGTATTGGGGGTTGATATCGCGTTGTGTACGGATGGCCATCACTATAAATCCGTGGCCATGTGGATGAGAATTATCATTCCAGGATCGATAGTTTCTCAGGTGGTGATGGGGTTTCATACCGACACTAAATGTCGCATTGTTAGGGGTCTGACTTTATCCACACCCTTAGACTCGATATGCGATACTCTTAGACGAACAGACCGGACTGTACGGATATTGTCACTGTCAGGCTCAGTAGGGGTTCAGGATGAGTTTGCTCGTCGGCCTCGCTTTCGCTCAATACCTGGGTAGCCGTTACGTACAGCTAGTGCCGTTGACGTGCTTGTGGTTAAACCCACTGCCAGCATATTGACGAGTCTTTAGAGTCCCACACAGAGGGTTTTCACGGTTCAGGCGATATGGTGTACATGGCCTATGCTGGTACATACAAGCGTCCGAATAAATATGTGCATGCTGCGCAGACTTTAATCGGACGGTTGATAATACTAGCGGTTTAGGATTAAGCCGGATTATTAAATCAGGTTTTGATTTAATAATTCATATATGTATTTGTATATACGTATTCTAGTATTATTGTTCACTATTCGTTTTCTCTCTTGGCTATTCGTATTTTTGGCACGGATACGCGTATATGTATTTCGATATATGTACCGGAAAGTATTCCGTATTTTATACGGAATAGCTTCTAGAAGGTGGCCACCTCATTTGTATGATTTTCCATTTTTGGAAAATTCATTTAACTCACAAATGAGGTGGAGGTATGTGGTGGCATGTGCATAGTATTAAGCATGGTTTTGAGTATGGTTCAAAGTAAGGTGTGAATTGTTTATTTGATTAATTGGATATTTTTTAATGATGGGAATGAGAGGGGGGCCGGCCACTAATTGAGTGGGGGTTCATTTTTGATTTAGCTCATTACACATTACACTTGCTCTCTCTCACTCTCTCATTTTTCACACTAAAAATACTTAGCCAATTTCTTTAGCTCATGTCCTTGATCATCACCTCATTCATCTTCTATGGTTGCTAAGTTGAGCAAATGAGTATGAGAGAAAATATAGTGACACGCTACTACACCTCGACTCCCCATCGATAGCAATTTTGGAGCGTTGGTTGCCTCGTTCGTCGAGGCTGGAGCTTTCACCGTTTCCCTCAGGTGGATCATCGGAGATGGAGGAAGACCGGCAACCAAATATCATCAAAAAATCACTAGGAGCTTGGAATGGAGACCAAAGGACACGGATCAACTCGGTATAACGATTCTAACTCTTAGTTTAGATTGCTAGCTTAGGGTTTAAGATCATTCCGGAAATCGGGTAACGGTAGCGCCAGTTTAGAAAAATTTTGTTCCGCATTTGGCCGCGGTTGGATCGCTGGGGCGCTGCCGTAACCCTTCAAAAGCGGCTCCTGTAAAAACATGATCTCCTCCGCCGGGTCAATAGAAAAGTACGGTTTTAATCTATGCCTATTGACTTTAAAAATAGAACCGTTTTTAGCATTTTCTATATCCAATGCACCGTGCGGGTATGCATACCGCACCACAAAAGGTCATTTCCAACGAGATTTAAGCTTACCCGGATGAAGGTGGAGACGAGAATCGTAAGGAAGGACTTATTGTCTCGGGGTGAAAGTTTTTCTATAAAGGTTTTTGTCATGGAACACTTTAGTCCGGTTCTTTACTATAACCGCATTATCATAGACTTCATCGCGAAGTTCGCTAAGCTTATTTAATTGTAGCTTCCGATAGCGCTGGCTTGATCAAAATAAAAGTTAAGCTTTTTAATAGCCCACATTGCTTTATGTTCGATCTCGACTAGAAGGTGGCAAGCCTTCCCAAACATTAGTCGGTATGGAGACATACCAAGATCGGTCTTATAAGCGGTACGAAATGCCCAAAGAGCATCCGTCAATTTGGTGGACCAATCTTTACGGTTCTCAGTAACCGTTTTCTCTAAAATTTGTTTGATCTGTCTATTGGAGATCTCAGCTTGCCCGCTCATTTGGAGATGATAGGGCGTAGAAATCTTGTGCTTGATTGAATATTTCCGCATCAAATCCTCGAAAGACCGATTACATAAATGCATCCCGTTGTCGCTAATTATAGCACGGGGGTGTCCGAATCGCGAAAAGATATTTTCTCTACAGAACTTAATAACAACCTTGTTGTCATTAGTGTGACACGGTACTGCTTCCACCTATTTAGAGACATAATCAAGCGCAAGTAAGATGAATAAATTCCCAAAAGAGTTGGAAAAATGGCCCATAAAATTAATTCCCCAAACATAAAAAATCTCCACAACCAAGATAGGTTGGAACGGCATCTTATTTCTCCGTGAAATCCGACCCATGCGTTGACACCATGGACAATTTTTGCAATTATCATATGCATCTTTAAATAATTTTTGCCAATAAAAGCCATATTGCAAAACTTTCTCCACCGTTTTCCGTAGACCAAAGTGACTGCCACATGCCTGATCATGGAAGAAAGACAATACACTCTTGAATTCATCATTAGGGACACATCGGCGAATGATTTGATCAGGAAATACTTAAACTAATAAGGTTCATCCCAGCAATAGTTTTTTACTTAGGATAGAAATCGATGATTGTCTTGTTTCGACCATTCGCTGGGTATAAGTTCCGTAGCTAATTAATTCACAATATCCATGAACCAAGGTTCGCAGGATATGGTCAAGAGATGTTCGTTAGGAAAGGAATCATTTATTGGCAAGTTCAACGTTGGTGAAGATGAGATGCGTGAAAGATGGTTAGCTACGACGTTTTCACATCCACTCTTGTCTCGTATGAAAAGATCAAATTCTTGTAACAATAGGATCCAACGTATTAGCCTGGCTTTAGCATTCTTCTTTGATAAAGATGTCTTAAGGAGGAGTGATTGGTGTAAACTACAACTAGAGAGCCAATCAAGTAGGGCCAGAATTTTTCTAATGCAAATACAACTGCCAAGAGTTCTTTCTCGGTAGTTGTATAATTCATTTGGGTATCGTTCAAGGTCCTACTTGCATAGTAAATTACATGTGGTATCTTATCAATGTGCTATCTTAAGACTGCACCAATAGCAAAATCGGATGCATCACACATAAGCTCAAATGGGCGATTCCAGTCCGGAGATGACAGAACGAGGGCTGTAGTGAGGGAGCTTTTAGGTGATTCAAAAGCAGCCTCGCAATCTGAATCGAAGTGAAATGTTTTATACGTGGCTAAGAGAAGAGTTAAGGGTCTAGTAATTTTGCTAAAGTTCTTAATGAATCTCCTATAAAATCCTGCATGACCAAGAAAGAATCGTACATCTTTGACGCATTTGGGAGGAGGAAGGTTATGGATGACATCTATTTTAGCTCTGTCTACTTCCATGCCTTTTTGTGAAATGACTTGCCTAAGGACTATACCTTCTTGAACCATAAAATAGCATTTTTCCCAATTCAAAGTTAAATTCTTATCCTTACAGCGGGTAAGAACAACATCAAGATGACGAAGGCATTCCTCAAAGGAGTCCCCAAGTATGGAGAAATCATCCATAAATATATCCAGAAAATTCTCGACCATGTTCGAGAATATCCCCATCATGTATCGCTGAAATGTAGTAGGAGCATTGCATAACCCGAAGGGCATGCATCTATAAGCAAAAGTACCGAAAGGACAAGTAAATATTGTCTTATCTTGATCCCTTTCGGCGATGGGGATTTGGTTATAGCCGGAGTATCCGTCCAAGAAACAGTAGTATTCATGCCCGTCTATTCATTCTAACATCTGGTCAATGAAAGGTAGAGAGAAGTGATCTTTTCTCGTTGCGGGATTGAGTTTTCTATAATCAATACATACCCGCCATCCAGTTTGGGTGCATGTTTGGATCAACTCATTAGCCTCATTAGTTATGACCGAGATGCCAGACTTTTTAGGGACCACATAAATAAGACTTACCCATTGGCTATCAGATATTGGGTAAATAATGCCATTATCTAGGCATTTGATGATTTCTTTCTTTAGCGCCTCCTTCATGACAGGATTCAACCGTCTTTGTGGGTCTCGGACTGGTTTGGCTTCATCCATCAAATGTATATGATGTTCAACAGTTAAATGACTAATCCCTTTGATGGCTGCCATTGTCTAACCAAAAGCTTGCCGATTTGATCTCAAGAGCGATAAAAGAGCGCTCACTTGCTCTAAAACTAGAGAAGCTGATATGATGACGGGCAAAGACTCATTCTCACCTAAATATGCATATTTAAGATGAGAAGGTAGTGACTTGAGATCTATTGTCGGTGGAGAGACAATAGAAGGTAAGGTAGGGGAATTATACTCAGACTCGTTAAGTGGTTCATAGCTAGCATAGGATATAGACTCGGAAGGCTCGACTATCTTTTGCGACAAGCCAAAGGATTCGAACTCAAGGTTGGACTTTTCAAAAGGGTCCTCACTAGTATAGTAATTTGCTGGATCAAACAATGATGCACTAGTGTCGTCGAGATCATCATAGCAATGTTCCTCAACTTTGCAGCCGTCGGAAGCTATCTCGTTGACAGAACAGATATCGATTAGATGAGCAGAAGGTTCAGACGGTTGACTTCCTAGCTTGTAAATGTTAAGCTCGATTGTCATCTTCCCGAAGGATAGGTTCATAGAAACGTTATGACAATTTATTACAGTATTGGAAGTTGCTAGAAAAGGCCGACCTAGAATCACCAGAATTTGGTTCCGTTGGTTCGCCACAGGCTATGTATCTAAAACAATAAAGTCTACAGGGAATATAAATTCCCCGACTTTGATTAACACGTCCTCTAGCTCACCCCTAGGTTGGGTGATAGATCGATCGGCCATTTGGAGAGTGCAATGCGTAGGTTTCAACTCTCCTATACCTAACTGCTCGTAGACTGAATACGGGAGCAAGTTAACACTAGCACTTAGATCGAGCAGAGCACGATTGATGCTTTACCCCCAATAGTTATCGATATTGTAGGACAACCAGGGTCCTTACGTTTCTTAGGCAATTGTTGGGTAAAAACCGTGCTCACATTACTCGTTAAGAACACCTTTTTAGGTACTTGAGTTTTCCTCTTCTAGTGCACAAGTCCTTAAGGATTTTCGCATAAGATGGAACTTGTTGAATAGTATCTAGGAGAGAAATATTTATGTTAACTTAGTTAAACATTTTCACAATCTTCTTCATTTGTGCATTAGGTTTGTTGGCTCTCAACCTGTTTGGAAAAGGATCTTTATCAATAAAGGTTGGGTCCAACATTGGAGGAGAAGTTTGTGCAGATGGAATGGATCCCAGAATTGGAGTTAGGATCGTTTTAGGTTGACTAGAGAAAGTGGGCTGAGGGTTTGAGCCTAGGGAAGAACGGAGAATAGGCTCGAACGAAGAGGGTAGACTAGACGAATTAGGGTTAGAAGAAGTAGCCGGGGTTTCATTTGATTCAACGTCATCAACGTGTTCACCGTCATGATTGTTTAGCACTCTTCAAGATCTCAACATGGTTACGACACTCACATTATGACTTTGTGAGTGTCCAGGATTCGGTAGAGCTTAAGATGGAAGTTTTCCTTTCGCTCTCTCACTCATCGCGACATTTAACTGTGCAAGTTGTGCTTCTATCGATTTTATGCTTTCATCGTGGGAAGCGGTGTGCTACACTAATGTTTGGATAGAAAATGTTAAATTAGCTATCATTTGCATGGAATGTTTAATAAACGTTTCTAATCTTCGTTCGAGTGCAGAGAATTTTTCGGTAACGGTCATTAGGAAAGAATTATTATAATGTGCAAAATTGTTGGCCGAATTTTGAAAAGATTGCGGTTTAAAGGGGTGCTGACTTTGTTGTGGTAGTTGTTGTTGCTGTGGAGGAGGCCTTTGATAGTTATTTTGGTTTGGAAATGGATTTTGAGTTTCAGTTTGGTTTTTGTTCTAAGAAAAATTAGGATGATTCCTCCATCCCTGATTGTATGTGGAAGAATAAGGATCATTTCTAAGTCGTTGCTGAAAAGCAGCATTAGTTTGTTCTTGACCTTGAAACGGAGGATTCAAAAGATATTCTTTAGTTAAGTGTGATGGGTCAGAACAGCAACCACACACGGTTTTTGGGAGCGTAATTTGGTTTAGGGAGGCTAATGAGAATTTGTTTTCTATAGTTTTGAGTTTCTTTTGCATCGCTGCTATTTCGGCTTTCACTGCGATGGAAATATCGAGCTGATGGATGCCTGCCCTAGATGAAGATGATATTGGTCTAACACTTTCCTACTGTAAAGTTTGTTCAGCGAGATCTTCCAGGAATTGCCATGTTTCGCCATTGTCTTTAGACATGAAATGACATTGACAAATGGTTTCTAGCATCTATTTTGTCGCTGGATTAACACCCTCATATATAATGCATCAAAGTTGCCATCTATCGATTCCGTTACGAAGACATTGGACAAGCAGATCTTTAAACTGTTCAAAGAATTTCCAAAATGGTTCGTTGGAAAGTTGGGTAAACTGGTTAATCTCGCTTCAAACACGGGCGGTCTTATGGTTAGGATAAAATTTCTTAAGGAATGCTATAACGAATTCATCCCATTTGCGATAGAGTGTGTGGCAGTGCTATAAAGCCATTTTTTTACTAGATCGCACAAGGTAAAAGGGAGAAGACATAATCTCATAACATCCACAGAAAGTTGTGTAGTGCCCATCATTGCACATACGTTTTCGAATTTGGTTATGAAAACGTATGCGCCTTCGGATTCAAGCCCGTGAAATTTAGGCAACAGGTTGATGAAGTGGGGTTTAATTTCAAAATTATCCTTATTAGCTGGTGGCATAGACAGACAAGTAGGAAGGCGATCGCGTATCGGGTAGCATCTTTCTTGAAGAGAGATGCGCGGTAGATTCTGTGCACCTACGGATGGTGGCAGGGTGGTGTTGTGAAAATATGATGGAGAACCGTCCATCTCGGTTGATGTGGTGGGTGGAGGAGAAGTAGAAGATGAAGAAATATCGACTTTGGAGTCGATATAAAAAATGTGGACAAGACGGGCACTAGAATCCCATTTCCAGCCGATCATGCACTAAGCGGGTTTAGTGCACGTGGCAGTGTGTGTGAGAACGATTTTAAGAAGGTTTGTTTTGAAAGAGTCGGACATGAGGCTTGACTCAACAAATCACAAAATGCACAATCAACCCTAGAACTAAGGTCACCTAGGTCAAGCATTAGACCGCTCCTAGACTTCCAAAAGACAAGTCGCGGGATCAATCCTCTACCACCTCTTTATCACTCTTGTGGTCAGGTAAGTGCCAGGTAAGTAGGAGGTATCCTCTATACGAATCACCAAAAATATCGGGCCTAATTATGTAACCACTTTCCTTAATCACACTTTCCTAGACACCACAAGAGAAATGCGGATAAGCGATAGATTACCTAAGACTCTCCTCTGTCCTAATTGAGCGCGACATTCCTTAGAGGTTTGGTCTAGATATTTTTTAATTAATGTAGGGTGAAAGTATGCTAGTTTTGTGATTTGTGGGGGCCTAGAAAGGATGATGAAATCCCCACCTAATCTGGATTTGGCTTATTGCCCCTTAACGTCCGGTTAAGATATGCACAAACAAAGCAATATCAAAACACGCAAAAATATTTTTAAGCGGCGATATTTGCAAAGAATCCTGTAGTCAAAATCAGATTATTGGAGCTTTAGAGGAGAGAAAAAGATCAAAGAAAGATACCAGAGAAGTTTGGCGACGCAACTCCACCAAGCCGCCGCACTTCCACCGCAAAATGCTTGCTTATGCCGCGGTCCTGCCGCACTATGGTGCGTTCGCCTGCTGATTTTTCTTCAGTGCCCTCTAATTCTTCTCTGGTCCTCGTTGAAAGTCTCTGAATCTCCTTACTCCGGTGACTTAAGATTCCCTTGCAAAATTCGCACACTAATCGTTAAATACAAAATATGCGGTTATGGTTCTCTTTTATAATATGTTACTGGATTGTAGAAGAATTCAAAACGAATAGCCAGAAAAAAATTATGCACGTATCCCCGGCAACGGCGCTATTTGATTGATCTTTTAAAAGAGTGTGTCGTAAATAAAGTAACCGCAAGCAGGACGGTGTCGCTAGTAGCTAGCCGCGATGAGTATGGGTTGTCCGCAGGGAAACGTGAACCTTTTTCTTGCTTTAGATGAGTTAATTGAAAGATGGGTTGATTGGTTGTTGATCTATTTTAATACGGATGTAGATTTTATAAAGAAGAGGCTTGCAGGGTTCATATGACTTAGTAGTAATGGATGCCTAATTAAAAATGACTCTTATAATCTATTAATAGTTTAAAATTAGATCGATAGTGATGAATGCAGATCAGGGTTCTTTTGGAAGAAACTAGGGTTTCCCCACTCTTAACCATTTTCCGTGCATTGATCTCTATTCATGTCTAGCCTTTACCAAAACAATTGTTAAACAGATCTCGAATCGTGGTCATGACTAGCAATAAATTGGTAGCGCGCCCGATAAGGATGTTAATATTTATTTTGCTAAAGTTTATAGACTTTAAAATGTATAAAAGAGGTTAAATGATTTTATCATCTATTGATCTACCCCTACGAACCCTAGCAAGCTAGGAATTACTTGCTCATGGATTGAGATAGAAGAAAGGATGACGAAGAAAACATGAGTAAGATGCTAAAATTAAATGCAAGAAGTAATTGCGAAAAGACTAATAAAAAGACTACCTTTATTAATCAACTATTGCATACAACTTTCCGTACAAAATAAATTACAAAGAACCCTAGTTTTTGCTCTCGCTCTCTCTCTTGTTGGAGGTAGATGACTAGTTGATGATCACTTGGATTCGTAGATCGCTTTGGACATCTTGATCACTTCGGTTGGATAATCTTTCATATGAAGCTCTCGGTTCCTTAAATAGTCACAAAAGCTAGAAACCCTAGTTGTCATGCGTGATGATTTGTTGTTACGATCATAGTCAAAAAATCTCAAATCCAACGGCCATCAAAGGGCAGTGGATCCGCCGCAAATCTAGGTGTTTGGCCGCCCAATCATGGCGCCATAGTGGCATCTGGTCATAAGATTTCTTTTGGACTCTTCTGTTGACATATGTAGATCTCTTCGATGTATGGATTTTGAAAATCTTACTCTAAGTCTCTGCCATTTATGATTTGCTTCAATTTATCGGCAGATTTTATTCCGACATCTCGGATCTTAAGGATTCCAAACCTGAGCTCATATCTGCATAATATCTCAATTCATAGTGTTAGTAGTATTTGTTATATTTGAGATATTATCCTAACCATTTTATATGATATTAAATGTTATGGATATTGATTAGAAATATTTGATATGATATACATATTTTAATTACTAATATTTTATATAAATATTATATGCATGTATTTTCCTCATTATGTTAAATATAATGTAGAAACATATGATAATAAACTTTTTACACATAAAACATCATATGTTCTATAATTACAATAAACACATTTTAGAACTTAACAATAGTGTGGAAAATAATCATTCAAATGTGCAATATTTTAGACTAATCAATCATACTACTGGGACTTGTGTAGTCCGCAATCACATCCTTTAATTGTTCCTAGTCTAGAGGATATCGAGATAGGGCATCGATATTCCAGAGTAGACCAGTGTGTACGTTTCTTGATCCTATAGGGGGCGATGGTTGAAACCATGACCATTGGTGTTTGACATCAAAGATTGTGCACATGTGCTCATTAGAGAATGGGTATACCGAACATGACTTGCCGAGAAATCCTAGATGGTACTATACCTATCGTCAGATAGCAGTTCTCTGGTGACACTGGTACAGGTTAGTCTGTACATCCGAGATCGTCAGAGTGTCTTGTGTGGTTCCCACTGTGCTTTGATTTCCTCCCTACCACGGCTTAAAGGAGTCGTGTAAACATATGGATTTTGGGTACAGTCCCAAGTCACATGGAGGCAGTGAACGATAGGAAGGGTTTCGTCTGTCCCGGTATAGGGAGTTGATGTTGCGCTATGCTCGATTGGCTATAACAGTAAGTCCCTGGTCAGGGATGATGAGATTTACTGGTAAGTGTTATCAGTAGTTTCTCAAACCGTTATGAGCCATACATCGGCATGACTTATCAAGTTACCGGGGTCTGACGATTCCACCCCTAAACTCGATATGCGACATATCAGATGAAGAGACCGGACTGTACGGTAAGTTTTACTTATAGGCTTCATGTGAGTTTGGAATAGCTTACTTGTTGATTTTCTATTCGCTCAATACTTGGGTAGCCATTACATCCAGCTAGTACCGCTGACGGCTTGTGGGTGACCGATGTGATCATCAGCTATTGCTGGCATATTGACGAGTCTTTAGAGTCCCACACAGAGGTTTCATAGTTCAAGCGAAACGAAGTAGGCCACATATGCTGATATGTGCGGGAGCCTGATTAAATACGAGTATATGATACCGTATTCTAATCTGGCGATATTTGATATTAGTTAGATTATATGTGATATAACCGGATTATTGAATCAAGTATTTATTTGATAATGTGATATGCAGATAAATGATATTAGTCGGTTATATATGATATAACCGGATTATTAAATCAAGTATTGATTTAATAATTTGATATAATTATATATTAACTAATATTATTGCTCACTAATTATTTTCTTCTTTTTATATATATTATTATATATTTGTGGTATATATATAAATATATATGTATTATGAAGCATGGTTTTCTATTTTGAGAAAATAGAAAAAGATGTAGAAAATGGGGAGATATTTTGGGCATGGGTGAAGCATGGCACACATTATTTGTTTATTCATTTGCATTCACTATTGAAGCATAGTTGGATTTGTTATTGGTTTTTAATTCCATGCTTCAATAAGTGAGATGAGTTTTGAGCCATTTCTTCACTCACTTGAGTTTATGCTAGCTCATTCTCTCTATCTCTCCCCATCTTCTTCTTCCTCCTCTAAAAGCTCTAAACCTCACATGTGTTGTGAACCTTAAGGCTTTTGAGTAATCCAAGTGAGCTAAACACCCTACTTTATCATCCTAGTCTAGATTAGCACTTTAGACTAGGTTGTTTACTTCACTAATACTAGATTAGTGAAGAGGTAGCTTGAGATAGAGAAACTTCGGGTGGATCATTTTCGACACGAAGATCGCGAAGCAAGCTCGGTCCGTTCTTCAAGTGGAGCCTAGAGGAGTCGTATGGACTACTACCCGAAGCTATAGAAGAGAATGACTTGGTCTACAAATATTGTAGTCTCTTTCTCTTAGTATAGATCATGTTTTATATCATATTAAACCCTAATACTCTAGTTACATTCTAGGTTAGTGTAGCTTAGCACCCCAAATTTTTTCAAATTGCATGCTTGATGCTGGTATAGACCTTGTGGTGGTGCTAGGATGCACTTTCATGGTATTAGAGCCAAAGTTAGAGCATTAGACGATGTGTAAGAAATTGCGAAACCGAAACAACCCCGAAAACCGAAACCTAAAACCCAAGTTTCTGTCGATTTTAAAATGTCCTTTGAAATTTTTTTAAACAAGTGCAGAATGTTACATGTGATATAACTAGAACACCATAGAAAAACGACCCTAAAATGACAAATTCTAACCGGCCAAATCACCAAAAATACTGGCCTGGCCGGTCCCATGTTTGATTTTGGACTTGAGTTTTTTATGGTGTTCTGCTATCTTGGGTTTAGGTTTTCAGGTTATGTTTGATTTTGCTAGATTGCATGTGATATTATCTTTCTGTTAAGGCAATTCTGAAAGTTTCGTATTCGTAATTTTAACATCGTTTCGGATTTAAATTTGATATGTGATACAATATTTACAATCCATATTTAATTATTTTTGTGAAAACTAGTTTGTGTTTGGTAAATCTAGCGTTTTAGTCTTGGTTGATCGATTGCCATGGAGTTTTGATTCGGATCACAACTCCGTCGCAATCTTGTATAGTACGTGAATACTCGCCGGATAACATTATTAGATAGCCACGCCTCACAGCCCCGACCAAGTGACTTTAGGAGAACCCCATTTCCAAAAGCATCCACTCGGGTGTCGCGGCCACAGTGTTCTGCCTAAGTGCACTTCTTCGATGACATCGGGGGTGCGGCCAACTACTAAAGTTCCCGACGAGCATTCGATCAGGTAGTCAGGAATCTTGTTGAATTACCCGACTAAGTTATTAAAAAGTCTTTTCGATTTAAGACTAAAATGCAAGGTTTATAGGATTAGGCATGAAATCCGGAATATGAGATATTCCGGGTTTATGATGTCTAAGGATTGATGCAGATTCTAATTATTGTTGTTTTTCATTTCTTTTCTGCGATCGTAAGTGTAATATGTGGGGTATCCTCGATCTCGTTTTTATATGTCAACGGAATTCGGGATACACATATTTACTTACGTTGATGACATGTGATATTATGTGTTCCTGTTGTTAGTAATACGTATGCCCTAGAGGCAATTATTGATGATATAGTGGATGCTTGAACATATATATGGAGGACTTTCTTGCTCGACATGATAATATGCTATCAGGTTATCTTTATCTTAACATGTAGACTAGCATTTATACTATCTGTCTCTTACATGTTGATAAAGCCTTTAGGATAAATACTTGACTACCAGAACTATGATGAGATCATACTAGTGGGGCCAGGATGGTCCACAAGTACATCCTTTAATCATTTCCTAGTCGTGGGAATATCGAGACCAAGGCATCGATATTCCAGTGTAGACTAGTGTGTACGTTTCTTGTCCCTTAGAGGACGATGGTTGATCTTATAACCATTGGTGTGTGACATCAAAGATTGTACACAGGTGCTCATTGAAGAATGGGTACACCGTACAGGACTCGCCGAGCACTCCTATGTAGTAGTATACCTATCGTCAGATAGCAGTCCTCTGGTGACACTGGTACAGGTTAGTCTGTAGACCCGAGATCGTCATAGAGTCTTGTGTGACTCCCACTGTGCTTTGATTTTCTCCCTACCACGGCTCAAAGGAGTCGCGCAAACAGGTGGATTTTGGGTACAGTCCCGAGTCACATGGAGGCAATGAGCGATAGGAGGGGTTTTGTCTTTCTCGGTATTGGGGGTTGATGTTACGCTATGCTCGATTGGCTATAACTGAAAGACCCTGGCCAGGGCTGCTGCCGAGATTTACTTATAAGTGTTATCAGCAGTTTCTCAAACCGTTATAGGCCAGACATCGGCATGACTAATCACGTTACTGGGGCCTAACGTTTACCACCCCTAGACATGATATGCGACATATCAGACGAAGAGACCGGACTGGACGGTAGTGTTACTGATAGGCTTCATAGAGAGTATGGACGAGCTTGCTTGTTAATCTTCATATCGCTCAATACCCGGGTAGCCGTTACATCCGGCTAGTGCCGCTGACGGCTTATAGGTGATTGATGTAATCATCACCTACTGCCGACGTATTGACGAGTCTTTAGAGTTCCATACAGAAGTTTCCTGGTTCGAGCGAAATGAAATAGGGCACATATGTTGATATATGCGTGGGCCTGATTAAATATGACTATATGATACCGTATTGTAATCTGGTAGTTATCTATTATCGGTTCGGTTATATGTGATATAACCAGATTGTCGAATCAAGTGTTGATTTGATAATGTGATATACAGATGAATGATATTAGTAGGTCATATATGATATAACTGGATTATTAAATCAAGTGTTGATTTAATAATGTGATATATATTATATGAGATATAATTATATCTTAACTAATATCATTAGCTCACTAATTATTTTTCATTATATATATATATTAATATATATGATATATATAATAATGAAGCATTACATGATTTCTATTTTTGAGAAAATTAGAAAAGAGGTGGAAAATGAGAGCATAGTTGCAAACATGGGCTTTATTCATAATATATTCATCTTGACTCACTATTCAAGCATGGTTGCAATTTTATATTACAAAATTAGATGCTTGAATGAGTGGGGGTCAAGAGTTGACATTCATTCTGGTCTTATTCTCAACACTTGGCCATTTTTGCTTGAGTTGCTCCCATGGTTGCTTTCTAGCTTCATCTTCTTCCTCAATTGTCATGGTTCAAGTTTCAACCCTCACATGAGATGTTAATCGTGAAGCTTGAACACAATCTTGTGAGCTTTTAACATCCCCTACTTCACCATCCCACACCAAACTAGCAATTTGGTGTGGTGTGTTTGCTATACTAAAGGAGTTTAGTGTAGAGTTAGCTTGTGCTAGAGGGACTTTGGGTGGATCGTCTTTGGCGCGAAGATCATCAAGGAGGTTCGTTCAACTCGAAGAGGAGCCTAGTTGTCACGACCCGAAATTGGCACGTGACGGCCCTTAAACTACGCAACGTCCACAGGAGTAACACAATTTAAGTAAGCCAAAAACCCAGCAATCTAAACCATCAAAAGTAGTAATAAAGTGATAATAGAATTTTCAAAGCCTTTGAAATCTCAACCCAAATTCTTTAAAGTCCAACTTTTCTTCCTTTAAAATTTTGGCAGCACCTTCTTTGTAAAAACCAACTCCAAAAATGGGTACAACAAAGATATAAGTAAAGCATCCCCAAGCAGGAGCAAAAACACGCCCAAAGGCGGAAAACAACCGCCACAACAGATATACGACGCCGTAGCGAAGAAATAAAAGACGATATAAATAAAACAGCATAAAAGACCTCCAAGTCATAAAAATAATATACAATATCGTCCTCACATTAAGTCTCTAAGTCATACATGAAAGTGGTAGATGGAGAGTTCAGGATACAACGAATATACAATAAACAATATCGGATAACCACAAAACCCACCTAAGCAAAACTGCACAGTATGAGCCGAAGCGTTATTCGCTGCAAATGATGATATGATAGATGAATAGCTTGCCTCGACTACTCTGAGGAACAACCTACAAAACACCGTGGCACAACGGGGGTGAGTTGCCAACTTGTGAATAGTAATTAACATATGCAGGTAATCACAAGTATGAACGTACATCGCGAATCTAACATATGCAAGCTAAAAGCAATAAATGGTCATATGCATGCAACAGTCATGAAAGGTACACTAGCAGGTACAACTAATACATGAAGCAATAATATGACAATATGTATATGTAACAGATATGAAATGTACTCTATCAGGTACTACTAATACATGAACAATAAATGGCAATATGTATGCAATAGTCATGTAATGTACTCTATCAGGTACTACTAATACATGAACAATGATATGACAATGTATATATGCAGCAGTCATGAATGGTACTCTAGCAGGTACAACTAATACATGAAGCAATGCATATAAAATAAAGTATGTAAATGCAACAGTCATGGAAGGTACTCTATCAGGTACTACTAATACATGAACAGTGCATAAACAATAAATGTGGAGTATGGGATGAAACATGTCATTTCCACGGAATCCTGACCTCGTGGTAGGACCAAAATCCATCAAGACAATCCAAATCCCAATTTCCTCAAATCAGCCCCTAAATTGGCTCTCATATCATGTAAGTCTCATATATCCTGAATGTACAATATCAAGTAAATCTCATATATCCTGAATGTCCAAAATCAAGTAAATCTCATATATCCTGTATCCAATATCAAGTAAATCTCATATATCCTGTATCCAATATCAAGTAAATCTCATATATCCTATATCCAATATCAAGTAAATCTCATATATCTTAAGTATATTTGCATGAATAAATATGATAATGTATATAAATTGATATGCATGCATATATATTAGCGTCCCATTCCACTAATATATATATATATATATATATATATATATATATATATATAACAGCGTCCCATTCTACTGTTATATATACTTAGGAGTAAAAATATCATGAAACCAATGTGTCAAGCATCGACACAAAAATACTGATCTATCAGGTGCTGTCACCGCAAGTGACCCCTGATAGGTACGTATCATACGCTATTCCGAAAAACCGAGTGCCCAGCTTCGACCCTCGTCTTTCGACGTATCCATACGTACATGACTCCCGTCGGTATCCCCACATAACCACCGAGTCATAGGTACTGTCATCGGAAGATATGGTTCCCCTGTCAGGCCTCATCGGCATGTTACATCGACATCCCTTTCTTTCCCAGCGGTACCTCCGGGCCCCACCATGTACCCTCATACGGCCCACTACATTCCTCACATGGGGTATATATATCAGAACTGATAAAACCCATGGTGGCTGCTGAAATATCATATCAAGAGAAACCGGGTTTTTCAAATAATGCATAATTTCATGAAACTACCACGGTCCTCAAATCCAGAAAATATCATGAAAAATCCATATCTCAATGCGAAAACCCATGAATATAATATACGCAACATAAAACTGAAATGCGAGCATATAAAGGAAAATTCGCTATTTAACTGTAACAAGTTAATATAAATATCATGCGGTTCTTAATTTCTCCAAGTCTATATAACATCAATTAAAGGTGAACATGTAGCTATAGCAGGGTATATGTATCTACCTATCAGTAATGATGTAATATGCCCTCCGGGTAGAAGTGAAGTATGTATGCAAGGTATACATGTAGCTATGTCATTATGTGTGAAATATACCTATCACTAATGGTACATATAGATATGCAAGCATGTCAAGGCATATGTGTAAGTATGTAGGTATACAGGTATACTATATGTCATATGCAACAAGGAATATGAATCAATGTCTCAATGTCACTAACCAAACAATATTATATATGTATGTGTGTTGTGGTGTCATAGCAATTATTGATGGTGTGTGTGGCATACAATCAGTGCTCGTGCAACATGAGCCGTCAATAATAGTGCAGTGTCCTAAGGGTACAAGTCTAAGCACAACAAGTAACTAAGTAATAAGGTGTATGCGCAACTCTATATATGCAATAGAATATGCGACAAGATCACAACATCTCTAGCCCAGACGCATAACGCCATGCGGATGATTCCCCTGTTGATATTAAATCTACTCACCAACGCTCCTGGCTAAGTAAAGCCAACCACCTTTTTCCCCTTCTTCGCAGCGTCCGAAGTCCCCGCCTGCGAAACCAAAACATAACACAATAAAGGAAGTATATATTAGCAATAGACCCAAAACACGTACAAACTACGCTGACCAACGCATCAACTCAAAATATACTATCAAGTGTTCGTATTGTGGCTAACGTGCATAGCGACATAACGAAACCAACTAAGAGCAACAGCAACACAGAACACGAACCGTATCGGATAACGTAACGCGTGAAACGAAACACAAGAAAACAAGCAAGTGATCCCATATTTTTCTGTACCAACAATTTATAAAAGTTGCAACTAACATGAGACCACAAACAACCCCAGAGACCCCTACACCAAAACCCAAACCCTAATTCCCTAGTCTGGCCGTAATTTGCGGCCAGAAGCAATGTATTTGCGGCCTAAGTATGGGGAAATGGGCTCATATTTTGAGAGTAGGTTCTAGGTCACTACACTAGGTCACTGCGATGGGAACTTTTGCAACAAATACCTGATTTGATAGCAGATCATCCGAGACCCAAAACAACACTAAAAATATGATATTTGCACGAAATGATACATAACGCTATCTAAACTGAAACTAACAAGCTACGCTACACAATAAAAACTTAACTAACAGAAAGAGATCATTACCTAACCAAAAGAACTCAAAGATCCCAGCTTCCCAAGCTCCAAGGCATCCAAGAGGCAAAAGATGGAAAAAGATGTGATTTTGTGAGTTTTTGTGAATATTTGAAATGGATTTGTGAAGGAATAATGAAGTGTTCAATTGAGATGAGAGAGGAATGAGAAAATAAAAAGAGATAGAGAAAATGAGAGAGTGTGGGGATAATGAGAGAGGGAAGTGAGTGTTGGGTGAGAGTAAAGTGAGTGTAACCTTTGCATTAAACCACCATTAATGCATTCACACACCACCATGCCACCTCCTCACTTCCAAAAGAAATATCATTCTTCTCACACAAATATCTCGGAGTTTAGGGTTAAGGAAAAGCAAGGGATTAGATTAAAGCAGAGGATTAGGTTATGGGTTAAGTTGTCATGGTTGCTAAGAACAAGGTTAACACAACAAACCCTCACATAAACATGCACATGTGTGTGCATGCCATAACAAATAATAATATATTATTAATTAAATGTTATAAAATGTAAGGAACCCAAATTGGTAAACTTTCTACCAAAAACCCGCATTACCGTCTAACCTAACACTAAACAAAATCTAAGGCGTTACACTAGTAGAGTCACGTGGACTTCAACCCGGAGTTATAGAAGAGAAGGAATCGAACTACAAATGTTGTATCCTCTTTTCTTCTCTTGAGTTAATCACATCACAAAGGCAAACCCTAATAATCTAGTAATGATCTTGTTAGTCTAACTTAGCACCTAATAAAAATTAAAATGTGGCATACTTGATGCCTCTAGAACCGCATGGTGGTGTTAAGTCGACTTTCATGGTATCAGAGCCAAGCTAGAATATTAGGGTAACTTGTAGCGACGTTAGAAATCCGCCTTTTTTGTCACGCAATAACTTTCGATAAAAACAGTTTCGAAATTGATGTTTTGAGTTGTTTGCACACCCCGCGGGCTCATGGTTTGACCCGAGAAGCCGAGAGATAGAGCGTGCACACTACGGGGACACCCCGGGGGAGACCGAACAGCTAGGCCTACTCCCTAAGACCACCACAAGGTGGTCTTGGCGGTGGGGACCGGAAACTGCCCCACCTTAGGCAGTTTCGGGTCTGCCTCACCCCCTCGCCACCTCTTGGTGGCCTCGGTGGTAGGGTACCCCTTTTAGGCCCCCCATTCGATACTTAACCTTGGGTCTTCGTCCCCACAGAGATTCAGGTGGGTTTCGAGTTCGTTTCGACTCCCAGATTGGCTTAAAACGATTGGTTTTGGAACTTTAGCTCACTGGATTTTTCAAGTGTTGGAAAAATTGGTTTAGTTTGCTAATTGCGTGCGGAATTCTAATGTCGCGGTTACTTTACAAGCTTTGTGATGTGTGTGATACAATTATTAGAATCCGGATTAATTAGTTTTGTGAAAACTAGTTAGTACATTGTAAAGCTAGCCGTTTTGTCTCAATTGATCATTTGCCACGAAATTTTGATTCGGATCAAAAATCCGTCGCAATTGCGTATTGTACGCGATCACTAAGTCAGGAATCTTGTTGAATTATCCAACAACCAATTGAAAATAGTTTTCAACTTGAGACTAAAATGCAAGTTTTATAAGTTATGCAAGAAATCCGGAATATGAGATATTCCGGGTTTATGATGTCTAAGGAAATTGTGGAGTCTAATTATTGCAGTTTTCTGTTTCTTTTTCTGGGACCGTAAGTGTAATATATATGGTAACCCAATCTCGTTGCTATATATCAACGATTTTTAGAGATACGCATATTTGCTTACGTTGATGATATGTGATATCATGTGTTGCTGTTGATATGATTTATTGGATCGTCGTGAAAGAATATACGGGGTTTTTTATGTGAGATGAGGGTTTTTATTTTCATTCATGTAAAATCTGTATGTAATATTCTTTTTATTGGGACACTTCCGGGTTGAGGATGATGTCACCACTATTGTATATTATTTACTTTTCCGCATTAGGATAGACCCAAAGCGGGGAGCACAAGTAACCGGGTTCGTAATAAAGCAAGTATATATTAGCAATAGACCCAAAATATGTACAAACTACGCTGACCAACGCATCAACTCAAAACACACTCTCAAGTGTCCTCTTGTGGCTAACATGTATAGCGACACAACGAAACCAACTCATAGCAACAGCAACACAGAACACGAACCGTATCGGATAACGTAACGCGTGAAACGAAACACAAAAAAACAAGCAAGTGATCCCATATTTTTCTGTACTAACAATTTGAAAAAGTTGCAAGTACCATGAGACCACAAATAACCCCAGAGACCCCTATACCAAAACCCAAACCCTAACTCCTTAGTCTGGCCGTAATTTATGGCCAGAAGCAACTTATTTGTGGCCCAAGCATAGGGAAATAGACTCGTATTTTGAGGGTAGGTTCTAGGTCACTACACTAGGTCACTGTGATGGGAACTTTTGGAACAAATACCTGGTTTGATAGCAGATCATCCGAGACCTAAAACAACAATAAAAATACGATATTTGCACGAAATGATACATAACGCTATCTAAACTGAAACTAACAAGCTACGCTACACAATAAAGACTTAACTAATAGATAGAGATCATTACCTAATCAAAGAACTCAAAGATCCTAGCTTCCCAAGCTCCAAGGCATCCAAGAGGCAAAAGATGGCAAAAGATGTAATTTTTGTGAGTTTTTGTGAATATTTGAAATGGATTTGTGAAGGAATGATGAAGTGGTCAGTTGAGATGAGAGAGGAATGAGAAAATAAAAAGAGATAGAGAAAATGAGAGAGTGTGAGGATATTGAGAGAGGGAGGTGAGTGTAGGGTGAGAGTGAGGTGAGTGTAACCTTTGTATTAAACCACCATTAATGCATTCACACACCACCATGCCACCTCTTCACATACAAAAGAAATATCTCTCTTCTCACACAAATATCTAGGAGTTTAGGGTTAAGGCAAAGTAAGAGATTAGATTAAAGTAAAGGATTAGGTTAAGGGTTAAGTTGTCATGGTTGCTAAGAATAAGATTAACACAACAAACCCTCACATAAACATGCACATGTGTGTGCATGCAATAATAAATAATAATAAATTATTAATTAAATATTATAAAATGTGAGAAACCCAAATTGGTAAACTTTATACCAAAAATCCGCATTACCGTCTAAACTAACGCTAAACGAAATCTAAGGCGTACAATCTCCCCCTTATAAAAATTCGTCCCCGAATTTAAAATTCTCACTAAACGTACCTTCAAAGAGATGAGTACAAAACTCCCAAATCTCGTTCGCAGCCTTCCAAGTGATGACGTCACTATACGGCTACGCCCAAGAAAACCCTCTACAGATGGCAAGACCCTTGACCAAAGTTTCTCCACCTGCCGAACCACTAACACAAATGGCTGCCGGTGAACGAAAAGATCGCGTCCAAGCTAAATTGTCTGGTGCTAAATCATGTGAGATAGATCATGAAGGTATTCGCAAAGTATCAACATAAGGAATATAGGGTGAATACTCAATAATCTGGGCGGAAGTGCCAAATTATAGGCAACGGAACTAACTCGCTTTAAGGATCTCAAAAGGACCTACAATCTTGGGATAAGCTTCCCAAAACTCAACACGTCATTCATCGGAAAATCCGTAGGAATACATGATCTCCCACTGCTAACTCAAGTCTACGACTGATTGAGAAGGGTTTTGTACGTGCGTTTTAAATTTAAGAATACCACAATCAAGACGGTGTCGCTTAGTAATTAGCCGGTTGAGTACGAGTCGATCCACAGGGAAATGGTGTTCTTTTCTTTAAGTTCTAACGAGTTAAGTCCTATTTTTGGTAGGTTTTGTTTTAAAATCTAAGAATGAGATTAAATGTATTTAAAGTCTTGCTAGGGTTAAGATTAGGTTAGTTCGAATTAAGGATTCTTCTCACTTATATCAATGCCCTAGTTAAGAATATAGGTGTTAGGGTAATAGTTAACAACGGGGATTAGCACGACTAGGAAGAAACATAGTTTCTTACTTTTGGTTCTTGTCCGTCCGTTCTCAACTCTTATCCCTAACCTCCAGTTAATTAAACCACAACCGGTCTAACTAGGGAATCACCGCTATGATGTAGGATAGGGTGCCGTAGTGAGCGGATGTGGTTGAATTAAATAGAGTCCGTATTTTAAAATTATATGGCAAAGAAAGAAGTGAGAGAGATTTCCTTCTCTCAAACCTTCCCTATCCTAACCCTAACAAGTAAGGAATTACTCACTCATTAGGGAAGTGACGATAAAATTCATTTTTATAATTTTGTTTAATGACCTAAATTGCAGATAATAAAAGAACAAAATAAAAATAGCAGATAATAAATTGCAAAAAAAATATGCAAGATAAAAATGAAAAGGCTTACTTTTATTGATGACCTCTCAACGATTAAAACTTGAATAAAAATTTAAATCTAAGAATTAAAAAGAGACATACCTAATTAGGCTTTCGAGTTTCCTATTTATAGATAGGAAAAAACCATAGGTTACAATCTGATCCATACACGAATTTACAAGACTACCCTAAGAAAGCCGGGTCAAAGCACCGACACCTGCACTAACACGTGCATCATATGGCCGCGGAACCGCGGCAGGAAGGAATGTTTGGCCGCGGTTCCGCGGCCAATTAGTGGGATCTCTGGCTCAGTTCTTCAGGATTGCTTCATGTTGCTTTTTCCTTCTGTTTTCTTCACTTGGTTCCTCAGAATCTCTTCTATTTTCTTTCAGATTTCCAACAGTGCAGAATTATGTGGACTTTTACCATGAGCTTTGCGTTGAAGTCTTGAATCTTGTGCTACCCTTGTGCTTTATGCATTGAACTGTTTACTGATCTTCATTTGTTCTATGAACTGGTAGGCGGCATCATACGGATTCATGTATTGTTGGTCATAGTCTCACATTTGTAGCGTCTTTTCATGAATTTCACTGTAACAATCTGAGAACCTGTAACCTGCAACTATTTAGCAGACATCGATCAAAAGCACCTATTTATATGTAATGTGATTAAGAATGGGCGATATAATAATGCAAAATTCTGATATGAACAAATACCCCCAAACTTATCTTTTGCTCGTCCCGAGCAAAACCAATTTTATTCTCGAAAAATCCTAACCTCATTTTCACAGGTAACGCGATTGCACTAAGCTCGTGCAACAAGCCGTTAAACCTCTAGGTGTCCCTAGTAGGAGGAGTGTTTTCTCATGAGGGTTTTCAGCGGATACTACTCACAAAATCCTATCAATTTAGCCTGTTGACTCTCATTCTTCAATTTTGTATTCGAGTAAGAAATTCTCTTATCTTCAACTTAGAAATCATCAACCCGTTTTTTTTCACACTCACTTTTCATTTAACTTAAGATCGTATATGTTCTGCAATTTATTAAGCTTTCAGCATCTTTTGAATTTTCCTTCTAAGGTTCAATCTCAACTCAAGAATTTTTATCATCTTTATTGAAGATATAAGGCCTATCTTTTATTCCTATCTCTCATCCAAATCCCAATCATATACCCTTACATGTGTGTAATTATCACCCCTACACTTGGAAATTCAATTCAAGCTATCACACTCTTGTCCATCGTCCAAAGTACTTTTAGTTGGTGAATTTTAGATGAAATTGCTCACACATTCTTCATGCGACCGTTAATACTTCTTGAGATACTAAACGACCGATTACAAAATGTGCTTGCGCATTTAGGCGTAATTCATCGTCTTGTAATACCTAAGACTTAGCAGTGACTCCCAAACCAGTTGGTCTAAGGCACTAGGTGATAAAGCACCCTCGCTATATATTTTTATTTATGCTGCCTTAAGCATTTACAAAACCGGTGTTCATATTTTATCTCTTTATTCAACACTTATACTTTTATTTTATTTTCCTTTATACTAAGGATTTTAGACAAGAGCATTTCAAGGTATCCTCTACTATCCCATGTTTCAAGATGCGTGTATGCGCTAGTTGTAGGGTATATATTTTCAGAATTTAGACTTAAGGTTCAGAATTATTTTTCAGACTTACACTTCAAATAAAAATTTCAATACTCTTCCCTCATTTTGACTTAGCCCAAGAACTGAACTCAAAATTTGCCTATTTCTAAATAAACTACGAGGACATATATTTTTTACAGTTAAACTTTAAGAAAGGTTATTTTTAAGGCTTTTAATTTACTAAGTTTAGGATCTAGTTTTTCCCTACTATTCAACCGTCATGTTGAACTTAAGTCAAATATGGCCAAAATTGAATTTTTTAATTTTTAAAATTTTTCAATTTTTATAATTTTTCAATTTTTATTGATTTTATTATATTTTTTTATTTTCGTTTTTTTTAAAATTTTTAAAATTTTTTTTATAAAGATGCAATGCTAAATTAAATATGCGAAGAAACAAATATGTACAAAAATAAAAATATGCAGATGCAAATATAACTATTTACAATCTACCTCCACCCCCAAACTTATCAAAAGCAGTGCCCTCACTGCTCATGGCCTTGTCGTCCCCTCGAACGTGAACGAGAACGTTCCTCTCTTGCCAGCAGGGTGGTCATGCCGTGCTCCAACCCTGTGACTCGCTGATCCAGATTGGTCACCATCCCTATCAATCTGTCTATTCCCCTATTGTCTTTCCTAAGTAAATGTGCTTGTGCTGCGGGGGTAAGCTTTTCCTCGCTCGTGGTCGAGCTGGAGCTGGGTGTCTTGGCGGGTACGTCCTTGGCCGGCTCGGTACGCGACCATACATCATGTAAGCGTGTGTAGGACGTGGATACGCCCTCAAGGAGAGGTCTAATGGAGATACCTTCATGCATATAAAATTCAAATTTCTCCACAGGGAGGAAATGGAGACACAGTTGTGTCACCAACATAGGGCATGGATAATTGGCAGCCCTCTTGTCCGCACCAATGGAGTGAAGTAATCCCGTGCACATATCATAGCTGGGGTTTCTAGCCATCAAGTGTTCACGATATGAAGGGATGGTGTGAAAAATGTAGTGTTGTGCGAACTACCAAAAATATTATTTTGTGCCCAACGACACACAGTTAAGACGTTCGCAAAAAGGGTTCTAGCCAGGATGCCTTTTCGTGGCTCTCTCGAACAATCATTACCCATCAAGGGTATGTAGTTCTCGAATTGGAGGGGTTGATCGTGAATAGAGAGTCTAGGTATTAAGGTGACTTCATGGATGAAGTCCCTATCAATTATTAGTTCCCTATCCCCCCAAATTAACCTAATGTAACCGTGTTGTGAGAGGCAACCATCCTCCATGCATTCATAAAAACTGGTGACAAGATCCGGAAGCGCGAAGGCATTCGGGTGGTTAAATAGTAAAAGTTCCATCCGCACCTTCGGATCTCTTCATCGAAGTAACTTCCAAAGATCGTGGGTGCAAAGATTTAGGAAAAGTCCCTCTCAAACTGCAGAGTTGGTGCCATCAAAGAGAGTAAATTGAAAAAATTTAATTTTAACAGAGAGGGAAAGGAAGTGCAAACCTCCTCTGAAGTTTTCAGAGCGTGACGAGGCTAAGCAGCGGCGGAAGCGCGGCCAGATGCAGGCAATTGCGGCGGTTGGGCGGCGGCTGGAGGTGATCTCTCTGCAGAAATTTCAGCGACGGCTAAGGTTTTTAGAGAGTGGAAATTAGGGTTATGAAAAATGCAGAGAGGGGTCGGATTGTATTTATAGGGGGTGTTTTGGGTATTTGCAAAAAAGACCTCTAAAAAGAGGAATTTATTTGTAAATAAATTTTTTATTTTATTTTTTATTTTTTTATTAAAACTGAAATTTTACAAAAATACCCCCAAAAATAAGAATTTTTTTATTTTCATTTTCATTTTTTAATTTTGTTTTTATATAATTACAAGTGTGACATATCCTCAAACTTATTTGAAACAGTGTTTCCACTGTTTATCGCTGGATAACGGAAATTTGGGGGTAGATGGAGGAAGATCAGTCTTTGTAATCCGGCTCCTGCAATATCAGGAGCTCCTCCGAAGGGTCCGCGGTGAGAAACGGTTTAAGTCTATGTATGTTCACTTTGAATATTGAACCGTCCTCAGGATTTTCTAAATCGATTGCACCGTGCGGATATACAGTGCATACCAAAAAAGGCCCTTTCCATCGAGATCTAAGCTTGCCGGGATGGAAATATAGCCGGGTGTCGTAAAGTATAACCTGTTGACCAGGTTTGAAAGTTTTGCACATGAGGTGTTTATCGTGAAACACCTTCGTTCTGTTTTTGACGACTACCGCGTTCTCGTAAGCTTCATCCCGAAGCTCGTTCAGTTCATTTAATTGCAGCTTTTTATGGCTTCCCGCATCTCCGAGAGATAGATTCAACTCTTTTATTGCCCAAAATGCTCGATACTCAATTTCAACTGGAAGGTGGCAAGCCTTTCCATAAACAAGCCTATACGGAGACATGCCAAGATCGGTCTTATAGGCAGTTCGAAATGCCCAAAGGGCATCAATAAGTTTTAGAGACCAATCTTTACAGTTTTTGGAAACCATTTTTTCCAATATCTGTTTAATTTGCCGATTTGAAATCGCAGCTTGCCCACATGTTTGGGGATGATAGGGTGTTGATAGCTTATGATTAATGGAATATTTCCGCATTAAGGACTCAAAAGTTCTATTACAGAAATGAGTTCCATTATCGCTGATGATTGCGCGGGGGTGCCCAAACCGAGAGAAAATGTTTTCTTTGAGGAATCTAACGACAACCTTGTTGTCACTAGTCTGGCTAGGCACAGCCTCGACCCACTTAGAAACATAATCAACAGCGAGGAGAATATACACGTTCCCAAAAGAATTGGGAAACGGTCCCATAAAATCTATCCCCCAAATATCAAAAATTTCCACAACCAATAATGGTTGGAGCGACATTTCATTTCACCTAAATACCTGGCCTAAGTGTTGGCACCGGGAGCATGTCTTGCAGTAATCATGTGCGTTTTTAAAAAGTTGTGGCCAGTAGAAGCCACACTGCAAGATCTTTTCGGATGTCTTTTTAGGGCCAAAATGCCCGCCACACGCTTGATCGTGGCAGAATGACAGCACGCTCTTAAATTCATTGTCGGGAACACACTGACGAATAATTTGGTCGGGACAGTATTTGAATAGATAAGGTTCATCCCAGTAAAAATGTTTTACCTGGGATAGGAATCGGAGTCTGTCCTAATTCGACCATTCATTTGGTATAAGTCCGGTGGCCAAATAATTCACAATATCTGCGAACCAAGGTTCGCATGATACAGTCAAGAGTTGCTCATCTGGGAAAACGTCTTTTATAGGAAATTGAAGCATTGGCGAGGAAGGGAGGCGTGAAAGATGGTCGGCGACTACGTTTTCGCATCCTCTTTTGTCTTTGATGACAAGGTCAAACTCTTGTAGTAAGTGGATCCAACGTATCAGCCGAGATATAGCGTCCTTCTTCGCAAAAAGATGGCGAAAAACTGAATGGTCAGTATATACGATGACTGGAGAGCCGATTAAGTAGGGCCTGAACTTTTCGAATGCAAACACAACAGCTAAGAATTCCTTCTCGGTTGTTGTGTAATTTAATTGGGCCTCGTTCAATGTTCGACTAGCATAATAAATTACATGCGGCATCTTCTTGATGTGTTGTCCAAGGACAGCACCAATGGCAAAATCAGATGCATCGCACATAATTTCAAATGGATGCGTCCAGTTAGGAGACGAAAGAATGGGAGCAGAAGTGAGTGAGTTTTTCAATGACTCGAACGCTTTCATACAGCTCGAGTCGAAATCAAATGTGGTGTCCTTGGCCAATAAAAGAGTTAAGGGTCTAGCTATCTTGCTAAAATCCTTGATGAACCATCTATAGAAATCTGCATGGCCAAGGAAGGCTCGAATGTTTCGGACGCATTTAGGAGGAGGGAGATTGGAAATGACTTCAATCTTAGCTTTATCTACCTCAATACCATTTTGCGAGATGATATGCCCTAAGACAATACCTTCTCATACCATGAAGTGGCACTTCTCCCAATTTAAAGTAAGGTTCTTATCCTTACACCGGTTAAGGACTGCGTCGAGATGTAGCAAACACTTATCAAAGGAGTCGACGAAAATGGAGAAATCATCCAGGAAGATCTCCAAGAATTTTTCCACCATGTCTGAAAAAATTCCCATCATACACCTGTTGGGTAGTGGGAGCGCCCCGGCCATCGAACCGTGGCCAAATGCGGAACAAAAATTTCTTAAAACCCGGCGCTACCATTACCCGATTTGCAAGATCGAAACCATTAACCTTAAAACTAGCAATCTAACAAAAGGAGATAGAATGGTAATACCTAATGAACCAAGTCCTTCGGGTCTTCAACCATTTCCAAGCTCCAAGTGATGCGAATCGACTTTGGTCGCCGGTCTTCCTTCATCTCCGATGATCCAGCCGAGGGAAACGGCGCAAGCTTCAAGTTCGCCAAGCGAACCAACCGACTCTTCAAAATTTCTAGTAGTGGAGAGTGGGGAGTGTGGGATAGTCTCACCATATTTTTCTCTCAAAAATATGCTCATAGAACAACCATGGAAGATGTAGAGGTGATGATCAAAAGCATGAGCACAAAATTTGGCTAAGTGTTTTTGGGTGCATGTGTGAGAGTGATCTAGAGAGTGTATTCTACAAATGAGCAAGCTCCACCATCTAGTTAGTGGCCGCCCCCCCTTCTCACTCCCAAAAATAATGCACCCAAAAAAAACATATCCAATTAACAATAATTTATTAATAAGCCAATACCAATCGCAACATATACAAAAGCCATGCTTTGACTTAAAGCCCATGCCTTTCCATGTCACCAATTCCACCTCATCAAAACATGTTATTTTCTAAAGAAAATCAATAATGAGGTGGCATCTTCTAGAAGCCATTCCGTATAAATACGGAATGCTTCCCGGTACATGTATAGAAATACACATACGCGTATTCGTACGAAAATACGAATAGCCAATGAGAGAAAATAAATAGTGAGAAATATTACTAGAATACATACATACATATATATATATATATATATATATACATATGTAAATTATTAAATCAAAACTTGATTTAACAATCAGGCTTAATCCTAAGCCGCTACTATTATCAACCGTCTGATTAAAGTCTGTGCAGTCCGTGCACATATTTAATCGGACACTTGTATGTATCAACATACGTCACCTGCACCATATCGCCTGAACCGTGAAAACTCTCTATGTGGGACTCTAAAGACTCGTCAATACACTGGCAGTGGGTTTAACTACAAGCACGTCAGCGGCACTAGCTGTACGTAACGGCTACAAAGGTATTGAGCGAAAGGAAGGCCGACGAGCAAACTCATCCGAACCCCTACTGAGCCTGTCAGTGACAATATCCGTACAGTCCGGTCTGTTCGTCTAAGAGTATCGCATATCGAGTCTAGGGGTGGATAAAATCAGACCCCTAACAATGCGATAATTCGTGTCGGTATGAAACCCATCACTACCTGAGAAATTATCGATCCTGGATCAGTAATTTTCACATACCCCGGCCGAGGATTTCTACTGATGGCCACCCGTGCACTGCGCGATATCAACCCCCAATACCGGGAGAGACGAATCCCCGACGATCCGCTCACTGCCTTCATGCGGCTCGGGATGGTACCCAACTAAAACCTGTTTGCACGACTCTTTTGAGCCGTGGTAGGGTAGTAATCAAAGCACAGTGGGAACTCACACGAGATAAATGACAATCTTAGGTCGACAGACTAACCTGTATACATATCACCAGGGAACTGCTATCTGACTATAGGTATAATACCAACTAGCAAGTTCCCGGTGAGTCCGTCCAGTGTACTCATAACCCAATGAGCACCTGTATACTATCTTAGGTGAACAACTAACACCAATGGCTTGTGAGACCGGCCACCGCCCCTCGTCAGGGTCTACATAAGTATACACCAGTCTACACTGGAGTATCGATGCCCAGTCTCGATACTCCCACGACTAGGGACATTTAAGGATGTGCTTATAGACCCCCAGCTCCCACGTATGTGATTGCCATCACAATGCTGGTAGTCAAGCAAGATCCTAAGGGCTTTCTCAACATATACATGATGATAAAGACAAACCAGATAGCATACTATCATCTCGAGTAAGACTGTTTTATCGGTATAGGTCCTTGCTCAATCATCATGATCACATACCTGCAACTATGATAATTGCCTTGAGGGCACTATAGCCAACAATCTCCCACTTGCACATAAGGCTAATTTTGCAATGTCGCATACTCACAGCCCGTGTGATGCCGAACACCCAACTCCTCTACTAATCAGTTTAACAAACCTCGTTTGTAAAACTATTGCGTTCGAGAAATAGCCTCAGTGAGTGGATCCGCTCCAGTGTTTCTTTCTATTTCTCTCTTTATCTCAACTTCGCGGAGAAAACTATCTCCCGAAATGAGCAATACCCATCTTAGAATATGTCTGGATATCTTAGACTGTATCGTCTACTGAACTCCAAATCCATCAAACTCCTTAGACTGTATCGTCTACTGAACTCAATCAGTACACTGCGCCATACCATCCTCAATATCCGCTTGGACCACCTGTCCAAACTACTGCCCCTCGTCAGAGGGAAAACAATAACTCTGACAGTCACTCTGTCATCCAGATCACCTTGGAAGCCTGAAATGATAACTGTCTCCTGAAGGACACTGCCGTTATCAAAACCCTAGAACATCTGCTTATGTTCTAAAACTGCTTCCTAACATTTCTCCAGGACTGGATTAATATCATAACTTATTGCATCTAGTGCAAAAACAACATCTGGTGTGGTACTTGACATCTCATGATTGACTCAATTGCCTAAGCAAGTGATATGCCAATCATGCACACCCCTCTCCCTTTTAGTCTGTAAGACACCTTTAGAGAGGGTGACTCCATCACCTGCAGGTACACCACCATGCCAGGAGTCGACCATTCTAAATATCTTTAGAATACTGTCTAAGTACCCAGATTGGGAAACTACCCAAATCTAGATCTAAAACTATAGATTCAGTAACCAGAATGCCTGATATTATATCCATAACCTATGTGGAGAAAACACTGTGTGACAACCAAAGTATAACCGATCGTAGTATAGGAATTTCACTTCCTACTCTGAGTATGTCATCCTCAATACCAGGACACACACCCTACTACTTTCTTAACAGATCCATCTCCTATTCTGATGAAGTCAAAAAACTATGACTGTTACATCAAAATAGATTATCTATCTCCGCCATATCCGCTTTAGTCTATAAGTACGACAACCCTCTGGCAGAGTCATATACACGTGCACTTCCAAAGCTAGTTTAGAATGATGCTATACTCATCATTCTGCCTGGTCTCATAGTCTGGAACAACAGTAGTGTCAATTCCGGATAAACAAGAACCTCCCTGTCACCGTCCTTGAGGCTACCTGAGTACCTCTCGGGTGGCTGAGGTTACCCTACATATCTGCGGAGTGGCTAATGGAATGTCAATCCTGATTGAATTTTTAGGTCCTATTAAATTTTCCATAATCGTTTGTGATTCTGGAATCACTTCCAGTTCTACCATACTCCCACTATTGTTTTCTGAAAAAATTCCATTTTACTAAAACTGTGGTGAGTCAAGAGCAATATCACTATTGGTCTTCCAGATAGTAGAAAGTTAACCCTCGTCAAAGTCCGGGATAACCCACAAACAGCCATTACTGAAACGTGCCGTGAGTTTATCCGGATTCTGGTTTTAAGCATCAGCCGGACGACTCCCTATACCTTAACATCGTTAAGATATAAATTGATTCTATATATATCTAATATAGAAACAAAAGCACTAATTTAATTGGAACCAGATTCAAATAATGCAGCTATCTCTAGTGCATGTCAACTAAATGGAGAGAGGCCAATCAGCGTTACTCAACTTAGGAGTGCGTCCAATTATGAGTAACCTAAAAGAGAAACAAGTTTCTCAAAACCATTACTATCAACTGAATACCTCATACATGTATCTACATCTTCAATCACCTTGAAGAATCCCGATACTTGCGACACCTGGTTCTCTACTTTATTCTTGTACCTATAACTTCTCAAACTTGGACCTTGTATTTCTGCGAAACACTTGTCCAAAACTTGAGAAGTCACAAGTAAACAGAATATAGTACGAGGACCAACCACTTTGTCCTAATGGATACTGGACAATATACAATACTTTGTATAAGTCCCCTAAGTTTAATCTTTCAAACCCTGTGCGTCGTAGGTTGAAAACTGTACCCAGGTGATTTCCTCAAATATCACCAATTACAATGAATTCCGATATAATGAGGATGATCACCTAATTCCCAATAACTTTCTCCCACTCATCATCTATAAAACCATACAGATGTGAGAATCATACCTGGTAAATACATACTCTGGAGTAAGGGTCTAATTGGGAAATCAGTTTTCTATTAACAATACACAGTGAAACTGAAACATGAATATATTTCGAAGGGACATCCGGGTATTCCTAGTAATGCCTCTTCCATTATCAGATTCATGGTTGTAACCGTATATTTCCTTGCCATCTCTCCAATTCCCTTTATTTGTCTTTACTCATTACCTTCTGTACACCATCGTTAGGCTAAGTGGTTTTCTTCATTCCCTACCGTTCGGCACCAGCCTATGGTTTGGAAGAAGACTATCCAATAAGCATAATAGGTGTACTCTCCTAATCCTAGGAGCACTCGCAACCTGAGAGAAGGTAAGGATAAAAGACAACTGAATAAACCTTATTCCTATTTCTCCTGAACCAGAATCCATCCTCGAAAAAGTTCCTTCGAGTTCGTATATAACCATACGATGGATTTATCCAATGGAATTGGATATTCGTAGTGATACGGGGTGTTCTGGAGAAATACAAAGGTGAAGTAGGAGTAGCGATGAAATACGTGGTTTGGTCGTGAATCATAGCAGTCGCATTTTACTTTGCCCTCTTTCTAATCCCTTTATTTATCTTTACTTATTATCTTCTACACACCATACTTAGGCTAATTGGTTTTCTTCATTCCCTACCTTTCGGTACCTGCCTATGGTTTGAAAGAAGACTATCCAATAAGCGTAATAGGTGTGCTGTCTCCTAATCCTAGGAGCTCTCACAACCTGAGAGAAGGTAAAAGGAAAAGACAACTGAATAGTCCTATTCATTTTCTCCAGAACCAGAAACCATCCTCGAAAAAGTTCCTTCGAGTTCGTATATAACCATATGATAGTTTTATCCAATGGAAGTGGATATACGTACTGATACGGGGTGTTCTGGAGAAAAGCAAAGGTTAAAAGAAGGAGTGGCAATGATGTATGCAACTTGGACAATCCAAAAGCCAGTGTTTTTAAGAAAGTTCGGTTAACTTAGTTACTGAGTCAATATCTAAGGTCGGGGCATGGTCGATGCCAAAGAGAGAGAGAAAAGAAACACTCAGCGTGCACTCTAACCTAGATCAGAATGGATAATCATTCTATCTAATCTGGATGGCTCCCACTGTTTTCTCAAATTCTCCTCCAAACCTAAAAGGAGAATTAGTCGGAATCACCCGAGGAGTAATCCTACTCATCAGTGGGAATCGGGATCCAACTATCATCGCATGATAACTTGATGGAAGCCACTCAAGTCACTACACTCCAGAAGGTATGCGCATGCCTGGAAAGTTTCCTGTATGTTTGAAACTCCCGATATGATTTTTACCCCAAGCAGCTTATGACCTTGACGGATACCAACAAATCATAAGTTGCAAGTCAAGTTCTACCCGTCATTGTCCTGATTAATTTAGACCCACCCGTACCCGCCCTTGACGGATGCCAACAAGGCTGCACGACTGTCCTAGATTAATGCATATCCATGCTACAGAAAAGTAACACATAGCTACCACACACTATGCCTTGACGGAAGCCAACAAATATAGCATGAATACTAGGAGCTGCTTTTCTGAAATGACGGAGGGCTACGGCTGGTTTTTGGCGAAAAACCTTTAACGTAATGAACTTGATATCGTTGAAGGAATCCAAGTGGTTTTTATAAAAGTATAGTGGCGAAAACTTTTGCTAAAGAGGTCACTCCCGATGAAGGGATCTCGGATCTTTCCCCGTCGAATGAGGTGCAGGATATTCCAAACTGAATACCACGATGCAAAGCAGAAAGTAATCGACTATAGTGAAGTTATTACGTTGACGCAAACTCCTGCCCAAGGGGTCACTCCCGATGAAGGGATCTCGGCCCTTGCCTCATTGAATGAGGTGTTGGATATTCATAACCGAATACCATTGTGCAAAGCAAAAGAGAACGTCTGTAATGTCAGCTTTTAAAACCTTGGTTCCAATAACATCAAATAATAGGTTTGTTTTCCTTGCATTGATAAGAATCAACGCAGTCCCATCAATTAATTACACCAGAAAAGAACGAAAATAAAATGTATGTATATGCCATCCGCATTCGCCACTGGGTCCCGTCATCACCCGTTAGGTTACTTAACTAACGATAGAGCGGGGACTGGGCTAGCGCGGGTGCAAAACATATACAACATCTACTAGTATATATAAATATATATAACAATCATCCCTGGCATGATAAATGCAACATCACAGAAAAGTAATAAGCATCACAGAACAATACAGATAATCTGGGAGCCCCGGGTTTCATAGAGCCACAACTGAAACCCGACGTTCCCATGGTCGTGTGGATAGCCTGTGCAATGAACTCCTAGACTCCTACGAGCGCGGCAAGTTACCCGCCAAAACCTGAAGCGAGGCAGCCCCCTTCAGCAAAGTGAATGGACCACCCAGCACTTCACGGAATTCGGTAACTTGAGCACCCCTCCTTGGGTCAACCTATACCCCCTACGAGTGCGGCGAATAGCCCGCCAATTCTAGAGTAAGGTCCCCTCCGTCTCAACGCCATGAGATGCGGATCCGTTGCCCTCTAGAATCTGGCTATTCGTGCACCCTACCTTGGGGTAATTCTAGTGCAGAAAATAAAATAATATACAAGGGTGACATCGACCTCAGTCCGGTCGTGCCCCAAAAGAATAATATACAAACAGGCAGTGACGGCAGTCCACATGTCGGACGCTCGCCCCGCAATATCAAATGTACAAATAAATCCGAACTGCACTACCATTGCACACAAGCTATCCACCACGACAATCTGCAACTTCACAGCACAATACAAAACATCAACGTGAATGTCACGTTCGCAAACCCGTCTAAAAGGACTATAGCAATTAGACAAGGTTTACCAATCAAATGACATTCACGGTCACAGATAGAAATGTAAAGTACTGAAAATTTACACAGTTAAAATCTCGATTGACTAAATTTATCCGCAAAGGCCCCAAAAGCAAATCCAGTACTCAAATGAATTTGGGCCAAAATCATATATCACAAAAAATCACAATTCAACGTTATGAGCTACAGGAAAAATTTCATAGCCCGTCGCTACAAAATGGCCGCGGGGCCGCCGCCAATAGGGGGTTAGTGCGGCGGTTCCGCGGCGCCTTAGAGGCTTCAGGAGTCCAATTTTTTTCTGCACTCATAAAAACGCCTGCACGGATTTTTAGGCCTCTGGAAATAATTTTTTTAGCACTTTCAGAAATCGACAGAAACTTGACAATACGGAAAAATGTTTCGGAAATTTTGATCAATCGAGATTTTAAGCTTGTACAAACTAGCTAGTAGGGGTTAATGGGTAGCTCTGATACCATTATTGGGTAGTGGGAGCGCCTCGGCCATCGAACCATGGCCAAATGCGGAACAAAAATTTCTTAAAACCCGGCGCTACCATTACCCGATTTGCAAGATCGAAACCATTAACCTTAAAACCAGCAATCTAACAAAAGGAGATAGAATGGTTATACCTAATGAACCAAGTCCTTCGGGTCTTCATCCATTTCCAAGCTCCAAGTGATGCGGATCGACTTTGGTCGCCGGTCTTCCTTCATCACTGATGATCCACCCGAGGGAAACGGCGCAAGCTTCAATTTCGCCAAGCGAACCAACCGACTCTTCAAAATTGCTAGTAGTGGGGAGTGTAGGATAGTCTCACCATATTTTTCTCTCAAAAATATGCTCATGGAAGATGTAGAGGTGATGATCAAAAGCATGAGCACAAAATTTGGCTAAGTGTTTTTGAGTGCATGTGTGAGAGTGAGCTGGAGAGTGTATTCTACAAATGAGCAAGCTCCACCATCTAGTTAGTGGCCGGCCCCCCTTCTCACTCCAAAAAATAATGCACCCAAAAAAAACATATCCAATTAACATTAATTTATTAACAAGCCCATACCAATCACAACATATACAAAAGCCATGCTTTGACTTAAAGCCCATGCCTTTCCATGTCACCAATTCTAACTCATCAAAACATGTGATTTTCTAAAGAAAATCAATAATGAGGTGGCCTCTTCTAGAATCCATTCCGTATAAATACGGAATGCTTCCCGGTACATGTATCGAAATACACATACGCGTATTCGTACGAAAATATGAATAGCCAAAGAGAGAAAATAAATAGTGAGCAATAATACTAGAATACATATATTTATATATATATATATACATACATATGTAAATTGTTAAATCAAAACTTGATTTAACAATCTGGCTTAATCCTAAACCGCTAGTATTATCAACCGTCCGATTAAAGCCTGTGCAGTCCGTGCACATATTTAATCGGACACTTGTATGTATCAACATACGTCACATGCACCATATCGCCTGAACCGTGAAAACTCTCTATGTGGGACTCTAAAGACTCGTCAATACGCTGGCAGTGGGTTTAACCACAAGCACGTTAGCGGCACTAGCTATACGTAACGGCTACCCAGGTATTGAGCGAAAGGAAGGCCAACGAGCAAACTCATCCGAACCCCTACTGAGCCTGTCAGTGACAATATCCGTACAGTCCGGTCTGTTCGTCTAAGAGTATCGCATATCGAGTCTAGGGGGTGGATAAAATCATACCCCTAACAACGCGATAATTCATGTCGGTATGAAACCCATCACTACCTGAGAAACTATCGATCCTGGATCAGTAATTCTCACATACCCCGGCCGATGATTTCTAGTGATGGCCACCCGTGCACTGCGCGACATCAACCCCCAATACCGGGAGAGACGAATCCCCGACGATCCGCTCACTGCCTCCATATGGCTCGGGACTGTATCCAACTAAAACCTGTTTGCACGACTCCTTTGAGCCGTGGTAGGGTAGTAATCAAAGCACAGTGGGAACTCACACGAGACAAATGACGATCTCAGGTCGACAGACTAACCTGTACATATGTCACCAGGGAACTGCTATCTGACTATAGGTATAATTCTAACTAGCAAGTTCCCGGCGAGTCCGTCCAGTGTACTCATAACCCAATGAGCACCTGTATACTATCTTAGGTGAACAACTAACACCAATGGCTTGTGAGAACGGCCACCGCCCATCGTCAGGGTCTAGATAAGTATACACCAGTCTACACTGGAGTATCGATGCCCAGTCTCGATACTCCCATGACTAGGGACATTTAAGGATGTGCTTATAGACCCCCAGCTCCCACGTATGTGATTGCCATCACAATGCTGGTAGTCAAGCAAGATCCTAAGGGCTTTATCAACATATACACATGATGATAAAGACAAACCAAATATCATACTATCATCTCGAGTAAAACTGTTTTATCGGTATAGGTCCTTGCTCAATCATCATGATCACATACCTGCGACTATGATAATTGCCTTGAGGGCACTATAGCCAACAACACCGCTGGAAAGTAGCGGGTGCATTGCATAACCCAAAGGGCATGTGACGGTAAGCAAACGTACCGAAAAGACAAGTGAATGAGGTCTTGTCTTGGTCTTTTTCGGCGATGGGAATTTGATTATAGCCGGAGTAACCATCCAAAAAGCAATAGTATTCATGCCCAGCTAATCGTTCTAGCATTTGGTCAATGAAAAGTAATGGAAAGTGGTCTTTCCGTGTCGCGGCGTTGAGTTTTCTATAATCGATGCATACTCGCCACCCAGTTTGGGTGCGAGTAGGTATTAACTCATTCGCCTCATTAGTTATGACCGCTATGCCCGATTTCTTTGGGACAACTTGAATGGGGCTAACCCACTAGCTATCAGAGATAGGGTAAATGATACCACTATCAAGACATTTTACGATCACCTTTTTAAGAGCCTCCTTCATGACTGGGTTGAGTCGTCTCTGTGAATCCCTTGCTGGCATGGCATCATCCATCATATGAATATGATGTTCAACAATTAGGGGACTAATTCCCTTGATGTCCGCCATGGTCCAGCCAAAAGCTTGCCGATTGCTTTGTAAGACCGTTAAAAGGGCTTTCTCTTGCTCGGGGGCTAGAGATGCCGAGATGATAACAGGAAGGGTCTCATTCTCATCTAAGTAAGCGTATTTAAGGTGAGACGGCAATAGCTTGAGTTCGAGTGTTGGAGGCGAAACAATTGAAGGTAAAATCGGTGAAATTGTCTCAAACTCAAAGGATTCCAACAGAGGTTCGAAACGAGTGTAAGCAACCGAGTCGGATGGTTCTGTTATCTCATCCAAAAATTGAAAGGATTCAAACTCGGATGGTGAATGGTCAAGATCGTTCATGAAAGTGAAACACTCATAGTCATTATCAGGTGTGAAAACAGTATCAGGTTCATGGAGGAACGCACTAGTGGCGTCAAAATTGCTGTGATCGAACAGAAATTTCTCTAGCTCACAGTCCTCCTGGATGATCTCTTGGATCGAGCAAACTGTTAGTTATATGTATGCCCTAGAGGCCATTACTGTACATAGGATGTATATTGTAGTGGATGCTGGGACATATATAGGGAGGACTTTCTTGCTCGACATGATAGTATGCTATCTGGTTACACTTTACCTTAACGTATATACTGATTGTCTCTCTGTTACATGTTGGTAAAGCCCTTAGGATGTGTACTTGACTACCTGGACTATGATGCGGATCATACTAGTGGGGACATGGTAGTCCATAAGTACATCCTTCAAAGTCCCTAGTCGTGGGTGTATCGAGACGGGGCATCGATATACCAGAGTAGACTAGCGCATACCTTCTCGACCCATACAGATGGGCGATGGATGATCCCATATCCATCGGTGTTTGACATCAGAGATGATATACGGGTGCTCAGTAGAGACTGGGTACACTGGACGGACTCGCCGAGAACTCCCAGATGGTATTATACCTCACGTCAGATGGCAGTTCTCTGGTGACACTGGTACAGAGTAGTCTGTTGACCCGACCCTACCTAAAACTAGTTCTCATCTGCGGGCATCGTCATAGAGTCTTGTGTGGTTCCCACTGTGCTTTGATTTCCATCTTACCACGTCCAAGAGGGCGTGCAAAACGGTGGTTTTTGGGTACAGTCCCGAGTCACATGGAGGCAATGAGCGATAGGAGGGGATTCGTCTCTCCCGGTATAGGGAGTTGATGTTGCGCTGTGTTCGATTGGCTATAACAGGAAATCCCTGGCCAGGGTTGCTGAGATTTACTGGTAAGTGTTACCAGTAGTTTCTCGAATTGTTATAGACCTCATATCGACACGACTTATCGAGCTATTGGGGTCTGACGTTTACCACCCCTAGGCGAGATATGCGACATATCAGACGAACAGACCGGACTGTACGGTAGTGTTACTGGTTGGATTCACTGGAGTGTGAGCGGGCTTGCTCGTCGATCTTCAGATCGCTCAATACCCGGGTGGCCGTTACGTTTAGCAGACCGCTTGCGGCTTGTGGGTGTTTGATATGATCATCGCCTGCTGCCGGCGTATTGACGAGTCTTTAGAGTCCTACACAGAGGTTTCCTGGCTCAAGCGAAACGAAATAGGAACGCATATGAGATATGTGCGGGACCGAGAATAATACGTGTATGTGATACCGTATTCCATTCTCGCGATGAATGTGTCGAATGGTTGTATGCGATATAACCTAGTTATCGAATCAAGGATTGATTCGATAAGCCGATACATTGTATACTAGTCGGTTGTGTGTGACATGACTGGATCATTGAATCAAGTGTTGATTTAATTATTTAATGCATAATTATATATATTTGATATATTACTTTGCATTAACTAGTATCGGTTCACTTTAAATGGATTTTCTCACTCGGATGTGCGCATTACATATGCGATATGATTTTGTGCACTTGCTTGTATCATGTTTGATGATACATGCCTTTTGGTTAAGTGTAAAGAATTAAACCTTGGTTAATGAAATGGTTAGGGTTTACTATTTCCTTATTCATTTTATTCATTTATTTATCCTTTTGGAAAAAGAAAAGGAAATGAGAAAAATGGTGGCTTATTTTGTTTTGTTCATGAAGCTTCATGAAGACTTTGACCAAGTGACCATTTTGTCTCATGCTTAACCCTAACCATTCCATTCAACCATGATTAACTCTCTACACATTACCATGGTTAAGATTATGATAAGAATGATTTTATTATTCTTATTATAATTAACATATCATATTCTTCATCTTCTTCTTCTTCTTCACTTCAAGAAAAAGCTTGAAAGCTTTAATGGCAAAGTGAGAAAAAGAGTGAGAAATCCAATTCTAAAGTCTACCCACTTCCTATTTCTTCATCCTCTATCTCTTGCCAAGTAGTAGAATGTGTTTCCTTCACAAGTTTTCATGGCTTGGTGAAGGTGGAGCTTGATCTAGTGATGCTTCGACGTAGATCATCTTCGGCACGTCGTCGATGACCTAGCCCGCTTCTTCTCCGATGAAGCCGACGCAAGAGCCCGGATTTCGATTTGGACAGCGAGGATACTTCATTGCGGAGCTATGGAGGTGGAGAACCGGATCTACAAAGGTTGTATTTCCGTATTCTTATAGTTAAGTGTTAACTAGTTTAATGTTTCGCCTAGATTTCTAGCAAACGATCCGTAGTCGGGTTTCTCGGCACCTAGAATTTTTGAAATTGGCATGGTTGATGCCTTGTGAGACCTCATTAGGATGCCTAGGAACCCTACAGTGGTATCAGAGCCTAGCTAGAGCCTTAGGCGATGCGTAGACGGAGTTAGAAGTCCGATCGACCCGAAACCCCGACTTTAAAATGCTCTCTGGACATTTTTGTAAAATGTGGATTTTTGCAAATTAAAAATATGAAGAAAAATCAGCAGGTAAATCTAAGAATTACGATGCAAAAAATACCTAATGATCTTTCTAAAGTGCGGCGGAACCGCGGCATTAGCGTGCTAATGCGGCCCTTCCGCGGCCCATTTGTCTTATCTGCCATTGAATTTTGCACAGTAACTCCTATTTTTCAGTGCTGCTTTTCCTGGGAATTTTTTAATCTGAAATCAAGAGTTGAGTATTTTGGGTTGTATTGGGAGTTCATACATTCGATCGGATTGTCAAACTTTGTCTATGTGTCGTTCCGGATAATTTTTTTGAATATGTTAAAAAGTTCGACCGGATATAAATACCCAATTTTTCCCCTGTCGGGAAATTTCCAAGTGTTGGATATTTCTGTAGTTTAATCACGTTCTAAGTAGTGCAAGTAACACGATGGTCCCTCTAGAAGACAACAAACCTTAACTCGATTATGTGACCGTCTTGAACTACCCTTTGAACCTTTGGGTTTGGGGCAGTACGGCGTGCCACATGTGAGGCGTTGGCTTGACCCTTCTACGGCTGGACCGTTGGTACTGAGGCACGAACTGAATGTTGTTAGACTTATTTCATGTGTTGATCTGTATTGGGAAAACTTGGGTGTTCGATTGTTCGATCGGAAAGTTTAACATTTTCTATTTATCTGGAATGGGATACAATAATTGGAATTCACAAGAAGTTATGTGATAACTGAATGAATGTTATAAAAATAGCAGTTTAGTCTCACTTGATCGGTTGCCACGGAATTTTGATGTGATCAAAAGTCCATCGCAATCACGTAGCGTACGCGGATACTCGCCGGGTAAACTTAATAGACAGCCTCGCTCCATAGCCCCGACCAAGTGACTGTAGGAGAACCCCGTCGTCGAAAGCATCCGTTCGGGTGCTCACGGTAGCGGTGTTCCGCCTTGGTGCACTTCGTCGACTGTATCGGGGGTGCGGCCGTCTACTGAAGTTTGCGACGAGCATTCGATCAAAATGTCGGGAATCCTGTTGAATTGCCCGACTCTATATTGAAAAGTGTTTTCGATTTTGAGACTGAAATGCGGGGTTTATAATTGTTAGGCATGCGATGTCTAAGGAATTCATTTGATTAGGCATGCGATGTCTATGAAGGTTGCGGATTCCAACTGTTGTAGTTTTACACTTTCTTTTCTGTGACCGTAAGTGTAATATGTGATATCGCCGGTTTCGTTGTTATATGTCAACGACAATTGGGATGCGCATATTTACTTACGTTGATGACATGTGATGTTATGTGTTGCTGGATATGTTATATTAGATCGTCGTGTTTGAATAGACGGGGTTTTTTATGTGAGATGAGTGTTTTTCATTTTCATTCATGTAAAAACTTGTATGTAATATTCTTTTATTGGGGCGCTTCCAGGTTGCGGAAGTAGTCACCTGATGTATATTATTTACTTTTCCGCACTAGGATAGACCCAAGGAGGAGGGCACAAGTAACCGGGTTCTGGAGTCCAGTGGGAGACCAACTCGAGGAGTCGAGTCTGGGTTTCCTAACTCTAGAATTGGTAGGGTTGCTTTCCGCTCTCGTAGGGGTCTAGGGGTGTGGGTTTGGCTATTCATCACGACCGTGGAATCCGTGTTTTATACTGGCTCGTATTGAAAACACGGACGTCCTAGTATATCCAATATTTCATATGATTCTTCTGCTGCGATATCTGTGATGTGATCATGTGATGTTCTGTGATAGATACAGTATATAGTATATATGATATATTATATAGGCTTTACTTATGTTTTACACCCGCGCTAGCCCTGCCCCGCTCTGCCGTTAGTTACCTAACCTAACGGTGCACGAGGGGACATCGAGGCGAATGCGGATGGCATAAGTGTACGTCGTATTTATCTGTGATGTTTAGGTAATTTAAATGATGGGACTTCATTAATGTGATTAATGAAATAAAAGAAACTTAGGATGTTGTAGAATCGAATTTCAAAATAAAACAGGTAGCTACAGTTCTTGCTTTGCATAGCGGTATATGTGATATATCCTGCACCTCATTCGACGAGGAAAGGACCGAGATCCCTTCACCGGGAGTGACTCCTTTAGCAATAACTGGCAGATGCTACACACTCGGTTTGTCTTTTGATTGCTTTTAAGTGTTTTTGCTTTGCACAGTGATATATATGATATGTCCCGCACCTCATTCGACGAGGAAAGGACCGACGATCCCTTCACCGGGAGTGACTCCTTTAGCAAAACTAGAAAAGCCTCAAAAGCACTCCATTTCAAAATTCATTTGATTCTACAACGATATCAAGTTCATTACGCAATAGGTTTTCAGAAAAACCTGTCGTAGCCCTCCGTCATTTCAGATAAGTTGTATATAGTATTCGTGCTGCATTTGTTGGCTTTCGTCAAGGTGCAGTGTGCGGTAGCTATATGCTGCTTATCTGCTAGCATACGATGCGATTGGATTAGGGTAGTCGTGCGGCTTTGTTGGCTTTCGTCAAGGGTCGTGCGGGTGGGTTTAATTCAATCAAGAAATGTACGGGTTGAACTTGACTGGCGGGCTATGGTTTGTTGGCTTTCATCAAGGTCATAGCACGTTAGGGGCAAAATATTATCCGGAATTTCAAGTGTTGAAATTTGCAATGAGATTGCATACCTTCTATGAGATAGTTGGATCCCGATATCCGCTGCGAGTAAGTGTTACTCCTGGTAGAGGTTTACACATTGCAATTAGCCGATCAAGTAGGTGTCTAGAAAGGTGTTAACGAGGTTACGCCTCTGGGAAAACGAGGTTTGCATTAATTAGGTTCGTGCGAAAGCACGGGGGACCTCCCTCAAAGTACCGACACTGGCCTGGCTGAAAGATTGGCGAACTTGTAGTGTGTAATTAATCCCGGCTAGTCTTTCCTTTTGGGGTTTGAAGGAAGATTTGATAAAAAGCAGTGGGAGCCATCCTGATTAGATAAAATAATAACCAATCTATTCTTGCAAGAGCGCACGCTGAGTGTTTTCTTCTCTCTCTCTCCAGGTAGCGACCATATCACGCCTTAATCAAGATAATAATACGGATTATTGACCGAACCCGCTTGTTATACTGAGCTGGGGAACGTTGGTCCCGCTCCAACTTATAATTGTTATAAGACAGAGCAGGAAATTGGGGATTACCAGAATTCCCATGCCGCCCAAACGAAGAGAGTGCATGCTGATGCATCATCTTCGGGTGTGTTCATTACAAGAACTGTTTCTCAGCATTCTCTACGTCCTGGGTATGTGATACCAGATCAGGATCCCAGATATGTAATATGTTACACAGGGCTACAGAAAGGTAGAGAACTGAGAACTGGTGATAAGTTTCATGAGGCAGAAAATGGGGCAAGTGTTGCAGCCAAGTCTGTCGGTCACTGTCACCCTGTATTACCAGAATACATTGATTCTGAACAAATGTTATTAGATACCGAACCTGATATACAAAATCATATCTCTCTCTTTATTAGTAAAGAAAGGATATAATTTTGTATTGTTGGATAATGTTTTGAACATTTCCTATATCAAAAGTTGATCGGTTCAGGCACGTTATCTAAAAGCATTAATGTTCTAAATCAAACTACCGTTCTTAGTATATGGAACACACATAAGAGGAAGAGTTCAGAAATGAACGGATCCTTCTTAAGGTATTGTAGACTAGGTTATATCAATGCGACCCGACTCGCTAGAGTTACATAAAGATGCATATTTAAATTAGTTTGAATTTACATCTTGTGAAACTCGCCAGTCATGTCACAAAGATAAGATGACCACAGCTCTGTTTATTGGAAACAGAGAAAGAGTTAGTAAACTCTTGGGATGATACATGTTGATGTATGTAAGGTCCCCTGTCTACACATGCCAGGACTGGTTCTTTGTACTTCATTACATTCTCTGATAATCTCTCGAGATTCAGATCTATGTTCTTGTTGAAACACAAGTCCGAACCTTTTGAGATATTCACGGAATATAAGTTAGAAGTAGAGAACCAAAATACGGGTATAAGTATTATGTCCTATGATGTGATCAAGGAGGAGAATACTTGAGCATGGAATTCCTGGACTTTTCTAAAGGAGAATGAGATTCTCTCTCAGCATTACTCCTCTGTATACACCATAGCACGATGGTTTATCGGGGCGGAGCAATAACACCCTATATGATAAGGTGTGCTCTATGATGAGTACTACTGAGTTACCTATTTCCTTTTGGGTGTTATGCACTTGTGAAGTTGCATACCTATTGAATAGGGTTCCAATCAAATCAGTTGCCTACCACTTTATATATGATATGGAAAGGGAAGAGCCCATATCTTAAGTTAGTTAAGATTTGGGGTTGTCCGGCCTATGTCTAAAAGCAAAATCCGGACAAGCTCGAGGTAAAGTCAGATGTGTAGAACTGGAAAGGTTCCAGCTATACAAACTACAGCAGATGATTTGGTAGATCCAAAGGATTCAGTAGATTTCAACGAACCTCAGCCTCTCCGCCGATCTAGTAGGGTTCCTCACCCACCTGAGAGATACTTCGGTTCCTCTATGACAGTGGGAGCGAGGATTGCATCATGAGATGATGACCCAACTAGTTTCGAGCTTGCCATCAGGAGTAGGACTCTGTAAGAATGGCTGGATGCTTAGTGATCTGAGATGGAATCCATGTACACCAACAAAGTATGGACTTTGGTTGCTATATCTGAAGGGTTAAATCCCCATCAGGAGCAAGTATATCTTGAGAAGATTACTTGATGTAGATGGAAAAGTTGAGACTTTCAAAGCTAGACTAGTTAAAGGTTTTCGTCATCAACCAGGCGTGGATAATGATGAAACCTTTTCCAGTACCTATGCTTAAGTCCATCCAGATACTACTTGCCACGGCTACATACCATGACTACGATATCTGGCGGTTGGGTGTCATGACAGCTTTTCTAAACGATGTTTTGGAAGAGAGCGTCTATAAGTACACAGCCAGAGGGCTTTATAGACAGTGGGAGCAGCGGAAACGTGTGCAAGATGATTTATAGGATAAAACAGGCATCGCGGAGTTGGAACATCTGTTTTGATGTGGTAGTCAAAGAGTTTGACTTCATCAAAATGGTAGATGAACCTTGTATATACAAAAAGGTAGTAGAGAGTATGGTGGTAATCCTCGTAGAGTACGTGGATGATATACTCTTGATAGGGAAGGAGTTTCCTATGCTACGCTCGGTCAATCTCCGCTTATCACAAAGATTCTCCGTGTAGGATCAATTTGATACCTCCTAAATCCTGAGTTTTGGATCTATGAGATAGATCTAATTGGATGTTAGGATACTCACTAGCTGTAGTGAGATGGTATCAATTGATCCTGGGGAGAATCACTGGAAGGGTTCCAGGGTGATAAAGACGACTGAATGTCAGTCACAGGCATTGTCTTTACCCTAAGCAAAGGGACGGTATGTTGGAAAAGTTCCAAGCTAGATACCGTGACATACTAGAAGATAAAGGCAGGATACATCGCTACTTAAGATGCTACACTAGAGGCTGTTTGGGTGTATATTGGTTCATGAGATGAACTATGTTCCTCCCATTGTGTGACAATGGAGTTGTGGCTTATGCCAAGGAACGCCGGTCCCATCAGTGATCCAGACATATTCTATGGCAGTATCACTTGATCATGGAGATAGTTGATCTCCAGGGAGATCGAGGTTAGGAGAGTAGACTCAGAGGACAACACAGCGGATCCACTCACAAAGGCCTGTTCCCAGAGAGAGACTTTCATAGGATGGTTGAGTATGAGATACTACAACCACTGCTACAGATGGCCCTAGTGCAAGTGGGAGATTGTTAGTTATATGTATGCCCTAGAGGCCATTACTGTACATAGGATGTATATTGTAGTGGATACCGGGACATATATAGGGAGGACTTTCTTGCTCGACATGATAGTATGCTATCTGGTTACACTTTACCTTAATGTGTATACCGATTGTCTCTCTGTTACATGTTGGTAAAGCCCTTAGGATGTGTACTTGACTACCTGGACTATGATGCGGATCATACTAGTGGGGACATGGTAGTCCATAAGTACATCCTTCAAAGTCCCTAGTCATGGGTGTATCGAGACGGGGCATCGATATACCAGAGTAGACTAGCGCATACCTTCTCGACCCATACAGATGGGCGATGGATGATCCCATATACATCGGTGTTTGACATCAGAGATGATATACGGGTGCTCAGTAGAGACTGGGTACACTGGACGGACTCGCCGAGAACTCCCAGACGGTATTATACCTCACGTCAGATGGCAGTTCTCTGGTGACACTGGTACAGAGTAGTCTGTTGACCCGAGATCGTCATAGAGTCTTGTGTGGTTCCCACTGTGCTTTGATTTCCATCTTACCACGTCCAAGAGGGCGTGCAAAACGGTGGTTTTTGGGTACAGTCCCGAGTCACATGGAGGCAATGAGCGATAGGAGGGGATTCGTCTCTCCCGGTATAGGGAGTTGATGTTGCGCTGTGTTCGATTGGCTATAACAGGAAATCCCTGGCCAGGGTTGCTGAGATTTACTGGTAAGTGTTACCAGTAGTTTCTCGAATTGTTATAGACCTCATATCGACACGACTTATCGAGCTATTGGGGTCTGACGTTTACCACCCCTAGGCGAGATATGCGACATATCAGACGAACAGACCGGACTGTACGGTAGTGTTACTGGTTGGATTCACTGGAGTGTGAGCGGGCTTGCTCGTCGATCTTCAGATCGCTCAATACCCGGGTGGCCGTTACGTTTAGCAGACCGCTTGCGGCTTGTGGGTGTTTGATATGATCATCGCCTGCTGCCGGCGTATTGATGAGTCTTTAGAGTCCTACACAGAGGTTTCCTGGCTCAAGCGAAACGAAATAGGAGCGCATATGAGATATGTGAGGGACCGAGAATAATACGTGTATGTGATACCGTATTCCATTCTCGCGATGAATGTGTCGAATGGTTGTATGCGATATAACCTAGTTATCGAATCAAGGATTGATTCGATAAGCCGATACATTGTATACTAGTCGGTTGTGTGCGACATGACCGGATCATTGAATCAAGTGTTGATTTAATTATTTAATGCATAATTATATATATTTGATATATTACTTTGCATTAACTAGTATCGGTTCACTTTAAATGGATTTTCTCACTCGGATGTGCGCATTGCATATGCGATATGATTTTGTGCACTTGCTTGTATCATGTTTGATGATACATGCCTTTTGGTTAAGTGTAAAGAATTAAACCTTGGTTAATGAAATGGTTAGGGTTTACTATTTCCTTATTCATTTTATTCATTTATTTATCCTTTTGGAAAAAGAAAAGGAAATGAGAAAAATGGTGGCTTATTTTGTTTTGTTCATGAAGCTTCATGAAGACTTTGACCAAGTGACCATTTTGTCTCATGCTTAACCCTAACCATTCCATTCAACCATGATTAACTCTCTACACATTACCATGGTTAAGATTATGATAAGAATGATTTTATTATTCTTATTATAATTAACATATCATATTCTTCATCTTCTTCTTCTTCTTCACTTCAAGAAAAAGCTTGAAAGCTTTAATGGCAAAGTGAGAAAAAGAGTGAGAAATCCAATTCTAAAGTCTACCCACTTCCTATTTCTTCATCCTCTACCTCTTGCCAAGTAGTAGAGTGTGTTTCCTTCACAAGTTTTCATGGCTTGGTGAAGGTGGAGCTTGATCTAGTGATGCTTCGACGTAGATCATCTTCGGCACGTCGTCGATGACCTAGCCCGCTTCTTCTCCGATGAAGCCGACGCAAGAGCCCGGATTTCGATTTAGACAGCGAGGATACTTCGTTGCGGAGCTATGGAGGTGGAGAACCGGATCTACAAAGGTTGTATTTCCGTATTCTTATAGTTAAGTGTTAACTAGTTTAATGTTTCGCCTAGATTTCTAGCAAACGATCCGTAGTCGGGTTTCTCGGCACCTAGAATTTTTGAAATTAGCATGGTTGATGCCTTGTGAGACCTCATTAGGATGCCTAGGAACCCTACACAAACATCATGTATATTAGCATTAGCTTCGAAGGGCTGATTCCCCAACTTCAAAATGTTGAGTTCGATTATCATGTTTCCAAAAGATAGGTTCATCGAACCATTTCGACAATTGATCGCCGCATTAGAAGTTGCAAGGAATGGATGACCGAGTATCACCGAAATTTGACTCCGGGGGTTAGCTACAGGCTGTGTGTCCAAAACAATGAAATCACTAGGGAATATGAAGTCCCCTACTTTAATCAACACATCCTTTAACTGACCCCTAGGATGGGTGATAGATCGATCGGCCATTTAGAAAGTACAATGTGTGGATTTCAACTCTCCAACGCCTAATTGTTCATATACCGAATAAGGAAGCAGGTTAACACTGGCACCAAGATCTAAAAGTGCGCGGTTGATGTTTTTATCCCCAATAGTTATTGAAATTGTAGAACAGCCAGAGTCCTTTCGTTTTTGAGGTAAAGGTTGGGTATGAGCATCACTTACTGCACTAGCCAAGAAAACTTTCTTAGGTACCTGTGATTTCCTCTTCTTGGTGCATAAGTCTTTCAAGATTTTAGCGTAAGAAGGGACTTGTTGGATTGCATCCAAGAGGGGAACGTTAATGCTAACCTGTTTAAATAACTCCACAATTTTCTCTATTTGTGGATTTTGTTTATTGGATCTCAACCTGTTTAGAAATGGAATATTTTGAAAATTGGTTGAGCCCAATACTTGTGGAGGAGATTGTGGAGTTGGAACAGACCCTAGAACTGGTGTTTTCGTGGAGTGAGAAGTGGGTACGTTCGGAATAGTAGAAGAAGTAGAGCCTTGTGAAGAATGGAGAACAGGCTCTGAAGATGAAGAAGAAGAAGAAACGGCGGCCGGGTGTCATCATCAATGCCAACATTGTTGTGCAACATCAGATCTCAATGTAGTCACGGCACTCACATTATGGTTTTGTTGTTCAAGAGCAATATGTGCATTTTGTGGGTGACCAGGATTTGGGAGTGGTTGAGATGGAACCTTTCCTTTCTCTCGCTCGCTTAATCCTGCATTCAGTTGTCCAATCTGGGCTTCGATGGTTTTGATACTTTGCCCGTGTGAAGTAGTGTGTTGCACCAAAGACTGAACGGAAGACTGGATGTTGGCTGAGGATTGAGTTGATTGTTTTAAAAACGCCTCCAGACTTCGTTCTAACGAGGAAACCTTATCGTTATTTGGCGGAACAAAATTGTTTCGAGGAAAAGAGTTGTTAGGTGCATAATTTTTCATTTGATTTTGGTAAGGTTAGGGTTGGAAAGGTTGCTGATATTGAGTTTGTTGAGGAGCTTGTTGTTGAGGAGGAGGCCTCTGGAAATTGTTGTTGATTTTGATTCCAGACGAAATTAGGGTGGTTCCTCTAGCCAGGATTGTAAGTGGAAGAGTATGGATCATTTCTTTATCTCTGCTGAAAGGCAGCATTGACTTGATCCTGTCCTTGAGCAGGTGGGTTGTAAGGACACTCTTCGGTCAAGTGGGACGGATCCAAACAACAAGCGCATATAGTGCGAGAGGGTAAAGCAGGGGAATGAGAAATCGATGAGAATTTGCTCTCAATTGCTTCTAGTTTTCATGTAATTGCTGCCATTTCGGCTTTCGTTTCAATTGACATATCGAGTTGATGGACGCCTGCCCTAGACTGACCGGAGGAAGTAGATGAAGTGGATGAAGTGGTCTGTCTAGTGCTTTCCCACTGAAGCGTTTGTTCAGCAAGATCGTCGAGAAATTGCCAGCTTCCTCGTCAGATTTGGTTAGGAAGTGGCCTTGACAAATGGTTTCCAGCAAATGCTTAGTTGCTGGGTTCAGTCCTTCATATAAAGTTTGGCAAAGTTGCCATCTCTCAATACTGTGATGAGGACACTGAACAAGAAGGTCTTTGAATCGTTCGAAACACTTCCAAAAAGGTTCGGAAGGAAGCTGGGAAAATTGGTTAATTTCATTATGTATTCTCGCGGTCTTGTGATGTGGGTAAAACATTTTAAGAAATGCCTTAACAAACTCTTCCCAACTGTTTATGGAATGCGATGCTGTACTATATAGCCACTTTTCAGCTAGGTCACATAATGTGAAAGGAATGACTCGTAGCCTTATAGCATCATCGGACAGTTGGGTGGTCTTCATCATTGCACAAACATTTTGGAATTTGTTAATGAAGATATAGGCATCTTCGGATTCCAGCCCGTGAAATTTGGGCAACATATTGATGAAGTGGGGCTTAATTTCGAAATTATCCCCATTTGCCGGCGGGAGTGAAAGACAAGTAGGAAGTGCGGAGCGTGTGGGATAGAAATGATCCTGGAGCACGATTCGCTGTGGCGCTTCAACAGGAGGGTGTTGTGGGTTATTCACACCTAGTTGAGATGGAATCAGTCCCGAGGTAGGTAAAAGGTTGTTAGGATTGAATCCTGACATCTCTTTAGAAGATGATGAATGTGAAAATGAAGATAAAGCTGAAAAAGGAGTGGAGAGAGTTTCGACTTCGGAGTCGAATGCGTCGTCAGTAGCGACTAACGAGACACAGACTAAGTGGGCACTAGTGTCCCTAGTCCAACCGGACATACACTAAACGAGTTGTAGTGTAGTCAAAACGTAGAATGTGAGGGTAAGAAAACGTCAATGGGGAAATGTGAATGAAGGTTGGGTGCAATGGAATTCTAGCGACAAATGGCAAGTATTTGTAAAAATTTTGTTTTCTGTTTTTTTATTTTTTATTTTTTTATAAAGAGTTTTGCAAAAAATTTTTGTACGGAACTACGACACACTTTCAAACAGTCACAATTTAAGCATGCACAATCATGCCTAGAGCTAGGGTATCCTAAGTCAACTAGACTGCTCCTAAATGGTCCAAAGTGACAGGTTGTGAGAAATCCCTCAAATCGCCTCTTCACCGCCAGTTGTGGCCAGGTAAGCACAAGTGAAGAAAGGAGGGTTCCGCTCACGAATCACCGTGAGATGGGCCTTTTAAAGTTACCTTTCTCACTTGTCTAGCCTAGACACCACAAAGCCAGGTTTAGATAAACGACTGAATGCCCACAACCTTCCTCTGTCCTAATGAGCGCGACAGTCCTTAATTGGCTGAGTCTAGATATTCTTTAATTAGCTCAAGGGTGATGCATATGCTTTTTGTAATTTCTGGGGTCTTAGCAAGGGTAATGAAATCCCCACCCAATCTTAATTGCTGTTAGAACCCCTTAGATTCCGTTTTAAATATGCAAAGCAGTAACACACAAAATCTAAAACACTTGCCAAAAAATTTTCTTTTTATTTGCGGCGCAAAGAATCCTGCACAAAAATGATTTATTGGAGAGGGAGAAGAATTGCTGTGCAAAGAATAACTGCAGTAAAAATTTTCAGTGGAGTTTAGGGGATAGGAGAGAAGACAAAAAATACTCACAGAGAAAAATGGGATGCTGACGTCAGCAGTTGACCGCGGAACCATGGTCAAATGCCTGATTATGCCACGTTTCCGCGGCAGTTCAGGAGGTTTGGATCTCCAAAATATTTCTCTGTTCTGCTGTAGTTCTCCTCTGTCTTTTCAGATCTTCTGTTTCTGGATTGGTTCACTGAGCTTGCTCCCGATCTGAATCAGTCCGTCTTCCTTTTCTGCACAATTCACACAAAACCAATCAAAAATAACAAGATGATTTTTTATGTATTTTTTATTTTTTCAATTTTTATATTTTTTTTAATTAACCCCAAATTACAAAAAGAAATAAACTACCATTTCCCCGGCAATGACACCATTTGATTGAGAAAGGTTTTGTACGTGCGTTTTAAAATTAAGAATACCGCAATCAAGACGGTGTCTCTTGGTAGCTAGCCGGTTGAGTACGAGTCGATCCACAGGGAAATGGTGTTCTTTTCTTTAAATTCTAACGAGTTAAGTCCTATTTTTGGTAGGTTTTGTTTTAAAATCTAAGAATGAGATTAAATTGATTTAAAGTCTTGCTAGGGTTAGGATTAGGTTAGTTCGAATTACGGATTCTTCTCACTTCTATCAATGCCCTAGTTAAGAATATAGGTGTTAGGGTAATAGTTAACAACGGGGATTAGCACGATTAGGAAGAAACTTAGATTCTTCCTTTTGGTCCTTGTCCGTCCGTTCTAAACTCTTATCCCTAACCTCCAGTTAATTATACCACAACCGGTCTAACTAGGGAATCACCGCTATCATGTAGGATAGGGTGCCGTAGTGAGCGGAGTGTGGTTGAATTAAATAGAGTCCGTATTTTAAAATTATATGGCAAAGAAAGGAGTGAGAGATTTTCTTCTCTCAAACCTTCCCTATCCTAACCCTAACAAGTGAGGAATTACTCACTCATTAGGAAAGTGACGATAAAATTCATTTTTATAATTTTGTTTAATGACCTAAATTGCAGATAATAAAAGAAAAAAATAAAAATAGCAGATAATAAATTGCAAAAAAAATATGCAAGATAAAAATAAAAAGGCTTACTTTTATTGATGACCTCTCAACGATTACAACTTGAATAAAAATTTAAATCTAAGAATTAAAGAGAGGCATGCCTAATTAGGCTTTTGGCTTTCCTATTTATAGATAGGAAAAAACCCTAGGTTACAATCTGATCCATACACGAATTTACAGGACTACCCTAAGAAAGCCGGGTCAAAGTGACACTCACCGACACCTGCACTGACACGTGCATCATATGGCCGCGGAACCACGGCAGGAAGGCATGTTTGGCCGCGGTTCCGCGGCCAATTAGTGGGATCTCTGGCTCGGTTCTTTAGGATTGCTTTATGCTTCTTTTTTCTTCTGTTTTCTTCACTTGGTTCCTCAGAATCTCTTCTATTTTCTTCCAGATTTCCAACAGTGCAGAATTATGTGGACTTTTACCGTGAGCTTCGCGTTGAAGTCTTGAATCTTGTGCTACCCTTGTGCTTTGTGCATTGAACTGTCTACTGATCTTCATTTGTTCCTTGAACTGGTCGGCAACATCATACGGATTCATGTATTGTTGGTCGTAGTCTCACATTTGTAGCGTCTTTTTATGAATTTCACTGTAACGATCTGAGAACCTGTAACCTGCAACTATTTAGCAGATATGGATCAAAATCACCTATTTATATGTAATGTGATTAAGAATGGGCGATATAATAATGCAAAATTCTGATATGAACAGCGACCACCACGGTCGGCATAAGACCTCTGTCTGCACTGGGCTACTCTCATCCTGGCCTAAATCAACTGGATCATCTCCGAAGTCTCTAAACTAGCCAAGGTCCAAAAATCCTATTCTCGCAGAGTCAGAAAAACAGACTGGCGATTGACACCACCTAACAAACAAAACCTAAAAGTTGCCAATTGGATGTCTCCTGATAAATGCTATCAAAGAAGAATCCTAACAATGGCATGTGACGATCCCAACTGCCGACAACAATTAGTACGTACGCACAAGCATAACCTCCAGAGTCTGTATAGCCCGCTCTTACAAAACCATCATCTTGCGGATGGAAAAGCGGAGCTAAAGCTCAACCAGTACCCAAGGCTTCCTAAAGCTTTTGCCAAAAACGGCAAGAGAAAAGGGTGCCTCCATTGGATACAACATAAGAAGGAACTCCGTGCAAACGCACAAACTTAACAAAGGACAACTGAGCAAACTGAGCATAACTGGACAACAAACACCCAAATGGAGTCACACCCTGTCTAGACCTAGGTAGACACCACAACGAAATTCGTGGAGATCTGCTCCCATTCCCACTCCGGAATGGTTAAAGATTGCAATTCTCCAGCCGGTCTCAGATGCTCAACCTTAGCTCACAACAATACAGACACCTCAAAATGAAATCCGAAACTTCACTCTTCATCCCTGCCAACCCGTAACTATCTCACAAGTCAAGTCACATATTGGTGGAACTTGAATGAACACAGAAAGCTGACTGATGTGCCTGCTCTAGGATTTCGCATTTCTACCCAACAGTATCAGGTACACACAAACACGTCCTTAAACGTAGCACACCCTGGTCACAAATCAAGGACTCCGAATCTTTACCCAGCCGAGTATGCTCAAGAATCTCTGACAAACGAGCATCGACGGGCAGTGCCTCGCGAAAGCGATTGAGGAAAAGTGAACGGGCGCAGACATGAGCAAGTTGTCCCCTCAGTAGAGGCGAACTTAAGCTATACTCAAAGGTCGCACAAGAACTGTAAATCTGCAGAAGATTGTATCAAAACTGCGCACAACTGGAACAAGCTAACCCTGGGCCTACGACTCCAGCATCAACTACCACAATCGCCTTGCCACGGGTAACGAGGATCTCACAAACACAATCCTTCACAAGCTCCATCCAACGGCGCTGTCTCAACAATCAAAACCCGCTGCAGGAAGATATACATTAAGCTCTGGTGGTCCGTGAAAATCTGACACGACTCTCCGAACAAGTAGTGTCTCCAATCTCCAACGCATGACCACTACGACCATCTCTAGATCATGAGTGGGATATCCTGCTCGTACTTCCTCCAACTGTCGGGAAGCAAAAGCGATAACTCTATAATGCCACATCAACGCAAAATCGAGCCCCACTCGCGAAACATCACAGTTAAACAACAAAGTCGCCCAAACCAGAAGGCAAAGAAAGAACTGGTGCAGTTGTCAACCGAGTCTTCAACTGCTGAAAACTCCGCACGCATGTCTCAGTCCAAAGAAAAGAAACCTTCTTTCCGGTCAGTTCAGACAACGGTGCAGCGATACACTAGAAATCCTTCACGAAATGGCGGTAAAAACCTGCTAAGCCCAAAAATCTGCGGACCTCCATCCCGTACACAAGTTTGGGCCAAAGCTGTACGGCCTCGATCTTTCTCGGGACCATACAAAACCATCTCCCGTAACTACAAGACCTAGGAGTCAACACAATCAAGCCTGAAGGAACACTCCGAGAATTTAGAAAACAGCTGGCGCTCTCCCGATGTCTGCAAAGCAAATCCTCAAGTGTTGCTCCAGTTCCTCACGACACATTGGAATAGACCAGAATGTCATTAATAACACAACAATAAACTGGTCTAGGAACAGCCTGAAGAAATCTGGTTCATCACATCCACGAATGCTGCTAGGGCACTGGTGAGTCCAACGACACCACCAAAACACATACTGCCCGTAGCACATACAAAAGCAGTATTCAGAATGTCATCACTCCGAACCCGCAACCAATGTTGACCTGATCCCAAACAAACTTAGAAAATGTCTTGCACTCTAGAGCAAGTCGAACAAATTGTCAATGCGAGGTAAATGATACTTATCCGCACCGTAACTCGGTTCAATTGACGATCCATCAACACACAACCTCAAACTGCCGTCCTTCTCTTTGACGAACAGAATAGGAGCTCCCTAAAGCAAAACACTTAGACGCACAAGCCCCCCAACAAACAACTCTGCAGCTGATCCTTAAGCTCCTTAAGCTCTGCCGGCTCATCTGGAACAACGTCGGAAAACCCTCGCACGATAGGTACCCGGTCCAACAGACCCACTGTGGCTCCGGTATCATGAATGAAAGGCAAGAATCCTTGACATCCTCTCCTTAAAAGCCGACTAACGAAAAAGGCAGAATTCAAGCTGTGAGAGGCGGCACCACTGTCCTCCCATGCACAATAAGAACTGACTTGCCGGGAAAAAAAACCCTGACTATTTTCTCGCGGCAGTCCATAGACGCCTAGCACGTAGCTAACCAGTCTGTGCCTAGGAGAACGTCAAATCCAATATTTCTAGAAGGATCAAAGTGACGGACGAATCTCTATCTCCTATCCGATTGGAACACGACTGAAATACGTGTCGCGCAACAAAAAAATCACTGACAGAAATTAACACAACAACGACTGATCTAGCTAACACGACTCTCGTCCCAACCACGGCAAAAAGTGTGTAAAACAAACAAGTGCATCAAAAGAACATACGAATTAAGAATGTCTGAAGACTCTGACATTGGATGCCCACGCGTCCTAATGAGTAGAAGCAAACTCTCGTGTCTGCCCCTTACCCGTAACTGGCTGAACTCCTCCTCTACCAACCTGTCCCCTCTGAGCGAGAACCCTCCGCATCCACGACCTTCCTGAATACGACCCTGACGCGGTGTTAGGGAACAACTCTTGATGTGGTGATGAAGGTCCCCGCACCGATAGCACCCTCTCCATAGCTGCCGACCCTTTTGGAAATACGAGCTAAAAGACTGACCACGTCCCAAGCCTCCGTTACTCCCGCGACGTGCCTGAAATCTGTCTCGACGACTGAGCCTCTGTCTCGGGGCTGGTACACCGGTATGAGTCCTTCACTGTTCCGGAACTCCCAAAGTCTCTGGAAGACGTGCCCGTCAACCAGGGCAGCATCCACTGGTGCTGTATAAGTAACAGTATGCTGTGTGCTGATCGCAAGGAACAACAGGGTAATAGGGGTGGCAACCTCCTGTCGCTGCGCTCTACTGGCCTCAACCAAAGACCTCATCATCTGGCGCAAGTCCTGCATCTCTGCCACTAGCCTAGCGATACGATTTGTCGAAGGCGGATCCATCTGCTCCTGTGCAATGAGCGTGCCATCCTGGTCAGTCCTCGTCCCACCCGAGTCAACTCTGACCTCGGCCCTCACTGCATCACTCAGAGTCCCCATAGTCATCGGCGGCAAAGGCTATAAATGGAAATAAGATTCGATAAGAACACGAAAATCGAATCACAAGGATATGTATCATCATGGAAGGAATTTCAAGCAATTAGTATTTAGGTCACTTTAGGGGGAGTACCGTGTCGTGAGTATGCTGCAAACATACACACACTACGTTACGCTGCTTAAGCTACCTACTCCATCATACCAAGGTCATCCTACACTCCGAAAGGTAAAACCTAGCACTTTGATACCAACTTTGTCACGACCCGAAATTGGCATGTGACGGCCCTTAAACTACGCAACGTCCACAGGCATAACGCAATTTAAGTAAGCCAAAAACCCAGCAATCTAAACAATCAAAAGTAGTAAGAAAGTGATAATAGCATTTTCAAAACCTTTGAAATCTCAACCCAAATTCTTTAAAGTCCAACTTTTCTTCTTTTAAAATTTTGGCAGCCCCTTTTTTGTAAAAACCAACCCTAAAATGGGTACAACAAAGATATAAGTAAAGCATCCCCAAACGGGAGCAAAAACACGCCCAAAGGCGGAAAACAACCGCCACAACAGATATACGACGCCGTAGCGAAGAAATAAAAGATGATATAAATAAAACAGCATAAAAGACTTCCAAGTCAAAAAAATAATATACAATATCGTCCTCACATTAAGTCTCTAAGTCATATATGAAAGTGGTAGATGGAGAGTACAGGATACAATGAATATACAATAAACAATATCGGATAACCGCAAAACCCACCTAAGAAAAACTGCACACTATGAGCTGAAGCGGTATCCGCTGCAAAAGATGATATGATAGATGAATAGCCTGCCTCGACTACTCTGTGGAACAACCTGCAAAACACTGTGGCACAACGGGGGTGAGTTGCCAACTCGTGAATAGTAATTAACATATACAGGTAATCGCAAGTATGCACGTACATCGCGAATCTAACATATGAAAGCTAAAAGCAATAAATGGTTATTTGCATGCAACAGTCATGAAAGGTACACTAGCAAGTACAACTAATATATGAAGCAATAATATGACAATATGTATATGCAACAGTCATGAAATGTACTTTATCAGGTACTACTAATACATGAACAATAAATGGTAATATGTATGCAATAGTCATGTAATGTACTCTATCAGGTACTACTAATACATGAACAATGATATGACAATGTATATATGCAGCAGTCATGAAAGGTACTCTAGCAGGTACAACTAATACATGAAGCAATGCATATAAAATAAAGTATGTAAATGCAACAGTCATGGAAGGTACTCTATCAGGTACTACTAATACATGAATAGTGCATAAACAATAAATGTGGAGTATGGGATAAAACATGTCATTTCCACGGAATCCTGACCTCGTGGTAGGACCAAAATCCATCAAGACAATCCAAATCCCAATTTCCTCAAATCAGCCCCCAAATTGGCTCTCATATCATGTAAGTTTCATATATCCTGAGTGTACAATATCAAGTAAATCTCATAAATCCTGAATGTACAAAATCAAGTAAATCTCATATATTCTGTATCCAATATCAAGTAAATCTCATATATCCTGTATCCAATATCAAGTAAATCTCATAAATCCTAAGTATATTTGCATGAATAAATATGATGATGTATATAAATTGATATGTATACATATATATTAGCGTCCCATTCCACTAATATATATATATATATATGCATATATAACAGCGTCCCATTCCACTTTTATATATACTTAGGAGTAAAAATATCATGAAACCAATGTGTCAAGCATCGACACAAAAATACTGATCTGTCACCACGACTGGCCCCTGATAGGTACGTATCATACACTATTCCGAAAACCCGAGTGCCCAGCTTCGACCCTCGTCTTTCGATGTATCCATACGTACATGACTCCCGTCGGTATCCGCACGATAACAGCCGAGTCATAGGTACTGTCACCGAAAGGTATGGTTCCCCTATCAAGCCTCATCAGTATGTTACATCGACATCCCTTTCTTGCCCCGCGCTACCTCCGGGCCCCACCATATACCCTCATACGACCCACGACGCTCCTCGCATGGGGTTTATATATCAGAACCGATAAAACTTATGGTGGCTGCTGAAATATCATATCAAGAGAAACCGGATTTTTCAAATAATGCATAATTTCATGAAACTATCACGATCCTCAAATCCAGAAAACATCATGAAAAATCCATATCTCAATGCGAAAATCCATGAATATAATATACACAACATAAAACTGAAATGCAAGCATATAAAGGAAAAGCCGCTATTTAACTGCAATAAGTTAATATAAATATCATACGGTTCCTAGTTTCTCCAAGTCTATATAACATCAAATAAATGTGAACATGTAGCTATATCAAGGTATATATGTATTTACCTATCAGTAATGATATAATATACACTCCGGGTACAAGTAAAGTATGTATGCAAGATATACATGTAGCTATGTCATTATGTATGAAATATACCTATCATTAATGGTACAATACCATATAGGTATACAAGCATGTCAAGATATATGTGTAAGTATGTAGGTATACAGGTATGCTAATATGCAACAAGGAATATGAATCAATGTCTCAATGTCCCTAACCAAACAATATTATATATGTATGTGTGTTGTGCGTGTCATGGCAATTATTGACGGTGTGTGTGGTATACAATCAGTGCTCGTGCAAAATGAGCCGTTAATAATAGTGCAGTGTCCTAAGGGTACAAGTCCAAGCACAACAAATAACTAAGCAATAAGGTGTATGCACAACTCTATATATGCAATAGAATATGCGACAAGATCATAACATCTCTAGACCAGATGCATAACGCCATGCGGGCGATTCCCCTGTAGATGTTAAATCTACTCATCAACGCTACTGGCTAAGTAAAGCCTACCACCTATTTCCCTTTCTTCGCAGCGTCCGAAGTCCCCGCCTGCGAACCTAAAACATAACACAATAAAGCAAGTATATATTAGCAATAGACCCAAAACATATACAAAGTACGCTGACCAACGCATCAACTCAAAACATACTCTCAAGTGTTCGTATTATGGCTAACGTGCATAGCGACACAACGAAACCTACTCAGAGCAACAGCAACATAGAACACAAACCGTATCGGATAACGTAACGCATGAAACGAAACACAAGAAAACAAGTAAGTGATCCCAGTTTTTTTGTACCAACAATTTATAAAAGTTGCAAGTATCATGAGACCACAAATAACCCCAGAGACCCCTACACCAAAACCCAAACCCTAACTCCCTAGTCTAGTCGTAATTTGCTGCCAGAAGCAATTTATTTGTGGCCTAAGCATGGGGAAATGGGCTCATATTTTGAGGGTAGGTTCTAGGTCACTACACTAAGTCACTGTGATGGGAAATTTTGTAACAAATACCTGGTTTGATAGCAGATCATCCGAGACCCAAAACAACACTAAAAATATGATATTTGCACGAAACGATACAAAATGCTATCTAAACTGAAACTAACAAGCTACGCTACACAATAATGACTTAACTAGCAGAAAAAGATCATTACCTAACCAAAAGAACTCAAAGATCCTAGCTTCCTAAGCTCCAAGGCATTCAAGAGGCAAAAGATAGCAAAAGATGTGATTTTTGTGAGTTTTTGTGAATATTTGAAATGGATTTGTGAAGGAATAATGAAGTGTTCAGTTGAGATGAGAGAGGAACGAGAAAATATAAAGTGATAGAGAAAATGAGAGAGTGTGAGGATAATGAGAGAGGGAGGTGAGTGTAGGGTAAGAGTGAGGTGAGTGTAACCTTTGCATTAAACCACCATTAATGCATTCACACACCACCATGCCACCTCCTCACTTCCAAAAGAAATATCTTTCTTCTCACACAAATATCTAGGAGTTTAGGGTTAAGGAAAAGCAAAGGATTAAATTAAAACAAAGGATTAGGTTAAGGGTTAAGTTGTCATGGTTGCTAAGAACAAGATTAACACAACAAACCCTCACATAAACATGCATATGTGTGTGCATGCCATAACAAATAATAATAAATTATTAATTAAATGTTATAAAATGTGAGGAACCCAAATTGGTAAACTTTCTACCAAAAACCCGTATTACCGTCTAAACTAACACTAAACGAAATCTAAGGCGTTACACTAGTAGAGTCATGTGGACTTCAACCCAGAGCTATAGAAGAGAAGGACTCGAACTACAAATATTGTATGCTCTTTTCTTCTCTTGAGTTAATCACATCACAAAGGCAAACCCTAATAATCTAGTAATGATCTTGTTAGTCTAACTTAGCACCTAATAAAAATTAAAATGTGGCATGCTTGATGCCTCTAGAACAGCATGGTGGTGTTAAGGTCGACTTTCATGGTATCAGAGCCAAGCTAGAACATTAGGGTAACTTGTAGCGACGTTAGAAATCCACCGTTTTTGTCACGCAATAACTGCTGATAAAAACAGTTTCGAAATTGATATTTTGAGTTGTCTGCACACCCTGCGGGCTCATGGTTTGAACCGAGAAGCCGAGGGGTGGAGCGTGCATACCATAGGGACAACCCGGGGGAGACCGAACGGCTGGGCCCACTCCCCAAGACCACCACAAGGTGGTCTTGGCGGTGGGGACCCGAAACTGCCCCACCTTAAGCAGTTTCGGTTTTGCCTCACCCCCTCACCACCTCGTGGTGGCCTCGGTGGTAGGGTACCCATTTTATGCCCCCATTCGATACTTAACCTTGGGTCTTCACCCCCGTGAAGATTCGGGTGGGTTTCGAGTTGGTTTTGACTCCCAGATTGGCTTAAAACGATCGGTTTTGGAACTTTAGCTCACTGGATTTTTCAAGTGTTGGAAAAATTGGTTTATTTGCTAATTGCGTGCGGAATTCTAATGTCGCGGTTACTTTACAAGCTTTGTAATGTGTGTGATACAATTATTAGAATCCGGATTAATTAGTTTTGTGAAAACTAGTTAGTACATTGTAAAGCTAGCCGTTTAGTCTCAGTTGATCATTTGCCACGAAATTTTAATTCGGATCAAAAATCCGCCACAATTGCGTATTGTACGTGATCACTAAGTCGGGAATCTTGTTGAATTATCCAACAACCAATTGAAAAGAGTTTTCAATTTGAGACTAAAATGCAAGTTTTATAAGTTAGGCAAGAAATCCGGAATATGAGATATTTCGTGTTTATGATGTCTAAGGAAAATGTGGATTCTAATTATTGCAGTTTTCTGTTTATTTTTCTACGACCGTAAGTGTAATATGTAGGGTATCCCAATCTCATTTCTATATGTCAATGAGTTTTAGAGATACGCATATTTGCTTACGTTGATGATATGTGATATCATGTGTTGTTGTTGATATGATTTATTAGATCGTCGTAAAAGAATAGCCGGGGGATTTTATGTGAGATGAGGATTTTTATTTTCATTCATGTAAAATCTGTATGTAATATTCTTTTTATTGGGACACTTCCGGGTTGAGAATGATGTCACCATTGTTGTATATTATTTACTTTTCCGTATTAGGATAGACCCAAAGGGGGGAGCACAAGTAACCGGGTTCTAGAGTCCAGTGGGAGACCATCTCAAGGAGTTGAGACCGGGTCTCCTAACTATAGAATTGGCAGGGTTACTTGCCGCTCTCGTACGGGTCTAGGGATGTGGGTTTGGCTATTCATCATGACTGTGGAATCCGTGTTTTACATTATTGACTAAATTTAAAACACGTACATGCTAGTATATCCAATAATTCATATGTTGCTTCTGCTACTTGATTCTGTGATGTTGATCATATAACTGAGTGAGACGGATGTAATATTATATATATATGATATATAATAAACGTTGCTTATGTTTTGCACTCGCACTAGTCTAGCCCCCCGCTCTGCCGGTAGTTAAGTAACCTGACGGTATATGACAGGGCCTCGTGGCATATGCGGATGGCATAAGTGTACGTTCTATTTTTGTTTCATTTTTCAGTAATGTTTTGGAAACATTAAATGATGGGACTTCATTAATGAGATTAATGAAAAGAAAGAAACCAAAAGATATTGTAGAATCAAATTTTCAAAAAAGGCTAGCTCTAGTTTTTGCTTTGCATAGTGGTATTCCATGATGAATATCCAGCACCTCATTCGATGAGGAAAGAGCCGAGATCCCTTCACTGGGAGTGACCTCTTTAGCGAAACTAGCAAATGCTATAACTCACTCGGTTTTGTTTTTGATAGCTTCTCTAGTTCCTGCTTTGCATAGTGGTATTGTTGAATATCCTGCACCTCATTCGATGAGGAAAGAGCCGAGATCCCTTCACTGGGAGTGACCTATTTAGCGAAACTAACAAAAGCCTCAAAAACTGTAACATTTCAAAAAAAAATATTATTTTTGGGAATTTTTATAATCAAATAATAAAATATTGAATATTTTAATAAAGCGGTATAATTAAATACCGATAAATGGGGGAAAATTTGGAAAATTATGGAAATTACTAAAAGTGGGTTTTTCAAGTGAATTATGAGAATTTTAAGTTTTTATGATTAATTATATGCTAATTTAGTGCTAATCCCGATTAAAAATCGCTAATCGCGGATTAAGCGTGTTTTGTGCACATAACATGCACAAATTTTTTTTCACACTTGTGCAATTTTCTACCATGGTTTCTTTTGGGTTTCCTATTCAAATTCAAATAGAATGAGAGAAGAAAAGAAAAGAAAAGATAAAGGAATATGATATGGAATATTATGTATGCGTGAGAGAGAGAAAGGGAGGGTTTACTTTGACTAAGACATTCTCTCCTCCATCATTCTCCTTCATTTTTTCCTTCCTTCTTCAGCCCAAGGCAGCACCCTTTCCTCCTCCATCTTCAACCCCCTCAAATCACCTCAATAAACACCGCAAAACCCTATCTCCTTTTCATCAAAAACGTTCACAAGCTCAAGGGAAGCACATTGGACCAAGAAAGCTTGCATTTTGGACACTTGGGGCAACTCAAGAAAATTCTTGAGTTGCCAAATGAGGTATTTTCTGAACCATGAGCTTAGTATTCACATTTCTTTTACATCCATGTTAACTTTAAACCGATATTGTGAAGTTTAGTGAACTTTGGGAAACCCTAGTAAAGGGTTGAGTGTTTGTTTGAAATTGGTGATGTTGTGGCTGTTAACTAGACTTGGGTGCTGTTTAATGACCTAAAACAGAGACTAGAAACCCCGAAACTGTTGGAGATAGTGCCCTCAGAGTCAATTATTAGGTCACAGGTACGTGATTGCAATGATTGAGGGAGGACCTATCCCGGTAGGACAGTCTTACTCGAGATGATAGTATGCTATCTGGTTTACCTTTATCATCGTGTACTACTTTAGGTGACCTTACAGGTCCCTATTACACGTTGATAGAGCCCCTAGGATTCTTGCTTGACCACCAGCAGTATGAGGGCGATCATATACGTGGGAGCTGGCAGTCTATAAGCATATCCTTAAATGGTCCCTAGTCGTGAGAGTTTCGAGACAGGGCATCGATACTCCAGAGTAGACTAGTGTATACAGTCGAGACCCCGACGAGGGGCGGTGGCCGGTCTCACAAGCCATTGGTGTCAGTTAGATCACCTAAGATGTATACAGGTGCTCATTGGGTTATGAGTACACCGGACAGGACTCGCCGGGAACCTGCTAGTTGGTCATATACCAGACGTCAGATGGCAGTTCCCTGGTGACATGTGTACAGGTTAGTTCATCGACCTGGGGATCGTCATTTGTCTCGTGTGAGTTCCCACTATACTTTGATTACTACCCTACCATGGCTCAAAGGAGTCGTGCAAACAGGTTTTAGTTGGGTACAGTCCCGAGCCACATGGAGGCAGTGAGCGTATCTTCAGGGGTTCGTCTCTCCCGGTATTGGGGGTGAGGTCGCGCTGTGTCTAGGAGAGCCATTACACGAAGCCCTCGGCCGAGGCAACGAGATTTATTGGTAGGTATTCCAGTAGTATCTCAGGGTGTTCTGGGCTACACTCCGACATGACTTGTACCGCTTTTAGGGGTCTGACTTTTACCAACCCCCTAGGCCCGTCATGCGATACTCATAGACGAACGGACCAGACTGTACGGATATTGTCACTGACAGGCTCAGTAGGGTTGTCAGGCTGAGTTCGCTCACAGACGTCCCTTTTTAGTCAATACCTGGTAGCCCGTTACGTATTGGCTTATACCTCTGACGTGCTAGTGGTTAAATCCACAACCAAGGTGTTGACGAGTCTTTAGAGTCCCCCACATTCAGTTACTCAACTTTCGGACGAAAAGTTGTAGAGGCCGTATGGAGATATGGCAAGGTCCGATCAGATACGTGCGGTATTGCACGGATCAGGATCGGACAGTTTGTACTACAGGCCGTATGGATATATGGCAGCGTTCGATCAGATACGTGCGGTATTGCACGAATCAGGATCGAACGGATATTACTAGCCGGCTTTGGTTTAAGCCGGATCCTAGTATAGTACAGTGTAGATTTTGTCTCATTGCATTTGCATTTCGGTCGGAATACAAATGCGGGTGTGTATGCACAGTATCGGGGTTTTCCTGTAATTTATTACGGGACCAGTTTTCTGGAGTTGCCAGTTTGCTTTCCGTTTCGGCCAATTTCCTTCGTATCGTTCATTGGTCGAAGATTGGTGGAGGAGGGCTTATTTGCATTGTTGCAAATAAGTTTTTGTGGAGGGGTTCTTTGCATATATTTATATCATGATGGTTTCATGATGGAGCCCATCCCTTGACCTTTCTTGAATTCATGATTGCTTGACTTTATGAGCAATCATGGTTGTTGATGGTGGTAGGTGGTTGAGTGTGGTTTTGTTTTGGTGACCATATTCTTTCATGATTCCCTTTTCCTCTCACTAGCATGATAGACTTCTCCACTCATTTCTTTTGGTCTCTCTTTCATTCTCACTCTCCCCATTCAAGAGAAGTGGCCGGCCAAGAGATGGCAAGTGGCTGTCCAAATTTTTGGGAGTGGGTTTTTGCTTCATTTCATGCTCCAAAAATCCCCAAGTCCCTACACATAATTCTTGTATCATCCCTCCACCAAAATGGCACCTCCATGAACCCCAAATGAGACTCGAGCTCTACTATACATTCTACAGCAAATCTTAGGCACGTCGACTAGCCAGCTTCGTGCCCGAGTTGCCTCGGCGTTGAGGTGGGAGCCCGTAAAAGATGTAGGCGATGTGGTGCACTTCCGGCGACGAGGTGGAGACAGGACATTCCGCGGGAGATCGGGACGACGACGAGAAGACCGGAGGACTCGGATCAGTCGGTATATCTCTCTTCCCCATCTTGTAGTTAGCTAGGACTAGTTAATGGTTCGATCCGGGTATTAGTGCGCGGTGGTGCCAGTTCATGAAAAATTTAAGTATATCACCGCTTCTGCATTTTGGCCTCGGGATGGAGGCCGGGACGCCGCTGTGCACTTACAGTGGTATCAGAGCCTCGCCATTAACTTAGTCTAGCTTTGTTTAATGTGTTTACATTTCCGATCGACCAAAATTCCAAAATCCGCATTTTTTGCTTGCATCAGTTTTCTGTTAAAATTTTTTGGTGTCGAAAATTTTTTAAGGTTACAGAAAAGTGATCTACTAGAAAAAATAAGAGTTCTGTAAAAATTCGATGCAACAACTCCACAGTAGGAGCGCGGAACCGCGGCCAAACACCCCTTTGGGCCGCGATTCCGCCGCACACTGTTGGGTTCCCTGCACCAAATTTCTACAGTATCTTTCTGGGGTTAAAATTGGGGTTTTGGAATAATAATATTGGGCCCAGAATTTCTTGATCTGCTACAGTATTGCTTGGGGGCCCACTTGTTAAAATTTGATCGATCGGATATTTTAAACACATTATTTCACAGTATTTACATTATATCTGCGACCGTGAATGTCACTTGATCGGTAAATCCTGTCTAACTGCTATAGCCCGGTTAGACGGATTTGCGAACGTGACTTTCACGTTGATGTTCTGTTTTTGCTGTGATGTTGCGGATCGGTCGTGGGGGATAGCCTGGATGCAATGCTAGTACAGTTCTGTTGTATTATGTACATTTGATATTGCGGGGCGAGCGTCCGACATGTGGACTGCCGTCACTGCCTGTTTGTATTATTATTTTGGGGCACGACCAGGTTGCGGTCGATGTACCCGTTGTATGTATATTTTACTTTCTGTACTAGGATTACCCCGCGGAGGGGTGCACGGATAGCCGGGTTCTAGAGGGCAACAAGCCCGCATCTCATGGCATTGAGACGGAGGGGGCTTCACTCTAGAATTGGCGGGCTATTCGCCGCACTCGTAGGGGGTACAGGTTGACCCAGGAGGGGTGCCTAAGTTGCCGGATTCCGTAAAGTGCTGGGTGGTCCATTCACGGTGTTGAAGGGGGCTGCCTCGCTTCAGGTTTTGGCGGGTAACTTGCCGCGCCCGTAGGGGTCTAGGATTTCATTGCACAGGCTATCCACACGACCAGGGGAACGTCGGGTTTCAGTAGTGGCTCTGTGAAACCCGGGGATCCCAGATATCTGTATTGTTCTGTGATGCTGTACATTTCTGTGATGTTGCATTTCTTTCACGCCTTGAGCGAAATATAATATATTGGTATATATTAGTAGATGTTGTATATGTTTTGCATCCGCGCTAGTCCAGTCCCCGCTCTGTCGTTAGTTAGCTAACCTAACGGGTAATGACGGGACCCAGTGGCGAATGCGGATGGCATATACGTACATCAGTATATTTTCGTTCTTTTTGGTGTGATCAATTGATGGGACTGCGTTGATTCGGATCAATGCAAGTTAAAAACAAACCTAATCTGATGTTGTTGGAACACTTTTTCAAAAAGCTGTTATTGCAAGGACGTTCACTTTTGTTTTGCATCGTGGTATTCAGTTGGAATATCCTGCTCCTCTGTCGACGAGGCAAGGGCCGAGATCCCTTCACCGGGAGAGACCCCTTGGACAAAAGTTTGCGTCAGGGCAATGACTTCACTATAGCCGATTACTTTTGCTTTGCATCGTGGTATTCAGTTGGAATATCCTGCACCTCATTCTATGGGGAAAGAGCCGAGATCCCTTCACCTGGAGTGACCTCTTTAGCAATTGTTTTCGTCACTATATTTTCAAAAAGCTATCCGTTCCTTCAACGATATCAAGTTCATTACGTTAAAGGTTTTCGCCAGAAACCATTCGTAGCCCTCCGTCGTTTCATATGGGTAGTCAATATTATTCAAGCTGTGTTTGTTGGCCAAAGTCAAGGCACAGTGTTTGGTAGCTGTTGGTTATTCATATGCAGCATAGATAGATGCGTTGGTTTGGAACAGTCGTATAGCCTTGTTGGCCAAAGTCAAGGGCTTGTGCGGGTGGATTCGAATCAACCTGGAGAATGACGGGTAGAACTTGACATGTGACTTATGATTTGTTGGCCAAAGTCAAGGTCATAAGAGCATGGGGCAGAAATCACATCGGGAGTTTCAAAAGAACTGAAACTTGCCAGATATGCGCATACCTTCTGGAGTGTGATGACGTGAGTGGATTCCGTCACGTTATCATGCGATGATAGTTGGATCCCAATTCCCACTGATGAGTTAGTTTACTCCTCGGGTGACCCCGACTAATTCTCCTTTCAGGTTTGGAGGAGAATTTGAGGTACAGTGGGAGGTTTCCAGATTAGATAAATTGGTAACCATTCTGATCTAGGTTAGAGTGCACGCTGAGTGTTTCTTTTCTCTCTCTCTTTGGCAGCGACCATTGACCCGACCCTAAGACTATGACTCAGAGACCAAGTTAACCGAACCTTCTAAAACACTGGCTTTTGGATTGTCAGACTTGCGAACCTCATTGCCACTCCTACTTTTACCCTTTTCTCCAGGACACCCCGTATTACTACAACGTCCACTTCCATTGGACAAAACCATCGTATGGTTAGATACGAACTCGAAGGAATTTATTCGAGGATGGTTTCAGGTTCTGGAGGAAACGGATAGGACTATTCAGTTGTCTTTTCCTTTTACCCTCTCTCAGGTTACGAGTACTCCTTGGTTTAGGGGTAGTACACCTATTATGCAAATTGGATAGTCTTCTTCCAAACCATAGGCAGGTGCCGACCGGTAGGGAATGAAGAAAACCAATTAGCCTAACGATGGTGTACAGAAGGTATTAAGTTAAGACAAAGCAAGGGATTAGTAAGAGGGCAAAGTAAATTGCAACAGATATTCACGACCAAACCAAGTATTCCTTCGCCAATCCTAAATCACCTTTGTATTTCTCCAGGACACTCCATATCACTACGAAGATCCACAGTTTATTGGATACTCCATCGTATGGTTATATACGAACTCGAAAGGAACTTGTTCCAGTTCGGGGATGGATTCTGGTTCAGGAGAAATAGGATTAAGATTTATTCAGGTGTCTTTTATCTTCACCTTCTCTCGCATTGCGAGTGTTCTAGGATTAGGACAGTACATCCATTATGCTTATTGGATAGTCTTCTTCCAAACCATAGGCTGGTGTCGAACGGTAGGGAAGGAAGAAAACCATTTGGCCTAAAGGGGTGTGCAGAAGGTAAAGACTAAAGACATATGAAGGGATTTGGAGAGGTGGCAAAGAATTAAATGGTTACAGTCGTGAATCTGGAAGAGGCATTACTAGGAATACCGGGATACCCCATCGAAACATTTCAATGTTTCAGTCTCACCGTGTACTGTTAAAGGAAAACTGATTTCCCGATTAGATACTTACTCCAGGGTATGTATTTACCAGGTACGATTCTCACATCTGTATGGTTTTACAGATGATGAGTGGGAGTAGGTTATTGGGAATTGGGTGATCATCCTCATTATATCGGGATTCGTTGTAATCGGTGATATTTGAGGATGTCACCTGGGATGTTTGCCGGTCGGCAAATATTTGGTTTTGAATATCCGCTGTTATGCACCAATTTCAAATTGATATATCTGTACGTCTATTTTCATAGAGTGAGATATACTTTTTTGAAATTATGTCTACGACATTTACCTATATCAGTGGATGGTTAGGTAAGGAGCATTAAACAGCGGTGTAATTCTTCTTAACCATAAGTACAGATTTCAACCTACGACACACAGTGAATGAGTTATCAGACTCAAGGGACTTATGCAGAGTATTGTATGTTGTCCAGGGTCCATCAGGACAGAGGGGTTGGTCTTCGTACTATATTCGGTTTACTTATGACTTCTCTAGTTTTTAGACAGGTGTTTCGTGGAAACACAGGGTCCGAATTTTGAGAAGTTATAGGTATTTGAATAAAGTAGAGAACCAAGTATTGCAAGTATCGGGATTCTTCAAAGTGATCGAAGATGTAGATACTTGTGTATGGTATTCAGTTGATAGTAATGATAAAGAGATCTTGCTTCTCTTTCAGGTTACTCATAATTTGAAGCATTCCTAAGTTGAGTAACGCTGATCGGCCTCCTTCCATTTAGTTAACATGCGCTGGAGACAGCTGCATGATTTGAATCTGGTTCAATTAAATCAGTGCCTCTGGTTCTATATTGGATATAGAACAGTTCATATCTTAACGATGTTAAGGTACGGGGAGTTGTCCGGCTTATGATTAAAACCAGACTCTGGATAACTCAAGGCACGTTTCTGTAATGGCTATTTGTGGGTTGACCCAGGCTATGACGAGGGTTGACTTTCTACCATCTGGATGAACAATAGCAATATTGTTCTAGACTCGCCACAGTTTTATTAAAAATGGATTTTTTTTCAGAAAAACAGTAGTGGGAGTATGGTAGAACTGGAAGTGATTCCAGAACCACAAACGATTACTGAAGATTTGATAAGGAACCTAAAGATTCAATCCGGTTTTACATTCCATTGGCCACTCCGCAGACACGGTGGGTAACTTCAGGCACCCGAGAGGTACTCCGGTAGCCTCAAGAATGGTGACAGGGAAGTTCTTGTTTACCCACAATTGCCATTGCTGTTGTTCCAGGCTGCGAGACCCGGCAGGAGGATGAGTATAGCGTCGTTCTAAACTGGTTTTAGAAGTGTACGTCTATATGACTCTGCCAGAGGGTTGTCGTAGTCAGTGGGAGCAGCGGAAGCATTGGTGGACAGGTAGCTTATGTCTATTTATAGACTAAAGCAGATATAGCGGAGATAGATCATCTATTTCTGACGTGACAGTCATAGGTTTGACTTCATCAGAATAGGGGATGGATCTGTTGAGAAGGTAGTAGGGTGTGATGTCATGGTATTTGGATGACATACACAGAGTAGGAAAAGAAACTCCTATACTACAATCGGTTATACTTTGGTCGTCACACAGTGGTTTCTCCACAAAGGAAATGGATTTTATATCAGACATACTGGTTACTAGATCTATGGTTTTAGATCTAGATTTGGGTGGTTTCCCAATCTGGGTACTTAGACAGCATTCTATGAGTATTTAGGATGAACGACTCCATGCACGGTAGTCTACCTACAGAAGATGGAGTCACCCTCTCCAAAGGTGTCTTACAGACTAAAGGGGAGAGGGATGTGCATGATTGGCAGATCACTTGCTCAGGCAATTGAGTCAATCATGAGATGTCAAGTACCACACCAGATGTTGCTCTTGCAGTAGATGCAATAAGTTGACATTTAATCCAATCCTGGAGAAACAGCCGGAAGCAGTTTTAGAACATAAGTGAATGTTCTAAGGATATGATAACGACAGCCTCATTCGGGAGACAGTTATCATTCCAGGCTTCCAAGGTGACTTAGACGACAGGGAGGTTGTCGGAGTTATAGTTTTCCTTCTGACGAGGGGCAGTATTTTGGACAGGTGGTCCAAGGCAATACTGAGGGAGGCTTGGCGCAGGATACTGATTAAGTTCAGTTGACGATACAGTCTAAGAAGTTTGGATTTGGAGTTCATTTATGAGCTATGTCCCATCAGACATCCAGACACATTCTTGGACAGGTATAGCTCATTTCGGGAGATGGGTTTCTCCGCGAACTTGAGATATAGAGAGACATGGAAAGAGACAACAAAGCGGATCCACTCACTAAGGCTATTCCTCGAACGCAATAGTTTCATAAACGAGCTTTGTGAGACTGACTAGTAGAGGAGTTGGGTGTTCGGTATAACACGGGCTGTGAGTATGCGACATCGCAATAATTAGCCTTGAGTGCAAGTGGGAGATTGTTGGAGATAGTGCCCTCAGAGTCAATTATTAGGTCACAGGTACGTGATTGCAATGATTGAGGGAGGCCCTATCCCGGTAGGACAGTCTTACTCGAGATGATAGTATGCTATCTGGTTTACCTTTATCATCGTGTACTGCTTTAGGTGACCTTACAGGTCGCTATTACACGTTGATAGAGCCCCTAGGATTCTTGCTTGACCACCAGCAGTATGAGGGCGATCATATACGTGGGAGCTGGCAGTCTATAAGCATATCCTTAAATGGTCCCTAGTCATGAGAGTTTCGAGACAGGGCATCGATACTCCAGAGTAGACTAGTGTATACAGTCGAGACCCCGACGAGGGGCGGTGGCCGGTCTCACAAGCCATTGGTGTCAGTTAGATCACCTAAGATGTATACAGGTGTTCATTGGGTTATGAGTACACCGGACAGGACTCACCGGGAACCTGCTAGTTGGTCATATACCAGACGTCAGATGGCAGTTCCCTGGTGACATGTGTACAGGTTAGTTCATCGACCTGGGGATCGTCATTTGTCTCGTGTGAGTTCCCACTGTACTTTGATTACTACCCTACCACAGCTCAAAGGAGTCGTGCAAACAGGTTTTAGTTGGGTACAGTCCCGAGCCACATGGTGGCAGTGAGCGTATCTTCAGGGGTTCGTCTCTCCCGGTATTGGGGGTGAGGTCGCGCTGTGTCTAGGAGAGCCATTACACGAAGCCCTCGGCCGAGGCAAGGAGATTTACTGGTTGGTATTCCTGTAGTATCTCAGGGTGTTCTGGGCTACACTCCGACATGACTTGTACCGCTTTTGGGGGTCTGACTTTTACCAACCCCCTAGGCCCGCCATGCGATACTCATAGACGAACGGACCGGACTGTACGGATATTGTCACTGACAGGCTCAGTAGGGTTGTCAGGCTGAGTTCGCTCACAGACGTCCCTTTTTAGTCAATACCTGGTAGCCCGTTACGTATTGGCTTATACCTCTGACGTGCTAGTGGTTAAATCCATAACCAAGGTGTTGACGAGTCTTTAGAGTCCCCCACATTCAGTTACTCAGCTTTCGGACGAAAAGTTGTAGAGGCCGTATGGAGATATGGCAAGGTCCGATCAGATACGTGCGGTATTGCACGGATCAGGATCGGACAGTTTGTACTACAGGCCGTATGGATATATGGCAGCGTTCGATCAGATACGTGCGGTATTGCACGAATCAGGATCGAACGGATATTACTAGCCGGCTTTGGTTTAAGCCGGATCCTAGTATAGTACAGTGTAGATTTTGTCTCATTGCATTTGCATTTCGGTCGGAATACAAATGCGGGTGTGAATGCACAGTATCGGGGTTTTCCTGTAATTTATTACGGGACCAGTTTTCTGGAGTTGCCAGTTTGCTTTCCGTTTCGGCCAATTTCCTTTGTATCGTTCATTGGTCGAAGATTGGTGGAGGAGGGCTTATTTGCATTGTTGCAAATAAGTTTTTGTGGAGGGGTTCTTTGCATATATTTATATCATGATGGTTTCATGATGGAGCCCATCCCTTGACCTTTCTTGAATTCATGATTGCTTGACTTTGTGAGCAATCATGGTTGTTGATGGTGGTAGGTGGTTGAGTGTGGTTTTGTTTTGGTGACCATATTCTTTCATGATTCCCTTTTCCACTCACTAGCATGATAGACTTCTCCACTCATTTCTTTTGGTCTCTCTCTCATTCTCACTCTCCCCATTCAAGAGAAGTGGCCGGCCAAGAGATGGCAAGGGGCTGTCCAAATTTTTGGGAGTGGGTTTTTGCTTCATTTCATGCTCCAAAAATCCCCAAGTCCCTACACATAATTCTTGTATCATCCCTCCACCAAAATGGCACCTCCATGAACCCCAAATGAGACTTGAGCTCTACTATACATTCTACAGCAAATCTTGGGCACGTCGACTAGCCAGCTTCGTGCCCGAGTTGCCTCGGCATTGAGGTGGGAGCCCGTAAAAGATGTAGGCGATGTGGTGCACTTCCGGCGACGAGGTGGAGACAGGACATTCCGCGGGAGATCGGGACGACGACGAGAAGACCGGAGGACTCGGATCAGTCGGTATATCTCTCTTCCCCATCTTGTAGTTAGCTAGGACTAGTTAATGGTTCGATCCGGATATTAGTGCGCGGTGGTGCCAGTTCATGAAAAATTTAAGTATATCACCGCTTCCGCATTTTGGCCTCGGGATGGAGGCCGGGGCGCCGCCGTGCACTTACAGAAACACGGATTTAGAAACCCCGACATCGGATAAATGTATGAATTGAGAGGGTATTTTGGAATCTGGAGCAACCCGGGGGCACTAGAAATGATTTTGCAAACACTGTAGCACATGCAGGCACCCAGGAAGCTACCATAGAGACCCGAGACCAAACCCTAACCTTTGGGCCGCAGATTTAATCTCCTGGGCCGCAATTTGCGGCCTGGGTACCTCATTTTTGGTTCTTGCTTCGTCTGTAGCTCCTATGTCAGTAAAATAGACCCCTCTTATATGCAAAATTAGCTAATTGTCATCTGAGGAAAATCTTGGAGCATTTTGGTGTGTTTTAGGCTATGTTTTCCATATTTTAAAATGCACTTTCTTGATATTTGTATTTGTATTGGGTTGTTGGATGTTTGTACATCGACAACAAGGGTTGGTTGATTGTTTTTGCACGTGTAGGCTATAGGTTCTAACCTATGAGCGCACCGTGCGCCGTATCGGTTTTCCGGATTCGATTTTAATACGCATTTCGACTGTTGATTATTGTAGGTACCATCGCATGGATTCCGAGGCAACGGAGCGTGGCGTCATTGATTTCAGCGAGCGACAACCAGGTGAGTGGATCTATATCCACGGAGGAAGTCGGGTGGATGGCGTATAGCACCCCCACAAAGAATTGATGGAAAACTGATTATAGAATATGGTTAGGAAACCTAGATTAGGAAACTAGGGTTATAGTAAAGGATAGTTAGTGATACTATATTAGAAACTAAGGATAGTTAGAAATGAGATAATACAGTTATTATGTGATGACGGAATTCGAGGACGACGTTTGTCGAGATTGCCGTTTAGGGTACTGTAGGACTAGATAGTCGATATAGACGCGTCATCCGAACCATACCTTTTTCTAAACCGAAGAGTCGTATGTATCTTTTAAAAATATACCTTGAGGGATGTTACGGATTTTCAAATGATATCTTTTTCTTAAAAACACCGAAACCCCTATTTTCAAAACTACGATTCGCTTCTTTAAAAGTACAATTGCATGGTTCGGGTGTGTATGTTAGATTAGATACTTATACTTATAGTAGGGATAGAATGTTTATGTGAACCCGACAAGATGATATGATGATATGATGGTATACGGATGCGAGTCGATCGAGATGGTTTATACCCTGCCGGTCCCCTGATATGAGATTATTGCGGATATGACCTGGGACATAGGTATATAGATATATATAGAATATAGTAATCATGAATGATAGGCCGTATGTGATATTAGGCCGCACCCTCATTTATCGTATAGGATGATAGGATCCCTATTGGTTTAATGCCGCCACACGATGATTTTCCGTGCGTGATGGGTTTGACTTGATGATTGATCCTTACCCTTGACTAGAGGTTGCCGTACGATGGATCATACCGTACGTGATGTTGTTAGGCTAGATGCCGATTGATAGATTCCCAAACTCGGAGTCGAGAGATGAGATGGGCCGATCCGTACTGACGGAGCCCGATATATGAGGATTTACGTGCTGATGTTGGGCACGGTTTTCATGATGTTTTCGAGTGTCGATGCTAGGCACTCAGGTTCCATGATTTTGACATGTCGGGAGGGACACCGTTGATGTATATCCTCATACTTTCATGCATCCCTTTATGATATTTACGTGCATGCAGACATTGATTATGGTTGGACGAGATCCATATACCTGCATTGATTATTACTGTTGGATGTTATCCACATGCATAGGTATTGACTACCTTGTTGGTACATATACAGACCCGGTCACCTTAGATATCATAGTATTACCTTTATGATATAGTTGATCTAGGAGTCGTTATTTATTCGATTTCTATCTGTTGATATTTTTCTACTCACGAGTTGGCAACTCATCCCGTTGTGCCACAGTTTTTGCAGGTTGACCGCTTGGATCAGTAGCGGCTTTGCTGGTACCCAGTTGCATTCGAGTGTTTTGCATTGGTAGGTGGGATATTTGTATCATTCCCACTCTTGTATCTATATTTCATATTGTATCTAGTTAACTCCATCAATCAAAAGTTGTAAATTGTATAAGTGATGAGACTTAGTGAGACTTGTAGTTGTGAGATTTGAGTGATGGGTTTTATATTCACTTTTGGGGTTATATCTTACTCATTTCTTTATCTTTTTGTGGTGAACTTCGCCGTTGGGCGTCGTATACTCATTTGTACTGTTTAGCATGGTTGTGATCTGCCGTTTGGCGAAGAGCTAGCTCCCGCTTGGGGATGCCATTATCCGTATTATGTATTTGTGGTTTTGGATAAAAATTTACAAAGGAGGTGCTGCCAAAATTTTTAAAAAGACCAAACATGTTTTTTTTAAACTAGTAAATTTCGCTTACATCATTCATGTTCCTTTCTACGCATTAAGAAAACTTGATTTCATATACCTTTATTTCAAAAACTCACCTCCTTTATTTTTTTTAAAAAGATTTAGATTTCTGGGTTTCAGCTTACTTGAATTCCGTTACGCCTTTAGACGTTGCGTGATTCAAGTGCTGGTCACGAGCTAATATTTCTGGTCGTGACAAAGTTGGTATCATAGCGCTAGGTTTAACCTTGTTCAAGTCTATATTTGACTATGCGTAGTCTAGGGCGGGTATGTATTTCGGAACCTAGGCTTGACCTCACGGAACTTAGACTTGGACGGGGGGTATTAGACCCGAACTTTCGTTTCATAGGCTGACCCTGATTGATGGAGTAGGTAGCTTGAGTAGAGTGACGTACCGTATGTATGTTCCGCGGCATATTTACGATACGATACTCCACTAAAGAAAGCTTAGGATGTACATATTTTTTAGACCAGTGATTCTCTTCATATCCATGATTATACATCCATTGGAGATCCTTGATTTTATTTGTTTCGTAATCATACTTTCATTGATGCTGTTCCTTCTTATGATCATGCATCCATTCTGGATCCGTCGTTTCCTCTCATCCCGTTGATCTGCTTTCTTTGATACTCGATTGAGGTTCCTGTCACCATGGTTGAGAGTAGTTTAAGCTGCTGCTACTATTGCGATCAGGGAGAGCTCGTCTGGTACGAGGGCTGACCATTGTGTTGTCTGGTGACTTGGGAATGTCTCGAGTTAGTATTGTTGTTGTGACCTCTGGTGGAGGCGAGTGCTTGGTTTTACACCGGATGATCGGATCATTGTTAGAGCTGGCAGTTGCGAGAGGACTGTTGATGTACAACATGCCTCAGAGATTTTGATGTCTCCTACCGTGTAGACAGGTGACACAGTTGTTGCCGAGATGATAGGATGTCGCTTCCATAGCTTATGAGCTAAGATCGCCGAAGCTTCCAGGTAGAAATGCAACAGATGGTAGCTAGTCTACCCCGATTTGAGAGACGAAGGTGATTCCTCAGATTGATGCACCGATGCAGGCCCAGTTGAGTTGAAGATTTCCATGGTGGAGAGTCTTACTCAGATCTAAAGCAGACCGATCCAGAGATGACCGCCGATGTATCGCCTTTCCTGGAGGATTGAGGCATTGTTTAGCGTGTGGACGAAGGATATTCACATGTTGCCTAGGCAAAGCAAAAAGGTTCGAACGAGTGTCAGAAACCCATTTTCCCCAAGATTGAAGTGTTCGGAGGAACATGCAGGTAATTCTGTGGACCCTCTAGAAGAATGAAACCCTAACTTGACATGATGACCATGGAACCACTTTGAACCTTAGGGTTTGTGGTAGTTTAGCGATGCCATCAGTGAGGCTTGGGTTTGCCCTTCTACGGCTGGTCCACAGGTGCTGTGGTATGTACCAGATATTTTTAGACTGTGCTCGGGTGTTGAGCTTTCGGGAAATTTTGGGACCTTGATGACTCGATCGAAAAGTTTGGCATCGTCTGGATATCATGTGATAAGATTGGATAGAGGACCTCACCCAGAGGCGTTGTGAGTTGATCGAGAACGGGTGAGTATTGAGTATTCCTCTGATGGTTGGGACAAGTTCCCGAGGACGTGTTCGGCTAGATATCTTCTACAGAGTGATGAAGCTACAGAGTACACGATTTCGAGTCCGTATGAGAGACTTCGGATTGACCGTGGCCGAGAACAGTTGCAGTGCGCAGATAGCATGGCGTGACGTCATAGTGGACTATGATAAAGACGAGTGGAACCATAAGTTCGTGCGAGACGCTGACGAGCTGTTATTACTCCCCGTCGAGATCAGAGACTTGATATTCTTATAGAGGCGTTGGGATACGGTCAGTTTCCGAGGAAATGTGTGCGGAACACATAAATGTCCAGAAAACGAGAAAAGATTATGTGAGAGTACCAGCCTCCATACAGTTCGGCATAGGCGAGATTGGAAGAGACCTTGAGCAGGATTCCTTCCAGGATACTGCTGCAATGAGATTTGCACCAGCATCAGAGGTGTCGCATGTATTCAGAGGACCAGAGGCCGACGCCAGTAACGTGCTGCTTTATGAGTGGTCGTGACAAATGACCGGGAGATGACCAGAGAAGTGCTAGAGCGGAATCGTTCCCGTTAGCACACCTGATTAGGCCGATGAGCCGATGGATTGCGAGATTGGTAATCCGAGGAGAAGATGAGTACCTAGAGACAGAGGGCGCCAGACCGTGAGCAGGAGACGAGCGGATGTTCTTGCCCTGTCAGTTTTGGGCGCACCGATATTTTCCGACATTGTAGGAGGTGTACCTCGATGTTAATTATTGCGATTTGCGTTTGTGATTCGAGTGTCACGCTTATATCGCTTGGATTTGAGTTTTGATGACGAGTTTCCTGATATTGATTTCGTACACCTTGGCTGCACCTACTGAGTGTTTACGTTTTGCGCATAGTTATCGCACCTGATATATATTTTATACACCGTTGTGTTCATTTGCGATTTGTGCATGCTTATTGCGTTTGATGTCGATTTTATACCTGCGTAGCATGTGTTTATGATTTCATGGATTTCATACGGATGATTTGATTTTTGCACTCGGTATAGCTTATATGTGCTTGCAGTGCATTGATATGTGTTTTGTGCATGCAGTTGCACACGATTTTGATTTATACACCTTGGTATACTCGGTGTTGCTTTTGATACGTTCGAGTTATTCATTGTATTTCGTGCATTTGATGCACCCGATGTTATTTCGTGCACAATAGGTGCACCAGATATGGTTGTCATGCACACCGTTGCAGTGGAAAGATACTTTCGCGCACACCCGTTGCACGTAGTTTTGGGTTTTTGTGCATATTGTGGCACCTGTATTTGGATTTGATTTCCATGCGCACCAGATGCATGTGATTTTTGGATACGCCTTTTAGGCTGATTTTTGCTTTTGAGCACTTTGTTTTCATGTTAAGCACTATATTGTGTATTAGCCAACAGGACTGATCTGAGGACAGTACCTGAGTACTTTGCATGCATTAATATACTACCAAAAGGGTTTTCAAAAGGAGCTATAGTCTCGCTATTTCCTATGTGTCCGTGAGCGACACGAACGTTTATAAGGAATACCTTTTGGGATACTCGAAAACGACGGAACGTGTATTTAAGAATATATATATATATATATATATATATATATATAGGCATATACTATTATTTTAAAATGAGCGTCCGTCAGTTATGCCGTGAGTTACGCATTCCCGCGGCGATTTAGAAAAGATTTTGCATGTATTTTATTCAGATTTTGGAGTTTCAAAGATGCGTACTATACACGTATTATAGTATTTGACTGGTGTATATTGGATTTCAGTAGTGGATTTCGAGATCTGTATCTCTATTGTAACTCCGAGGATATGCGTGCAAATTAGATGATTTGCGTAACGCTTGACGGAGTTCGATTATGAGCTTTGTACTCAATTTCATGCGCACTTGACGTGCGGTGTTATTTCTGCGTTTTCCATGATTTCGGAGCCCCGTTGTTTTGAGCCGATTATTGAAATGTTTTAGATTTTGGAGGTTTAAATTTAAATTCGGAGACCGAATTTATTTAAGGGGGGAAGATTGTAACATTTCAAAAAAAAATAAAATATTATTTTTGGGAATTTTTGTAATTAAATAATAAAATATTGAATATTTTAATAAAGCGGTATAATTAAATACCGATAAATGGGGGGAAATTTTGGAAAATTATGGAAATTACTAAATGAGGGTGTTTCATGTGAATTATGAGAATTTTAAGTTTTTATGATTAATTATATGCTAATTTAGTGCTAATCGCGATTAAAAATCGATAATCGCAGATTAAGCGTGTTTTGTGCACATAGCATGCACAAAATCTTTTTCACACTTGTGCATTTTTATACCATGGTTTGTTTTGGATTTCCTATTCAAATTCAAATAGAATGAGAGAAGAAAAGAAGAGAAAAGATATAGGAATATGATATGGAATATTAGGTATGGGTGAGAGAGAGAAAGGGAGGGTTTACTTTGACCAAGACATTCTCTCCTCCATCATTCTCCTTCATTTTTGCCTTCCTTCTTCAGCCCAAGGCAGCACCCTCTCCTCCTCCATCTTCAACCCCCTCAAATCACCTCAATAAACACCTCAAAACCCCATTTCCTTTTCATCAAAAACGTTCACAAGCTCAAGGGAAGCACATTGGACCAAGAAAGCTTGCATTTTGGACCCTTGGGGCAAATCAAGAAAATTCTTGAGTTGCCAAATGAGATATTTTCTGAACCATGAGCTTAGTATTCACATTTCTTTTACATCCATGTTAACTTTAAACCAATATTGTGAAGTTTAGTGAACTTTGGGAAACCCTAGTAAAGGGTTGAGTATTTGTATGAAATTGGTGATGTTGTGGCTGTTAACTAGACTTGGGTGCTGTTTAATGACCTAAACCAGAGACTAGAAACCCCAAAACACGGATTTAGAAACCCCGACATCGGATAAATGTATGATTTGAGAGGGTATTTTGGAATCTGGAGCAACCCGAGGGCACTAGAAATGATTTTGCAAACACTGTAGCACATGCAGGCACCCAAGAAGCTATCACAGAGATCCAAGACCAAACCCTAACCTTTGGGCCGCAGATTTAATCCCCTGGGCTATAATTTGTGGCATGGGTACCTCATTTTTGGTTCTTGCTTCGTCTGTAGCTCCTATGTCAGTAAAATAGACCCCTCTTATATGCAAAATTGGCTAATTGTCACTTGGGGAAAATCTGGGAGCATTTTGGTGTGTTTTAGGCTATGTTTTCCGTATTTTAAAATGCACTTTCTTGATATTTGGATTTGTATTGGGTTGTTGGATGTTTGTACATCGACAACAAGGGTTGTTTGATTCTTTTTGCACGTGTAGGCCATAGGTTCTAACCTATGAGCACACCATGCGCCGTATCGGTTTTCCGGATTTGATTTTAATACGCATTTCGACTGTTGATTATTGTAGGTACCTTCGCATGGATTCCGAGGCGACAGAGCGTGGAGTCATCGATTTCAGCGAGCGACGACCAGGTGAGTGGATCTATATCCACGGGGGAAGTCGGGTGGATGGCGTATAGCACCCCCGCAAAGTATTGATGGAAAACTGATTATAGAATATGGTTAGGAAACCTAGATTAGGAAACTAGGGTTATAGTAAAGGATAGTTAGTGATACTATATTAGAAACTAAGGATAGTTAGAAATGAGATAATACGACTATTATGTGATGACGGAATTCGAGGACGACGTTTGTCGATATTGCCGTTTAGGGTACTGTAGGACTAGATAGTCGATGTAGATGCGTCATCCGAACCATACCTTTTTCTAAACCGAAGAGTCGTATGTATTTTTTAAAAATATACCTTGAGGGATGTTACGGATTTTCAAATGATATCTTTTTCTTAAAAACACCGAAACCCCTATTTTCAAAACTACGATTCGCTTCTTTAAAAGTCCGATTGAATGGTTCGGGTGTGTATGTTAGATTAGATACTTATACTTATAGTAGGGATAGAATGTTTATGTGAACCCGACAAGATGATATGACGATATGATGGTATACGAATGCGAGTCGATCGAGATGGTTTAACCTTGCCGGTCCCCTGATATGAGATTATTGCGGATGTGACCTGGGACATAGGTATATAGATATATATAGAATATAGTAATCATGAATGATAGGCCGTATGTGATATTAGGCCGCACCCTCATTTGTCGTATAGGATGATAGGATCCCTATTGGTTTAATGCCGCCGCACGATGATTTTCCGTGCGTGATGGGTTTGACTTGATGATTGATCCTTACACTTGACTATAGGTTACCGTACGATGGATCATACCGTACGCGATATTGTTAGGCTAGATGCCGATTGATAGATTCCCAAACTCGGTCATATTAGATATGTATACCCGTCAGCATTTGCATATGATTTCCTTTATGCTGCATTCATATTATTTCCATTGCATTGCTTATACTTGTGCTAGTACACTTGCACTATTATCGATGATGCGTATGTTACACGCACACAGATTTGCCGGCTCACACACTTCATAATCGATAATTGCCATGTCACTACACAGTAGGATTGCTGCATCATGATATGAGTCTTTGCATAATCTGTAAGTGCACGGCGGCGCCCCGGCCGTCTGAACGAGGCCAAAAAGCGGAAACGATACTTTGCTTTAACTTATGAACCGGCACCACCGCGCACAAAAATCCTGGATCGGGCCATTAATCTAATCCTAGCTAACAAGAGAAGGGGTAGCGAGATATACCGAGCGATCCGTGTCCTTCGGTCTTCTCGTCGTCGTCCCGATCTCCCCGCGGAATCTCCGGTCTTCACCTCCTCGCCGGAAGGGCACCACATCGCCGGCTTCTTTTACGGGCTCCCACCTCTGGACCGAGGCAACTCGGGCACGAAGTTGGCGAGCCGACGTGCTTAAGGATGCTGTAGGTTAGCTGTAGAACTCTATGTCTCTTTGGGGTTGTGGAAGTTGCCATAATGGTGGAGGAATGAGATGTGAACCTTTTGTGGATGAACTTGGGAATTTTTGTAGCATGTAGAGAACAAAATCCTACTACTAAAATTTTGACAGCCCCATGAAGAAGTGGCTGGCCTTTTGCTCAAGGAGAGAATGAGAGGGGTGTGTATTGATCAAAAATGAGAGAGAGCCCAATCATACAAGAGTGAGAAAGGGTCATGATAATAAGTAATAATCACAATCAAAAACCAACACTCCATCAACCATCATCACACCTAAAGTCAAGCAATCATGAAGTCATGGAGTCAATGAAAGCTACACCCATCATGAAAACTATCATGAAGCAAAAAGTCTCCTCAATTGATAATTGCACAATTGCAAAGACAACCCTCCAAAATGCTTATTTGCACAAATGCAAATAAGCCCTCTTCCACCAATCTTCGGCCAATGAAAGATACAAAGGAAAATGGCCGAAACGGAAAAAACAAACTGGCAACTCCAAAAAACTGATCCCGTAATAAATTACAGGAAAACCCCACTACTGTATATACATACCCGCATTTGTATTCCGACCGAATACAAATGCAATGAGACAAAATCTACACTGTGCAATACTAGGATCCGGCTTAAACCAAAGCCCGCTAGTATTTTCCCGTCCGATCATGATCCGTGCAATACCGCACGTATCTGATCGAACCCGGCCATATCTCCATACGGCCTCTACAGCGTTTCGCCCGAAACTTGAGTAACTGGTCTGTGGGGGACTCTAAAGACTCGTCAATACTATGGCTGTGGATTTAACCACTAGCACGTCAGAAGTATTAGCCATACGTGATGGGCTACCAGCTATTGATCAAAAGGGACGTCGATGAGCGAACTCATCCTGACACCCTACTGAGCCTGTCGGTGACAATATCCGTACAGTCCGGTCCGTTCGTCTATGAGCATCGCATGGCGGGCCTAGGGGTTGGTAAAAGTCAGACCCCCCAAAACGGTACAAGTCGTGTCGGAGTGTAGCCCAGAACACTCTGAGATACTACTGGAGTACCTACCAGTAAATCTCCTGCCTTGGCCAAGGACTTCGTGTAAGGGCTCTCCTAGACACAGCGCGACCTCACCCCCAATACCGGGAGAGACGAACCCCTGCAGATCCGCTCACTGCCTCCATGTGGCTCGGGACTGTACCCAACTAAAACCTGTTTGCACGTCTCCTTTAAGCATGGTAGGGTAGTAATCAACGTACAGTGGGAACTCACACGAGACAAATGACGATCTGAGGTCGATGGACTAACCTGTACACATGTCACCAGGGAACTGCTATCTGACATCAGGTATAAGACCAACTAGCATGTTCCCGACGAGTCCTGTCCGGTGTACTCATAACCCAATGAGCACCTGTATACATCTTAGGTGAACCAACTGACACCAGTGGCTTGTGAGACCGGCCACCGCCCCTCGTCGGGGTCTCGACTGTATACACTAGTCTACTCTGGAGTATCGATGCCCTGTCTCGAAACTCCCACGAGTAGGGACCTTTTAAGGATGTGCTTATAGACTACCAGCTCCCACATATATGATCGCCCTCATACTGCTGGCGGCCAAGAAAGAATCTTAGGGGCTCTGTCAACGTGTAATAGCGACCTGTAAGGTCACCTAAAGCAGTACACGATGATAAAGATGAACCAGGTAGCATACTATCATCTTGAGTAAGACTGTCCTACCGGGATAGGTCCTCCCTCAATCATTGCAATCACGTGCCTGTGATCCAATAATTGACTCTTAGGGCACTATCTCCAACAATCTCCCACTTGCACTCAAGGCTAATTATTGCGATATCGCATACTCACAGCCCGTGTGATACCGAACACCCAACTCCTCTACTAGTCAGTCTCACAAAATCTGTTTGCGAAACTATTGCGTTCGAGGAATAGCCTCAGTGAGTGGATCCGCTTTGATGTTTCTTTCTTTGTCTCTCTATGTCTCAAGTTCGCGGAGAAACCTATCTCCCGAAATGAGCAATACCTGTCTTAGAATGTGTCTGGATGTCTGATGGGACCTAGTTCATAAATGAACTCCAAATCCAAACTTCTTAGACTGTATCGTCAACTGAACTTAATCAGTATCCTGCGCTATGCCTCCCTCAGTATCTGCTTGGATCATCTGTCCAAAATGCTGCCCCTCGTCAGAGGAAAAACTATAACTCTGACAGTCACTCTGTCATCCAGGTCACTTTGGAAGCTTGGAATGATAACCGTCTCCTAAAGGAGGCTGCCGTTATCAAATCCCTAGAACATCCACTTATGTTCTAAAACTGCTTCCGATCGTTTCTCCAGGATTGGATCAATATAACCTTATTGCATCTAATGCAAAAACAACATCTGGTGTGGTACTTGACATCTCATGATTGACTCAATTGCTTAAGCAAGTGATCTGCCAATCATGCACATCCATCTCCCCTTTAGTCTGTAAGACACCTTCAGAGAGGGTGACTCCTTCACCTGCAGGTACACTACCATGCCAGGAGTCACCTATTCTAAATACCTTTAGAATGCTGTCTAAGTACCCTAATTGGGAAATTACCCAAATCTAGATCTAAAACCATAGATCCAGTAACCAGAATGTCTGATATATTATCCAAGTCCTATGTGGAGAAACCACTGTGTGACAACCAAAGTACAACCGATCGTAGTATAGGAATATCACTTCCTACTCTGTGTATGTCATCCAAATATCAGGACATCACACCCTACTACCTTCTTAACAGATCCATCCCTTATTCTGATGAAGTCAAACCTATGACTGTCATGTCAGAAATAGATGATCTATCTTCGCTATATCTGCTTTAGTCTATAAATAGACATAAGCCACTTGTCCACCAATGCTTCCGCTGCTCCCACTGACTACGACAACCCTCTGGCAGAGTCATATAGACGTACACTTCTAAAGCTAGTTTAGAACGACGCTATACTCATCCTCCTGCCGGGTCTCACAGTCTGGAACAACAGCAATGGCAAGTCTGGGTAAACAAGAACCTCCCTGCCACTGTCCTTGAGCATACCGAAGTACCTCTCGAGTGCCTGAGGTTACCCACCATATCTGCGGAGTGGCCAATGTAATGTCAAATTAGATTGAATCTTTAGGTTCTTATCAAATTTTCAGTAATCGTTTGCGGTTCTGGAATCACTTCCAGTTCTACCATACTCCCACTACTGTTTTCTGAAAAAATCCATTTTTATTAAAACTGTGCGAGTCAAGAACAATATCACTATTGATCTTCCTGATGGTAGAAAGTCAACCCTCGTCATAGCCTGGGTCAACCCACAAACAGCCATTACAGAAACGTGCCTTGAGTTATCCAGAGTCTGGTTTTAAGCATAAGCCGGACAACTCCCCGTATCTTAACAATGTCAAGATATGAACTGTTCCATATCCAATATAGAAACAGAGGCACTGCTTTTATTGAACCAGATTCAAATCATGCAGCTGTCTCCAGTGCATGTCAACTAAATGGAAGGAGGCCGATCAGTATTACTCAACTTAGGAGTGCTTCTAATTATGAGTAACCTGAAAGAGAAACAAGTTCTCCTAATCATTACTATCAACTGAATACCATACACAAGTATCTACATCTTCGATCACCTTGAAGAATCCTGATACTTGCAACACCTGGTTCTCTACTTTGTTCGTATACCTATAACTTCTCAAAACTTAGACCCTGTGTTTCTACGAAACACCTGTCCAAGAACTAGAGAAGTCATAAGTAAAACGAATATAGTACGAGGACCAACCCTTCTGTCCTAGTGGACACTGGACAATATACAATACTCTGTATTAGTCCCTTGAGTCTAATAACTCAATCCCTGCGTGTCGTAGGTTGAAAATTGTACTATGGTTATGAAGAATTACACCGCTGTTTAATGCTCCTTACCTAACCATCCACTGATTTAGGTAAATGTCATAGACATAATTTCAAAAAGGTACATCTCACTCTATAAAAATAGACACAGATATATCAATTTGAAATTGGTGTATAACAGCGAATATTCAAAACCAAATATTTGCCGTCCGGCAAACAACCCAGGCGACTTCCTCAAATATCACTGATTACAACGAATCCCGATATAATGAGGACGATCACCTAATTCCCAATAACTTACTCCCACTCATCATCTATAAAACCATACAGATGTGAGATTCATACCTGGTAAATACATACCCTGGAGCAAGTGTCTAATTGGGAAATCAGTTTTCTTTTAACAGTACACAGTGAAACTGAAACATTGAAATGTTTCGTAGGGGTATCCTGGTATTCCTAGTAATGCCTCTTCCATTATCATATTCACCACTGTAACCGTATATTTCTTTGCCATCTCTCCAAATCCTTTTATATGTCTTTAGTCATTATCTTCTGTACACCCCTTTAGGCCAAATGGTTTTCTTCCTTCCCTACCGTTCGGTACCAGCCTATGGTTTGGAAGAAGACTATCCAATAAGCATAATGGGTGTACTGTCCCAGTCCTAGGAGCACTCGCAATGCGAGAGAAGATGAAGATAAAAGACAACCGAATAAACCTTATTCCTATTTCTCCTGAACCAGAATCCATCCCCGAACTGGAACAAGTTCCTTTCGAGTTCGTATATAACCATACGATGGAGTATCCAATAAACTGTGGATCTTCGTAGTGATACGGAGTGTTCTGGAGAAATAGAAAGGTGAAGTGGGAGTGGTAATGAAATACTTGGTTTGGTCGTGAATAGCAGTCGCAATTTACTTTGCCCTCCTTCTAATCCCTTTATTTGTCTTAACTTAATACCTTCTGTACACCGTTTAGGCTAATTGGTTTTCTTCATTCCCTACCGGTCGGCACTTGCGTATGGTTTGGAAGAAGACTATCCAATTTGCGTAATAGGTGTACTGTCCTAATCCAAGGAGCACTCGCAACCTGAGAGAAGGTAAAAGGAAAAGACAACTGAATAGTCCTATTCGTTTTCTCCAGAACTGGAAACCATCCTCGAATAAATTCCTTCGAGTTCGTATATAACCATACGATGGTTTTGTCCAATGGAAGTGGACGTTCACAGTAATACGGGGTGTCCTGGAGAAAAAGGTAAAAGTAGGAGTGGCAATGAGGTTTGCAACTCTGACAATCCAAAAGCCAGTGTTTAAGAAGGTTCGGTTAATTTTGGTCACTGAGTCATAGTCTAGGGTCGGGTCAATGGCCGCTGCCAAGGAGAGAGAGAAAAGAAACACTCAGCGTGCACTCTATCCTAGATCAGAATGGTTACCAATTTATCTAATCAGGAAACCTCCCACTGTACCGTCAAATTCTCCTCCAAACCTGAAAGAAGAATTAGTCAGGATCACCCGAGGAGTAAACCAACTCATCAGTGGGAATCGGGATCCAACTATCATTGCATGATAATGTGACGGACTCCGCTCACGTTATCATACTCCAGAAGGTATGCGCATATCTGGCAAGTTTCAGTTTCTTTAGAAACTCCCGATGTGATTTTTACCCCATGCTCTTATGACCTTGACTTTGGCCAACAAATCATAAGTCACATGTCAAGTTCTACCCATCATTCTCCAGGTTAATTTGAACCCACCCATACCTACCCTTGACTTTGGCCAACAAGGTAGTACGACTGTCCCAAACCAACGCATCTATCTATGCTGCATATGAATACCCAACAGCTACCAAACACTGTGCCTTGACTTTGGCCAACAAACACAGCTTGAATACTATTGACTACCCATATGAAACGACGGAGGGCTACGAATGGTTTCTGGAGAAAAACCTTTAACGTAATGAACTTGATATCGTTGAAGGAACCGGATAGCTTTATAAAAATATAGTAACGAAAACCTTTGCTAAAGAGGTCACTCCCGGTGAAGGAATCTCGGCTCTTTCCCCGTAGAATGAGGTGCAGGATATTCCAACTGAATACCACGATGCAAAGCAAAAGTAATCGGCTATAGTGAAGTTATTGCCCTGACGCAAACTTTTGTCCAAGGGGTCACTCCCGGTGAAGGGATCTCGGCCCTTACCTCGTCGACTGAGGTGCTGGATATTCATAACCGAATACCACTGTGCAAAACAAAAGAGAACGTCCTTGCAATAACAGCTTTTTGAAAAGTTGTTCCAACAACATCAGATTAGGTTTTTTTAACTTGCATTGATCCGAATCAATGCAGTCCCATCAATTGATCACACCAATAAAGAACGAAAATAATGACGTACGTATATGCCATCCGCATTCGCCACTGGGTCCCGTCATTACCCGTTAGGTTAGTTAACTAACGACAGAGCGGGGACTGGACTAGCGCGGATACAAAACATATACAACATCTACTAATATATATATCAATATATAATATTCGCTCAAGGCGTGATAAAATGTAATATCACAGAAATATAATAAGCATCACAGAACAATACAGATATCTGGGATCCCCGGCTTTCACAGAGCCGCTACTGAAACCCGACGTTCCCCTGGTCGTGTGGATAGCCTGTGCAATGAAATCCTAGACCCCTACGGGTGCGGCAAGTTACCCGCCAAAACCTGAAGCGAGGCAGCCCCCTTCAGCAACGTGAATGGACCACCCAGCACTTCACGGAATCCGGTAACTTGGGCACCCCTCCTGGGTTAACCTGTACCCCCTACGAGTGCGGCGAATAGCCCGCCAATTCTAGATTAAAGCCCCCTCCGTCTCAACACCATGAGATGCGGGCCCGTTGCCCTCTAGAATCTGGCTACCCGTGCACCCCTCCGCGGGGTAATCCTAGTACAGAAAGTAAAATATACATACAACGGGTACATCGATCTCGACCCGGTCGTGCCCTAAAAGAATAATACAAACAGGCAGTGACGGTAGTCCACATGTCGGACGCTCGCCCCGCAATATCAAATGTACATATAAAAAAAAACCTGTACTAACATTGCATCCAGGCTATCCACCACGACAATCCGCAACATCACAGCACAACACAGAACATCAACGTGAATGTCACGTTCGCAAATCCGTCTAACCGGGCTATAGCAGTTAGACAGGATTTACCGATCAAGTGACATTCACGGTCGCAGATATAATGTAAATACTGTGAACTAATGTGTTTAAAATTTTCGATCTATCAAATTTTCCTAAGTGGGCCCCCAAGCACTACTGTAGCACTTAAAGAAATTCTGGACCCAAAAAGAATATTCCAAAACCCTTTTTTCAACACAGAGACCCTCTGAAAAAATTTGATGCACTGAACAGTAAAGATGGCGGCGGAACCGCGGCCCAAACATGGGTTAGGCCGAGGTTCAGCGGTGGAATAATGGGTTCATGCGACCAAATTTTACTAGAGTGTTTAGACTTCCCTACATATGTTTCTACAACAACCTAAAAAATTTTTGGAGCCAAAAAAATTTCGACAGAGAACTGATACTTTGAAAACGCGGGTTTTGGAATTTTGTTTGATCGAGAATGTAAACACAATAGACCAAGCTAGACTAGCTTAATGGCGTGGCTCTGATACCAGTGTAAGTGTATGGCGGCGCCCCGGCCGTCTGAATGAGGCCAAAAAGCGGAAGCGATACTTTACTTAACTTATAAACCGGCACCACCGTGCACAAAAATCCCGGATGGGCCATTAATCTAATTCTAGCTAACAAGAGAAGGGGTAGAGAGATATACCGAGCGATCCTTGTCCTTCGGTCTTCTCGTCGTCGTCCCGATCTCCCCGCGGAATCTCCGGTCTTCACCTCCTCGCCGGAAGGGCACCACATCGCCGGCTTCTTTTACGGGCTCCTACCTTTGGACCGAGGTAACTCGGGCATGAAGTTGGCGAGCCAACGTGCCCAAGGATGCTGTAGGTTAGCTGTAGAACTCTATGTCTCTTTGGGGTTATGGAAGTTGCCATAATGGTGGAGGAATGAGATGTGAACCTTTTGTGGATGAACTTGGGAATTTTTGTAGCATGTAGAGAACAAAATCCCACTACTAAAATTTTGATAGCCCCATGAAGAAGTGGCCGGCCTTTTGCTCAAGGAGAGAATGAGAGGGGAGTGTATTGATCAAAAATGATAGAGAGCCCAATCATACAAGAGTGAGAAAGGGTCATGATAATAAGCAATAATCACAATCAAAAACCAACACTCCATCAACCATCATCACACCTAAAGTCAAGCAATCATGAAGTCATGGAGTCAATGAAAGCTACACCCATCATGAAAACTATCATGAAGCAAAAAGTCTCCTCAATTGATAATTGCACAATTGCAAAGACAACCCTCCAAAATGCTTATTTACACAAATGCAAATAAGCCCTCCTCCACCAATCTTCGGCCAATGAAAGATACAAAGGAAAATGGCCGAAACGGAAAAAACAAACTGGCAACTCCAAAAAACTGATCCCGTAATAAATTACAGGAAAACCCCGCTACTATATATACATACCCGCATTTGTATTCCGACCGAATACAAATGTAATGAGACAAAATCTACACTGTGCAATACTAGGATCCGGCTTAAACCAAAGCCCGCTAGTATTTTCCCGTCCGATCATAATCCGTGCAATACCGCACGTATCTGATCGAACCCTGCCATATCTCCATACGGCCTCTACAGCGTTTCGCCCGAAACTTGAGTAACTGGTCTGTGGGGGACTCTAAAGACTCGTCAATACTATGGCTGTGGATTTAACCACTAGCACGTCAGAAGTATTAGCCATACGTGACGGGCTACCAGCTATTGATCAAAAGGGACGTCGATGAGCGAACTCATCCTGACACCCTACTGAGCCTGTCGGTGACAATATCCGTACAGTCCGATCCGTTCGTCTATGAGCATCGCATGGCGGGCCTAGAGGGTTGGTAAAAGTCAGACCCCAAAAGCGGTACAAGTCGTGTCGGAGTGTAGCCCAGAACACCCTGAGATACTACTGGAATACCTACCAGTAAATCTCCTGCCTTGGCCAAGAACTTCGTGTAAGGGCTCTCCTAGACACAGCGTGACCTCACCCCCAATACCGGGAGAGACGAACCCCTGCAGATCCGCTCACTGCCTCCATGTGGCTCGGGACTGTACCCAACTAAAACCTGTTTGCACGTCTCCTTTGGGCGTGGTAGGGTAGTAATCAAAGTATAGTGGGAACTCACACGAGACAAATGACGATCTGAAGTCGATGAACTAACCTGTACACATGGCACCAGAGAACTGCTATCTGACGTCAGGTATAAGACCAACTAGCATGTTCCCGGCGAGTCCTGTCCGGTGTACTCATAACCCAATGAGCACCTGTATACATCTTAGGTGAACCAACTGACACCAGTGGCTTGTGAGACCGGCCACCGCCCCTCATTGGGGTCTCGACTGTATACACTAGTCTACTCTGGAGTATCGATGCCCTGTCTCGAAACTCCCACGACTAGGGACCTTTTAAGGATGTGCTTATAGACTACCAGCTCCCACATATATGATTGCCCTCATACTGCTGGCAGTCAAGCAAGAATCCTAGGGGCTCTATCAGCGTGTAATAGCGACCTGTAAGGTCATCTAAAGCAGTACACGATGATAAAGATGAACCAGATAGCATACTATCATCTTGTGTAAGACTGTCCTACCGGGATGGTCCTCCCTCAATCATTGCAATCACGTGCCTGTGATCCAATAATTGACTCTGAGGGCACTATCTCCAACATAATCTACTTGCTATAGTTACCTGTACACTTTTATACGATGTTGCATGGTATACTGATATGCTTACATTTCCATCACATGTCGCGTATATCATGCTTTATGATTTTACGCATTGAGATATACTATTTTAATGAGATTTCTGGATTTGAGAACCGTGGCTATTTCAAAGAAAGCATATACTGATTTAATAAACCCGGTTTCTCTTGATATGATATTTCAGTGCGTCCACCATGCGTTTTCTCGGTTCTAAGACGTGTGATATGTGAAACCCGATTCGAGGAGGCGGATGATTCCATTTGCGGGTTCATGGTGGACCCGGTATGGTTCCCCGGGGCGAGAAATGTTTTTCGTGGAGTAGACGATAAGCCTAGCAGGGTGGCGAGTACCTACTGGTGATAGTATTTGGGCATGGCGGATATCCGGAGGATACCGACCGGAGTCGAGAGATGAGATGGGCCGATCCGTACTGACGGAGCCCGATATATGAGGATTTACGTGCCGATGCTGGGCACGGTTTTTATGATTTTTTCGAGTGTCTATGCTAGGCACTCAGGTTCCATGATTTTGACGTGTCGGGAGGGACATCGTTGATGTATATCCTCATACTTTCATGCACACCCCTTTATGATATTTACGTGCATGCAGACATTGATTATGGTTGGACGAGATCCAAATACCTGCATTGATTATTTCTGTTGGATGTTATCCACATGCATAGGTATTGACTACCTTGTTGGTACATATACAGACCCGATCACCTTAGATATCATAGTATTACCTTTATGATATAGTTGACCTAGGAGTCGTTGTTTATTCGATTTCTATCTGTTGATATTTTTCTACTCACGAGTTGGCAACTCACCCCCGTTGTGCCACAGTTTTTGCAGGTTGACATCTTGGATCAGTAGCGGCTTCGCTGGTACCCAGTTGCATTCGGGTGTTTTGCATTAGTAGGTGGGATATTTGTATCATTCCCACTCTTGTATCAATATTTCATATTGTATCTAGTTAACTCCATCAATCAAAAGTTGTAAATTGTATAAGTGATGAGACTTAGTGAGACTTGTAGTTGCGAGATTTGAGCGATGGGTTCTATATTCACTTTTGCGGTTATATCTTGCTCATTTCTTTATCTTTTTGTGGCGAACTTCGCCGTTGGGCGTCGTATACTCATTTGTATTGTTTTGCATGGTTGTGATCCGCCGTTTGGCGAAGAGCTAGCTCCCGCTTGGGGATGCCATTATCCTTATTATGTATTTGTGGTTTTGGATCAAAATTTACAAAGGAGGTGCTGCCAAAATTTTTAAAAAGACCAAACATGTTTTTTTTTAAACTAGTAAATTTCACTTGCATCATTCATGTTCCTTTCTATGCATTAAGAAAACTTGATTTCATATACCTTTATTTCAAAAACTCACCACCTTTATTTTTTTCAAAAAGGTTTAGATTTCTGGGTTTCAGCTTACTTGAATTCCGTTACGCCTTTAGACGTTGCGTGATTTAAGTGCTGGTCACGAGCTAATATTTTGGGTCGTGACAAAAACACTCCTTTTCAAAATCACTCGATTCTGCAACAATATCAAGTTCATTACGCAAAAGGTTTTCTTAAAAACCTGTCGTAGCCCTCCGTCATTTCAGATAAGTAGTATTTAGTATTCGTCCTGCGTTTGTTGGCTTTCTTCAAGGCGTATGTGCGGTAGCTACTTACTGCTTATCTGCTTCATATGATGCGATTGGATTAGGGTAGTCGTACGACTTTGTTGGCTTTCGTCAAGGGTCATGCGGGTGGGTTTAATTCAATCATTAAATGTACGGATTGAACTTGACTAGCGGACTATGGTTTGTTGGCTTTCGTCAAGGTCATAGGACGCTAGGGGCAAAATATTATCGGGAATTTCAACTGTTGAAATTTGCAATGAGATTGCATACCTTCTATGAGATAGTTAGATCCCGATACCTACTACGAGTAAGAGTTACTCCTGAGAGAGTTTTATACATCACAATTAGCCCATCAAGTAGGTGTTTAGAAAGGTGTTAACGGGGTTACGCCCCTGGGAAAACGAGGTTTATTTTAATTAGGTCCGTGCGAAAGCACAGGGAACCACCCTCAAAGTACCGGCACTGGCCTGACTGAAAGATTGGCAAACTTGTAGGGTGTAATTAATCCCGGCTAATCTTACCTTTTAGGGTTTGAAGGAAGATTTGATAAAAACAGTGGGAGCCATCCTGATTAGATAAAAATCCAATCTAATCTTGCAAAGAGCGCACACAAAGTGATTAACCGGAGAAATTAGTGGCAATGAGGTAGAATTGGAAGTAGTTCCAGCAAAGACCAACTATAACTGACAATTTGTTGGAACTGGAGAATTCAATAGTCCCCGACAAACCGCAGCCATTCCGCAGATCTAGTAGCGACCAATGAAATGCCTTAATAAAGATAATAAAGATAATAATATGGATGTATTAACCGAACCTATTTATCATATTGGACTAGATTCCGCTCTACCTTATGATTCTTATAAGTCTGAGTAAAGAATAGGGGAATATAAGGATTCCCATGCCACCCAAATGAAGAAAAAGCATGTTAATGCATTGTCTTTGGGTGTGTTCATAACCAAGAACTGTTTCTCAGTTACCTCTACGTCCTGAGTATTGGATACCGGATCAGGATCCTACACATGTAATTTGTTACATGGGCTATAGCCAGGTGGAGAAATGGGAAAAGGTGATATGTCTCTAGTAGTAAAGAATGGTGTAATTGTTGCAGCCAAAGCAGTTGGAAAATATCACCTAGTGTTACCAACTGGTAATACATTGATTCTTAGCAACTGTTATTTCGTCCCAATAAATATTGTGAATATTTTCCTAAATCAAGTGTTGATTGGGAAAGGTATGTTGTATAACAGTGTACACATTCTGAATCAAACTACAGTTCTAAACGTATAGAACACACATAAGAGGAACATTTCAGAAATGAACGAAGTCTTCTTGTGTTATTGTAGACTGGGTCATTTCGATGAAACAAGACTAGCTGAAGTTCCATAAGGATGCATTTTTTAATCCATTCGAATTTGCATCTTATGAAACTTGCCAGTCATGTCTCAAAGACTAGGCGACCAAATATCCATTTACTGGAAACGGAGAAAGAGCTACTGAACTCTTGGACATATATATGGTGATGTATGCGGTCCTATGTCTACATATGCCAGGGATGGTTCCGCGTACCTTATTACATTCACCGATGTTCTTTCAAGATACGGACATGTGTTCTTGTTGAAACACAAAAACTGAATCTTTTTATAATTTCAAGGAATATAAGTATGAAGAAAAGAACCAGATGGGTAAAGGTATTCAAATCCATCGATATGATCGGGGAGAAGAATACTGGAGCACGGAATTCCGAGACTATTCAAAAGAGAATGAGATTCTCTATCAGTTTACTCCTCCGTATAAACCACAGCACAACGGTATATCGGGATGGAGCAATCGCACCCTATGAGATATGGTGCGCTCTATGATAAGTACTGCTGAGTTGCCTGTTTCCTTTCAGGGACATGCACTTGAGATGCTGCATACCTATTGAATAGAGTTCCGATCAAATATGTTGCCTACCACTCCATATGAGATATGAAATGGGAAGAGACCGTCTCTTAAACGAGTTAAGATATGGGGTTGCCCGGCCTATGTTGAAAAGCAAAATCCGGACAAGCTTAAGGCAAGATCAGTTCTGTGCAAGTTTGTAGGATATCCCAACCATTCGTGAGGGTTTATCTTCTACCACACCGAGGAACAAAAGATGTTTTGTTTGTCGACATGCCACCTTTTTAGAAAAGGAATTTCTTGTCAAAGAAATTAGTGGCAATGAGGTAGAATTGGAAGTAGTTCCAGCAAAGACAAACTATAACTGACAATTTGTTGGAACCGGAGAATTCAATAGTCCCCGACAAACCGCAGCCATTCCGCAGATCTAGTAGGGTTCCTCATCCACCTGAGAGATACTATGGTTTTCTCTTAAACAGTGGGAGCGAGGATTGCATCATGGAGATGATGACCCAACTAGTTTCGAGCAGGCCATCATAAGTGGAGACTTTGTAAAATGGCTGGATGTTATGCGATCTGAGATGGAATCCATGTACACCAGCAAAGTGTTGACTTTGCATGTTTCTCCTGAAGGGGTAAAACCCATCAGGAGCAAGGGGATCTTTGAGAAAGATAATTTGGTGTAGATGGAAAAGTTGAGACTTTCAAAGCTAGACTTGTCGCTATGCTTAAGTCCATCAGGATCCTACTTACCATTGCTGCATACCATGACTACGATATCTGGCAGACTGCACATCAAAACCTCTATTCTAAATTGTGATTTAGAAGAGAGCGTGTATATGACACTGGCAGAGGGCTTCGTAGACAGTTGGAGCAGCGGAAGCATGTGTAAGCTGCTTAAATCTATCTATGGGTTAAAGCAAGCATCGCAGAGATGTAACATCTATTTTAATGAAGCTGTCAAAGAGTTTGACTTCATCAAAAAGGTAGATGAACCATGTATAAATAAGAAGATTGTAGAGAGTATGGTTGTCTTCCTCGTATTGTACGCGGATGGCATACTCTTAATAGGAAAGGGTGTTCCTATGCTACACTCGGTCAAGCACCTCTTACCACAAAAGTTCTCCATGAAAGATCTAACTGATACCTCCTACATCTAGGGGTTATAGATTTATAGAGATAGATCTAAATGGATTTGGGATTGTCCCAATCCAGGTACATAGACACCGTGCTAAAAGGGTTTTAGTATGGATGATTCTAAGCGTGGTAATGTACCCTCTTGTTCAGGAATCACTCACTCCAAAGAGATGTCTCTCATGACTGATTTAGAGAGGGCTCGCATACAAGGGATACCCTATGCTTTGGCAGAAGGGTCAATCATGTATGCGATATTATATACCAGACCAGATGTAGTTTACTCACTAGATGTAGTGAATAAGTATCGAAAAGATTTTTGGGAAAACTACTGGACAGCTGAAGAACATTCTTAAGTGCTTAAGAAGGACTAAAGAGATGTTCTTAGTGTATGGTAACGGTGAACTCCAGATGGAGTCCTTTACCGATTCGAGCTTCCAGAATGATAAGGACGACTGAAAGTTAGTCTCTGGTTTTGTCTTCACCCTCAGTGGAGGGACGGTATGTTGGAAGGGTTCCAAGCTATATAACGTGGCAGACTCGTTGATAGAGGTTAATTACATCACTACCAACGATGCTGTCAAAGAGGTTGTCTGGATGAATAGAGTTCATGAGATGAACTAGGTTCCTACCATTGGGCATCCAATACCTGTGTATTGTGATGACAATAGAGCTGTGGCTTCGACCTAGGAACCCTAGTCTCGTCAGCGATCCAGACATATTCTTAGACAGTATCACCTGATCACAGAGATAGTTGATCTCCGGGGGATCGAGGTTAGGAGAGTTGACAAAGAGGATAACACAGCGGATTCACTCACTGAGGCCATCCCCCAAATGCTATTCGAAAGACTTTTGGGATGTTGGGTATGTGATACTACTACAACTGGCCTTAGTGCAAGTGGGAGATTGTTAGTAATCAGTATGCTCTAGAGGCTATTATTGATGATATAATGGATGCTTGGACATATATATAGAGGAATTTCTTGCTCGACATGATAATATGCTATTAGGTTACCTTTATCTTAACATGTAGACTGTTATTTATACCGTCTGTCTCTTATATGAATGTACTTGACTACCAGGACTATGATGAGATCATACTAGTGGGGTCAGGGTTGTCCAAAAGTACATCCTTTAATCAGTTCCTAGTCGTGGGAATATCGAGACTAGGGCATCGATATTTCAGAGTAGAATAGTGTGGACGTTTCTTTTCCCTTAGAGGGCAATGGTTGATCCCACAACCATTGGTGTGTGACATCAAAGATTGTACACAGGTGCTCATTGGAGAATGGGTACACCGAACAGGACTCGCCGAGGAATCCTATGTGGCAGTATACCTATCGTCAGATAGCAGTCTCCTGGCGACACTGGTACAGGTTAGTCTGTAGACCGGAGATCGTCATAGAGTCTTGTGCGGCTCCCACTATGCATTTATTTTCTCCCTACCACGCTCAAAGGAGACGTGTAAACAGGTGGATTTTGGGTACAGTCCCGATTCGCATAGTGGCAATGAGCGATAGGAGGGGTTTTGTCTCTCCCGGTACTGGGGGTTGATGTTGCGCTATGCTCGATTGGCTATAACTGGAAGTCCCTGTCCAGGGCTGCTTATGAGATTTACTGATAAGTATTATCAGTAGTTTCTCAATCCGTTATAGACCAAACATCGGCATGACTTACCACATTCTTGGGGCCTGATGTTTACCACCCCTAGACATGATATGCGACAAATAAGACGAAGAGACCGGACTGTATGGTAGTGTTACTGATAGGCTTTATAGAGAGTATGGACGAGCTTGATTGTGGATCTTCATATCGCTCAATACCCGGGTAGCCGTTACGTCCAGCAAGTACCGCTGACGGCTTGTAGGTGATTGATGTGATTATTACCTACTGCTGGCGTATTGACGAGTCTTTAGAGTCACACACAGAAGTTTCCTGGTTCGAGCGAAACAAAGTAGGGCACTTATGATGATATGTGCGTGGGCCTGATTAAATATGAGTATGTGATACCGTATTGCAATCTGACAGTTATCTAGTATCGGTTCAGTTATATATGATATAACCAGATAATCGAATCAAGTGTTGATTTGATAATGTGATATACAGATGAATGATATTAGTCGGTCATATGCGATATAACCGGATTATTAAATCAAGTGTTGATTTAATAATGTGATATATATTATATGTGATATAATTATATTTTAACTAATATCATTAGCTCACTAATTATTCTTCATTATATATATATATATGATATATATATATAATAATGAATCATGACATGATTTCTATTTTTGAGAAAAATAGAAAAGAGGTGGAAAATGAGAGCATGGTTGCAAGCGTGGGCTTTATTCATAGTTTATTCATCTTGACTAACTATTCAAGCATGGTTGCAATTTTATATTGCAAAATTCCATGCTTGAATGAGTGGGGGTCAAAAGTTGACATTCATTCTAGTCTCATTCTCAACACTTAGCCATTTTTGCTTGAGTTGCTCCCATGGTTGCTCTCTAGCTTCATCTTCTTCCTCAATCGCCATGGTTCAAGCTTCAACCCTCACATGAGATGTGAATCATGAAGCTTGAACACAATATTTTGAGCTTTTAACATCCCCTACTTCACCATCCCACACCAAACTAGCAATTTTGTGTGGTGTGTTTGCTACACTAAAAGAGTTTAGTGTAGAGTTAGCTTGGGCTAGATGGACTTCGGATAGATCGTCTTTGGCGCGAAGATCACGAAGGATGTTCGTTCAACTCGAAGGAGAGCCTAGTAGAGTCGCGTGGACTTCAACCCGGAGCTATAGAAGAGAATTATTCGAACTACAAAGGTTGTATGCTCTTTTCTTCTCTTGAGTTAATCACATCATAAAAGCAAACCCTAATAATCTAGTAATGATCTTTTTAGTCTAACTTAGCACCTAATAAAAATTAAAATGTGGCATGCTTGATGCCTCTAGAACCTCATGATGGTGTTAAGGTCGACTTTCATGGTTTCAGAGACAAGCTATAATATTAGGGTAACTTGTAGCGCCGTTAGAAATCCGCCGTTTTTGTAGCGCAAAAACTACCAATAAAAACAGTTTCGAAATTATTGTTTTGAGTTGTTTGTAAACCCCGCGGGCTCACGGTTTGAATCGAGAAGCCGCGGGGTGGAGCGTGAGCATCCCGGAGACACCCGGGGGGACCGAATGGCTGGGCCCACTCCCCAAGACCACCACAAGGTTGTCTTGGCTGTGGGGACCTGAAACCACCCTGCCTTTGGCAGTTTCGGGTCTGCCTCACCCCCTGACCACCTCGTGGTGGGCTCAGGGGTAGGGTACCCTTTCTAGGCCCCTTATTCGATACTTAATCTTGGGTTTCGCCCCTGCGAAGATTCGGGCGGGTTTCGAGTTCGTTTTGACTCCCGGATTGGCTTAAAACGATCGGTTTTGGAACTTTAGCTCACTGGATTTTTCAAGTGTTGAAAAAATTGGTTTAGTTTGCTAATTGCGTGCAGAATTCTAATGTCGCGTTTACTTTACAAGCTTTGTGATGTGTGTGATACTTAGAATCCGGATTAATTATTTTTGTGAAAACTAGTTAGTACATTGTAAAGCTAGCCGTTTAATCTCAATTGATCGATTGCCACGAAGTTTTCATTCGGATCAAAACTCCATCGCAATTGCGTATTGTACACGATCACTAAGTCGGGAATCTTGTTGAATTATCTGAAAACCAATTGAAAAGAGTTTTCAATTTAAGACTAAAATCCAAGTTTTATAAGTTAGGCATGGAATCCGGAATATGAGATATTCCGGGTTTATGATGTCTGAGGAAATTGCGGATTCTAATTATTGTACTTTTCTGTTTCTTTTTCTACGACCGTAAGTTTAATATGTGGGGTATCCCAATCTCGTAGCTATATGTCAACGAGTTTTAGAGATACGCATATTTGCTTACGTTGATGATATGTGATATTATGTGTTGCTGTTGATATGATTTATTGGATCGTCGTGAAAGAATAGCCGGGGGGTTTTAAGTGAGATGGGGTTTTTTATTTTTATTCATGTAAAATCTGTAAGTAATATTCTTTTATTGGGGCACTTCCGTGTTGAGGATGATGTCACCACTGTTGTATATTATTTACTTTTCCGCATTAGGATAGACCCAAGACGGGGAGCACAAGTAACCGGGTTCTAGAGTCCAGTAGAAGACCATCTCAAGGAGTTGAGACCGGGTCTCCTAACTCTATAATTAGCAGGGTTACTTGCCACTCTCGTAGGGGTCTAGGGATGTGGGTTTTGCTATTCATCACGACTGTGGAATCCGTGTTTTATATTATTTGCTAAATTTAAAACACGGAAATCCTAGTATATCCAATATTTCATATGTTTCTTCTGCTTGATTCTATGATGTTGATCATAGAACTACGTGAGATGAATATAATATTATATATATGATATATAATAAACAATGCTTATGTTTTGCACCCATGCTAGTCCAGCTCCCGCTCTGCCGGTAGTTAAGTAACCTAACAGTGCATTACGGGGCCCCATGGCGAATACGGATGGCATAAGCGTACGTTCTATTTTTGTTTCATTTTTCTGTAATGTTTAGGAAAAATTAAATGATGGGACTTCATTAATAAGATTAATGAAAAGAAAGAAACCAAAAGATATTGTAGAATCAAATTTTCAAAAAAGGGTAGCTCTAGTTTTTGCTTTGCTTAGTGGTATTCCTTGATGAATATCCAGCACTTCATTCGATGAGGAAAGAGCCAAGATCCCTTCACTGGGAGTGACCTCTTTAGCGAAACTAGCAAATACTATAACTCACTCGGTTTTATTTTTCATAGCTTCTCTAGTTCCTGATTTGCATAGTGGTATTGCTGAATATCCTGCTCCTCATTCGATAAGGAAAGAGCCGAGCTCCCTTCACCGGGAGTGACCTCTTTAGCGAAACTAGCAAAAACCTCAAAAACACTCATTTTCAAAATCACTCGATTCTGCAACGATATCAATTTCATTACGCAAAAGGTTTTCTTAAAAACTTGCCGTAGCCCCCCGTCATTTCAGATAAGTAGTATTTAGTAATCGTTCTATACTTGTTGGATTTCGTCAAGGCGTAGTGTGCGGTAGCTACTTACTGCTTATCTGCTGCATATGGTGCTATTGGATTAGGGTAGTCGTACAACTTTGTTGGCTTTCATTAAGGGTCGTGCAGGTGGGTTTAATTCAATCATGAAATGTACATGTTGAACTTGACTAGCGGACTATGGTTTGTTGGCTTTCGTCAAGGTCATAGGACGCTAGGAGCAAAATATTATCGGGAATTTCAAGTGTTGAAATTTGCAATGAGATTACATACCTTCTATGAGATAGTTGGATATCGATACCCACTGCGAGTAAGAGTTACCCCTTGGAGAGTTTTACACATTATAATTAGCCGATTAAGTAGGTGTCTACAAAGGTGTTAACGGGGTTACGTCCCTTGGAAAACGAGGTTTATTTTAATTAGGTCCGTGCGAAAGCACGGGGAACCTCCCTCAAAATACCGACACTAGCCTGACTGAAACATTGGCAAACTTGTAGGGTGTAATTAATCCCGGCTAATCTTACCTTTTAGGGTTTGAAGGAAGATTTGATAAAAACAGTGGGAGCCATCCTGATTAGATAAAAATCCAATCTAATCTTGCAAATAGCGCACGCAAAGTGATTATCCTTCTCTCTCTCCTAGTAGCGACCAATGAAATGCCTTAATCAGGATAATAATATGGATGTATTGACTGAACCTACTTATCACACTGGGCTAGGTTCCGCTCTACCTTATGATTGTCATAAGTCTGAGCAAGAAATAGGGGAATATTCAGATTCCCACTCCACCCAAACGAAGAAAAAACTTGTTGATGCATTGTCTTCGGGTGTGTTCATAACCAAGAACTGTTTCTCAGTTACCTCGACGTCCTGGGTATTGGATACCGGATCAGGATCCCACACATGTAATTTGTTACATGGGCTATAAACAGGTGGAGAACTGGAAAAAGGTGTTTGTTAACAGTGAACTCCAGATGGAGTCCTTTACCAATTCGAGCTTCTAGAGTGATAAGGATGACTGAAAGTCAGTCTTGGGTTTTATCTTCACCCTCAGTGGAGGGATGGTATGTTGGAAGGGTTCCAAGCTATATACTATGGCAGACTCATTGATAGAGGCTAATTACATCGCTACCAACGATACTGCCAAAGAGGATGTCTGGATGAATTGAGTTCATGAGATGAACTAGGTTCCTACCATTGGGCATCCAATACCTGTGTATTGTGATGACAATGGAGTTGTGGCTTTCGCCTAAGAACCCCGGTTCCGACAGCGATCAGGACATATTCTTAGACAGTATCACCTGATCAGGGAGATATTTGATCTCCGGGGGATCGAGGTTAAGAGAGTTGACACAAAGGATAACACAGCGGATCCACTCACCGAGGCCATCGCCCAGATGCAATTCGAGAGACTTTTGGGACGTTGGGTATGAGATAATACAACAACTGGCCATAGTGCAAGTGGGAGATTGTTAGTAATATGTATGCCCTAGAGGCCATTATTGATGATATAGTGGATGCTTGGGCATATATATAGAGGACTTTCTTTCTCGTCATGATAGTATGCTATCAGGTTACCTTTATCTTAACATGTAGACTGTTATTTATACCGTCTGTCTCTTACATGTTGATAAAGCCCTTAGGATATGTACTTGATTACCAGGACTATGATGAGATCATACTAGTGGGGCCAGGGTTGTCCAAAAGTACATCCTTTAACCATTTCCTAGTCGTGGGAATATCGAGACTAGGGCATTGATATTCCAGAGTAGACTAGTGTACGTTTTTTGTCCCTTTGAGGGCGATGGTTGATTGTATAACCATTGGTGTGTGACATCAAAGATTGTACAAAGGTGCTCATTGGAGAATGGGTACACCGAACAGGACTCGCCGAGGACTCCTATGTGGTAGTATACCTATCGTCAGATAGCAGTCATCTGGTGACACTGGTACAGGTTAGTCTGTAGACCCGAGATCGTCATAGAGTCTTGTGTGGCTCCCACTGTGCTTTGATTTCCTCTCTACCACGCTCAAAGGAGACGTGCAAACAGGTGGATTTTGGGTATAGTCCCTAGTCGCATGGAGGCAATGAGCGATTGGAGGGGTTTCGTCTCTCCCGGTATTGGGGGTTGATGTTGCGCTATGCTCGATTGGCTATAACTGGAAGTCCCTGTCCAGGGTTGCTTATGAGATTTACTGATAATTGTTATTAGTAGTTTCTTAAACCGTTATAGACCAAACATCAGCATGACTTATTACGTTACTGGGGCCTGACGTTTACCACCCCTTGACATGATATGCGACATATCAGACGAAGAGACTGGACTGTACGGTAGTGTTACTGATAGGCTTCATGGAGACTATGGATAAGCTTGCTTGTTGATCTTCATATCGCTCAATACCCGGGTATCCATTACGTCCAGCTAGTACTCTTGACGGCTTGTAAGTGACTGATGTGATCATCACTTACTGCTGGCGTATTGACAAGTATTTAGAGTCCCACACAGAAGTTCTCTGGTTCAAGCGAAACGAAGTAGGACACATATGTGATATGTGTGTGGGCTTGATTAAATACGTGTATGTGATATCGTATTGTAATCTGGCAGTTATCTGTTATCGGTTCAATTATATGTGGCATAACCAGATTGTCGAATCAAGTATTGATTTGATAATGTAATATGCAGATAAATGATATTAGTCGGTCATATGTGATATAACCGGATTATTAAATCAAGTGTTGATTTAATAATGTGATATACATTATATGTGATATAATTATATCTTAACTAATATCATTAGCTCACTAATTATTTTTCATAATATATATATATATATATGATATATATATATATATATATATAATAATGAAGCACGGCTTGATTTTCTATTTTTGAGAAAAATAGAAATGAGGTGTAAATTAAGAGCATGGTTGCAAGCATGGGAGTTATATTTGTTTATTCATCTTGATTCACTATTCAAGCATGGTTGCAATTTTATATTGCAAAATTCCATGCTTGAATGAGTGGGGGTCAAGAGTTGCCATTCATTCTTACCTTATTCTCAACCCTTAGCCATTTTCTTGAGTTGCTCCCATGGTTCCTCTCTAGCTTCATCGTCTTCCTCAATTGCCATAGTCAAGCTTCAACCCTCACATAAAATGTGAATCATAAAGCTTGAACACAAACTTGTGAGCCTTTAACATCCCCTACTTCACCATCATACACTTGACTAGCGATCGAGTGTAGCGTGTTTACTACGCTAAAATGTTTAGTGTAGAGGTAGCTTGAGGTGGAGGGACTTCGCGTGCATCATCTTTAGCACGAAGGTCATCGGAGGAAGCTCGTCCATACCCTCAACTGGAGCCTTATAGAGTCGCGGGACTACTACACGGAGCATGTGAAGTGAAGGACTCGAACTAAAAAGGTTGTATGCTCTTTTCTTCTCTTTAGTTTATCACATCACAAAGGTAAACCCTAATAATCTAGTAAAGATCTTATTATTCTAGCTTAGCACCTAATAAAAATTTGAATTTGGCATGCTTGATACTACTAGAACCTTATGGTGATGCTAAGGTCCTCTTTCAGTACTTAACTTTCTTCTTTGTAAAGACAGAAAATAAAAAAACAGAGACTAAGTTGACTAGCGATTGAGTGGGGATGAACGATTGAAAAAATATCATCAGGATAAGTACTGTTTTTCGATGTTGTGATGCTGGAGAATCTAGAAAACTCTATTTCCTTGATACTGTGCAAGCTTGAGCTTATTTTCCCGCCGTTATTCTTCGATATCATAATACACTTGACGGTTCATCTTACAACAGAGACTAAGTTTGCCTGACCGGTACAATATCGATGGATATATCCCGTCGAAAGGTACGTTGAATTTTTCATTTTATGTTTTGGAAAATTATTGTTGTCCTATATGTCCATATTTATTTATTTAACATATTTTTCTTTATGTGCCTCTACACTCTAAAAAAGTATATACGCAATAAAAATCAACCAGAAGGTTCTATCATGCAAGGTTATCATTTAGATGAAACAACCACATTTTATTCCCTCTATTTGGACGAGAACATTGAGACGAAACTTAACCGGCCTCGGAGAATTCAAGACGGGCCATATGGTAAAGCTGATTATAAGAGAGTAGACCCCATGTTTATCAACAAGATATATCGGTTTATCCTACCTAATAGCGTATGTCTTGAAGAAATTAGAGAGTAAGTTTTTTGGATTAATTGTTATAATTGTCTTTGTGTGTGTAATGTTGATGTCATAATTTATTGTTGAGAACATAATTCATATTGATGAGGTACATGAGAGGCATCCTGATTGGAATGATGATCGATTGAAAAAATATCATCAGGATAATTTTTGCGATTGGGTTGCAGACCATGTAAGTTGTTCGAATAATATGTTATTGCAACCAGTCTTAATCTAAACTTATATCGTTATGTATTTACCATAAAATTTGTTTTGTCAAATCCACGATCCGAACTTGTTTGCATTATTAGAGAGAGACTCAAGATGTTTAGCTCAGTTTCCAAGCATATAGGTTGCATACTATAAAGGATTCGGTGTTCTTGGATACAAATTTAAACTTAAGGATATAAAAACATCTCGAACCATCCAGAATAGTTGGATTACGACCGTAGGATCGGATGGTGTGATTTATTATGTATTCTTAAATTGCATACTTGGTATCCAATATCCCGGACGATCAGAACCATTTTATATATTTCAGTATATTTGATACGATACATGAACCGATACGGATAAATGGAAAAACAATCGCGGAACTTGGAAAAATGAATATGGATTGACTAGTGTAAATACACTTTGATTTTACGGTCAGAACGGTCCATTTATCTTTCCATAACAAGCGTTTGAAGTATACTATTCACAGTACATGAAGCATCCGGGATGTAGTATCGTATACCGTTGGAAACCCAGGAATGTTTACGATGTTCCTAAATTCGAGGATTGTATGGAGGACAAAATGAGGATGAAGAAGAGAGAATACTTAGAGTGCTTCGACCGTCTGTCTCCGAAGACGGGTTGTCTTCGGCTGAGCGTGAAGTTACGTGGGTTAGGAATGATATCGATGATGAAATCCAAGTAGATATGTTAAATGTGTCTAAGAAACGAAAAAGGTTATCACTAATATTATATTATTACTTCACATTTTCTATGATCTATACATATATTGCATGCATATATAATAATTATACTTTTATCTAGGTCTGATGACGACACCAGGAGCAGTGAGGGGTGGCAGGAGCACCAGCCGGGGCAGTGGTAGAGGCAGAGGCAGAGCGGTTCTGCTGCCCGGGGAGCTGCGTAGGTTGTTCCGGAGGGCTGGTCTTGCACCCCGACCCGTATCCCCTTCAGATGACCTCTTCCGTGTGAACTTTGCCACACCTCCAGGTATATTGCACGGATATTCATTTTGAATGTAATATTATAGATATATACGCATATTCATTTTAAAGTTACTTATATGGTTAATTTTTAATTGTCTAGTTATAGGTGGTGCATCTATATCCGTGGCAGAGGCCACTACCACACCTGCAGGTATGTTTATATATCATATATTGTATGCATATTGATTTAAAATGTTATATTATAGATATACACACATTCATTTTGCAATTACTTATATAATTAATTTTTGATTATCTAATTTTAGGTGGTGCCTCCACATCCATGGCAGAGGCCACTCCCGCACTTGCAAGTATATTTAAATATCCTATATTGCATACATATTGATTTAGAATGATATATTATAAATATACACATATTCTTTTTGCAATTACTTATATAATAAATTTATGATTGTCTAATTGTAGGTGGTGCCTCCACATCCCGAGTAGATGCCACTCCCGCACCTGCATGTATGTTTATATATCCTATATTGCAAGCATATTGATTTAGAATGTTATATTATAGATATACATACATTATTTTTGCAATTACTTATATAATCAATTTATTATTATCTAATTGTAGGTGGTGCCTCCACATTGGGTGCAGAAGACACTCCCGCCATCTCCGTACCCTCCGCACAGTTTGCAGGTTAGTATTCTTAACTATAAGATATTTTTCACAAAAGAAACGATGACTTGGACACACTATCCTATCTAAAGAGCCTAAATTTGACCAACAACTACCACTTTGAATTTAGGGTTTGCATATAATTCTATTTTCATAATGCAAATAATTTAAGCTCTCAATTAGTTTTACCTTTTTGGTGGATGTAGTCAGCCTTTATTTTTATGAAAATTAGTTTTTTCATTTTACATATTCTCTAAGAATAACCATGATCTTCATATAATTTTATCGTCAATGTTTATTTTCTAGTTGGAGTGGATGCATCTACGTTCGGGTCACCAGTTGTTACTCATCAGAGGAACTATCGTCCTGCTCATGCTGCTGCCCGGGCTCAGGCTCGTGCTGCTGTCGCTGGAGGTATATATTGCATTTTCGTTAATTCTTGAATTCAAAATATTTTTTTTTCTTGATATTGCTTGTATATCTATTTATCTTGTAGATGTAGGACAGACACATCCCGAGAGGGGGGCTCAAGGGCCGAATCAGTCCCACAGGCTGAGGCCCGATAGGGCTAGGGGAAGCAGCATTCCCCCTCTTCTTTATCCCTGATTATCGTTACACCAACGATTATGTCGAGTGGTTCGGCCGGTATATGGGGGATGAGAGCAGCATCCAAAAGAAGTCTCATCTTCACGTTGAGTGGGGCGATCAGTATCGGCGCTCCTTTGCCATCTTCTGGTATCAGGCTTGGGTATTAATATATATTTTCATTTGAATTATCAAATAAATTTATTATTATTTAACACTTATAATTTAAAGACATTATTTTCTTGTATTTTTAGTTGGATTACGACTTTCAGCCTGTACCCGACCCGGATCACCCTGACAGAGTGCTCGATCTTCATGCTCTTCACCCGGGCCTCATGAAGAACATACAATCGAAGAACTGATATAATAGGAATGAGCTGAAGGTCGATTGCTACATGCTATGGCTGGAGACCCCCGAAGCGGAGAGAGCGGCTCTCCAACAGTCTCCGGCCTTTACCAGAGTCGATGTAGATACATGGTGTCACGACCCAGAAACGACACGTGACTGGCTCTCGAATCACGTGAAGTTTAAAGGACCCCATTGTAACCCAAGTAAGCCGAAAACCAGGAATCTAAACCTTTTTAAGTAAATAATGGAGGTGGATTTTTAGAAAATGGTTATTAATGAAATGAAGCTCCACTTTTTAAAGTATAAATAAAGTTTGTTTGAAAATGCAAGCGGGTTGTAGACTATGTTTTGAAAATATTTTCGCCATTTAAAATTTTGGTAGCACCTCCTTTGTAGATTTTGATAAAAACCAGTACATATACATAAATAATATTAGCATCCCCAATCGGGAGCTATCATATCGTCCAAACGGAAAAATCACTACCACGCAGTATATATGACGCCCAAGGCGATGATCAACAAAAGAAAAAAAGTAAAAGAAATACTAAAAGCATTATCAACTCAACTATATCCAACTCGTCATATAAGAGAATAACATACAAGTCTCGTCTCTAAGTCCATAAGAATTTACAAGTTTGGTCGAAAGAGTTTTTAACTAGATCTCAACAGAATATAAATATACAAGTGGCGGTTATGATCTGGAATGGAACCCACCTACCGAAGCAATCACAAGAAGAAAAAGAAGTGTTCCAGCAAGCTGCTACTGATCCAAGCGGCCGGTCCTAAAAGAAACTGTCACGACCCGAATGTGGCACGTGACCGGCACTTAAATCACGTGACATCTAAAGACGTCGATGCGGTTCAAGTAAGCCGAAACCCGGAATGTAAACCATTTTTGAAAATATTAGAGGTGAAGTTTAAAATAGTCATCAGATGGAATTAGTTTAAAATAAACATTTAAGTTTAACTAAGTATGTTTGAAAAGCATCTATGACGTTTTGAAATTCGACAGCACCTCCTTTGTAATTTTGTATAAAACCCGATACAGTATGATAAAATCAATAGCATCCCTACGGGAGCTAGCTGCCACGCCCAATTAGCGGAGCAACCAAACAAACAATATACAACACACAATAGCGAAGAAAAGAAAAGTGAAACAAAATCAATAATATAAAATGGTCGACGCCAATGAGTACGACATCACAACACAAAAACTCTAAATCTCGCTTCTAAGTCCACAATATACCCTTTCTAAGTTGATGGAGTTTTACTAGATACAAGAAGATATGAATATACAAGTGTGAGTACGGTACAACAGTAACCCACCTGCCAAAGCAATCACCGAAAGGAATGTGTGCCCCAAGCTGCTGGTAATCCAAGCGGTAACACTTGCAAGAAACTGTGGCACAATGGGGGTGAGTTACCAACTCAGTGAATAAAAGTACATCACAAGGTAGAAATTAAATGCACAACGATACCTAGATCATAAGTATAATACTATTATATCCTGTACTAAAATAATATATGATATGCATATGTATAATAAATGCAACACTATCTATAATGCGATCCCAAGGTAGAACATATCATACAACTGACTTGTAGCTAGGTAAAAGTTCATAAGTAGCCAAAAATATATATGTAAAATCTCTTCTTTAAAATAGTCGCGTAATACATATATCACGGCATCAAAGCAGACGTGATAGTATGAAATATAATAAGTATCATATTTAAGATGTACATCTTGCTGATTTAGTGAAGAGTGTTAAGAGGTTTACATTTTAAAGATCCCATTATCATATCAGACATGTCAAAATAATTAGACTATAGCTCGTTTTGAACCCCTTTTTATATATGCAATTACCAGAAAAAAGATATGCAGGTACTGTCCCCCGAATCATTCTTGGTCGACTACAATAACTCCTAACATAACCGTATACCTCATATAATAGCAACATATTAATATATGGATGTCCAGCATCGACATCCGAAATCAAAAATCTCTCGTGTCCATCACCGACACGCAAATCCTCAAATCTCTCATGTCCATAACCGACACGCAAATGCAGATATCGTCGACACCACCTCAACAGATGATCGCCACCTAATATCCCTAGCCCCGGTCGGTATCCCCTGGATATCCGCCGTACCCAAATCGAACCCCGGTCAGTATCCCTAGGATATCTGCCGTGCTTATCTCTATCTTCGGTATCGAGTATCCTCGCTAGGCTTCCTGCCTCTAATGCGGCTATTTTGCCCCTCGGTCTCGACCGGGTCCACCATGTATCCGTCTGTATACTCCCCCACTCAGTCCGGATAAGTAGCAACTCCAAAACCGTATATCTCCCCCACTCGGTTCGGAATAAAACAATCATAAAACATCAAGCTCATGGTGGACGTCAACTCATCATATCTAGAAACATCAAGTAAAGAATGAGAATACTTGCATAGATCATTCTGATGATATATTATATATACATATATAACAGCGTCCCATACCACTGATACATATCATCAAGAGTAAAACATACAGAAAACCCATAAGAACCAAATATGAACATCCATTGTATTGGTATTTGCAATACGCAATAGGTAATAAAGGAAGACTGCGTAATTAAATCATACTGGCACAAAGATATCAATTCTACTATGTCATGGTACTACTAATGATGTGTAGTGTAACATACGCATCTATACTCGTGTAGCATGGCAATCATTAGTATTTGTGCCAGTGTTCTAAAAGTGTAATAGCCTACTCATATCAACATCTACATACGCATTACATAACATAACGGTCCTACAGTGACATGGCAGTACCAATGAGGTGTAGTGTAACATATGTGTACGTGCTTGTGCAGCATAGTACTCATTGGTAGTTGTACAGTGTTCTATCAGAGTGTTCGTATTACGGAAACGTATAACATCGATAATTATAACGCGAACATGTAAAGTAAATCTAAGCGTAACTAATAAATGTAACTACTTGCTATGAGCTATACCTTTATCTTTGAAAAGGAAACGAAACGTTGGTTTTGAAATTAGGAAGCTGCCTTGGATTGAAAATGGATATTTGTTTTAGAAATTGGCATTGCATCCTTATCTTTTATCATCAAAAAGGGAAACGAATCGTTTGTTTTTAAAAGAGTATACCTCACTCAAGTATTACGTTCTAAAACGACATAAAACATTATTTTACGAGTCTAAAGGAAACTTAGCCGTTATTCGGCATACGAATCTCATCATCACCAATACGGTATAATTCCTCGTACAATACCTCACATTACCACTATATCTAAATCATCTCTAGTATGGCATGATCCTTCGTTCCAATTTACCAAACAATAAATAAACTACATGCAAATGAATAACATGCTAGATGCAAATTAACTCCAATATCAATATCTTGAATGAATACTAAAACTAACTATATACCATTCTACTATTTATAAGGTTGCGGAGGTGCTATACGCCATCCACCTGACTTCCCCCGTAGATGTAAATCTACTTACCAACTTATCGAGGTCATAGATTCCACAATTGCTATGTCCGTCAACTCCATCTCGGAAACCTTCGCGATCGTACCTATAATAGTAGTTATATAATATTGACGTAAATATCATCTCAAAACTCAAAACAACAAGATAGGCACCCATAGGTTAGATCCTACAGCATACTTAACCCAAAAACGACAATATATCCCTGTTGTTAACGTACAAACGTTAACAGTTCAATCGCAGTACAGAAATACGAAAAACTTGTATCGAAATATCGGAAACTTGATAAACCCTTACTAAAACATCCCCAGATTTCTCTGTATGATTACTGGCACAAATCAAATAATACTGTAACTCATAAAATACCAAACTAAAGCTACAGAAGAAAAACCAACACCAAACAGCCTAGGGGGGCCGGCGGCGCCGGATAATTTGTGAATGTCGCCGGACTTGGTAGGGAGTTTGGAGCTCGGGCTTTAAGTGTAGTCTCCTAGTGGTCTCATGATACTTATGGTATTGTTAGTTTTTCTATTGGTTTATCCTAATAGTTCAAGATTCAATATTAGTACCACAATTATCACAAATATCCTAATTTATAATACTGCACATAGTATACAGATATAAAACTGAATAAACTTTTACAAAGAAAGTGAGATATAACGTGCACAAAGAAATCCAGCTCAATGATTGTATGATAGTGGCTCTTATGGGTTGTAGTGGCTTCTAGGTTGATGGTGTGAGCAAAATTGGTGAAGAAATTCATGGCTTCTCTCTTTGTGGTAGTGAACACTTAGAAATATTTAGTGTGGGAAGCATGAAAAACCTATGGTTTTAGTTGAGATTTTGCATAAAGTGTGAGAAGAAAAGAATAGGGTGACGATGTGTGTAGAGAAAGGAGGAGGTGTCAACCATGAGGGGTGTGGTATAGTGTTGTGAGGTGATGATGTAAAGTGAAAAGGAGGAAGTGGAGAGAGCTGAGCATGGGTTTGAGTGTGGTGTTGTGAGGGTTTAGTCTAGGTTATGATATGCCAACCATTAGCAAAAGAATTAAAACAAAAGAAACCATTTTATGTAAAAATCTACATCCATGTTAAAAAATGAAATACTTATCATAACACTTAATTATCATTAGCTTAATGTAAAATACAATGTCATGTTAAAATAATTAAAAATATCATTTTTATTATATCACACACTTTTATTCATATTTATCGAAATAACTACATTTTTCGGATATAATTCCGATTCCCCATTTCATAAGAGATATCAGTTTTGGTTAACTTATTAAATTCATATTTAAAATTATAAATTAATATTTATAATTTTCCAAAATGTTATAATCTCTCCCCCTTAAAGAAATTCGGTCCCCGAATTAAAATTAAACCCCCTTCTTAAAACATTTTTCTCAGTAAACCAACTCTTTTCAAAACATTTTGTCGGGGTCCAAAATTTTAAAATACATCATCCGCTCGATATAATGGAATTCCAAAGTCCCACATGAGCTAAAATGCATCATAACGCAACAGTGTGCGTGAAAACTCAAAGGATATAAATTCACATAACTGTAACTCTAGCGGTTGCTATGAGAATTACATCAGTTATGATACAGAATACCAAATACGAAAACTGTTGTGTGTACCAAGTACACAATCAATGCCATAGTCGTAGTGCAATATCGGTGCATACCACCAAGCGAAAATATAGAAATCAAATCTATAACATATCCTGTCAAGTGCACAGTACGAAAATGAAATCAACCCTAACGGTTTGCATGCAAATCTCAAACCACATGTCACGGTGTGCATGAAAACAAAACAGCGCTAAGTTCAACAGGCGTGCATGAAACGATATCTACTACATCAACTGTGCATGGAACAAAAGTGTACAAAATAGTATCAAGTGCATCGGGGTGCACAAAATCAAATTCAAGTGCATCAGAGTGCACAAAATAAACCTCAAGTGCATCGGGGTGCGCAAAATCAAAATCAAGTGCATCAGGGTGCACAAAATCAAAATTAACTGCATCGGGGTGCACAAAATATCAAAACGTGCAACTGGTGTGCACGAAACCTTACCGAGTATACCTAGAATGTGTGTGTGTGTGTGTGTGTGTGTACATAAAATCTCTTAGTCCTGTGCAACTGATACGCACAAAATATCATTCTAGGGAACATGGTGCGCATAAAACACAATCAAAGTGCCATTATCATGCACTAAAGTCTCAATAAGTGCAGCTGATGTGCACAAAACACTTATGTGACCTTCAAATCCTCAAAATACATAAATCAAAATAACGGACGTTGAGTTGTCCTTTCTTCAATGTTGAAAACGAAATATTTGGATTATAAAAACTCAAATAACAAAACAATGGACATCGAAGTATATCTTCTTCAATGTCGAAAGGTGTTTTAAACACCCGGAATTGGCAAAGCAAGATTTACCACTTTCCTACTGCCCCGGTCTAGCTTTCTCTATCTATGAATTTTGTTTCTTCTTATGGATCTCTATCGTCATGCCTCTTTTATACAATCGTCCGGTGAAGAGCAACGACACAATCAGTCCTACTACTGATACCTCTCATCACATCTTCTTGACCAGTAGTCCAGTCTTTCGCAATGCGTTGATGACGGCGATCTCTAATCTCTGCGTGTGCGCCAACAACTGATCCTGGCTCCACTCTTACTTATTAACAACTCCTGGAAAGAATCCATCAAGTCTCCTGCTGATATTATTTATCCAGCCTGCCCGGAGCTAGCACTCATTACTAAATCCACTTTCTTTTTCGTATCTACTGCCATTTCTTTAAGATTTTCTTATGAAAGTCTGGTCGTACGTGCCTCTGCATATGCATCAAATCTTCAATATCGACGGTGAAGGACAACTGCCCACTGAAACTTCGCACCAATCTCCTGTTCCATTACTCCCCAATATCAATCAATTAAAGAGCATATCGCGATAGCTACGTGAATTGCAAGTCATACTTGGTTATGACCAAGCCCGGAGATTTAAAAAACTCCAAAAACATGAATCCGCCATCTCTGACATTCTGTAGCAGAATCTGGCTAAGCTCACCTTCGAAAATTCGTCTCAATTCGTCAGAGGAAAACTTACTACACGATCTCTTTCTCGAGCGACTTGCATCAGGTCTGAGCAAGACCCATCGGAAGAAGCTAATCAACTTCACCGATCTCACATCGGAGCGCCACAATGGATTAAAAGTCCTAGTCATCCCTCATTTGAATGACTACTAATCCTCTGATCCAGCTACACTTGTAAACATCGGTGACTGTCAACTTCCTGCACTCTGGATGCGACACCTTGATAACCTCAGAAATGTTTGGTACAGCTGTCTGAATAGTACACAACACCACAATCTTCAAAGAGGGGAAAGCATCACGCCTCAAGTCCGGCTGATTTCCTGCAATGACTCGACCGTTTGGTGCGGATCCCGAAGAAACTCGCTTCAACATTAGAACCCGATCGAATATGAATAAACGACATGTCTTTATATCATCGGAATGTCATCCTGGTCAGTCCTCATCCCCGACAAGTTTGCCCTGACCGTGTCTCTAACCGCAGTCCTCTTGGCTCACGTAGACATGGCGACCGGAACAATCAACATGTATTGATGAGGATAGATCAACGGAAGGAATAGAAGAAAGATTTCAAGATATAAATCTTAAGGTAACTTAGGTGGAGTATCATAACGTAAATATGTCGCGGAATATATGTACGGTACGTCACTCTACTTAGTACCTACTCCATCAACCAAGGTCATCCTAAATAACGAAAGTTTGGGTATAAGACCCCCAAAGTCAAGTCTAAGTCGTATAAGGTAAAGCCTAGGTAACAAAAGTGTATGCCTAGACTCCATATAGTCAAACCTAGACTCGAACAAAGGTTAAACCAAATACTCTGATACCAACTTTGTCACGACCCGAATGTGGTATGCGACCGGCACTTAAATCACGTGACATCTAAAAACGTTGACGCAGTTCAAGTAAGCCGAAACCCGGAATCTAAACCTTTTTTGAAAATATTGGAGGTGAAGTTTAAAATAGTCATCAGATAGAATCAGTTTAAAATAAACATTTAAGTTTAACTGAGTATGCTTGAAAAGCATCTATGGCGTTTTGAAATTCGACAGCACCTCCTTTGTAATTTTGTATAAAACCCGAAACAACATAATAAAATCAATAGCATCCCCACGGGAGCTAGCTTCCATGCCCAATTGGTGGAGCAACCAAACAAAAAATATACGACGCACAATGGCGAAGAAAAGAAAAGTGAAACAAAATCAACAATATAAAATGGTCGACTCCAATGAGTGCGACATCACAATACACAAACTCTAAGTCTCGTTTCTAAGTCCACAATATACCCTTTCTAAGTTGATAGAGTTTTACTAGATACAAGAAGACATGAATATACAAGTGCGTACTTTACAACAGTAACCCACCTGCCAAAGCAATCACCGAAAGGAACGTGTGTCCCAAGCCGCTGATAATCCAAGCGGTAACACTTGCAAGAAACTATAGCACAACGGGGGTGAGTTGCCAACTCAGTGAATAAAATTACATCACAAGGTAGAAATCAAATGCACAACGATACCTACGTCATAAGTATAATACTATTATATCCTGTACTAAAATAATATATGATATGCATATGTATCATAAATGCAACACTATCTATCATGCGATCCTAAGGTAGAACATATCATACAAATGACCTGTAGCTAGGTAAAAGCTCATAAGTAGCCGAAAATATATATGTAAAATCTCTTCTTTAAAATAGCCGCGTAATACATATATCACGGCATAAAAGCAGACGTGATAGTATGAAATATAATAGATATCTTATTTAAGATGTACATCTTACTGTTTTAGTGAAGAGTGTTAAGAGATTTACAGTTTAAAGAACCTATTGTCATATTAGACATGTCAAAATAATGAGACTATAGCTCGTTTTGAACTCCTTTTTATGTATGCAATTACCAGTAAAAAGATATGCAGGTACTATCCCCCGGATCAGTCCTGATCGGTTACAATAACTCCTAACATAACCGTATACCTCATATAATAGCAACATATCAATATCTGGATGTCCAGTATCGACACCCGAAATCAGAAATCTCTCGTGTCCATCACCGGCACACAAATCCTCAAATCTCTCGTGTCCATCACCGACACGCAAATACAGATATCGTCGACACCAGCTCAACAGATGATCGCCACCCGATATCCCTGGCCCCGGTCGGTATCCCCTGGATATCCGCCGTACCCAAATCGAACCCCGGTCAGTATCCCCTGAATATCTGTCGTGCTCATCTCTATCTCCGGTATCGAGTATTCTCGCTGGGCTCCCCGCCTCTAATGCGGCTATCCTGCCCCTCGGTCTCGACCGGGTCCACCATGTATCCGTCTGTATACTCCCCCACTCAGCCCGGATAAGTAGCAAGTCCAAAACCGTATATCTCCCCCACTCGGTTCGGAATAAAACAATCAGAAAATATCAAGCTCATGGTGGAAGTCAACTCATCATATCCAAAAACAACAAGTAAAGAATGAGAATACTTGCATAGATCATTCTGATGATATATTATATATATACATATATAACAGCATCCCATACCACTGTTATATATAATCAAGAGTAAAACATCTAGAAAACCCATAAGAATCAAATATGAACATCCATTGTACTGGTATTCGCAATACGCAACAGGTAATAAAGGAATACTGCGTAATTAAATCATATAGGCACAAAGATATCAATTCTACAGTGTCAGGCACTACTAATGATGTGTAGTGTAACATACGCGTCTGTACTCGTGCAGCATGGCAATCATTAGTATTTTTGCAAGTGTTCTAAAAGTATAATAGCCTACTCATATCAATATCTACATACGCATTACATAACATAACGGTCCTACAGTGACATGGCAATACCAATGAGGTGTAGTGTAACATATGTGTACGTGCTTGTGCAGCATAGTACTCATTGGTAGTTGTGCAGTGTTCTATCAGTGTGTTCGTATTATGGAAACGTATAACATCGATAATTATAACGTGAACATGTAACGTAAATCTAAGCGTAACTAATAAATATAACTACTTGCTATGAGCTATACCTTTATCTTTGAAAAGGAAACGAACCGTTGGTTTTGAAATTAGGAAGATTCCTTGGGTTGAAAATGGATATTTATTTTGGAAATTGGCATTGCATCTTTATCTTTTATCATCAAAAAGGGAAACGAATCGTTAGTTTTTAAAAGAGTATAGCTCACTCAAGTATTACGTTCTGAAATGAAATAAAGCATTATTTTACGAGTCTAAAGGAAACTTGGCCGTTATTCGGCATACGAATCTCATCATCACCAATACGGTATAATTCCTAATAAAATAACTCACATTATCACTATATCTAAATCATCTCTAGTATGGGCTGATCCTTCTTACCAATTTACCAAACCATAAATAAACTACATGCAAATGAATATCATGCTAGATGCAAATTAACTCTAATATCAATATCTTGAATGAATACTAAACTTGTCGAGGTCGTAGATTCCACGATAGGTATGTCCGTCAACTCCATCTCGGAAACCTTCGCGATCTACCTATAATCTTAGTTATATCATATCGACGTAAATATCATCTCAAAACTCAAAACAACAAGATAGGCACCCATAGGTTAGAACCTACAGCATACTTAACCCAAAAACGACAATATATCCCCGTTGTTAACGTACAAACATTAACGGTTCAATCGTAGTACAGAAATACAAAAAAATTATATCGAAATGTCGGAAACTTGATAAACCCTTACTAAAACATTCCCAGATTTCTCTATATGATTACTGGAACAAATCAAACAATACAGTAACTCATAAAATACCAAACTAAAGCTACAGAAGAAAAACCAACACAAAACAATCTAGTAGGGTCGATGGCGCCGGATAATTTATGAATGTCGCCGGACTTGGTAGGGAGTTTGGAGCTCGGGCTTTAAGTGTAGTCTCCTAGTGTTCTCATGATATTTATGGTATTGTTTGTTTTTCTATATGTTTTTCCTAATAGCTCCAGATTCAATATTGGAACCACAATTATCAAAAATATCCTAGTTTATGATGCTGCACATAGTAAACAGATATAAAACTGAATAAACTTTTATAAAGAAAGAGAGATATACATATGAAGAGGGTGCACAAAGAAATCCAGCTTAATGATTGTATGATGGAAGCTCTTATGGGCTATAGTGGCTTCTAAGTTGATGGTGTGAGCAAAATTGGTGAAGAAATTCATGGCTTCTCTCTTTGTGGTAGTGAACACTTAGAAATATTTAGTATGGGAAGCATGAAGAACCTATGGTTTCAGTTGAGATTTTGCATAAAGTGTTCGAAGAAAAGAATAGAGTGAGGATATGTGTAGAGAAAGGAGGAAGTGTCAACTATGAGGGGTGAGGTGTAGTATTGTGAGGTGATGATGTAAAGTGAGAAAAAGGAGGTGGAGAGAGTTGAGCATGGGTGAGATTGTGGTGTTTTGAGGGTTTAGCATAGGTTATGATATGCCAACCATTAATAAAAGATTTAAAACAAAAGAAACTCTTTTATGTAAAAATCTACATCCATGTTAAAAAATGAAATACTTATCATAACACTCAATTATCATTAGCTTAATGTAAAATGCAATGTCATGTAAAATAATTAAAAATATCATTTTTATGATATCACACACTTTTATTCATATTTATCGAAATAACTACATTTTTCGGATATAATTCTGATTCTCCATTTCATAAGCGATATCATTTTTTTGTAAACATATTAAATTTATATTTAAAATTATAAATTAATATTTATAATTTTCCAAAATGTTACAGAAACTATGGCACAACGAGGGTGAGTTGCCAACTCATGAGCAGAAGATATCATTAGATAGAAATCGAATGCATAACGATCTCCTAGATCATATTGTATAATGCGATAACGAATGTGAACGCGTATATACATAATATCGCGTCAGTATCAATATATGGAAATATGTCATCTATAACATACATACATACATATATATATATATATATCATCTAATGAGTGTTCATCAACGACACTCAAAATTCTTATAAAAACAACTGAGCGTCCAGTTTCGACACTCAAAATTCTTATAAATCTCGTGTCCAATATCGACACTCGAAATTCTTATATCTCAGGTGCCGTCTCTTAGATCGGCCCTCATATCCATCTGAATCATATAACTCTGGTCAGTATTCTCCGGATATCTGCGAGTTTCCATACTATCACCGGTCGGTCTCATCCTCATTAGGCTCACCCACCTTTCTATACGGGCTTCTTGTCCCTCAGTACCGTACCGGATCCACCATGTAACCACAATCGGTTGCTCCCCCTCCCACAATTCGGAGAATACTCATATTTCAGAACCCAGAAAACTTATATTGGACGCCAAATATCATATCAAGAGAAAACCGTATTTTTAAAACATTCACAAGTTTTATAAAATCATATCCGCGGTTTCTCAAATTTCATAAAAACAGAAATCTTATTAAAACGTTATCTCATAAGAACATGGTAATAATGGAACAACATATAAAAGTACAAAACAGTAATATAATGCACGCTGATATGAAATGAGTAGTAATCTAAGGTACTGGTAAGAATATAGTATAATGCGAAATAGCAATGTGTACGTGAAACATATGAGTGAGTATCCTACAAGCGTGTTCATATAAGCAATGTAAAGAAAGTACAATATCTGGAACAATAGGCGGTGCTGAGTAATAAGCAGTAATCTATAATGCTAACATGGTTTAATGTGATATGGGTAACATAACAAGTCCTATATGTGTACGTGGCAAGGCAATTAATAATGAGGTGTAAGTGTAACAATGCGAGTATGTACAAGTGCAACATGAAATTATCAGTAATGGTGCACGTGTCCTAGGAAATGAAGTTAAGTAGAGTTAAAGGTATAAACATGGTATATATCATAATAAATTGAAATGCGAGCGTATACAGAATAAAGAAATTTTAACGTGAACGCGTGTTAAAATATCCAACTACGTATGAGCCATACAGTTATAGTTTAAAATAGCACAAAACGTTGTTTTGGAAATAATGGACTATGATATTTTTGGAATAGATATCATTTGAAAATACGTAGCGTACCCTTGACGTTATCATTTAAAAGTACGTAACGATTCGTTAGTTTTTAAAGTACGTATGGCTCTAAATCTCGCATGAATCTCCAATTTGAAATATTAGCAAGACCCCTCGAGTCGAAATGAATATCAGTCGTAATCGGCAATTTATCATCAACATATCATGTACAGATTCTCTCTCGTACGATATCATCTAATCGGTACAGTACGGATCAATAGTTGCGTACGTCAACTCATCATATCATACCATACCATATCATGTATACTTATATCGTCTATATACTCATGTCATAGATATACTTATATCATATAAAGTTCTCATACATACATACATACAGCTTAATGACTATGAAATAGAAACTAGGAATATAATCATCTACTAAGTATACTACTATAAGCATGTGGTTAGACTATGTATATAATTCTAGGATATATAGTTTCATAATTAATATGGTTGTGGGAGTGTTATACGCCATGCAACCGACTTCCCCGTAGATATACATCTACTTACCTAATACACGCCTCGTCCTGGTCGAAGCCAACGAATGCCTTGCCCTTCTTCGTCGTCTGGAAAGTTCTCGCGATTGTACCTACAATCGAAACCATATCAAATCGCATAAAAATCTATATCAAAACCGAAACCATGAGCGAAGCATATATAAGTTAGAACATATGGTCAACACGTGCTAAATCCGATAAAATACTCCCAGCATCGACGTATAGACATCGAACGACCAAATCACAACATATAAATCCAAAAACCAAATTTCAAAACTCGCAAAACATCATTAAAAACTAAGTAAAACAACTCCGAAATTTTACTAAGAGAATCTGGGGCAATTTAGCATATAAAATAACCTTGTATATAATGTAAAATATCTACTGACCAAACCCCGACACCTAATTCAAACAGTGGGCTGCATATTTAATCATTTTAACCGCAATTTACGGTCCAAACTAGGAGTTAGGGTCTCGTCTTCATGGTGGGATCTCCTAGTAGTCTAAATAGGTCGAATATATATATGCAAAATATTTTTCAGAGATCCCAAATTGCTCCAGATTTGATTTGAACATCAAAACCTCATAGAAAACCGACATTTGAAATTATTAACTCATGTTTTTAAAACTTGAAACACTTTAAAACCAATGATACTTACACTAAAACATCCCCATCCATCACTAATTAGGTTGTAATAGCTAACTAACCCATTACAACACCACCACTATACGTCGTATCCACCAGAAACTCATTTTGAAAACTCAAGACTAGAAAACATAAACTTTTAGCTATAAGTACTAGTGTGTCATGGAATGTGTTAGGAATATGTATGCCCTCGGAGCCATTATTGTATATTATAGTGGATACTTGGACATATATATAGAGAACTTTGTTGCTCGACATGATAGTATGCAATCTGGTTGCTCTTTATCTTAACATGTGCACTTGTTTTAGTTTACTCTCATTGATACATGATGATAAAGACCTTAGGATGTTGGCTTGACTACTAGGACTATGATGCAGATCATACTAGTGGGGCTTGTGTAGTCCACAAACACATCCTTTAACAGTTCCTAGTCGACAGAGTATCGAGACATGGTATCGATATTCCAGAGTAGACTAGTGTGTACGTTTCTTGACCCTATATGGGGCAATGGTTGATCCTATAGCCATTGGTGTTTGACTTCAAAGATAGTACACAGGTGCTCATTGGAGAATGGGTATACCGAACATGACTCGCCGAGAACTCCTAGATGGTACCATACCTATCGTCAGATAGTAGTTTTCTGGTAACACTTGTACAGGTTAGTCTATAGACCTGAGATCGTCATAGTGTTTTGTGTGGTTCCCACTGTGCTTTGATTTCCTCCCTACCATTGCTCGAAGGAGTTGTGCAAACAGGTGGTTTTTTGGTACAGTCCCGAGTCACATGGAGGCAGTGAGCGATAGGAAGGGTTTCGTCTCTCCCGATATTGGGAGTTGATGTTGCGCTATGCTCGATTAGCTATAACTGGAAGTCCCTGGCCAGGGCTGATGAGAATTACTAATAAGTGTTATCAGTAGTTTCTCGAAAGGTTATAGGCCATACATCGGTATGACTTATCAAGTTATTGGGGTCTGACGATTCCATCCCCCAGACTCGATATGCGACATGTCAGATGAAGAGACCGGACTGTATGGTAAGTGTTTCTTATAGGCTCTATGAGAGTTTGGACAAATTTGCTTGTTGATTTTCTATTCGTTCAATACCTGGGTAGCCGTTACGTCCAGTTAGTACTGCTGACGGCTTGTGGGTATCTGATGTGATCATTAACTACTGCATGCTGGCATATTGACGAGTCTTTAGAGTCCTATATAGAGCTTTTCTAGCTCAAGCGAAACGAAGTAGGGTACGTATGGAGATATATGCGGGAGCTTGATTAAATACGAGTATATAATACCGTATTCTAATCTAGCGTTTTTGGATATCAGCCGGGTTATATATCATATAACCGGATTATTGAATTAAGTGTTGATTCAATGACTTGATTTATATATATATGTTTATATATTTGATATTATCCAGGTTATATATGACAGAACCGGATTATTGAATCAAGTGTTGATTTAATAATTATATATATATATATATAAACTAATATTAAATATTGGCCTGTTATATGTGATATAACCGGGTTATTGAATCAAATGGTTATTTAATGATTTGATATACATACATATATATATATATATATATATATATATATATATATATATATATATATATATCATGGTTGATGATACATTAAATATGGATGTATGAGAATCACACAAGAGGTAAATTTGAGTAAGATAATGAAAAACATTTATGAATTAAAAGAAAAGAAAAATGAGTCATGGCTTTGGATGCTTTGAGATGGCATGACTCATCTTTAATTCTTGGCTTATTCATCGATATTTTGTTATTCTAATCTCATCTCATCTTTGCCTCAATGGTTCACACTCATTCCAAGTTCATCTTCTCCTTGATCTCCTCACTAGATTTTTTAGGGTGAGAAAAAGAAAAGGAAAAGAAATAATTTTAGTGAGCAAAATTTCTACTTCATCAACCTAGACTACTCTAACCCTTTGGTATAGGTTATTATCTTCACTAATACGTTGATTAGTGAAGTGTGAGCTTGAGTGTGAGTTGCTTCAGGGTGGATCATCTTCGACGACGAAGACTATAACTAAGCTCGTTCTATCCTTCAAGTGGAGTCAAAGAAGAGTTCTAAGGACTACTACTTGGAGTTTTAGAAGTGAAGAACTAGACTATAAAGGTTGTAGACTCTCTTCATTTAGATTAGAACTTGTTTGCATAACTTTGAAACCCTAATTCTCTAGTTCGATTCTTGTTTAGTATACTTCGATCTCTAGATTTTAAAAATTGCATACTTGATGCTCATTGAAACATAGTAGAGATGCTAAGACATACTTTCAGCAAGTGTATTAAAAATATGGTTAAAGAGAGAAATTTACGTCATGATAGGGATTAAGAAAGTTCCAAGCTTGCAAATAGCCTCAAAGTGGAGATTTGATCACCACATCAAGTGTAGGATAAGACGCGAACATTTTTAATGAAAGCTTCAAGGTGTTTTGAGGAGGTTTTATGTAGGTGTTGTGGTTTGGAGTTGATGGTGGAGGAGGTGGAGAAGGAGAAGGAGAAGAGGAAGAAGAAGAGATGGGGAAAAAGATATGCAGGTGAATGGCTGGTGGCCTAGCCAAAACCCCTATTCTCTCTCTCTCTCTCACCCATACCTCTCATTATTATAATACTATACTCTTATGTCTCTCTCTCTCTCTCATTTTCTCTTCTTTTCTTTTTCTTTTTAAAAAAAATATAAAACACAAATGAAATGTTAACATGTCACCAACATGTCATGGCAATTTAAACATGGTTTAACAAAATAAAACTTGATTTAGTGTTCAAAATAGGAAAACACTAATTAATTTTAATATTAAACTTTTCTGGGTATAATTATATGCTAATTAATGAAAAGCCCACTTAAATAAATGTTTTCATAAATAATAATTCATTTTAAATTCCAATTATTTTCCAAAAATAGAGGAATATAATTATACCAATCTACGAAAACTCAAATCTATACTTGGTATGGTATCCGTAAAACTCATTATTTTATTATTTAAATCTCAAAATAATATTTACTATTTTAAACTTGTATAAATTCTCATACATAACATATGAATTTCAACAGAACGTGTGGAATCTCAACAAAGCATATATAAATTCGCAGTACCGCAATAATCTGATACTGATATGAATTCGACTAAAATCTGTAAGTCTATGTCGTACATCCCGCGAGTTCGTGGGGAGGTAGAATACATCAAAAACGATTTTTTCTTTGTCAAAAGATCAAGTTTGCTTTGCAACATAGACTTTATCAACTTAAGATCTTGATTAAACCTTAACTTGCTAAGATATACTACAAGAAGGTTCTAACTACTCGGTTAGAGCATTATACCTTCGTGTTAAGTCTTTCGAGTCTTCTCTTGGTTCTTGGCTCCTTGGATCAAGCTTCAACCTTCTTCTCCTTTCTTTGGCTCCTTGGTGGCTAGAATCGAACTCGGTTGCCGGACTCCTTTGTGTCGAAGAAAATCCCCCCAAGGGCCTATGGTCAAGCTTCAACCTCAAGTGAGTTAACTTAGTGGCCTGATTTGCTAAAAGAGACTACTAAGTTGATGTAGAGAATGATCAAAGGATTAATATGTCTCAAGAGCTCTGTGAATCATAACACATGTGAAGGGTTAGAGCTTGAGGGAGGAGGAGAGGAAATTAGGAGAGAGAGTGAGGAAGTGAAAATGAAAAATGAGATAAAGGATAATGGTTGAGAGAATGGCTAAGTCTCTACACAATAATTCAAGCATGGATTATTTAACTCACAAAATAATCACCCATAATTGAATAGTAACCACAAATGAATAAACAAATACCAAGCCATGCTTTGAACCATTCCTCAAGTGTCTCCCCAAATTCCACCTCATTAATCCTTTTTCAAATAAAGATAAATCAAATAATGAGGAGACTCCTTCTAGAAGCTCATTCTTGTGAAATTACAAGAATGCCCTCCCCGTATATACATACCCGTATTCATATTCCGAAAAATATGAATACAATGAGACAGGAATAATCCAATAATATAATACTATGACCGACTTAAACCAAATCCCACTAGTATTATCCGTCCGAACATCATCCATGTATCCAGTACACGTATATGATCGAAACCCTACCGTAAGACCATACGGCCTCTATATCGTCTCGCCTGAACCAGTGAAACCCTCTGTGCGGGATTCTAAAGACTCGTCAGTACACTGGCAGTGGGTTTAACCACAAGTCTGTCAGCGACACTAGCTATACTTAACGGCAACCCAGGTACATGTCGAAAAAAAGGCCGACGAGCGAACTCATCTGAACCCCTACTGAGTATGTCCGTGACAATCTCCGTGCAGTCCGGTCTGTTTGTCTAAGAGTATCGCATGTAAGGTCTAGGGGGGTGGAAAACGTCAGACCCCTAATAACCAGATAAGTCGTGTCGGTGTGACTCAAGACCATCCGAGAATCTACTAGTCCAACAACCAGTAATTCTTAATCCGCCATGGCCAGGGACTTATAGTGTTGACCAACCGATCAATGCGCGACATCGACTCCCTATACCGAGAGAGACGAATCCACAACAGTCGCTCACTGCCTCCATGTGGATTGGAACTGTACCCAACTAAAACATATTTGCACGACTCCTTTGAGCCGTGGTAGGGTCGTAATCAAAGCATAGTGGGAACTCACACGAAACAAATGAAGACCTCAGGTCGACAAACTATTTGCACTTATGTCACCAGAGAACTGCTATCTGACGCTAGGTATAATACCATCTAGTCAGTTCTTGGCGAGTCTTGTCCGGTGTACTCACACCCAGTGAGCACCTGTATACAATCTTAGGTGCACCTCACCAATGGTTGCGGGACCAATCCATCGCCCCTCGTCAGGGTCTAGATATGTATACACTAGTCTATTCTAGAGTATCGATACCTAGTCTCGATACTCCTACGACTAGGGACACTTTTAAAGATGTGCCTATTGACTACCCAGCTCCCTCAAGTATGATCGCCATCACAACGTAGGTAGTCAGGCAAACATCCTACAGGCTTTATCAACATGTATACAAGATATGAAATACAAAGTAAAACACATCACATATTAAGATAAAGACAAACCAAATAGCATACTATCATATCAAGCAAGATTGTCCTATACATATATATCCCTAGCATTCTATACAATGAATGCCTCTAGGGCATACATATCCAACAATCTCCTACTTGCACTAAGGCCTGTAATTGGTGCAATAAGTACCCACTGTTTGCACTAGACCCAATAGCTGGCGTACCGCATGCCCAACATCTCGAACAGTCTCTCAAACTGGACTTGAGCGATGGCCTTGGTGAATGGATTTGCCATGTTGTCTTTTGTGTCCACTCTCTGCACCTCGATCTCCTGGCGATCCACGATCTCCCTGATCAGGTGATACCACCTCAAGATTTTTTTAGATTTCTGATAGGTCCGTGGTTCCTTTGCCAATGCCATGGCTCCATTGTTATTGCAATACAAAGGTATTAGATTAGCAATGGATGGAACCACCTGAAGTTCAGAAACAAACTTCCTAATCCAGACTGCCTCTTTTGCGGCATAGCTCGCAGCGATATGCTCAGTCTCCATCGTCGAGTCTACTACTGTATCCTGTTTAGAACTGTTCCAACAGACCGTCCCTCCATTGAGGGTAAACATATAACCCGAGATAGATTTAGAGTCATCCTTGTCGCTTTGGAAGCCAGAGTCGGTAAAACCCTCGATCTGGACGTCCCCATTATCGTACACCAGGAACATCTCTTTAGTCCTTCTGAGGTACTTAAGAATGTTCTTTACTGCTATCCAATGTTTCTCACCTGGGTTAGACTGATACCTTTTTACCATGCTAAGTGCGTAAGCTACATCTGGTCTGGTATATAACATCGCATACATTATCGACACTACTGCCGAAGCGTAGGATACTATACTCATGCGAACCCTCTCCTCATCAGTCTTGGGAGACATGTCTTTGGAGAGGGTAATTCCGTGACAAGCGGGAAAATTGCCGCGCTTAGAATCTTCCATACTAAATCTCTTTAGTACGGTGTCAACCTCGACTGTGAAAGTCCCAACATTCTTTTAAATTTTTCATGATAGATCTTAATCCCTAAAATGTACGAGGCATCATCCAGGTCTTTCATAGAGAACTTCTATGATGAGAACAGCTTGGCTGATTGTAGCATAGAAATGTCATTTTCTATTAGGAGAATGTCATCAACGTATAAAACAAGGACTACCATGGTTCTCCCTAAAATCTTCTTATAAATACAAGGTTCATCTACATTTTTGATAAAGTCAAATTCTCCGACCGTCTCATCAAAGCAGATGTTCCAACTTCACGATGCCTGCTTTAATCCAAAAATGGATTTAAGTAACTTGGACACCTTTCCACTGCTCCCACTGTCTATGAAGCCCTCTGGTTGATCCATGAAAACACACTCTTCTAAACTTCCATTTAGAAAGGCAGTTTTAATATCCATTTGCCAGATCTCATAATCATGGAAGACAGCAATGGCAAGTATGATCCGAATGGATTTAAGCATAGCCACTGGTGAAAAAGTTTCGTCATAATCCAATCCTGGTCTTTGAAGAAAACCTTTAGCAACAAGTCTAGCTTTGTAGGTTTCAACCAGACCATCTACACCAATCTTATTTTTGAAGATCCATTTGCATCCTACAGGTTTTATTCCAGTAGGAGCAAAATCCATAGTCCAAACTTTGTTTGTGTACATGGATTCCATCTCAGATCACATAGCATCCAGCCACTTCACCAAGTCTTTACTCGTGATGGCTTGCTAAAAACTAGTCGGCTCATCATCGTCGATGATGCAATCCTCTCTATCTCCATCTACGAGAAAAACGTAGTATCTCTCGGGCGGATAAGACTGCCTACTAGATCTACGGAGTGGCGTGGGCACGTCATGTTCCATTGAAATCTCGGGTTCTAGAAAGTTTTTAGTAATGGTTTGTGGTTCTGGAATTTCTTCCAGCTCTATCGCACTCCCACTTATCTCTTTTTCGAGAAATTGAGTTTCCATGAAGCGGGTATGATGAGAAACAAAGATCTTTTGTTCCTCAGTGTGATAGAAATAATACCCCCTAAAATTCTTAGGATATCCTACAAACTTACACTGTACCGATCGTGCCTCGAGTTTCTCCGAATGAACCATTTTGACAAAGGCAGGACAGCTCCATATCTTCAAACACTTAAGACAGGGTTTCTTCCCACTCCACATTTCATATGGAGTGGTAGGCACAAACTTAGTTGGAACTTTGTTCAATAGGTATGCAGCAGATTCCAGTGCATAACCCCAGAAGGAAGGCGGCAACTCAGTATTACTCATCATAGAATGCACCATATCAAGTAAGGTGTGATTCCATGTTTCTGATACACTATTGTGTTGTGGTGTGTATGGAGGAGTAAGCTGAGAGAGAATTCCATTCTCTTTTAGGTATTCCATGAACTCAGCACTTAAGTATTCACCGCCCCGATCGGAACGGAGCACTTGATACTTTTTCCGGTTTGCTTTTCCGCTTCATTCTTATACTTTGGGAATTTCTCAAAGGTCTCGGATTTATCTTTTATTAAGAATACATGTCCATACATAGAGAAATCATCTGTGAAAGTAATGAAGTAGGAATAGCCGTTTCGTGCATGTGTAGACATTGGTCCATACACGTCGCTGTGTATGAGTCCCAAGAGCTCAGTGGTTCTTTCTCCGTGCCCAGTGAACGGAGTATTTGCCATCTTTCCTATGATACATGATTGACAAGTTGCATATGATTGATACTCAAACAGATCTAAGTATCCTTCTTTATGTAACTTAGTCAGTCGTGTTTCATTGATATGACCGAGTCTACAATGCCATAGAAAAGCTTGGTTTGATTCTGGAGCTTTTCTTTTTAGTGTGTTTTGGACGTTGAAAACTTAATGTTTATTGAGAATGTATATTCTGTTGCTAAGTGTACCCGACCCAACCATTTCCTGATTTAGGTAAATGTTGATAACATTACTTACAAGTGCAAAATTATATCCTTTATTTGATAATAAAGATACTGATATAATATTACACACCATACTGGGTATACAAAAGCAGTTATGCAACAACAAAATATGTCCACTCGCCAATCCAAGGTGATATTCTCCTACTGCAATAGCGTCCACACTGGCTCCGTTGCCAACCCTGAGGGTCATATCACATTTTCTCAAAACTCTACAGCTTCTCAGCGTATGCAAAGAATTAAAGATATGAGATCCTGATCCGGTATCCAATACTCAGGAAGTAGAATTTATAGAGAAGCAATTTTCAATCACGAACACACCTGAAGCCGAAGCCACAACTTGCTTCATGTCTGATTCTTGGTCTTTAGGGCCATGCAGTTATTCTTCCAATGACCCTTCTTCCGACAATAGAAGCACTCTTCCTTTGTGGCTGCCCCTCATATCTTTTCCTTTCCCTTTCTCTGCACCTTTTTCACACCTCCCCTCGGTTTGGTAGGGGCCTTCTTCTTCTTCCCCTTGACCTTAGCCTTGGATCTAGTAGAAGAAGATCCTCTAACAAACAGAGCGGGTGTTTCCTTGCTTTTGCTTAAGGTGCTCTCTGCCATCCTCAACATGTTGAGGAGCTCAGGAAGTGAAATTTCCATACTATTCATATTGAAATTCAATATGAACTGGGTATAGGTGGAGGGAAGGGACTGGAAGATCAAGTCGATGTATAAGTCATTTTACAACGTGGTTCCCAGGTCTGCGAGCTCTTCAATGAGAGAAATCATCTTCAGGACGTGGTCCCCGACAGACGATCCGACAGCCAACCTCGCTTGAAATAATTTCTTCGAGGTCTCTTATCTTGCGATACGAGATTGCTCTCTATATAAATCTTTGATTTGGAGAAAAATGGAAGCAAGTTCTATCTTCTCGTGCCGCCTCTGATGTTTATTGTCCATGGAGGCCTGCACGAGGAACTTGTCTTTTGCGTAATCAAGATCCCAGGTCTTACGGACCTCAATTTTCACGACCGAGGATGCTGGATCGGGAACAGGGGGAGCTTTCGCCGTGAGGACGTATGCGACCTTATCATATGTAAGAGCCATGTGGACATTCCTCAGCCAGTCTTTATAGTTTGGCCTAGCGAGTTTATTTTTATCTAATATAAGCTTAAGTCCCGTCATGGTCACTGTAATTAGGAGGGAGAAAAAAGAAACACTCAGCATATGCTCTTACAAGTTTAGATTGGTTTTTAGTTTATCTAAACAGGATGGCTCCCACTGTTTTCTCCAATTCTTCTTCAAACCCTAGAAGAAGAATTAGTCAGGATTAATCGCACGTCACAATACTTGCTTAACCTTTCGGCCAGGCTAGTGTCGGTACTTCGAGGGAGGTTTTCCAACGCTTTCGCGAAATTCCTTAATAATATAACCTCTTTTCCCTGGAGGCGTAGCCCCGCTAGCACTGTTTTAGACACCTGCTTGGTTTATAGCATTGATCGTTAAGTGAAATTGTTTCCTGAAGAGTAGCGGATACTCACAGTAGGATCTGGACCCAACTATCATTGTGTGATGAATTTGAAGGAAGCCTACCAAAAACAACACACTCAAGAAGGTATGCAACACTAGAAAATTTCCTTTATGTTTGAAACTCCCGATGTGATTTTTGCCCCATGCACTTATAACCTTGACGAAGGCCAAAACATCAAAAGTTGCAAGTCAAGTTCAACCCGTCATTAAACAGATTAACCTAGACCCATTCGTACAAGCCCTTGACGAAGGCCAAAACAGCTGTACATCTGTCCTAGATTAATGCATCTATCGATGCCATAGATAAGCACTCACTAGCTACCAAACACTATGCCTTGACGAAAGTCAAAACACATAGCATGAATACTAGCAGATACCTATCTGAAATGACAAAGGGCTACGGCTGGTTTTTGGCGAAAAATAACTGTTAACGTAATGAACTTGATATAGTCAGAGGAACCTGATAGCTTTCGAAAAGGAGTGGTTTAAGCTCCGCTTTTTGAAGAAACTGAGTGGGTTTGTAATTGTTCCAACGACATCAGATTTTAGGTTTATTTCCTTGCATTAATTAGAATTATTGCGGTCCCATCAATTAACCTTATCATTGCAGCAAAAGAAATGAAAATAGAACGTACGTTTATGTTATCCACATTCGCCACGGGGCCCCGTCATACACCGTTAGGTTATATAAAACCGGCAGAGCGGGGGCTGGACTAGCGCGGGTGCAAAACATAAGCAACATTTATTATATATAATATATATATATATAGCCATTCTTCTCACGCAGTAATAAGCATTCCAGATCACAGAATTACAGATGAATATATTGGATATACTAGAATTTCCGTGTTTCGTTTAGGCCTGTAACGAAACACGGATTCCACGGTCGTGATGAATAGATAAAACCCTACCCTAGACCCCTACGGGTGCGAAAAACTACCCGCCAAATTCCCGAAGTGAAGCAACCTTTCTCAATAAAATGAGTAGGCCACTCGGCACTTCAAGAACCCGGTAGTTTGTGCACCCCACCTTGGGTCTATCCTAGGATCAAAAACAGTAAAAATAAATAATACAACGATGGATACAACCTTAACTTGGATGTGCCCCGCAAAATAATATTACAACAATTTAAAATTTTTACATGAATGAAAAAAGAAAAACACTCTTCTCGCATCTCCCGGCTATTCATTCACGACGATCCAACAATCCATATACACAAACCATCACAGATCACAGATATATGCAACCCACACTAATCGACGTATAGCGATTAGTAGAAATTTAACAACACATATATACAAACACAGAAAACCCGATTACCCAAATAACTTAGAATTTCGATCGAATAATAAATTTGTGTCTACCCCATGAACAATCCAGTACACAAACAATTCTGGGTAGAAACAAAATATTCCAGAAATCATATTTCATAACATAAGACCCATAGAGGAAATTTGCAGTGACTCGGCCCTGACTCGGCCACGGTTCGGCGGCCAAACACTGAGTTTGGCCACGGTTCCACGATGGTCTTGACCGATCATTGCCTAAAATTTTCTCCGTGTTCCTATAAAACCCTGCTTGTACTTTCAAGACCTCTGAAAATATTTTTTGAACAGTTTAAAAATTTGACGGCAAGCATGGTCCAGAAAATGATTTCGGGCAAAAATTCTTTCGATCGAAGTTCTAACTATTTGCTAATAAGCTATATTAGGTTTAAGTGGCTCTGATACCAGTGTAAATCTATGTCACTCACCCCGCGAATTCGCGGGGAGGCGGAATACATCAAAAACGATTTTTTCTTTTATAAAAGATCAAGTTTGCTATGCAACACAGACTTTATCAACTTAGGATCTTGATTAAACCTTAACTAGCTAAGATATACTACAAGAAGGTTCTAACTACTCAGTTAGAGCGTTATACCTTCGTGTCAAGTCCTTCGGGTCTTCTCTTGGTTCTTGGCTTCTTAGATCAAGCTTCAACCTTCTTCTCCTTTCTTTGGCACCTAGGTGGCTAGAATCGAACTCGGTTGTCGGTCTCCTTTATATCGAAGAAGATCCACCCGAGGGCCTATGGTCAAGTTTCAAGCTCATGTGAGGTAACTTGGTAGCCTAATTTTCTAAAAGAGACTACTAAGTTGATATAGAGAATGATCAATGGACTAATATGTCTCAAGAGCTCTATGAATCACAATACATGTGAAGGGTTGGAGCTTGAGGGAGGGGGAGAGGAAATTAGGGGAGAGAGCGAGGAAGTGAAAATGAAAAATGAGATAAAGGATAATGGTTGAGAGAATGGCTAAGTCTCTACACAATAATTCAAGCATGGATTATTTAACTCACAAAATAATCATCCATACTTGAATAGTAACCACAAATAAATAAACAAATACCAAGCCATGCTTTCAACCATTCCTCAAGTGTCTCCCCAAATTCCACCTCATTAACCCTTTTCCCAAAAAAGATAAATCAAGTAATGAGGTGTCTCTTTCTTGTGAAATTACAAGAATGCCCTCACCGTATATACATACCCGTATTTGTATTCCGAAAAATTTGAATACAATAAGACAGGAATAATCCAATAATATAATACTAGGATCCGGCTTAAACCAAAGCCCACTAGTATTATCTGTCCGAACATCATCTGTGTAGCCAGTACACGTATGTGATCGAAACCCTGCTGTAAGACCATATGTCCTCTACATCGTCTCGTCTAAACCAGGGAAACCCTTTGTGTGGGACTCTAAATACTCGACAGTAAACTGGCAGTTGGTTTAACCACAAGTCCATCAGCGACACTGGCTAAACTTAACGGCAATCCAGGTACATGTCAAAAAGAAGGCTGACGAGTGAACTCATCCGAACCCCTACTGAGCCTATCCGAGACAATCTCCACGCAGTCCTGTCTATTCGTCTAAGAGTATCGCATGTAAGGTTTAGAGGGGTGGAAAACGTCAGACCCCTAATAACCGACAAGTCGTGTCGGTGTGCCTCAAGACCATCCGAGAATCTACTGGTCCAACCACCAGTAATTCTTAATTTACCCTGGCCAGGGACTTGTGGTGTTGACCAATCGATTACTGCGCGACATCGAATCCCTATACCGGGAGAGACGAATCCCCAGCAGTTGCTCACTGCCTCCATATGGCTCGGGACTGTACTCAACTAAAACCTGTTTGCACGACTCCTTTGAGCCATGGTAGGGTAGTAATCAAAGCACAGTAGGAACTCCCACGAGACAAATGACGACCTCAGGTCGACAGAATATCCGCATTCAAGTCACCAGAGAACTGCTATCTGACGCTAGGTATAATACCATCTAGTCAGTTCTCGGCGAGTCCTGTCTAGTGTACTCACACCCAGTGAGCACCTGTATACAATCTTAGGTCCGCCTCACCAATGGTTGCGGGACTAATCCATCGCCCCTCATCAGGGTCTAAATATGTATACACTAGTCTACTCTCGAGTATCGATACCCAGTCTCGTTACTCCTACAACTATGGACACTTTTAAGGATGTGCATATTGACTACCCAGCTCTCACAACTATGATCGCCATCACAACACAGGCAGTCAGGCAAAGATCCTACGGGCTTTATCAACATGTAGATATGAAATACAAAGTAAAACACATCACATGTTAAGATAAAGACAAACCAAATAGCATACTATCATATCGAGCAAGATTGTCATGTACATATATATCCCTAGCATCCTATACAATGAAGGACTCTAGGGCATACATATCTAACAAAATCTAGTACACCGTTCTTACTTGTTTATTTCACAAACACAAAATTTTACTGGTTCGGCATGCTATTTCGGCTTCGGCTCCACATGCCTCTCCTTCGGCTGCGGCTCCGTAAGCCACTATCTCGGCTGCGGCTGCGCATGCCACTTCTATGGCTCTACAGCCCACTCAGACTCTTGCACAGACCACTCCTTCATTAGTCGAGTTTTTTTCGACCCAGAGCTGCACCGAGGAGTAGATGCGCCAGATTACGGCGTTTATTAGAGGTGGAGGAGCTGAACCAAGTTAGGATAGGATTATTTATATTTTTTAGGATGGATGTACTTATTTGATACATACCGTATGTTTTGGACGATATCGGTGGTTGATTGGATGTTTACGATGATTTTATATTGATTTCGTAATCTGTTTATTTATTTCTTTATATATTATGTGTGCGATATTATTTATGAATATATATATATATATATATATATATTGTGCACAAAGCGGGGAAAAAACGGTAAGCTCCTTTTTTAAAAAAATCCTAAATAATTGTCCCTACGGATTAATCCGTAAGGACAACTATTGCCCTTACGAATTAATCCGTAGGGACAAAATATCAGAATATCTGCTATGAACTTAGTAATACGGGCAAAATTTGCTTCTACGGCTTAATCCGTATGGACATTTGTAATCCCCTACGTATAACTCCGTAGGTACAATTATTTTATTTTTTTAACAGAAAAATTAATAAAAAATTATGTTCTTACGGATTCATCCATAGGGATAAATGCCCTTACTATTTAAGTCGTAGGGGCAATTTTTACTCCGTAGGAGTATGTTCAGGGAAAAAACTTGCACCTATGGCATTTGGACCTACGGAGGCATTTTAGGTCCCTACGGATTAATCTGTAGGGGCTACCGTTTGCCCCTACTGCTAAATCCGTAGGGGTATGTGGATATTGTAGTAGTGAAAATTTAGTATACCTATGATCTAGATCATGGAAATCAAGTTGAACAGTGCCAATTATCAGAAAATATGATGTGAAACCATTTTAAGGCAACGCCTCATTTTTAAGAGTGAGGTGGCACCTCATAAACACTTTTCACACACACACAAAAAGAGAGAGAGAGAGAGAGAGTAATGAAGGAAAGGTATCATAGGAGGGAAGTTTCTCCTATGGCATCAAAAAATATACCCTCAATGTCTTTTTGGACGATCGGTGCTTATCATCTTTAGTATGTAAGATATGGATACAAAAAATTCCATGTGATTCTATCACTTTTTCACCGTTTATTTAGTGGGTGTAAAATTAACGGTTTACCAACAATAGAACATTTTACATTGTTGATTCAACGGCGAAAAAGTTATGGAATCACATGAATTTTCGTGTATCCACATCTTACATGATGAAGAAGATGATCGGTGCCGATCGTCGGAAAATATATGGAGGATATAGATTTTTGTCGCCGCCTAACGAAAAGCCTCTTAGGTCTCTTTTCTTCATTATTCTCATATATATATATATATAGGGAGAGGGGGGGAGAATAATAGAGGAAAGAGGTGCATTAGGTGGCGGCACAAAACACATCCTCCACCATTTTATTCGACGATCCGCACCGGCCATATTTTCATCATCTAATATGTCGATCGATATACTAAATTTCATATGATTTTAACACATTTTCACCGTTGATTTAGTGGGTACAAAATTAACGATTTACCGACAATAGAACTTTTTAGATTGCTAAATCAACAGTGAAATGGTGTTTAGAATCATATGAAATTTGGTGTAACAACAAATTCAAGGATGAAAATTAAGTTGGAAGGTGTCGATCGTCGAATAAAATGGTGGAGGGCGTACTTTTTGCCGCCACCTAACACAAAAAGCCTCTTAGGGCCTCTTTTCTCCATTATTCTTATATATATATATATATATATATATATATATATATATAAGAGTGATCCATTACAAAACGGTCCGTGTATTTTTAAAACAAGCTCTCAATCTGCGACATATTTTATCGATCCGATCCGTTTAAGTTGATCACCCCACCCTCAAATATATGTGTATGAAAAATCAGAGTATTTAAAGACACACTAACCAATGCATCAATGGATGTAAAAACAAACGTCTTTCAATAATGCAACATGAACTTTATGAGAATAATGGAGGAAAGAGGCCATAGGAGGGAATTTCCTCCTATGGCATCGAAAAAATACGTCTTCCATCGTGTTTTCCGATGATCGGAATCCATCAACTTTATCGTTATCATCTAAGATATGGGTACACCAAATTTCATGTGATTCTACAATTTTTTCACCGTTGATTTAGCATTGTAAAAAGTTCTATTGTCGGTAAACCGTTAATTTTGAACCCACTAATTCAACGGTGAAAAAGTTATAGAATCACATGAAATTTGGTATACCCATATCCTAGATGATAACGATGAAGATGATGGGTACCGATCGTCGGAAAATATGATGGAGATTGTATTTTTTCGACGCCATAGGAGGAAATTTCCTCCTATGGCATCTTTCCTCCATTATTCTTGAACTTTATTCGATGTATAGGCTAAAGCTCTTTAAATCTTTTGATTTTTCATATATGTATATTTAAGAGTAGCGTGATCAACATGAACGAATCGGATAGTTAAAATATGTCATTGATCGGGAGTTCCCGTTTATAAAAAACGCAGACTGATTTGCAAAGGATCACTCTCATATATATATATATATATATATATATGTGGCTTAAATGCAACAAACTGCCTTGTGGTTTCAACTCGTAGCAGATTACTACCCTATACTATAAAAAATCAGATAACTACCTATCTAATAGTTCCCCATTAGTATTAACGGTATGCATTATCGTCACATCAACATTAGTTGCCACATCATCACAAAAATTCAATCTTTCCCAAAATAACCTCATCTTCATCACTCCCCCTCCACTACCATCATGATCAGTCCCTTCCTCGACCTTCCACACCGCCGCCGCCATCTCCACCACCACCATTGTCATCAACCCCTCCACAATCCCTTACTCGACCTCCCCCAAAATTGCCGCTACTGCCATCTCTACCACCACATCCACCACCATCAAACCCTCTACCGATCCTTTCTCGACCATCCCCAAAATCGTCACTGCCACCACCATCACCACCACCACTATCATCATCAGCCCTGCCGCAACAACCACCACTATTATCAACCCTTCCGCCACCACCTTTCACTGCAGCTACGTCCTCATCCACCACCACCATTCACCTCCGCCACCTCCTCTTCCACCATCACCACCATCAACCCCTTCACCATCCCTTCCTCGACTCGACCTCTCCTAAATCACTGCTACCACCGCCTCCATCATCATCATCCACTCTACCACCCACTTCCTCGACCTTCCTTAAAATCGTTTACCATCACCATCATCATCATCATCCCCTTCACCACCCACTTCCTCGACCTCCTCCAAAATCATCGTTATTTCCGCCATCATCATCATCATCACCTTCACCGCCTCCATCATCGACTTCCCCTGAAATCTCCACCACCCCCTTTCACCACCACATCCATCATCATCATCATCACCCTCCCTTCATCATTGTAACATTTTAGAAAATAAAATATTATTTTTGAATTTAAATAAATAAAATAATTAATTTTATAAATATTATAAAATATGGAGATTGGTTTTAAATGAAATGGTATAATTATATACCGATAGTTGGAAAAATATTTGGAAATCAAAATGAAGTATTGATTTTGAAGGTATTTATTAGATTTGGGTATTTTATACATAATTATGTAACTAATTATGTGCAAGTTTATATTAAACCTGATACTAATCATGTTTAAGACAAATCCATTTTTATTTAGCTTTGTTGACCATGACACATTGTATCCTTATTTATGCATGGTTTCATTTCAAATTGTTTCTTGCCATTTTTGGGTTTTTTCAAGAAAATGAGATAATAAAGGAAAAGAAAAAGGAAAATGAAAGAAAAGAATAAATATTATGAGTGAGGTGACTTGTGTCATGGCTAGGTGAAAGAGAGAGAGAGAGAGAGAGAGAGAGAGAGAGAGAGTAAGAAGTTTCTAGTGAACCCTCAAGTTTTCTTCATCTATCCATTTCCTCACCACCATCTTCATCTCCTCTCCCTCCACCTCCTGTACCACCCCAAATCATCTCCAAATCCACACTAAAATCCCATGCTCCCTTCACAAAAATCATTCCAAACCTCACTACAAACCACTTGGTGGAATCAAAATGGCACTTTGAGCATTTGGACCAACTTTAGAGTTTTCTCTAGTTGCTTCCATGAGATAAATCCTACACTATTAGTCAGGTTATTTGTTTTCCTCACCTCCTATAGTAGCTTAGAGTGGATCAAGTGTGGTTTAGTGATCTTTGAATTTTCCAAGATGAGGTTTAGGGGGAGATTATGAGTTGTGATGGTGTGATTGAGTGTAATTAGTGACCACAACCTTTATAGTGTTAGTTTCTTGGACCAAAACAGTGAGTAAAACCCAAGACTTGAGTTAGAAATATTTCAAATGTTGGTTTTATCGATATTTTGTGGATTACAGGGAATGTGGAGCAACTTAGGAACCTTGTGAGAAAATCTAACAACTCCACTGACCTAGTTAGACCACTAGAAGACCACCACAGAGAGACGAGCCCAAAATACCCCTATATAACCGGCGACACCGAGAAATTTGATCATCTCGCCCGGCCCATGTCAGAGGATGGTGTTGTGGTTTTTCCTGTAGTCCATACACCTTGTAATCTAGCCTCTATATTGTTTGTTTAGTCCTAAATTACCTGAGTCAAATTCTCGAGCTATTTTCCTTAGTTGCTGTTTTGAGTTTTGAGGTTTTAGTAACTTGAGTTTTGGTATTTGTGTTTTGTCTCGATCGAATGATGTTTATACGTCAACGACGAGCGTTGTTTGGTTGTTCTTGCACGCGTTACTATAGGTTCTAACCTATGTGCGTTTCACGTGCCGCTTTAGTTTTCGTGTTTGATTCATGTTTACGATATAACGTGTTGAAAACTGTAGGTACCCTGCGTGGACTTCGTATGACAAGGGAGAGCATGGTGTCATCGACTACGGCAAGCGAGGATCAAGATGAGTAGATATATATGTTAGTCCATATTGCGACCCCCGGTGCTTACGGGGAGGCGGAAACGGTATAAAATCAAAATTTTAACGCAAGAGGCAACATGGACTAAACTATGGTCGGGATCGTTGTCTAAACTAAAACTAGCAAACTATGCTAAAGAGAGTTAGCTACTCGGATGAAGATGGTTATACCTAGACTTGAACTCCTTCGTCTTCAAACTTTGTAGAGGTTGATGGTTCTCCTTTGTCGCCTTCTTCCGTCGAAGATGGATCCACCTCGAAGGCTCGACCTTTGGGCTCTTTCTCGTACTTGGAGTGAACTAGAATCGCCGGCTTGCTAGACCCTTGATCCTAGAGTGAGTAGAGAGTGTCTAAGGGTTGCTTTTGTTTTTCAAGAGAAGGATTCTCAACTCATGAGAAGGTTTCTCTTGACTAGAGGAAGAAGAAGATGAAGTGAAGAGAGAGAGTGAGAATGATAGAATGAGCTATATTTTTTCTTTCTTGCAACCATAATGCAAAAGAAAAGAATTATCTAATAATAATAATTGAAAATGAGAATAGTTGATGGCAATTTGGAATGACCACAACCATGCTTCATTTAAAAATGTAAGCATAAATCAAGGAAGACTTTTGAAGCATGATGGTGGTCAACTTTCAACCATGGTCAACAAGTCAACAATGGTCAACAAGTCAACAAAATCAACCATAACAAAATTCTCATTTAATTACTATTATAAATAGATAATCCATAAATCCATTAGGGTTTGGAAAAAGATAACTGTCAACTGTGCATACGCACCCGTTCCGAAACCCTAATGAAATACCTCATCCTCCGCCTCAAGCAACTGTGCATACACACCTGCATTCTCGTTCCGAGGAACAAGAATACCAAGATATAAAAGCAACCCCAAATATATATACCAGTATCTGGCTCAAACCAGAGCCTGCCAGTATAATCCGTCCGGACTCCAAACGTGCACAAGTGCGCGGATGAGAACGAACCCTGTCGCAAAACCATGCGACCTCTACTCTGTTTTGCCCAGAGGCGAATACCCTCTGTGTGGGACTCTAAAGACTCGACACTACGCTGGCAGTGGGTTTAACCACAGACCGCAAGCGGCACTAGCTGTGCATAACGGTCCCCAGGTAGATGTCGACAAGAAGGCTGACGAGGTGAAACCCCATCTGAACTCCTACTGAGTCTGAATGTGACAGTCTCCGTACAGTCCGGTCTGTTCGTCTGATACATCGCATGGCGGGCCTAGGGGGTGGTAAACGTCAGTCCCCCAATAGCGGTACAAGTCGTGCCGGAGCGAAGCCCAAAACACCCTGAGATAACACTGGAAACCTACCAGTATATCTCGATTGCCCTGGCCAGGGACTACTCGTGTAATGGCTCTCCTAGACACAGCGCGATGTCAACCCCCAATACCGGGAGAGACGAATCCTGTCTAACCGTCACTGCCTCCAAGTGCTTCGGGACTGCACCCAACCGCCACCTGTTTGCACGACTCCTTTGAGCCGTGGTAGGGTAGTGATCAAAGTGCAGTGGGAACACACTTGAGGCGAAGTGCCAGTGTCAAGTCAGCGGACTAAGCTGTACTCATGTCACCTGGGAACTGATGACTGACGATAGGTATAATACCAACCTGTCAGTTCCCGACGAGTCCTGTCCAGTGTACTCGTAACCCAACGAGCACCCGTATACTATCTCCAGTACGACGTACTGATGGCTGTGGGACAGACCATCTCCCACACTGGGATGAGAAGCGCATACGCTAGTCTACTCCGGAGTATCGATGCCCTGTCTCGATAGTCCTGCGACTAGGGACCTGTATAAGGATGTGCTTATAGATTACCCAGCCCCCACTAGTGTGACTGCCATCACAACGCTGGTAATCAAGCAAAGATCCTAAGGGCTCCACTAATGCGTATAAGTGATATAGTAAAATAAACACAAGTACACATTGAAGTAGAGACAAACCAAGTAGCATACTACTATTTTGAGCAAGATTGTATATACAAGGTGAATATCCCAAGCATCCATTAAGTAATATACAAACTAGTATGATACAGTAATGGCCTCTAGGGCATATACACTAACAATCTCCCTCTTGCACTAAGGCCATGTACTGGCGTATCGAAGACCTATCATCTCGATCAGCCGCTCGAACTGAGTCTGGGGCAAGGCCTTGGTGAATGGATCTGCAGTGTTATCTTCTGAAGCGACTCTCCGAACCTCGATCTCCTTGCGATCCACGATCTCCCTGATCAGGTGATACCGCCTCAAGATGTGCCTGGATCTCTGATGGGACCTGGGTTCCTTCGCTAAAGCTATAGCCCCGTTGTTGTCGCAATACAGAGGTATTGGATCAACAATGGACGGAACCACCTGAAGTTCTTTCAAGAACTTCCTCATCCAGACAGCTTCTTTTGCGGCATCAGATGCAGCGATGTATTCCGCTTCCATCGTCGAGTCTGCAACGGTTTCCTGTTTGGAACTCTTCCAACACACCGCCCCTGCATTGAGGGTGAAGACAAAACCCGACATGGACTTGTAATCATCCTTGTCACTCTGGAAGCTGGAGTCAGCAAAGGCCTCGATCTGGAGGTCTTTTCCGCCATACACCAAGAACATCTCCTTAGTCCTTCTCAGGTACTTGAGAATGTTCTTTACTGCTATCCAATGTTTCTCCCCAGGGTTTGACTGATACCGGCTTACTACACTCAGTGCATAAGCTACATCCGGTCTGGTACACAACATCGCATACATTATAGAGCCTACCGCAGAAGCGTAGGGTATAATAGACATGCGATCCCTCTCCAAATCAGTCTTGGGAGACATCTCTTTAGAGAGGGTGATCCCGTGACAAGCCGGTAGGTTACCGCGCTTGGAATCTTCCATACTGAATCTTTTCACTATGGTGTCGATGTACCTGGACTGAGAAAGTCCCAATATCCTCTTGGATCTATCACGATGGATCCGGATCCCCAGGATGTATGAGGCATCACCCAGGTCTTTCATGGAGAACCTTTGTGACAAGAATCCCTTGACAGATTGTAGCATAGGAATGTCATTTCCTATTAAGAGAATGTCATCTACGTATAAAACGAGGAATACTACAGTTCTCGCTACAAATCTACTATAGATGCATGGTTCATCTGGATTTTTGATAAAGCCAAATTCTTTGACTGTCTCATCAAAACAGATGTTCCAACTCCGCGATGCCTGCTTTAGTCCATAGATGGACTTAAGCAACTTGCACACCTTTCCGCTGCTCCCACTCTGAATGAAACCCTCTGGCTGATCCATATAGACACACTCCTCTAAATTTCCATTTAGAAAAGCTGTCTTTACGTCCATTTGCCAGATCTCATAATCGTGGAAGGCAGCAATGGCAAGAAGGATCCGAATGGATTTCAGCATGGCTACTGGAGAAAAGGTTTCGTCGTAGTCCAAGCCAGGTCTTTGACGAAAACCCTTTGCTACCAGCCTAGCTTTATAGGTCTCAACCTGTCCATCTACACCAATCTTCCTTTTGAAGATCCACTTGCATCCTACGGGTTTTACCCCGTCTGGAGCAATGTCCAACGTCCATACCTTGTTGGTGTACATGGACTCCATTTCGGTCCGCATTGCATCTAGCCATCTTACTGAGTCAACGCTCTGAACGGCCTGCTGGAAGCTAGTAGGCTCATCATAATCTATGATGCAATCCTCTCTATCCCCGTCTATGAGAAAACCGCAGTATCTCTCGGGCGGATGAGACTGCCTACTACTCCTGCGGAGCGGCGTAGGAATGTCCTGTTCTGTTGAACCCTCTGGTTCCACTAAGCTTTCAGTAACAGTCTGTGGTTCTGGAATTTCTTCCAGTTCTATTGTGTTCCCACTTATCTGGGTTTCCAAAAACTCAGTTTCCAAGAAGCGGGCATGCTGAGAAACAAAAACCTTTTGTTCCTCAGCGGAATAGAAAAGATACCCCCTGGAGTTCCTTGGGTATCCCACAAACTTACACTGTACTGAACGTGCCTCAAGCTTGTCCGCATGCTGCTTTTTTACAAAAGCTGGACATCCCCATACCTTGAGATAATTAAGACAGGGTTTCTTCCCAGTCCACATCTCATATGGGGTGGTGGGCACAGTCTTGGTAGGAGCCTTGTTCAAGAGATACGCAGCTGCTTCTAGTGCATATCCCCAGAATGATCGCGGTAACTCAGCGTTACTCATCATGGACCGCACCATATCCAATAGGGTGCGGTTCCGTCTCTCCGATACACCGTTATGTTGCGGGGTGTATGGAGGAGTAAGCTGAGAGAGAATTCCGTTCTCTTTTAAATAGTCCAGGAACTCGGCACTTAAGTATTCTCCACCTCGATCCGATCTTAGAATCTTAATACTTTTGCCGGTCTGTTTCTCTACTTCATTCTTATACTCCTGGAATTTTCCAAAAGCCTCGGACTTATGTTTCATTAAGAAGACATAACCGTACCTTGAGAAGTCATCCGTAAAAGTAATGAAGTAAGAATGTCCGCTTCGGGCATGTGTAGACATTGGACCGCACACGTCACTGTGTACGAGTCCTAAGAGCTCGCTCGCTCTTACTCCACGTCCAGTAAACGGAGTCTTTGTCATCTTTCCTTTGAGACAAGATTGACAAGTGGCATATGATTGATATTCGAACGCATTCAAATATCCTTCTGTATGCAACTTAGTCAACCTTCTCTCATTGATGTGACCCAATCTACAATGCCATAAGAAAGTCTGATTTATTTCTGGAGACTTTCTTTTGTGTGTATTCTGGACATTAAAAATCTGTGGTTGGTTTAACACGTATATACCATTACTCAATGTACCTGACCCAATCAGAACTTGATTAAGGTGAATGTTTACAACATTACTTACAAACGCAAATTCATAACCTTCTTTAGAAACTAAAGATACAGAAATGATATTACAAGTTGCGTTGGGTACAAAAAAGCAATTACGCAAAACCAAAACATGTCCATCTGACATTCCCAGGTGATAGTCCCCCACGGCTTTAGCATCCATGCTAGCTCCGTTCGCAACTCTGAGGGTCATGTCACCTGCCTTCAAATCCCTACGGTTTCTCAACGCCTGCAAAGAATTACAGATATGAGATCCTGATCCGGTATCCAATACCCAGGAAGTAGAGTTTATTGAAAGACAGTTTTCAATAACATACACACCTGAAGCTGAAGCTGCAACCTGCTTCAATTCCTGTGTTCTGGCCTTCCAGGCCCTGCAATCATTCTTCCAGTGTCCTTTCTTATGATAAAAGAAGCATTCTTCCTTATCCACAAGCTTCCCCGCTATCTTTGTTGCTTTCCCTTTTCCCTTCGTATCCACTTTACTAACACCGCCCCTTGGTTTGGCGGGGGCCTTCTTCTTCTTTCCCTTGGCTTTCGCCTTGGACCTAGAAGAAGATGATCCTCCTACAAACAAAGTGGATGTATCCCTACTTTTCTGTAGGGTGCCCTCTGCGCTCCTCAGCATGTTGAGGAGCTCTGATAGTTCAACCTCTTTTTCTTGTAGGTTGAAGTTCAGTATAAACTGGGCGTAAGTGGAAGGAAGGGACTGGAGAACTATATCCGTATATAGCTCACTCTCCAATGTGATCCCTAGGTCAGCGAGCTCCTCAATGTAGCCGATCATCTTTAGCATGTGCTTGGCTACTGATGATCCGACGGCCATTCTTGTCGAAAACAACTTTTTCGACGCTTCGTATCTTGCGATACGTGATTGCTCTCCGTACAGTTCTTTTGTATGGAGCAATATGGACTCCATGTCCATATTCTCATGCCTCCTCTGATGTTCGTTGTCCATCGAGGCAAGCAGGAGGCACTTGGCCTTCGCGCTATCAATCTCCCAAGTCTTGCGGATTTCCTTATCCGCGACACTGGAAGTTGGACCAGGGACAGGGGGAGCTTTGGTGGTAAGAAGATACCCCAGCTTGTCATAAGTGATTGCTATCTTGACATTCCTGAGCCAATCTTTGTAGTTTGGCCCTGTCAGTTTGTTTTTATCTAGGAGTAACTTAAGTCCAGTCATGTTGATTGGTCGCTGCAATTAGGAGAGAGAAGAAGAAACACTCAGCATGATGCTCTTGCAAGTTTAGAGTGGTTTTTAGTTTGTCTAAACAGGATGGCTCCCACTGTTTCTCGAATCCCTCCTCAAACCATAAAGGAAGAATTAGTCAGGATCAATCCCACCGTACAATACTTGCTTAACCGTTCAGCCAGGCCGGTGTCGGTACTTCGAGGGAGGTTTTCCAACGCTTTCGCGAAGTTCCTTAATTAAAGAACCTCTTTTCCCTGGGGGCGTAACCCCGCTAACACCTTTCTAGGCACCTACTAGGTTTATAGCATTGATCGTTAAGTGAGAAATTTCCCGAGGAGTAGCATATACTCACAGTAGGATCGGGATCCAAATATCATCGCGTGACGAAACTGAAGGAATCCTACCAGAATCGCCACACTCCAAATGGTATGCAAATCTAGCAAGTTTCAGTACTTATGAAACTCCCGATGTGGATTTTTGCCCCATGCTCTTATGACCTTGACGAAGGTCAACAAATCATAAGTCACATGTCAAGTTCTGCCCGTCATTATCCAGGTTAATTTGAATCCACCCGTATATACCCTTGACGAAGGTCAACAAGGTAATGCGAGTGTCCCAAACCAACGCATCTATCTATGCTACATATGAACACCCAATAGCTACCAATCACTATGCCTTGACGAAGGTCAACAAACACAGCTTGAATACTATTGAATATTCATACGAAACGACGGAGGGCTACGAATGGTTTTGGCAAAACCGTGAACGTAGTGAACTTGATTTGGTCGATGGAACGAGATAGCTTTTAAAAAGAGTGGCTCAAGCTCCGCATTTAAAAGTTGTTTTTGAAAAGAACCGAGTGGTTTTTCGAAAGTGTTCCAACGACTTTAACTTGGTTTATTATCTTGCATTAGTTCTTTTAATGCGTGATATTCTTGCATTAGTACTTTTAATGCGTCCCATCATTTAATCCTACCATTGCAGAAAACAACCAAAATATGACGTACGCTTATGCCATTCGCATTCGCCACGGGGCCCCGTCATTACCCGTTAGGTTACTTAACTAACGACAGAGCGGGGGCTGGGCTAGCGCGTCTGTAAAACATAAGCAACGCCTAAATAGAAAGCAATGATAGACATTTCAGATCACAGATAAATACATTGGATATACTAGCAATCTGTAATTTGTACGAGCCTGTAACAAAAACAGATAACACGGTCGTGGTGAATAGCCAAATCCCCACCCAAGACCCCTACGGGTGCGGCAAACTACCCGCCAAGTCCTCGGTAGTTTGTGCACCCCTCCATGGGTCTATCCTAGGAGCAAAAACAGTAAAAAGAATTATACAATGACGGCTACAACCCCGACCCGGTTGTGCGGCCAAACAAATAATATAATTACATCAATTTACATTTACAATGAATTGCAAGAAAAGAAAACTCTCGTCTCACAACCCCCGGCTATTCACCCGCGACAATCCAACATATTTATATACACATTCCAGCACAATACAGATCATGTATAACCCCGACTTATCGTCTTATAGCGATTAGCCGACGTTCAATACATGCAAACATCACAGATATAACCATCATAGTCAAAGTGTAGTGAAGTTCGGAAAAAATACGGAATTATAGGACCCCAAAAGGAAATTTCTTTTCTGCAAAATCTGGGCACATATAATATATTTCAAAAATCCCAAAACCAACACACAAACACACTGCACGAAAAACGATGCAGAGAAGACACCAAGTCGCGGCGGTTCCGCGGCGGCTAAGAAGGATCACGCGGCGGAAGCGCGGCACTTTAGGCGAATCACTGTATCGTTTTTCTTGGGTGTTCACAAAAAACCCTGAGCCGAATTTACAAGTGTAAAGTTTTTTATTTTGAGCAGAAAAAATTTCAACAGAAACTCAGTTTTTGTGATTATCCGGTTTTGTGATTTTTTTTCGGTTCCGAACTTCGTTACACTTCACTACTAAGCTAGTTTAAGTTTAGTTAGGCTCTGATACCACTGTTAGTCCATATTGCGACCCCCGGTGCTTACGGGGAGGCGGAAACGGTATAAAATCAAAATTTTAACGCAAGAGGCAACATGGACTAAACTATGGTCGGGATCGTTGTCTAAACTAAAACTAGCAAACTATGCTAAAGAGAGTTAGCTACTCGGATGAAGATGGTTATACCTAGACTTGAACTCCTTCGTCTTCAAACTTTGTAGAGGTTGATGGTTCTCCTTTGTCGCCTTCTTCCGTCGAAGATGGATCCACCTCGAAGGCTCGACCTTTGGGCTCTTTCTCGTACTTGGAGTGAACTAGAATCGCCGGCTTGCTAGACCCTTGATCCTAGAGTGAGTAGAGAGTGTCTAAGGGTTGCTTTTGTTTTTCAAGAGAAGGATTCTCAACTCATGAGAAGGTTTCTCTTGACTAGAGGAAGAAGAAGATGAAGTGAAGAGAGAGAGTGAGAATGATAGAATGAGCTATATTTTTTCTTTCTTGCAACCATAATGCAAAAGAAAAGAATTATCTAATAATAATAATTGAAAATGAGAATAGTTGATGGCAATTTGGAATGACCACAACCATGCTTCATTTAAAAATGTAAGCATAAATCAAGGAAGACTTTTGAAGCATGATGGTGGTCAACTTTCAACCATGGTCAACAAGTCAACAATGGTCAATAAGTCAACAAAATCAACCATAACAAAATTCTCATTTAATTACTATTATAAATAGATAATCCATAAATCCATTAGGGTTTGGAAAAAGATAACTGTCAACTGTGCATACGCACCCGTTCCGAAACCCTAATGAAATACCTCATCCTCCGCCTCAAGCAACTGTGCATACACACCTGCATTCTCGTTCCGAGGAACAAGAATACCAAGATATAAAAGCAACCCCAAATATATATACCAGTATCTGGCTCAAACCAGAGCCTGCCAGTATAATCCGTCCGGACTCCAAACGTGCACAAGTGCGCGGATGAGAACGAACCCTGTCGCAAAACCATGCGACCTCTACTCTGTTTTGCCCAGAGGCGAATACCCTCTGTGTGGGACTCTAAAGACTCGACACTACGCTGGCAGTGGGTTTAACCACAGACCGCAAGCGGCACTAGCTGTGCATAACGGTCCCCAGGTAGATGTCGACAAGAAGGCTGACGAGGTGAAACCCCATCTGAACTCCTACTGAGTCTGAATGTGACAGTCTCCGTACAGTCCGGTCTGTTCGTCTGATACATCGCATGGCGGGCCTAGGGGGTGGTAAACGTCAGTCCCCCAATAGCGGTACAAGTCGTGCCGGAGCGAAGCCCAAAACACCCTGAGATAACACTGGAAACCTACCAGTATATCTCGATTGCCCTGGCCAGGGACTACTCGTGTAATGGCTCTCCTAGACACAGCGCGATGTCAACCCCCAATACCGGGAGAGACGAATCCTGTCTAACCGTCACTGCCTCCAAGTGCTTCGGGACTACACCCAACCGCCACCTGTTTGCACGACTCCTTTGAGCCGTGGTAGGGTAGTGATCAAAGTGCAGTGGGAACACACTTGAGGCGAAGTGCCAGTGTCAAGTCAGCGGACTAAGCTGTACTCATGTCACCTGGGAACTGATGACTGACGATAGGTATAATACCAACCTGTCAGTTCCCGACGAGTCCTGTCCAGTGTACTCGTAACCCAACGAGCACCCGTATACTATCTCCAGTACGACGTACTGATGGCTGTGGGACAGACCATCTCCCACACTGGGATGAGAAGCGCATACGCTAGTCTACTCCGGAGTATCGATGCCCTGTCTCGATAGTCCTGCGACTAGGGACCTGTATAAGGATGTGCTTATAGATTACCCAGCCCCCACTAGTGTGACTGCCATCACAACGCTGGTAATCAAGCAAAGATCCTAAGGGCTCCACTAATGCGTATAAGTGATATAGTAAAATAAACACAAGTACACATTGAAGTAGAGACAAACCAAGTAGCATACTACTATTTTGAGCAAGATTGTATATACAAGGTGAATATCCCAAGCATCCATTAAGTAATATACAAACTAGTATGATACAGTAATGGCCTCTAGGGCATATACACTAACAATATATCTACGGTGGAAGTCGGACGGATGGCATATAGCACCCCCGCAACCGTAGAATAGGTTATATATATATACTATATTTAGATCTATTGGCACAAGAATTGGATACCTAGCAAATAGGGTTTTAGAAAACCATAAGATTAGGATAAGCATGATCGTAGAGGGGTCTTACCTTAGTCTTGAACGTTAGGAGATATATAGTCACACACGCGCGCGCGCGCACTCACTTGATTTTGTATGTATATGTGTGTGTGTATATATATGTATGTGTTTATGTTTATACACACACACACACACACATACATATACACGTGTGATGAGAATAGTATATGATATATGGAGATGAGTCGATATTATCGGGAATGATGCCATGAGATTTCGATATGTGATTGAGTCGTGATATCGTATATGATATGAAATTATAATGGATCATTGGGCGATATGTGTCATACATGCGATAACATGTGATTTGATGATATTAGAATGCACGAGATCTTATATCCATACCCTTAATCATGATATTATACAAGGATGATACCGCACGAATGATGATGTATATATGATATTTGACCCGTATCCTCGATTTTGGGGATGCCGTACGATGGATTTTTACCGTACGGGGTATAGATATGATGATTGATCCGCACTCTTGACTCGAGAATGTAGTATGATGTATTATTACCGTACGTGATGATATTAGGCTAGATCGTCGACTATTAGATATATCGGCTCGAGATAATATAGATTTCTTATTAACTTCGATTAGGTACTTAGTTTAGTCTTTAGTTGCGTAGATATAGGTTAACTTAGGCGTGAGTCATACCTATTTTCAAAACCGACGAATCATAGGCTTTTTCAAAGAATAAAACGAGGGAGGCTACGGATTTTCAAAAGATATCTATTTTCTCAAAACACCGCAGTCCCTACTTTTCTAAAAACCACGATTCGTCCTATTTCAAAACATAAAAATTGTATGACTCGTATACAAATATGTATATTCTATAATATTGCGTTTACTTTTCATTTTCCGTCATATTCATGTTGCTCTCATTTCACTTCATATATATACATGTGTTTTCTTTTATGATCTCGGCTGTTAGGACACCAACTCCATTACCGATGATGCGTATGTTGCCCGTACACTTACTTGCCGACTCACATACATCATCATCGGTAATTGCCAAGTCGCGTACACTTTAGAAAATATTGCTTCATTGGTATAACCTGCTAGCTGGTAGTTTCAACAAATTAATAGTATGCTTGCTCTTATATGCCAGTTTAGATATTGCATTTCTTACTTAGATACCCGATGCATCCATATATTCATTCTGTTATGTACTATTGTGGGGCTTTATTTCGATATTCACCGTTCATTTACTCGTGATTTTGAGATTTCGGATCTTTCATGAGATTTCTGGATTTGGGAAACCGCATGTGAATTTTATAAACATATGATTATTTTAAAAGAGAATGATGTGGTTTTCCTTGATATGATGCGTAGCGTCCACCATGATGTTTTCTCGGGTTTGAGTTTGGTTTTTGAGACCCGATTCGAGAAGTAGGATGAACCATCTGCGGGTATATGGTGGACCCGGTAAGGTACCCCGGGACGAGGAGCTCGAGATGTAGATGATGAGCCTGGCAGGGGACCACTACCTACCGGTGATTTTTGATGCGGCGGGGATCCGGAGGATACCGACCGTAGTCGTATGATCAGATGATTTGGGCCGATCCGGACTGACGGAGCCCAAGATAAGAGGATGATGTGTCGCTGATGGACACGGTTTTCATGATATTTCGGGTGTCGATATTGGGCACTCAGATTTTCTGATGATATTGTGTGTCGATACTGGGCACACCTATTTGATGATGCATTCATACATACTATACATGACATATAGTTACCTTGTGACACGGATATGAGTTCTGACATTTCACGTATGCTCATAGTACTAACTTTACTGCTACTCGATATTATCGTATCATTATTTATTCTAATATTATAGTACTGTATGACCTAGGAGATTGTCATTCATGTGATTTCTACTCGGTGATATCTTCTACTCACGAGTTGGCAACTCACCCCTGTTATGCCACAGTTTCTTGCAGGTTTAGCCGTACAGGTTCCGTAGCGGCTTGCTGGCACTTCACTTCTTTCCGGGTTATTGCATTGGTAGGTGGTTTCACTTGCACCGTGACCACCGTTCTATTTGTACTTTACATTCAGTTGTATCTAGTAAAAGCTCCATCAACCAGACTTGTATATTTAGTAGGCTTAGATAACCATAGTTTGTATATTTTTTCGGTCTTAAAGTCGCGCTCATGTATTTTATTATTGTTTCTGGTTTTCCTTATGATGTTTAGTTTTCTCTCTTTCTTTCTGAGTTTTGATTCTCGCTCTTCGGCGTTGTATATTTATACTATCTTGCGTGGTTGTTTCCGTCAATTGGCAAAGAGCTAGCTCCCGCTTGGGGATGCCTTATTTATTATTGCTTATACTGTTTTTGGGTTAAAATTTACAAAGGAGGTGGTGCCCAAATTTTCAATGACGAAAATATTTTCAAGTAAATTACATACAATGTGTTTCCGTATACTATTATCTATGTTATGTAGAAGGAAGTTGATTTCAATAAACCCTAATTTCAAATTACACCTCCAATATTTTCCCTAAAAAGCTTTAGATTTCTGGGCTTTTTGGCTTACTTGAATTAGGTGGGGTCCTATAAACTTTACATGAATCAAGTTCCAGTAACGTGCCTTTTCCGGGTCATGACAATCATCATCATCACCCTTTTAAAAATTTTATTGTTTTCTCAGAAAAATTAATGAGGCTAGAATTGTCTTTTTACCTATGGATTAATGGTGTTAACTTGAATCTATTAGATATCGCAGTTATCTACCATGAGCTGAAACCACAAGCGAGTTTGTTGCATATATATATATATATATATATATATATATAGAGAGAGAGAGAGATGGGGGTATGAGCCGGAGGTCCACTTTTAAAAATGAGCCATCACCCCAAAACACACATATACCCTTGTATTCACCGATCCAAACCGAGCATCTTGGTCTACGTATCATGAAATCTTTATCCACTAAAAATATCGGAATTTAAAGATCTCTATCGCGTTCATCAAGCGACCATAATTTTCCTCTTCCGATAAGCAGTTGATTTTTTCTATTTTCTTGATAAATGTGTTAAAGGTCTTGTAATGTCTGTGTTTTTCAAATACCTTAAAAGGGTCTTTCTAAAAATTTTCTTGTATCAAGTATTCAGTTTAATTCTACATTTGGATGGAAAATACTTTTAGAAGATGGTTTTATATTTAAAACTAATTTAGTAATTTTTAATAATTTAAATATAATTTTTGGAGATTTATAGGATTTAATTTAAGAATGGATTATGGAGGAAAAGAATTATTTTTTAAATTAAAAACGGTTGAAAATGAATGAATATTTATTTAAAATGTTCCTATAGAATTCACGTATTTTTCTGATGATTAAAAGTATTTTAAAACAATTTTTAGAAAAGAAATGGGATTTTAAAAACAGTTTTTATAATATATATATATATATATATATATATATATATATATATATATATATATATATATAACCGAGCCTAAGTCCCGACCCGCCATGGCGGCGGCAGCTACTGCTGCAACGTGGCCACCACGCGCAGGCACGTGTAGATCGGTGGCGCCCACATGGACGGCTTACGCCCAAGTGAGGAATCCTCAACCGTTCGAACTCGCGATCGAATGGCCAAGACGAAGCAGTGGCGACAACCAGCACGATTGGGGGCGGCTGTCAGTGGGATTTCCAGCTCGGTTAGGTTTTTTAAACCCTATATATACATCGTGCTATTTCTTTCATTTCTTCTTCGTTTCTAGATCAAAAATTATGAAAAAATATTCGTTATGACCAGGACTCGATCCTTTACGCGACGGTAATGCCTAAGTGCCCGGAAAAAATCGGAGGAGAAAGAAAGGCTTGGAAAGGCAAGTTTCGACATATTTTCGATATCTCGATTCAAGGTAGGATCCACGATCTCCCCTCTTGCCCCCGACACTTCTTCTTTTCATCCTAAACTAATCCAATATTTTTTTTTCACTCCAAAATCTTAACACGGTTATATCATCTGTTTTTAGTTTAGGTTTATTTAATAAACACGATTAACTCCTAATCATGTTGCATCTAGTATTTTATACACACGACTTAAAAAACACGGGGTAACGACCTACACCCCTTAAACAGTTTTTCCTCGCGAACACAAACATGTCGTCATTCAGTACAATTGTAAACTAAGAAAATGCTTTTTCATAACCTTATGCTGCTCGTTTCTAGATTGGTAAAACACCGTTTTACAAGCCAAAGTGCTGCCTGAATTAAAAGTGAATTTCTAAACTATTTTATTCCACAAAATATATTCTAAACTACCTTGTTACAACAAAAGTACCCTATAAATATCTTACAGTTTCCAAATACCGTATTTTCATATAAATATCCTTAGGTTTCAAAATACCGTATTTTCACATAAATAACCTAAGGTTTCCAGATATCGTATTTTCACATAAATACCCTAAGATTTCTAAGAATGGTATATTTAAACAAATACCCTGATTTTTATAAAATTCGTAATTTTAAATAAGTACCACAAACTTCTAAGTCATATTATCGTCTAATTCTCCACTCAGTTGATCTCAATTAATTAGAACAGCTGGTGAGTTTATGTGGTATCTTATCTCTTGAATCTCAGGGAGCCGGAGATAAGGTACTGATCAGTCGAAAATATTGCATTTTTAACACATCTATTTCGTTACTATTTGTAATCATCTAAAGGTGTTTGGTATAAATATAGCACATATTAGCAATTTGTCTGTAAAATATCAAATAACATGTGTTATACATTATAACCAGCATTATGAGAGAAATTGTGTGTTTATTATTGCACGCATGATCTTTTGTGTATCAAACACTTGTCTAGAGATTGTGTGCAGGGAATTCTCCAGGTATAAGAGCCGGAACTGCTAAAAGTGCTGATAAAATACGTCAAGTCAAAGACTTGAAATCTGGCAGTGAACAAGAAAGTATAAAAATATTCCAGAAATCAGAAAAGTACCATAAAGACAATACAAAAATACCCTGAAGATTTCATGCAGAGAGCACACCAAACGGCCGTGGATCCGCGGCCGAGTCAGGCCGATCCGCTGCGGATCCACGGTCGCGTTGACTCATTGGTGGCAGAAACTTTCTCCGAGGCTTCTCTTTAAATGGAAAACTTCTTCAAGACACTTCAGTCCCTAGATATTTCCAGAAGCTTCCCTTCTAACAGCCAAGCTTCTTGTGCAAGCTTAATACCTACCAAGCTTCTTGTGCAAGCCTCATACCTACCAAGCTTCTCATGCAAGCTAGCTAACTACCTTAATCTAGAAGCTTCTCTACAACTACCTAACTTCCTATGCAATCTTCATAACAACCAAGCTTCCAAGGGAAGCTAAACCTAGCTTCCAGGGGAAGCTTGAGGGAAAACTATATAAAGGGACCTAATGCTTCATTAAAAAGGTTGTTGAGGGTTGCTGGTTGTTCATCAATTAGGGTAAAATTCTAGTGAGATCCAAATCAATTCTAAACAAATTGAGTGACACAATTTGATCCAAATCAAGATTCATCGAGTACCAAATTGAGCAAGAATCCAACGAGCCTTTTGAAGTAACGCCGATCTTCATCCAAGCAAGTGATCTACGACGATCCGCGACTCAAGAAGACAATGCGAAGCTAGTTCGATGATTTAGTTCCTGCTCAAATCTTGTAGTCTTTGAGTGTATTGTAACGAAACGTTGATTAAATAAAAGGTGAAAATTCTTGATCTTGCTTTTCTTTACATTTGAGCATTATGAAGAGTTATCAATTCTTGATTGTTTTCTTTTTCATGATGTTTGAGTAAAAACTCCGCTTGTGGAGGAATCGAGAAAATAGATAGATGATGATGATTAAATTCTTAAACAATTCTTAAGTCTTATGAGTTTTGTAAACTTTAGAAAATTTAATCAACGATGACCTAGTTTTGAGCGAGATATTTTCTTGAATGTTTTCGCTCCAAATTAGAGATCAACGATCGATGATTGAATTTCCTAAAGGCTAGAATTTGAATGATAATCAACGAAAGGACAGGGGATGATGATGGAGAAACCCTAGTTTCTTCAATAGATCCCTAATTCTCATTGATCTTCATCGATCTACCAACAAATCTTCAATAGATAAGAATTTGTAATCATTATTCTTCATTTTCACTATCAATTGGATCGATTCGTACAAGGCTCTTTACAAATCTTGATAATTAAATTGATTGGGACATTTCTTGATTCTTGATTCTAGATCTTTATTTTTCTTTATATTTCTTGAAATCAAATCTTTCAAATCTTGAATCAATTTTCTTGCAATTTCTTTTATCTTTTCATTTCGACTTATCTAAAACAAGATCGATCAAAACACACATCTCAGTGGACGATCCGTATTCATTAACGCGCTACATCGACACCGTTAATTGATTGCGGTATAAATTTCTTTGGTTGTGATTAAAACTTTTCCATACACACGAAGATCGATTCAATCAAATGGCGCCGTTGCTGGGGATCGTGTGCTAATTTCTTCGTTTTTGTAATTTGAGTTGGAAAATTTATTATTCCATCAGAATTTTTAGATCAAAATTTGCACAAGCGCTTAATGATTTGTTGTGATTTGTTGTGATTTGTTGCAAGGAGATCTGGAATCTGTGGAGCGAGAGGAAAAATTTTCAGGACATCTGAGAGAGTTCAGTGAAGGTACAGGAGCATCTGCACCAATTTCTGTGCAGGGATCACATTAAGTTGCGGTGGATCCGCGGCGAAACTAGCCATAGTGCGGCGGTTCCGCGGCATTCCTAGGGTTTCAGTGCACCAAACTTCTAAGGTATACTTCTGTCTTTCTTATCTCCTCCCTGCTTTGTCCATTAACCAATTTCTGCAGGATTCTTTGCAAAAATTCGCAGCGCTGCAAAAAGAAAAATTGTTGCGTATTTGATCTTGGTTGTTTGCATATTTTAACACGGAAATTAAGGGGCAAAGACCAAATTCAGATTATGTGGGGAGTTCATTACCCTTCCTAAGCCCCAAAAATCACAAACTTGCATCCGCATCACCCTCATTAACTAAAAAATATCTAGACATGACTCTAAGGACTGTCGCGCTCACTTAGGAAAGAAGGAGGTCGTGGGTAATCTATTGCTTATCCGTATTTCTTTTGTGGTGTCTAAGGCAAGTGTGTCTAAGGTAAGTGGTTACTTAATTAGGCCCACTACTTACGTAGTGGAGAACCTCCTACTTACCTGACCACAGGAGGGGCAAAAAGGCAGTAGAGGATCTATCTTGCGACTTATCTTCTGGAAGTCTAGGAGCGGTCTAAGGACTTGACCTAGGTGGCCATTAGATCTAGGGTTGCTTGTGCATTGTTTGTGTGAATTTTTCAAAAATCTGTATTTTTTTTAAAACCAAAGACCAAACTCATCTTTCCTTAATTTAACTTGTGCTATACCATTTAGTGCATGCTCGGATGGACACGGGATTCTAGTGCCCGTCTTGTCCGCGTTCCTCCTATCGACTCCAAAGTCGGTAATTCTATGTCTAATTTTTCTTTACCCACCACCACACCTACTTCGATGGACAATTCTCCATCGAACTTCTTTAACACTATTATTCCACCGTCTGCAGGTGCGCAGAATCCATCCCGCATCTCTCTCCAAGAGAGATGTTACCCTATGCGAGGTCCTCTTTCGACCTGTCTTACCATTCCACCAGCCAATGGGGACAATTTTGAAATCAAACCACAATATATCAATCTTCTACCAAAATATTACGGTCTCGAGTCTGAAGACGCATATGTCTTTATTACCAAATTTGAAAATGTATGCGCTATGATGGGTACTTCACAACTTTCTATGGATGCTATGAGATTACGTTTTCTCCCATTCACTTTATGCGATATAGCCGAGAAGTGGCTTTATAACACAGCCGCACATTCTATTTCGAACTGGGGAGAATTCGTAATAGCTTTCCTAAAGCAATTCTATCCCAATCATAAGACAGCTCGAGTCCGTAGCAAAATAAATCAATTTATTCAGCTTCCAAATGAACCATTTTCGAAGTGTTTTGAACGCTTCAAGGATCTGTTAGTTCAATGTCCTCATCACAAAATCCCCAGATGGGATCTGTGTAGAATCATATATGAGGGTATTAATCATACAACAAAACAGACCATTGAATCCATGTGTCAAAGCACCTTCATGAATAAAGATGATGGGGAAGCCTGGAGATTTTTAGAAGATTTCGCTGAAAAATCTTTACAGTGGGAGAGTGTTAACCAATCATCGTCTAGGGGTGGCAATCACCAATCTGATGTTTCCATAGGAGTTAGAGCTGAAATGGCAGCAATATAAAAGAAACTCGAAGTTATGGAACATAAATTTTTAGCAGCCTCCCTAAATCAGATGGCACTCTCAAAAACTGTCTTTGGATACTGTTTTGATCCATCTCATCTTACGGAAGAATATCCTTTGAATTCTCCGTTTCAAGGTCAAGAGCATACCAATGCTTCTTTCCAACAAAGACCTAGAAACGATCCGTATTCTTCCACTTATAATTAGGGTAGGAGGAATCACACTAACTTTTCTTGGAACCAATCACAAACTCAAAACACGGTTCCATACCAAAATAATTTTCAGGGGGGTCCTCCACCACAACAGCAACCACTTCAAATAAGTCAGCACCCCTACCAATCACAAAATTTTCAAAATCCGGTCATCACTACTACACCATATAACAATTCTTTGCAAATGTCCGGTACTAATAACTCCTCTCCACTCGAACAAACATGAATTTGATTCTGACAAATATCATGAAAGTTTCGGCTGAGATAAAGTCTTCCGTCGATAAAATCCAGAAAAACTCTGACTCCCAAAGTGAGAGTATTAAATCGATGGAAGCACAAATTGCCCGTATAAATGCCGAATTGAGTGCTAGAGAGAAAGGGAAACTTCCAGCTCAACCCCTACCAAATCGTGGCTATTCACATCATGTGAATGCTATCACCACGTTGAGATCTGGAAGAGTGCTTGACAACCATGTTGGTGAAAAGATTGATAATAATGAAGAATCAATCGATGATACTCCGGCTGAGAATTTTCCTTCCAGTTCTACTTCTGTTTCTGACCCCGGTTCGTCTACCCCACAGCTTTCTTCCGAGCTTATTCTCCGTTTTCCCAAAGGCTCGAACCCTCTACCCACTTCATCCTTTCCACCCCCACAACCTTCTCCACAAATGTGGGACCCAACACTTATTGATAGAGCTCCATTTCCGGAAAGGTTGAGGCCCAACAAACCCAATGCCCAAATGGAGAAGCTTGTGGAAATGTTTAAGCAAGTTAAGATCAACATCCCTCTCCTAGATGCTATACAACAAGTTCCGTCCTATGAGAAAATTCTTAAGAACTTGTGCACTAGGAAGAGGAAGTCTCAAGTGCCTAAAAAAGTTTTCATATCAAGTACTGTAGACACGGCTTTTTCCCAACAATTACCTAGAAAACGTAAGGATCCTGGCTATCCTACTATTTCTATTTCTATTAGGGATAAACACATTAACCGTGCTCTACTTGACCTTGGTGCAAGTGTTAACCTGCTGATTGATCTAGAATTTTATGTGTAGTAGTTAACCGCAATCAATAACGGTGTCGCGTGTAGCTAGACCGAGATGAGTACGGGTCGTCCTCTGGGAAACATGGAATATTTTATTCTTACTTTAGGCGTGTTGAGAAAGAAACGAGAAAGAATAAAGAATGGTTGTAGGTTCTAGATCTATGTTAAATACGGATGTAAAATATAGATCTAGATTAATAATGGATGTAAGTTTAATATAAAAGGGGGCTTGTAGGGTTCATTAGGATTTAGTTGTTATGGATGATTAATTAAAGATTACCCTTTTTATCCTTTAATAGATTTAAAACTAGAACGACAGTGATGCATGTAGATTAGGGTTTCTGGAGGGAAAAGGGTTCCGACTCTTAACCCCTATCTCGACATGGAACTCTGTTCATATCTAGCCTTTACCAAAACAATCATTAATCTAATCTCTAATCGCGGTCGAGACTAACAATAAATTGGTAGCGCGCCCGATTAAGATGTTAATGATTCTTTTGATAAAATTTATAAACTTTATAGGACGTAAAAAGAGTTTAAAGATCTTCATCATCCATTAACCTACCATAATCCTACGAACCCTAACAAGCGGAGAATTACTCGCGCATGTTGGGAGAAGAAGAGATGGAGAGAGAATTCATAATGAAACTACAAAGAAATAGAATAAGAAAAAGAACTACCTTTATTAATCAACAAAACTCATTTACACTTTGTTCCCTTAGAAAATGATTACAAATACTAGTTTGCTTCTCGATCTTTTCTAAAGAGGTAGATGAACCGTTGATGATCAGCCTGGATGCGTGAGCCGTCTTGGACTTCGTGATCGCGTCGACTTGATGATTTTTCCAAGAGGCTCTCGGTCTTTATTTATAGTCCCAAAACCATAACCCTAGCTTCCTAAATTGGAAACCGGAAAATAAGATCCAAACAGAGAAATCTCAACTCCTGAATCCTCTGGCACGCGGCGGATCCTCGGCCAACAGGTTGGTTTGGCCGCGGATCCGCGGCCAAATGGAGTGATCTTCTATTTTGGTCTTCTGAACTATTATCTTCATGACACGTGGCGATCTTTGGAAACTCAGGAAACTGAAAATCTTCTCGCAGTTGCTGCCAGACTTGATTTCTTAGTTTGCTTTCTTAATTAGGCAGGTTTGCTCTAACAACTTTGATTCCCTTGATTTTAGCCTTGAAAATTCTGCACAACAACTCAAATAATATTTAGTAGAGTTTGTTTTATTAAGATATTAATTTCACCATTAAAATTTGGTCAATGGTGTTTATGCATACATTTTCCTACCAAATGTTAATTATAATATATAAACACATGAAAATAGTATTTTTATAGATAAACCCTCATATGTATCATATATTATAATAAACACCTTTTCTAATATAGAAATAGTAGGAAAAATGTAATAACAAATGTGCAGTTTTATCAACTGAACAAATACCCCCAAACTTATCTTTGATCGCCTCGAGCAAACTAGTTTATTCAAGAGGAGGAGAAAAAGAAAGGAGAAAACTAAGCACACTTTCATAGGCAACACAATTGCACTGAGCACATGCAACAAGCCGTTAAATCTCTAGGTGTCCCTAGTAGGAGGAGTGTTGTCTCCTGAGGGTTTTCAGTGGATTACATCAACAAAATCCTATAATAAAAGAGAGATGGTGAAATTTACATATAAAGATAAGAACTATAAAAGAAATACTTTGAAAATTTAGATTTTCCAACTACACTAGTTTTTCAGTTGTCATGAGCCCTATCTTAATAGTCATGAAAAAATGTTAGAAATCTCATCATCCCTCAATAAAATATCGTCTTTATTCTTCATTCCTATCTTTCTTCCAAACATCGATCATATAACCCTACGTGTGTGAATAGAACATCCCTACACTCGGAGAATTCAATTCAAGCTATCATACTCTTGTCCATCTACCTCAGTACTTTTTAATTTGATGAATATTTGGTTGGATTTGCTCGCACATTTTTCATGCGACCGTTAATACTTCTTGAGGTACTAACCGACCGATTACTCCTGTGCTTGCTGATTAGGTGTATTAGTATTTTCCTTTTCTTGCACCACCTAAGGCTTAGCAGTGACTCCCAAACCAGTTGGTCTAAGGCACTAGGTGATGAAGCACCCTCGCTATATTTTTTTATTGCTGCCATGGTGATAACAAAACCAGTGTTCATTTTTCTCCAACATTTTATCTTTTATTCATTTATTATTTCCTTCATACTTTGGCTTTTAGACAAGAGCATTTCAAGGTATCCTCTACTATCCCGAGCTTCAAGACGTGTGTAAGTGCGTATAGTAGGGTATCAACATTCAAATGTTTGGCTTCCAGAATAGAAACTATTTTTCACACTTATTTTTATCCTCAGATTAGTGACTTCTTTCATTTTACTAACCCTTGGGACAACAGCTCATAACTACTTGGTACTAGTTCGTTTAAGAAAACTTTTAATTTTCTTTGTTTTCTTAAATTTTTCCAATCTTTTGGATGTAATTTTTCACTATCTAATCTTTTATTATCAAATTTTTTTTAAAATTTTTGAAAATGTTGTGCTTATGCAAGGTATGATGTAAATTGATGCGTAAATAAGCATAAACCTCCCCTAAACTTATTTTCAACAGTATCCTCACTGTTGTCTTCTGCTAAAGCTCAAAAACCTGTAATCTTGGGAGGAAAAATTTATTAATGGGGACATGAAATAGTGAAAGTAAAATTCTCCCCCAAACTTATTTTTGGCTCACAATTTTGTTAAAATCATTTTCTTTCAAGAGCCAAAATATCCCCCCCCCCAAACTTGAGTTAAACAATGTTAATCTTTTGAAATCACACGAGGGGGTCAAGGTTATTGGTTAATGCTAAGCTTTGTAAAGACCGAAAGTCAACACCAACCATTCAAAAATTTTATCGATGAAGCACCAAGGTTGGTGGAAGAACATGCCACCTTTCGACGTGAAGAAGTGGGGAAGTGATAAGAGGTGTGATGGAAAATGATTGCGTCTCAATTTGGAGAGACGACACAGTGATAGTGATGATGAATTACTCGCACTATCATGATTGTATAGAAGAAAGGGTGGAGGTTCAATTTCTTTATCTTGGAGTTGATTCATCTCAACACCCGTGTCTTTTAAAAATGCGAGTTCATCAGCGAAAATTTCCTCAAAGCTTTCATCGATACCCCGAGGAATAATGTCATCAGAAAAAATGGGGTGATCGTCAGACTCTATAAAAAGTTCCTCATCAGCGTTAGATATTGACCCGGACAACTCGGTGGAAGAGTCCGTGTATGTATAATACATGGTTGGGTCAAGCAACAATATATGAAAAGAGTCAGTATCATGAGGTTGATCAAATTCGCTGCTATCGACATCCATTAATTCGACAGAACACATATGAGCATAGGGTTCAGAGGGTTCACTTCCCAACTTGTAAATGTTAAGCTCAATTGACTTCTTTCCAAAGGATAGGGTCATAGAGCCGTTTCTACAATTGATTACTGCATTGGAAGTTGCTAGGAAGGGTCGACCGAGTATCACCGGGATTTGATTTCGTAGGTTCGCTACAGGTTGTGTATCTATAACGATAAAGTCCACAGGGAATATAAATTCCCCGACTTTGATTAACACATGCTCTAGCTCACCCCTAGGTTGGGTGATAGATCGATCGGCCACCTGAAGAGTGCAATGCGCCGGTTTTAACTCTCCGATCCCTAATTGCTCATAAACAAAATACGGAAGCAAGTTAACACTAGCACCTAAATCGAGTAGAGTACGATTGATATTTTTACCCCCAATAGAAATAGAAATTGTAGGACTTCCAGGGTCCTTTCGTTTCTTGGGTAGTTGTTGTGTAAAAGCAGTGCTCACATTACTCGCAAGGAAAACTTTTTTAGATACTTGAACTTTTCTCTTCCTAGTGCACAAGTCTTTTAGGATTTTCGCATAAGACGGAACTTGTTGAATAGCATCTAGGAGAGGAATGTTTATATTAACTTGCTTAAAAATTTCCACAATCTTCTCCATTTGTGGACTTGGTCTGTTTCCCCTTAACCTGTTTGGATAAGGTGCTTTATCAATAAGGTTTGGGTCCAAAATTGGAGAGGATTGTGGGGATAGAATGGATCCCAGAATTGGAGTGGGGATCGTTTTAAATAGATTTGTGTTAGTGTTCGAGCCTTGGGGAAAACGGAGAATGGGCTCGGGTGAAGGTGGGAGACTAAACGAATTAGGGGATGAAGAAAAAGCTGGGGTATCATTGGTGTTACTAACATCATCAAATTGCTCACCCACTTCAGCACTCTCCCCGGTCTCAACGTAGTAACGGCATTCACATTATGATTTTGTGAGTGGCCAGGATTAGATAGGGGTTGAGATGGGAGTTTCCCTTTCTCTCTCGCACTCATAGCGGCGTTCAACTGTGCAATTTGGTTTTCTATTGATTTAATACTCTCACCGTGGGAGGCGGAGTCTTTCTTTATGGTATCAATAGAAGACTTCATATCAGCCGACATTTGAATGGAATGTTTCATAAACAAATCCAACGTTTGTGCGAGTGAAGAGTTATCAGTACTGGCCAGTTGCGGTACAGAAGTATTGGCCGGATTTTGAAAATTTTGTGAGTGAAAGGGGTGCTGACTTTATGGTTGTGGTTACTGTAGAGGAGGTCTTTGATAATTGCTTTGGAACTGGTTTTGATTTTGGGGTTGATTTTGGTTCCAAGCAAAGTTAGGATGATTCCTCCATCCTTAATTGTACGTGGAAGAATAAGGATCGTTTCTAGGTCGCTGCTGAAAAGCAGCATTAGTTGGCTTGTGACCTTGAAACGATGCATTCATAGGACATTCTTCCGTCAAGTGTGAAGGATCCGAACAGCAACCACACACGGTTTTGGGAAGCGTAACCTGGTTTAGGGAGGCTAATAAAAATTTGTTCTCAATAGCGTCGAGTTTCTTCTGCATCGCTGCCATTTCGGCTTTTACTGCGATGGAAATATCGAGCTGGTGAATATCTCCCCTAGATGAAGGTGGTCTTACGCTTTCCCACTGCAAAGTGTTTTCAGTGAGGTCTTCTGGATATTTCCAAGCTTCGCCATCGTCTTTGGACATGAAATTGCATTGACACATTGTTTCAAGCATCTGCTTTATCGCTGGATTAATGCCCTCATATATAATTTGGCATAAATCCCATCTTTGTATTCCATGATGAGAACATTGGACAAGCAGATCCTTGAAATGTTCAAAGCACTTCCAAAATGGTTCATTGGGAAGCTGGGTGAACTGGTTGGTCTCGCTCCTAATATGGGCGGTCTTATGGCTTGGGTAAAACTTTTTAAGAAATGCTATTACGAATTCATCCCAATTAGTGATAGAGTGTGCGACGGTATTATAAAGCCATTTTTCTGCCAAGTCGCACAGAGTGAATGGGAGAAGACGCAAGCGCATAGCATCCACGGTTAGTTGTGAAGTTCCCATCATTGCGCATACGTTTTCGAATTTAGTGATGAAAACGTACGCGTCTTCAGATTCAAGCCCATGAAATTTGGGCAACAGATTGATGTAGTGGGGTTTAATTTCAAAATTATCCCCGTTAGCTGGTGGAATATATAGACAAGTGGGAAGTGGACCATGGATAGAATAGCATCTCTCATGGAGAGAGATACGCGGTGGATTCTGCTCACCTACGGGCGGTGGCAGCGTGGTGTTATAATTTGATGGAGTACCGTCCATCTCGGTTGATGTGGTGTGTGGTGGGGGAAAAGAAGATGAAGAAGTACCGACTTCGGAGTCGATAGCAGGAACGCGGACAAGACGGGCACTAGAATCCCGTGTCCAGCAAAGCATGCACTAAGCGGGTTTAGCGCAAGTGGCAGGGTGTGTGTGATTTAAAATTGGTCTATTTTGAAAAAGTGGGACTTAAGACAAATCACATAAAAATGCACAAACAACCCTAGAACTAAGGTTACCTAGGTCAAGTCTCTAGACCGCTCCTAGACTTCCAAAGGACAAGCCGCAGGATCAATCCTCTACTATCTCTTTACTACTCTTGTGGCCAGGTAAGTGCCAGGTAAGTGGGAGGTATCCACTACGTAAGTAGTGGGCCTAATTAAGTAACCACTTGCCTTAGACACACTTGCCTAGACACCACAAAAGTAATGCACATAAGCGATAGATTACCCACGACCTTCTTCTGTCCTTATTAAGCGCGACAGTCCTTAGAGTCTGGTCAAGATATTTTTTAATTAATGTAGGGTTGATGTGGATGCTCGTTTTGTGATTTGCGGGGCTTAGGAAGGGTGATAAAATCCCCACCTAATCTGGATTTGGTCTTTGCCCCTTAAAGTCCGTATTAAAATATGCAAAACAAACCAATCACAAAACTTTGCAAAAAGATTTTTGAGCGGCGATATTTTGCAAACAATCCTGCAGAAAAGATATTTTATAGTATTTCAGAGGAGAGAGAATGAGTTGAAAGTTTCACCAGAGAAGTTTTGAACCCTAGATCTCCAATTCCGTCGCGCTTCCGCCGCTATATGTCCTTATTGCCGCGGATCCGCCGCGAGAAATAGGTATCTCGTGATAAGTTTTGCTACGTGGCCTCCTGTGCTCCTCTGGATCTTGATGAATGTCTCTGTCTCTCTGTATCCTCAAGTCTGTGACTCCAGATTCCCTCGCAAAATTCACACAATAATCGTTAAATTTACAATTTGCAGTTTTGTTTTATTTATGATATAGATCGAATAAGAATTCAACACAAATAGTAAGAATAAAAAATTACACACGTATCCCCGGCAACGGCGCCATTTGATTGATCTAGAATTTTATGTATAGTAGTTAACCGCAATCAATAACGGTGTCGCGTGTAGCTAGACCGAAATGAGTACGGGTCGTCCTCTGGGAAATGTAGAATATTTTATTCTTACTTTAGGCGTGTTGAGAAAGAAAGGAGGAAGAATAAAGAATGGTTGTAGCTTCTAGATTTATGTTAAACACGGATGCAAAATATAGATCTAGATTAATTATGGATGTAAGTTTAATATAAAAGGGGGCTTGTAGGGTTCAATAGGATTTAGTAGTTATGGATGATTAATTAAAGATCACCCTTTTTATCATTTAATAGATTTAAAACTAGAACGACAGTGATGCATGTAGATTAGGGTTTCTGGAGGGAAAAGGGTTCCGACTCTTAACCCCTATCTCGACATGGAACTCCTTTCATATCTAGCCTTTACCAAAACAATAATTAATCTAATCTCTAATCGCGGTCGAGACTAACAATAAATTGGTAGCGCGTCCAATTAGGATGTTAATGATTCTTTTGATAAAGTTTATAAACTTTATAGGACGTAAAAAGAGTTTAAAGATCTTCATCATCCATTAACCTACCCTAATCCTACGAACCCTAACAAGCGGAGAATTACTCGCGCATGTTGGGAGAAGAAGAGATGGAGAGAGAATTCATAATGAAACTGCAAAGAAATAGAATAAGAAAAACAACTACCTTTATTAATCAACAAAACACATTTACACTTTGTTCCCTTAGAAAATGATTACAAATACTAGTTTGCTTCTCAGTCTCTTCTAAGGAGGTAGATGAACCTTTGATGATCAGCCTGGATGCGTGAGCCGTCTTGGACTTCGTGATCGCGTCGACTTGATGATTTTTCCAAGAGACTCTAGGTCTTTATTTATACTCCCAAAGCCATAATCCTAGCTTCCTAAATTGGAAACCAGAAAATAAGATCCAAACAGAGAAATCTCAACTCCTGACTCCTCTGGCACACGGCGGATCCGCGGCCAATAGGTGGGTTTGGCCACGGATCCGCGGCCAAATGGAATGATATTCTATTTTGGTCTTCTGGGCTATTATCTTCATGACAAGTGGCGATCTTTGGAAACTCAGGAAACTGAAAATCTTTTCGTAGTTGCTGCCAGACTTGATTTCTTAGTTTGCTTTCTTAATTAGGCAAATTTGCTCTAACAACTTTGATTCCCTTGATTTTAGCCCTGAAAATTTTGCACAACAACTCAAATAATATTTAGTAGAGTTTGTTTTATTAAGATATTAATTTCACCATTAAGATTTAGTCAATGGTATTTATGCATACATTTTCCTACCAAATGTTAATTATAATATATAAACACATGAAAATAGTATTTTTACAGATAAACCCTTATATGCATCATATATTATAATAAACACCTTTTCTAATATAGAAATAGTAGGAAAAATGTAATAACAAATGTGCAGTTTTATCAACTGAACACCTGCTTCCTTACTCGGTTTATGAGCAGCTAGGGATCGGAGAGTTGAAACTAGCTCTCTGCACTCTCCAGATGGTCGACCGATCAATCACCAAACCTAGGGGTGAACTAGAGGATGTGTTGATCAAAATCGGGGAATTTGTATTCCCTGTAGACTTTATTGTACTTGATACACAGCCTGTAGCGAACCCACGGAATCAAATTCCGGTGATTCTTGGTCGACCCTTTTTGGCCACTTCCAATGCTATAATCAACTATCGTAATGGCTCTATGACCCTATCCTTCGGGAAGATGTCAATAGAGCTTAACATTTGTAAGTTGGGAAGTGTACCCTCCGTACCTACTGCTCAGGTTTGTTCTGTCGAATTAATGGATGTCGACAGCAGCAAATTTGATGAGCCTCATGATACTGATGTAGACTCTTTTCATATGTTGTTGTTTGACCCAACTATATATCATTCACATACGGACTCTTCTACCGAGTTGTCGAGGTCAACAACTAACACTAATTATGAACCGTTTTTGGAGTCTGAAGATCACCCCGCGCTTTTTGATGACATTATTCTTCGGGGTATCGATGAGAGTTTTGAGGAAATTTTTGCTGATGAACTCGCATTTTTAAAAGACACGGGTGTTGAGATGAATCCACCTCAATACAAAGAAATTGAACCTCCACTCCTTCTTCTGGACTATAAAGAGAATGCGAGTAATCCATCACAATCACTATATCGTCTCTCCAAAACGAGACGTAAACACATTCTATCCCACCACTTATCTCTTCCCCACTTCGTCATGTCTCCATACAACATGTTCTTTCACCAACCGGTGCACTACACGGATAAAATCTTCGAATGGTTGGTGTTGACTTTCGGTCTTTGCAAAGCTTGGTATTGACCAGTAACTTTGACCCCCTCTTGTGATTTTCAAAAGATTAATATTGTTTAACTCAAGTTTGGGGGGGGGGGGGTTATAAGCTGGCTCTTGAAAATAAAATTTTTACTCAAAATGATGAGCCAAAAGAATAAGTTTGGGAGAGGATTTTCACGATCATATTTCATGTCCCCATTAATAAATAATTTCCTTCCAAGCTTACAGGTTTTTGTGATCTAACAGAAGACTGAGGACACTGTTGAAAACAAGTTTGGGGGAGGTTTGTGCTTATTTATGCATCACTTTGCATCATATCTTTCCTGAGCACAAAACAAAACATATAAAAAAAAATATTTTGTACATAAATAAGATAATAAAAGATTAGATAGTGAAAAATTACATCCAAAAGATTAGAAAAATTTAAGAAAACCAAGAAAATTAGAAGTTTTCTTAAACGAAACTAGTAATAAGTAGTTATAAGCCATTGTCCCAAGGGTTAGTAAGATGAAAGAAGTCACTAATCTGAGGATAAAAATAAGTCTGAAAAATAGTTCATATTCTGTAAGCCAAACATTTGAAAGTTGATACCCTATTATACACACTTACACACGTCTTGAAACTCGGGATAGTAGAGGATACCTTGAAATGCTCTTGTCTAAAAACCAAAGTATGAAGAAGATAATAAATGAATGAAAGATAAAATGGTGTAGAAAAATGAACACTAGTTTTGTTATCACCAAGGCAACAATAAAAAAATATAGCGAGGGAGCTTCATCACCTAATGCCTTAAACCAACTGGTTCGGGAGTCACTGCTAAGCTTTAGGTGGTGCAAGACGAGGAAAATATTAAATACACCTACTCTGCAAGCACATGAGTAATCGGTCGGTTAGTACCTCAAGAAATATTAACGGTCGCATGAAAAATGTGTGAGCAATTCCATCTAAATATTCATCAATTAAAAAGTACTGAGGTCGATAGACAAGAGTATGATAGCTTGAATTGAATTCTCCGAGTGTAGGGATGTCTTTTACACACACGTAGGGTTATATGATCGATGTATGGAAGAAAGGTAGGAATGAAGAATAAAGACGATGTTTTATTGAGAGATGGTGTGATTTCTAACATCTTTTCATGACTATTAAGATAGGGCTCATGACAACTGAAAAGCTAGTAATAGTTGGAAACTCTAATTTTCAAAGATTTTCTTTTATAATTCTTATCTTTACATGTAACTTTCACGATCTTCCTTTTATTATTGAATTTTGTGGGTGCAATCCGCTGAAAACCCTCAGGAGACAACACTCCTCCTATTAGAGACACCTAGAGATTTAAAGGCTTGTTGCACGTGCTCAGTGCAATCGTGTTGCCTACGAAAGTGTTCTAGTTAGTTTTTCTTTTTCTTATATTTTCTCCTTCTCTTAAATAAAAGATATTTGCTCGAGACGACCAAAATTTAGTTTGGGAGAATTTGATCAGTCGAAAATATTGCATTTTTAACACATCAATTTCTTTATTATTTGTAATCATCTAAACGTGTTTGGTATAAATATAGCACATATTAGCAATTTGTCTGTAAAATATCAAATAACATGTGTTATACATTATAACCAGCATTATGAGGGAAATTGTGTGTTTATCATTGCACGCATGATCTTTTGTGTATCAAACACATGTCTCGAGATTGTGTGCAGGAAATTCTTCAGGTAAAAGAGCCGGAACTGCTAAAAGTGCTGATAAAATACGTCAAATCAAAGAATTGAAATCTGGCAGTGAATAAGAAAGTATAAAAATCTTCCAGACATCAGAAAAGTGCCATAAAACCAACACAAAAATACCCTGAAGATTTCATGCAGAGAGCACACCAAACGGCCGTGGATCCGCGGCCGAGTCAGGCCGATCCGCCGCGGATCCACGGCCGCGTTGCCTCATTGGTGGCATAAAATTTCTCCGAGGCTTATCTTTAAATGGCAAACTTCTTCAAGACACTTCAGTCCCAAGATATCTCTAGAAGCTTCCCTTCTAACTGCCAAGCTTCTTGTGCAAGCTTAATACCTACCAAGCTTCTTGTGCAAGCCTCATACCTACCGAGCTTCTCATGCAAGCTAGCTAACTATCTTAATCTAGAAGCTTCTTTACAACTACCTAGCTTCCTATGCAATTTTCATAACAACCAAGCTTCCAAGAGAAGGTAAACCTAGTTTCTAGGGGAAGCTTGAGGGAAAAATATATAAAGGGATCTAATGCTTCATTAAAAAGGTTGTTGAGGGTTGTTGGTTGTTGACCAATTAGGGTAAAATTCTAGTGAGATCCAAATCAATTCTAAACAAATTGAGTGACACAATATGATCTAAATCAAGATTCATCGAGTACCAAATTGAGCAAGAATCTAACGAGCCTTTTGAAGCAACGTCGATCTTCATCCGAGCAAGTGATCTACAATGATCCGCGACTCAAGAAGACGATGCGGAGCTAGTTCGATGATTTAGTTCCTCCTCAAATCTTGTAGTCTTTGAGTGTATTGTAACGAAACGTCGATTAAATAAAAGGTGAAAATTATTGATCTTACTTTTCTTTACATTTGAGCATTATGAAGAGTTATCAATTCTGGATTGTTTTCATTTTCATGATTTTTGAGTGAAAACTCCACTTGTGAAGGAATCGAGAAAATAGATAGATGATGATGATTAAATTCTTAAACGATTCTTAAGCCTTATGCGTTTTGTAAACTTTAGGAAATTGAATCAACGATGACCTAGTTTTGAGCGAGATGCTTTCTTGAATGTTTTCTCTCTAAATTAGAGATCAACGATCGATGATTGAATTTCCTAGAGAATAGAATTTGAATGATAATCAACGAAAGGACAAGGAATGATGATGGAGAAACCTTAGTTTCTTCAATAGATCCCTAATTCTCATTGATCGTCATCGATCTAGCAACAAATCTTCAATAGATAAGAATTTGTAATCATTATTCTTCATCATCACTATCAATTGGATCGATTCCTATAATCTCTTTACAAATCTTGATAACTAAATTGATTGGGACATTACTAGATTCTTGATTCTAGATCTTTATTTTTCTTTATGTTTCTTGAAATCAAATCTTTCAAATCTTGAATCAATTTTCTTGGAATTTCTTTTATCTTTTCATTTCGACTCATCTAAAACAAGATCGATCAAAACACACATCTCAGTGGACGATCAGTATTCATTAATGCGCTACATCGACACCGTTAATTGATTGCGGTATAAATTTCTTTGGTTGTGATTAAAACTTTTCCATACACACGAAGATTGATTCAATCAAGCACTATACACCTGTCTTAAAAATACCTTGAACTTTTATGGGAATCAAATTGTGTGAGTATTGTTCTACACATAACCCAACACATGGTATACTAAATGACATGCTATCTGGTACGATTATGGTTAGACGCACGAACTTAGGTATGGTAATCATGAGTTCTTACCCTTTCTCTTGACCATATAACTTCTTCTTTGAACTTATAAGCTTAAAATTTAGGTTCTTGAATTCAATAATTTATATCTCCTTCTTTCCATTTTAATAAAAGTTTCAATTCAAGCTTCAAAATTGTATGGTTTGTGACATTTAGAATTTAGATATTAAATTCCTTACTTCCCTCTCATCTTTCAAGCTCTTCATTGAACTTGCAAGTTTAAATTGAGCTTATTGAATTCATTTGATTAAACACAACAACAAGGACTCACTTGGCTACATAGTTTGTACATTGGTTCTAAGTATATTCCTAACTGTTTTCTTTCACTTGCTATGGTTTCTACGTTCTCTCTTCTCTTTTGTGATTTCTTGTTTTTGTAACTATTTGTGAGTAGTAGCCATACTTGTTAGGGTAGAAGAAGGTTAGTTTGAAATGGAGAATGATTTTCCCTTTTCTTTAAACCAATAGCTTGGAGTTGAACTCCGACCAAACGACTCTCAATCCGCCCCGTTAAGCACCCTATCATACCACGATAGCAGTAATTTCTAACTGTGACCGGTTGCATTTGGTTTGGCCGGAGACGAGGGTTAAGAGACAAAAAGGGAAGAACAAGAGTCGGTAAGTAAGGATTTAGCACACAATTGCAAATATCGTACTTAAGCACCCTAATCTGCATTGTTGCCGATTTCCTTAGTATCAATATCAATTGAGGTTCATAAGGAATGGGTAAACATTATCCTACCTCAAACTAATCTAAACCTATCCCTAACAAGTCTTTCTTTTGAATGTATTTCACAACACTTAGAATAAGCAAACAAACTCAAACTTTTCGAACTTAACTCCTTAATAGAAGACTAAAATTATACCTTCTTCCTGCAGACGACTTGTACTCATCTTGTCTAGCTACGTGTGACACCATCTTGGTTGCTGTATTTTTAAAACTCATAGAACATGACAATTTCGTACCAATCAGATCACCTTACCTTTATGTCTCTGTGTAAAAAAATCTGAGAATTTGAAGACCTTTAACACATGCATCAAATGGGTGCAAAAATGAATGTATTTTGATAAACTTCATCCAATGCATGTGTTAAAGTTCTTCAATTCTTTTAATTTTTTATACATATAGACATGAGGATAGAGTGATCAGCTTGAATGGATCGGATCGTTCAAATACGTCGTACAACGAGAGTTCCCACTTTTAAAATCACTACAACCAAAAGGAAGATAAACCCAAACTTCTCAAAATCACTACAATTGCTTTACTCTCTATATTTGCACTGCATGTCTTCTCATATCCACTTTCAAAACCCATGTCCAATATAACTCATCTTCTTCAAACCCAAAACCCCTGTTCAATATAATTCATCTTCTTCAATATAAAATGAGTCAAACTCTTTTAGTGTTTTGTACCGATCCGACTAGTCATCTTGATCAACAAGTCATGGATAAGTTACCTATTAAAATTTATGAGAATTGGAGACCTCTAACGTATCTAGATGGAGTAAAAAATTACTGGTTTTTCAGTATGTGAAAAATGAGATCACTAGATGGATATGATAGAGATCTCCAAATCTTATGAAATTTGACACAAGAGCAATCTAAAACATGAAGATTAAGATGACTGGTTTGGATTGGTGTAAAAAATGGGGCCTATGGGTTTTAAAAGTTGGTCTCGTTTTATAAAATAAACACCAGCCTGAATTGATCAGCTCATAATATGAATAATAAAGGAAATAGGCCATATGAGAGAATTTTCTTTTTTGAAATCAATAAAAATCAACCTTCCATCATTTTATCCGATGATCGGCGTCCACAATCTTTATCTTTATCTTTATTATCTAAGTTATGTATACACCAAATTTCATGTGATTCTACCATTTTATCACCGTTGATTTAATGGATGCAAAATTAACAATTTAGTGACCGTTAAGATGTGTGGATTAAAGTCACACATTGAAAAAAATATGAGAGATACATAAGGTATAAGATATAAAATGAGATAAATCTCAATAAGATTTGAGTCTTATTGTTAGAATCCACTTATCAACAAAAGCCCGTATGTGCACTCATATATATAAAATATATGATCGCCCCTCTCGTTCGTGTATAATTAAATTTAATATGGTATCAATGCTAGATTAATAACATTTGTGGATTTGTGCAATAACACCTCTTCGAGCCTTTGTGCAATCTTTCGAACCTTCGTACTCTTTTGTGTTTGCGCCGAGCCCTCATGCTGGACTTTGAGTGTTGTATGATCCACGTTGACAATCACGTTGCATGTGAGGAGGGAGTGTTAAGATGTGTGGATTAAAGTCACACATTGTAAAAATTGCAAGAGGTATATGAGGTTTAAGATGTAAGATTGAATAAATCTCAACAAAGATTGAGTCTTATTGTTGGAAACCATTTATCCTCAAAAACCCATATGTGCACTCATATATATAAAAAATATAATCGCTCTTCTTGTTCGTGTATAATTAAATTTAATACAGTAATAGAACACTTTTAGTATTTTTACATTGCTAAATTAAGGTTGAAAAGAGGTTGAAATCGCAATGAAGATCAGTATAGACTGTATTGATCCTCCCATACACACATGCGTCTTAAAGAAATGATATTAAGTTATATATTATTGATTTATATATTAGAATTGAAGAGTTCATGAACAAACAACAATGATTGACATTTAGGCTTTATTTCTAAAAGTATCTAAAGGTTTGAGCCTTTGGAAAAAAAATACCAAAATAAATATAAAAAAACGTCTCCAGATAGCCATCATTACTGACGGTCAACGTTTGTATTAGCTGTATATATTAAATGACCATCAATTTAATCAACTATAATCAATTAATTAAATATTAATTAATAATTTTAGACAATTATTTATTATTAATTAAATAATCAATGGCCAAAGGACAACAACGACAACGGTCAACTCGACGGCGAGGACAAGATGATGAAGATGGGCAGCGACGTCAAAGGGCAATGGCGGTCTTGGGTTAGGGTTTGGTTACGATGATGAAGATGATAACGATCTGGAAGAAGATGGTGATGTTGGCTATATTGCTTTCAAGACAATTATTGTAATTGTAGGCATGTGATTATGATGATTGAGAGAGAACCTATACAGATAGAACAGTCTTACTCAAAATGATAGTATGCTATCTGGTTTGTCTTTATCATCATGTACATGCATTATGTGGTATTACAGATCACTGTTACATGTTGATAAAACCCATATGATTCTTTCTTTGCTACCAGCATTATGATGACGATCATATACGTGAGAGCTGGATGGTCTATAAGCACATCCTTAAATGTCCTTAGTCACGGGAGAATCGAGACTGGGCATCAATACTCCAGAGTAGACTAGTGTATACTTATCGAGACCCTAACGAGGGACGGTGGCCGGTCTCACAAGCCATCGGTATCAGTTAGTCACCTAAGATAGTATACTTGTGCTCACTGGGTTATGAGTACACTGGACGGACTCGTCGGAAATATGCTAGTTGGTATTTTACCTATTGTCAGATAGCAGTTCATAGGTGACATGTGTACAGGTTAATCTGTCGACCTGAGATCATCATTTATCTTGTGTGACTTCCCACTGTGCTTTGATTACTGCCCTACCACGGCTCAAAGGAGTCGTGCAAACAGGTTTTAGTTGGGTACAGTCCAGAGCCACATAGAGGCAGTGAGAGGATCGTCGGGGATTCGTCTCTTCTGGTATTGAGGGTTGATGTCGTTTAGTGCATGGGTGTCCATCATCAGAAATCCTTGGCCAAGGTAGATTAGAATTACTGATTTGGATCAGTAGTTTCTCAGTTGGTGATGGGCTTTATACCAACACGAAATATCGCGTTATTAGGGATCTGACTTTATCCACCCCCCTAGACTTGATATGTGATACTCTTAGACGAACAGATCGGACTGTATGGAGATTGTTACGGACAGGCTCAGTAGGAGTTCGGATGAGTTTGCTCTTCGGCCTTCCTTCATTCAATACCTGGGTAGCTGTTACATATAGCTAGTGTCGTTGACGTGCTTGTGATTAAACCCACTGCCAGTGTATTGACGAGTGTTTAGAGTCCCACACAGAGGGTTTCCCTGCTTCGGGTGAAATGAAGTAGAGGCCGTATGGTTTTACGGCGGGGTTCGATCATATACGTGCACTTATGCACGTATCATGATTCAGACGGTTTATACTAGTGGGCTTTGTTTTAAGCCGGTTTCTAGTATTATATTGTTGGATTATTTTCGTCTCTTTGTATTTGTATTTTTCGGAATACGGATACGGTTATGTATATACGGTGATGGGTATTCTTGTAATTTATTACAAGATACTTCGAGAAGAAGACACCTCATTTAGTTTTAACCATTTAGGATAAATGGTTAATAAGGTGGAGGGATGGGGTGGTATTTGCTTTAAATGAAGCATGGCTCACTTGGTGACTCATGGGGTGACTCATGGATTACTATTGTAGCATACTTGATATTTGTGTAGGGAATTATTGAAGTGTATGCTTCATTCTAGTTCACAACAATTAGCCATTTTTTCCATGGTTGCTTCATACACAATACTCTCATCTCCTTCAAGCTTCTCTTATTCTTCTTCAAACCCTTAATGTCTCATGTGTTGAGAAACCTAGGGTATTTTGAGATATATTAATCAATCATTAGACTCTACATCCTCTAGGCTATCTAGTTTATCGAACTAGGTATCCTAGTTATCTCGGTATTGAGATTAGAGCTCGAACTACAAATTCTCATGTGGATCATCTTCGATGGAGGGAGACCGGAGGCCAAACTCGATCCATGATGCTTCAAGGAGCTTATGAAGATGGTAGAAGACCGAAGGACCCGGATCATTCGGTATAACCATTCTAACTCCTCTTTAGTTTGCTAGCTTATAGGTTTATGGTAGATCCGGATTATTGGTTTGTTCTAGCGCCAGTTTATAAAATTTTTGTTCCGCAAATGGTCACGGTAGATGGCTAGGGCACTGGCATAATCCAATATGATATCAGAGCCAACCCATAAACCCTTAGCTAGCAGTTTTAGACGATATTTAAATAACGAAACCGAAACAACTCCGAATCAATACGCTAAATATTCAAGTTTCTGTAAAATTTTATTAGTCTTCAAAATATTTTTTAAACAATTGCAGAAGACTACTCTTGTGACAACTAGAACACAGTTTGAAAACGAGCCCCAAACTCCATGCTTTGGCCAGCGAGATCGATTAAATTCCCGGCGAACCCAGTTTTGTTCTGTAGTTGGGTCTTGGAATTTTGGGTGTGTTCTGGAATCTTGAATATTGGGTTTCTGGTATTGTTTGTTTTTGCCCAGATTACATATTTTATTATCATTGGTTTGGGGGCAATACGGAGTATTTCGAAGTCACTATTTATAATACCGTTTATAAGTTTTCAGTATATACATTACTATCTGCAACCGTGATGTCAATAGAGCGGTATAACTCGTCTAAATGCTATATGTTCTATTAGACGGGTTTGCGAACATGACATTCACGTTGATATTCTATGTTGTGATGAGCTTGTGGTTGGATTATCGTGGTGGATAGCCAGTGGTGCAATGCTAGTTGTACAGTTGAGATTCATTTGTACATTTGATATTGCGAGGCAAGCGTCCGACATGTGGACTGTCGTCTCTGCTAGTTTGTATATTATTTGTTTGGGGCACGACCGGGTTGAGGTCGATGTCACCCTTATACATATATTTTCATTTTCTGTACTAGGATTACCCCGCGGTGGAGTGCTCGAATAGCCGGGTTCTAGAGGGCAACGGGCCCGCATTTCATGGCGTTGAGAAGGAGGAGGCCTCTTTCTAGAATTGGTGTGCTATTCGACGCATTCGTAGGGGGTACATGTTAGTTGTATGTGCCCTAGAGGCCATTATTGTACATGATTGTATATTATAGTGGATGCTTGGACATATATAGAGAGGACTTTCTTACTCGACATGATAGTATGCTATCTGGTTGCTTTTTATCTTAACATGTAGACTTGTATTGTGATACTGTCTTGCTCTCACATGTTGGTAAAGCCCTTAGGATGTACTTGACTACCAGGATTATGATACAGATCATACTAGTGGGGCCAGGGTAGTCCACAAGTACATCCTTTAATTGTTCCTAGTTGAGGGTGTATCGAGACGGGGCATCGATATTGCAGAGTAGACTAGCGTATACGCTTCTTGACCCATTTGATGGGCGATGGATGATCCCATATCCATTAGTGTTTAACATCAAAGATGGTATGCGGGTGCTCAGTTGAGACTGGGTACACTGAACAGGACCCGCCGAGAACTCCTAGATGGTATTATACATGACGTCAGATAGCAGTTCTCTGGTGACACTGGTACAGGTTAGTCTGTAGACCCGAGATCGTCATAGAGTCTTGTGTGATTCCCATTGTGCTTTGATTTTCACCTTACCATGTTCAAGAGAGCGTGCAAAACGGTGATTTTTGGGTACAGTCCCTAGTCACATGGAGGCAATGAGTGATAGGAGGGGTTTTGTCTCTTCCGGTATTGGGGGTTGATGTTGCGCTGTGCTCGATGGCTATAACAGGAAGTCCCTGGACAGGGCTGCTACGGAGATTTACTGGTAAGTGATATCAGTAGTTTCTCGACCCGTTATGAGCCTCACATCGATATGACTTATCAAGTTAATGGGGTCTGACGTTTACCATCCCTAGTATGCGAAATATCAGATGAAGAGACCGGAATGTAGGATAGTGTTACTTATTGGATTCACGGGATTATGGACAAGCTTGCTTGTTGATCTTCTGATCGCTCAATACCCGGGTAGCCGTTACGTCCATCTAGTACCGCTGACGGCTTTGTGGGTGACTGATATGATCATCACCTACTGCCGGCGTATTGACGAGTCGTTAGAGCCTTACACAGAACTTTCCTAACTTATGCGAAACGAAGTAGGGAACATATGTGATATGTGTAAGTCGACGTCACCTACCCCATAGGTTTGCGGGGAGGCGGAACGGGTAAAAAATGTTTTTTTCTAACAAGGTAACATCGACTTGAACTCCAGGATCTTAGCTAAACCATAACTAACAAACTAACTAGCCTACTATGTAAGAAGAGTCTTTCTTGTCTTCTCGTTGTCCTCCTTCACCTCGCAAGCTCCTTGGAGTGGAAATGGATAGCACCTTCTCGTCGGCTTCTCGAAGTCGTAGAAGATCCACCCGAGAGTTTCAACCTTGAGCTAAACCTCCAAGTTGAGCCAACTAGATCACTTGGTGTGCTAAACTAGGTAACCTAGAATTAGTAGAGTGTTATTTTGGGTAGCTTAGTCTCACTAAACCTTGATTCTCAACACATGAGACACTAGGGTTTTTGAGAGGAAGAAGGAAAGAGTGAACTTGAGGAAAGATAAATGTTTTTGATAAATGATCATTGATCAAATGGAATGGAAAGCTTGACATGACCATAAGCATGGCACAATAAAAATATCTCATCAAAATATCTAGGTCACAAAAATATCTCACAAAAATATCTAAGTCAAAAAGTCAATCCAAGTCAAGTGGTAAACCCAAGTAGCCATGCCACAAAATTATCATTTACCAAAAAATAACAAATACTTTTCTCCACCTTATATTTGTTTTCATCAATTCAATGGTCAAAACACTAATGAGGTGTCTCCTTCTATAACCCCTCTCATCTGTATATACATCCCCGCATCCGTGTTCCGAGAAACACGAATACTATGAGACGAAACTAATCCAATAATCAAATACTAGGATCCGGGTTAAACCAAAGCCCACTAGTATTGTCCGCTCGAACATCACACGCGTACAAGTACACGTATATGAACGAACTCTGTCGTAAAACCATACGACCTCTACATCGTTTCGCCCGAAGCTGGGAAACCCTCTGTGTGGGACTCTAAAGACTCGACAGTACTCTGGCAGTGGGTTTAACAACAAGCGCGTCAGCGGAACTAGCTGTATGTAACGGCTACCTAAGTATCTGTAGATAAGAAGGTCAATGAGGAAACGCATCCGTACCCCTACTGAGCCTGTCTGTGGCAATCTCCGTACAGTCCGGTCTGTTCGTCTAAAAGTGTCGCACATCGATCCTAGAGGGTGGCAAGCGTCAGACCCCTAATAGTGAAATAAGTCATGTTGAAGTGCGGCCGAAAACATCCTGAGAAACTACTGGAGTAGCTACTAGTAAATCTTGCTTGCCCCGGCCAGGGACTTTATGTAATGGCTTTCCGAACACAGCGCGACATCAACACCCAATACCGGGAGAGACGAATCCTATCTAACCACCACTACCTACAAGTGCTTCGGGACTGCATCCAACTACTACCTGTTTGCATGACTCAATAGAGCCGTGGTAGGGTAGCAATCTAAGAACAGTGGGAACACACTTGAGGCGAAGTAGCAGTGTCAAATCAACGGACTAAGCTGTACTCATGTCACCTGGGAACTGCTACCCGACGATAGGTATAGTACTAACCAGCAGTACCCCACGAGTCCGTCCAGTGTAACTCATAACCCAATGAGTACCTGCATACTATCTCCAGTAAGACGTACTGATGGCTGTGGGACAGACCATCTCCCATGCTGGGATGAGAAGCGTATACACTAGTCTACTCTGGAGTATCGATACCCTGTCTCGATAATCCTATGACTAGGGACCTGTATAAGGATGTGCTTGTAGACTACCCAGCCCCCACTAGTGTGACTGCCATCACAACGCCGGTAGTCAAGCAAAGATCCTAAGGGCTCTATCAATATGTATTAGCGATATGTTAAAAGAAACATATACACGTATTAAGATAGATACAAACCAAATAGCATACTACTATATCGAGTAAGACTGTCATAATTCCGTGTATATATCCCAAGCTTCCAAAATGTAATATACAAACTAGTACTATACAATAATGGCCTCTAGGGCATATCACACTAACAGTCTCCCACTTGCACTAAGGCCATGTGCTGGCATATCGCAGACCTATCATCTCGAATAGCCTCTCGAACTACGTCTGAGGGATGGCATTTGTGAATGGATCTGCAGTGTTTTCCTTAGTAACAACTCTCCGAACCTCGATCTCCCGGCGATCCACGATCTCCCTGATCAGGTGATACCGCGTAAAGATGTGTCTGGACTTCTGATGGGACCTAGGTTCCTTTGCTAAAACTATAGCCCCTTTGTTGTCACAATACAAAGGTATTGGATCAGCAATGGATGGAACCACCTGAAGTTCTGTTAAGAACTTCCTCATCCAGACTGCTTCTTTTGCGGCATTAGAAGCTGCGATATACTCCGCTTCCATCGTCGAGTCAGCAATGGTGTCCTGCTTGGAACTCTTCCAATAGATCGCCCCTCCATTGAGGGTAAAGATATAACCTGACATGGGCTTGGAGTTATCCTTGTCACTCTGGAAGCTAGAGTCAGCAAATGCCTCGATCTGGAGGTCTTTTCCGCCGTAAACCAAGAACATTTCCTTAGTCCTTCTCAGGTACTTGAGAATGTTCTTTACTGCTATCCAGTGCTTCTCCCTAGGGTTTGACTGATACCGGCTTACCACGCTCAGTGCATAAGCAACATCCGGTCTGGTACACAACATTGCATACATTATAGAGCCTACCGTAGAAGCGTAGGGTATAATAGACATGCGATCCCTTTCCAAATCAGTCTTGGGAGACATCTCTTTGGAGAGGGTGATTAGATGACAAGCCGGTAAATTACCGCGCTTAGAATCTTCCATACTGAATCTTTTTAGTATGGTGCCGATGTACCTGGACTGTGAAAGTCCCAACATCCTCTTAGATCTATCACGATAGATCTGGATCTCCGGAATGTAAGTGCATCACCCAGGTCTTTCATGGAGAACCTGTGTGACAAGAACCCTTTGACAGATTGTAGCATAGGAATGTCATTTCCTATCAAGAGAATGTCATCCATGTATAAGACGAGGAATACTAACAGTTCGTGCTACAATCTTACTATAAATGCATGGCTCATCTGGATTTTTGATAAAGCCAAATTCTTTGACCGTTTCATCAAAACAGATGTTCTAACTCCGCGATGCCTGCTTTAGTCCATAGATAGATTTAAGCAAGTTGCACACTTTCCCGCTGCTCTCACTCTGAATGAAACCCTCTGGCTGGTCCATATAGACACACTCTTCCAAATTTCCATTTAGAAAAGCGGTTTTTACGTCCATCTGCCAAATCTCATAATCTTGGAAGGCAGCAATAGCAAGAAGGATCCGAATGGATTTGAGCATAGCCACGGGAGAAAAGGTTTTTTCATAGTCTAAACCAGGTCTTTGACGAAATCCTTTTTCAACAAGTCTAGCCTTATAGGTTTCAGCCTGTCCATCTACATCAATCTTCTTTCTGAAGATCCATTTGCAGCCTACGGGTTTTACCCCTTCTGGAGCAATGTCCAAAGTCCATAATTTGTTGGTGTACATAGACTCCATCTCGGTCCGCATTGCATCCAGCCATTTTACCGAGTCAGTGCTCTGAATGGCTTGCTGGAAGTTAGTCAGCTCATCATTATTAATGGTGCAATCCTCTCTATCCCCGTCTACGAGAAAATCATAGTATCTCTCAGGCGGATAAGACAGCCTACTACTCCTGCGGAGTGGTGCAGGAATGCCCTGTTCTTTTGAAACTTCTGGTTCCACCAAGCTTTCAGTAATAGCTTGTGGTTCTGGAATTTCTTCCAGTTCTATTGCACTTCCACTAGCTTCTTTTTCTAAAAACTAATGTTCCAGAAAGTGGGCATGACGAGAAACAAAAACCTTTTGTTCCTCTGCGTAATAGAAAAGATACCCCTGGAGTTCTTTGGGTATCCCACAAACTTATACAGTATTGATCGTGCCTCGAGTTTGTCCGCATACTGCTTTTTAACAAAAGCCAGACATCCCCATATCTTCAGATACTGAAGATAGGGTTTCTTCCCACTCCACATTTGATATGGTGTGGTAGGCACAGTCTTGGTAGGAACCTTGTTCAAAAGATATGCAGCTGATTCTAGTGCATAACCCCAGAATGATCGCGGTAACTCGGCATTACTCATCATGGAACGTACCATATCCAATAAGGTTCGGTTCCATCTCTCCGATACACCATTGTGTTGTGGTGTGTATGGAGGAGTAAGCTGAGAGAGAATTCCATTCTCTTTTAGGTAATCCAGAAACTCGGTACTCAAGTATTCACAACCTCGATCAGATCTCAGTGTCTTGATACTTTTTCCGGTTTGTTTTTTCACTTTATTCTTATATTCTCGGAATTTCTCAAAGGCCTCAGATTTATGTTGTAGGGTTCCTAAGCACGACAGCAAGATTTCGGGAGGTATCGTCCATGCCAAATTAAAATTTTTCCATGCTTAAACAACCCTAAATAAGATCTTTAATTAGAGAATCATGCAAAAACTTAAAGCAAACAAATTTACAACTAAGTGATTAGAGATTACAACCTTTGTTGACCATTCCTTCGCTTCATAAGCTCCAAGTTGTGGTCCTTTCGCTGCGATCATCAAGCTCCCGGACTCTTGAGAGGCTCCATGAGGTGAATGATGCATGCTAGCTAGAAGTTTTCAAAGTCAACGATGATCTACTTCGAGGAAACACGAACTCAAGCTATGACTTCACTAATAAGAAATTAGTGAAGCTAACACACTAAACTATATGGCCAGTATAGAAGAGGATGACGAAGTAGGAATTTTGCTCTCTTTAGTTTTCTTTTTCTCACTTTATTTCATCATAAATAAAAAAGGCTAGCAAGCTTTTTGAGGAAGAAGAAGATGAAGTGATGAAATAAATTATTGTTATGAGGTTAGAAATGCAACCATGGGTTAGTATCATGGCTTAACCCTTGTAGAGAATAGACCATGGCTAATTGATTAGGGTTAGGTTAATAAATATCTTAGATGCAAGCAAAACAAGTGGACTTTAGTCAATGGTTCTACAAGCTTCATCCAAGCTCAACCATGACACAATTCCAAGTTGTTTTGAATTATCTAAAATAAATATAAATATAACATTATCATAAAGAATGGTATCATTCTCATACACCCAAGTAGCATGTATAACCAAGCATGTCATAATATTATTTATCACATATATAACATTTATGTAAAAAAAGAAATAATACAATAAACATATATCTCATATATGTTAAATGTATCAAAGTGAGAAAAATAAATACTTAAGTGAGCATATATATTAGTTAATATAATTTAATATATCAAATATATAATTATACATTAAATTATTAAATCAATACTTGATTTAATAATCCGGTTATATTACATATAACCGACTACTATATTATGTATCATTTTATCGAATCAACACTTTATCCGATAACCCGACTATATCACATATAACCGGCCGATATCACATATCGCGAGAACAGAATACGGTATCACATACACGTATTATTCTCGGTCTCGCACATATCACATATGTTCTCCTACTCTGTTTCGTCTGAGCCAGGAAACCTCTGTGTAGGACTCTAAAGACTCGTCAATACGTCGGCGGTAGGTGATGATCATATCAAACACCCACAAGCCACAAGCGGTCAGCTAAACGTAATGGCTACCCGGGTATTGAGCGGTCAGAAGATCAACAAGTAAGCCTGTACATACTCCTGTGAATCTAATCAGTAACACTACCGTACAGTCAGGTCTCTTCGTCTGATATATCGCATATCCAGTCTAGGGGTGCTTATCGTCAGACCCCAGTAACCGATAAGTCGTGCCGATGTGAGGCTCATAATGGGTCGAGAAACTACTGATAACACTTACTAGTAGATCTCGATATCAACCCTGGCCAGGGACTTCCAGTTATAGCCAATCGAACACAGCGCAACATCAACCCCCAATACCGGGAGAAATGAAACCCCTCCTATAGCTTATTGCCTCCATGTGATTCGGGACTATACCCAAAAGCCACCGTTTTGCACGTTCTCATGAACGTGGTAAGGTGGAAATCAAAGCACAGTGGGAATCATACAAGACTCTATGACGATCTCGGGTCTACAGACTAACCTGTACCAGTGTCACCAGAGAACTGCTATCTAATGATAGGTATAATATCATCTAGGAGTTCTCGGCGAGTCCATTCAGTGTACCTAGTTTTCACTGAGCACCCGTATACCATCTTTGATGTTAAAAACCAATGGATGTGGGATCATCCATCGCCCATCATATGGGTCAAGATGCGTATACGCTAGTCTACTCTGGAGTATCGATGCCCTGTTTCGATACACCCTTGATTAGGAACTGTTATAAGATGTACTTGTGGACTACCCTGGCTCCACTAGTATGATCTGCATCATAGTCCTAGTATTCTAGTACACATCCTAAGGGCTTTATCAACATGTGAGAGCAAGACAGTAACACAATACAAGTCAATATGTTAAGACAAAGAGCAACCGGATAGCATACTATCATATCGAGCAAGAAAGTCCTCTCTATATATATCCAAGCATCAACTATAATATACATCATATGTACAACAATGGCCTCTAGGGCATATACATAACTAACAATCTCCTACTTGCACTAAGGCTAGCTGTTGTAGTATCTCATACCCAACATCCCTAAGAGTCTCTCAAATTGTATCTGGGGTATGGCCTACGTGAGTGGATCCGTAGTGTTGTCTTTCGTGTCAACTCTCCTGACCTCGATCTCCCGGCGATCAGCTATCTCCCGGATCAGGTGATACCGTCTCAGAATATGCCTGGATCTCTGATGGGACCTGGGTTCCTTTGCCAAAACCACATCTCCATTGTTATCACAATAAAAAGGTATTGGATACTCAATGGATGGAACCACTCCAAGTTCGTTTATGGACTTCTTCATCCAGACAGCCTCTTTGGCAGCATCGTTGGCAACGATGTATTCAGCCTCCATCGTCGAGTCTGCCACGGTTTCCTGTTTGGAACCCTTCCAACAAAACGCTCCTCCATTGAGGGTAAAGAAAAATTCCGAGTGCGACTTAGAGTCGTCCTTATCACTTTGGAAGCTCTAATTGGTAAATGACTCGACCTGGAGTTCTCCGTTACCATACACCAAGAACATCTATTTAGTCCTTCTTAAGTACTTGAGAACATTCTTCACAGCTGTCCAGTGACTCTCTCCAGGATCTACTTGATACCTACTCATTACACTTAGTGAGTATTCTACATCGGGTCTGGTACATAGCATCACATACATGATAGAGCCTACTGCCGAAGTATAGGGTATCCCTTGCATGCGAGCTCTCTCCAAATCAGTCTTAGGAGACATCTCTTTGGAGAGAGTGAGTCCAGAGATCGTAGGTAAATTCCCACGCTTGGATTCTTCCATACTAAACATTTTTAGTATAGTGTCAATGTACCTGAATTGGGACAATCCCAGTATCCGTTTATATCTATCTCTATAGATCTTAATTCCCAAGATGCAGGAGGCATCACCTAGATCTTTCATTGAGAATCTTTGTGATAAGAAGAGCTTGACTGAGTGCAGCGTAGGAACATCATTTCCTATCAAGTGTATGTCATCCACGTACAATACGAGCAAGACAACCTTACTCTCTGCCACCTTCTTGTATATACAAGGTTCATCTACGTTTTTGATGAAGTCAAACTCTTTGACTACAATATCAAAACAGATGTTCCAGCTCCGCGATGCCTGCTTTAACCTATATATGGATTTAAGCAGCTTGCACACCTTTCCGCTGCTCCCACTGTCTACTAAGCCCCCTGGCTGAGTCATGTATACGCTCTCTTCTAAATCACCATTTAGAAAAGCGGTCTTAACATCCATTTGCCAGATTTCGTAGTCATGGTATGCAGCAATGACAAGTAGGATCCGGATGGACTTAAGCGTAGCCACTGGAGAAAAGGTTTCGTCATAATCCACACCTGGTCGTTGACGAAAACCCTTTATAACAATTCTAGCTTTGAAAGTCTCAACTTTTCCATCTACACCAAGTTTCTTCTTAAAGATCCATTTGCTCCCAATGGGTTTTACCCCTTCAAGAGCAACTTCCAAAATCCATACTTTGTTGGTATACATAGATTCCATCTCAGATCGCATTACATCAAGCCATTTCACAGAGTCCCCACTCGTGATGGCCTGCTCGAAACTAGGTTGGTCATCATCTTCCATGATGCAATCCTCACTCCCACCATCAATGAAGAAACTGTAGTATCTCTCAGGTGGATGAGGAACCCTTCTAGATCGGCGGAGCGGCTGAGGTTCGTCGGGGGCCACTGAATCCTCTGGTTCAACCAAATCTTCTGTTTCAGTCTGTATAGCTGGAACTTCTTCCAGTTCTACCTCCGCGCCACTAATTTCCTTTGCAAGAAATTCCTTTTCTAAAAAGGTGGCATGTCGAGAAACAAACACCTTTTGTTCCTCGATGTGGTAGAAGATATACCCTTGTGAGTGTTGGATATATGTATGCCGTAGAGGCCATTATACGATAGTGTATATACCAGTATATATATATATATATATATATATATATATATATATTCAGGGAACATTCTTGCTCGACATGATAGTATGCTATCTGGTTGAACTTTATATTGACATGTCCATTTGATCATGCTTTCATTCATTTGGTACATGTTGATATAGCCCTAAGGATATGCTTGACTACTGAGATTATGATGCGGATCAAACTAGTGGGACATATGTAGTTCATATGAGCATATCCTTAAAATGTTCCTAGTCGTGGGTGTATCGAGACGGGGTATCGATATCACCGGCGTAGACTAGTGTATACGTTGCTTGTCCCATATGATGGGCGATGGATGATCTCATATCTATTTGTGTGGTGACACCAACATCCGTATACGGGTGCCCAGTGAGACTGGGTACACTGAACGGACTCGCCGAGAACTCCTATGTGGTATTATATCTGTCGTCGGATAGCAGTTCTCAGGTGACACTGGTACAGGTTAGTCTGTAGACCTGAGATCGTCATAGAGTCTTATGTGTCCTCCCACTGTACTTTGATCTCCACCCTACCACGGCTCTACTGAGTCGTGTAAACAGGTGGATTTTGGGTACAGTCCCGAGGCACATGGAGGCAATGAGCGATAGAGGGGTTTTGTCTCTCTCGGTATTGGGGGTTGATGTTGCGCTATGTCTGATTGGCTATAACAAGAAGTCCCTGGCCAGGACTGCTGAGATTTACTGATAAGTGTTATCAGTAGTTTCTCGATCTGTTATTATCCATATACCGGCATAACATATTGGGTTAATGGGGTCGACGATACCACCCTTAGACTTGATATGCAGCATTATTGACGAAGATACCGAACTGTACGGTAAGTGTTACCAGTTGGCTCGACGGGAGTTTTAGCAAGTTTGCTTGTGTTTCTTCTGATTGCTTGTGTTTTTTTCTAACAGGGACAGTGTCGTGGAGTGTGTGTGTGTGTGTGTGTATAGATACATACATACATACATACATACATACATATATATATATATAAGGGAAAGAGCATCCAAAGGATGCGTTGGAGAAGGCGCCAGCTCCCCACGTGCCTGGCACGCGGGCGCTGTGCGCCAGAGCGCCAGCGCCCCACGTGCCTGGCACACGGGCGCTGTGTGCCAGAGCGCCAGCGCCCCACGTGCCTGGCACACGGGCGCTAGGCGTCAGGAGCAAAAGGGACTTGGTCCCTGCACTGGGAGTTGTGCTCCCGATCTGACTTATGGAGTTGAACTCCTGACGGAGATTAATTTAGGGAGTTAAACTCCAATGGATCTTGAATGGAGTTAGACTCCTAAAAATATTTAGAAATGATCAAAGGGGGATGCTTTGTTTCTTCCTTTGGCTCTGAATCTTCCTAATATGGGATTTCTGGAGATGAGTGTCCTTCTTCTTCCTCTCGGTTGGCCGGATCTTGGAGAAAGAGGGTGAGATTTAAAAATCTCCTCTTTTTGAGATTTAATGGAAGATCTGAGTTCCCCTGTGTAGGTTTGTGGTGAAAAACTATTTAGTTTTGAAAAAAGAAGAGTAAAACTCTTGATTTAATTGAAGAAGGTTTAGAATCTTGAGGAAGGAGAATGAGGCACAAATACCCTAGAGTTTTTAGAGAATGAAAAGTTTATCTTTTAAACTTTTATTCATCAACATGTTGCCTTATATAGGCTTACACATTTACATATAGCCCCTTGGGTTTTACAAAATGGCATTTTGCCCACCCCATGCCTCATATGTTATTTCTTTTTGCACATAAGCCACGGGCTTACAAAAATTTGGCTTTGTGCCCATTTTGCTTAAATTCATGCACAAAAAATTACATCAAAATTATTTGTTACATGATTTTATTTTAGCATGGAGGAGGCCAGACGCGGGGCTCGACCTGGGCATAGGCCTACTTGTGTGGGCTTGGGCCGCTTACTTGGGGTTGACCTTGACTTTGACATGGTCAACTGGAGTGCAAATTTTGACCCCAACAGATGTCTAAAGGAAGTGTTGATTTCAATTGTTGTAGTTTTTCACTTTCTTTTCTGCGACTGTAAGTGTAGTATGTGGTGTATCACCAGTTTCGTTGCTATAGATCAACGACAATTGGAGTACGCATACTTACTTACGTTGATAATATGTGATATTATATGTTGCTGAGATATGATGTACAGGATCGTCGCGAATGAATAGCCGGGGGTTTTATGTGAGATGAGAGTTTTTCTTTTCATTCATGTAAAATTAATTGTATGTAATATTCTTTTATTGGGCACTTCCGGGTTGAGGATGATGTCACCATTGTTGTATATTATTTACTTTTCCGCATTAGGATAGACCTAAGGAGGGGAGCACAAGTGACCGGGTTCTAGGGTTCAGTGGGAGGCCATCTCGAGGAGTCGAGACCGGGTCTCCTAAACTCTAGAATTGGAAGGGTCACTTGCAGCGCTCGTAGGGGTCTAAGGGTGTAGGCTTGGTTGTTCATCGCGACCATGGAATCCGTATTTTCTATTGTTGGCTAAATACAAAATACGGACCTCCTAGTATATCCTGTATTTTCATATATGTGCTTCTGCTGTGGATATTCTGTTATGTGATCACTTTATATGCTGAGACGAATGATGTATTATATATATGATATATAATAAACGTTGCTTATGTTTTGCATCCGCACTAGTCCCGCCCTGCTATGCCGTTAGTTAAGTAACTTAACGGTATATAACGGGACATTGTGGCGAATGCGGATGGCATAAGCATACGTTCCATTTTCGTTTCTTTTCTGTAATGGCTTAGGACTTAAATGATGGGACAACATTAATAAGTTAATGTAAACAAAAGAAACCTAAAAAGATGTTGTAGAATCAGATTTGAAACCTACTTGGCTTTTTGTGAAAAAGCAATTTTTCAAATTGCGGAGCTTAAGCCACTTTTTTTAAAACCATTGGATTCTACAACGATATCAAGTTCAAAGTATTAAAGCTTTTCTTAAAAACTATTCGCAACCCTCCGTCATTTTAGAAAGTAGAGTACTTAGTATTCGTGCTACGTATATTGATTATAGTCAAGGCGTAGTGTACGGTAGCTAAGTGATATCTTCCTACACAACATAAGATGCGATTAATTAGGACATTCATATGATTATGTTGATTATATTCAAGGGTCATATGAGTGGGTCTAATTAATCATAAAATGACGGGTAGAACTTGACTAGTACTTATGATATGTTGATTATAGTCAAGGTCATAAGTTACTAGGGGTAAAAACCATATCGGGAGTTTCAAGTGTTGAAATTTGCAATGAGATAGCATACCTACTATATGATAGTAGGATCCCGATCCTACTGTGAACAATAGTTACTCCCGGGAGAGTTTTGCACTTTACAATTAGCTAACTCATTAGGTGTCTAGAAAGGTGTCAACGGGGTTACGCCTTTGGGAAAATGAGGTTTATTTTAATTAGGTCCGTGCGAAAGCACGGGGATCCCTCAGAAGTACCGGCACTGGCCTGGCTGAACGGTTAGCGAAGTTGTAGAATATAATTAATCCTGGCTAATTTTTTCCCTTTTAAGGTTTGAAGGAAAATTTGATAAAAGCAGTGGGAGACATGAATTAGATAAGATAATAAACAAATTTGATCTTTGCAAGAGATTTTGCTGAGTGTATTTTTTTCTCTCTCCTAAAGGCAGATAACCATGACTGGACTTAAGCTACTATTAGAGAAAAATAAGCTAAGTGGACAGAACTATAAAGATTGGTTGAGAAACATTAACATTACTCTCACATATGATAAAGTATCATATGTCCTCACTGCTACAGCCCCGCCCAAACCTGGCCCTGAATCTTCTGTTGCGGATAGGGAGATCCGCAAAATATGGGATATTGACTGTTCTACCGCCAAATGCCTCGTGCTTGCATCAATGGACAATACACATCAAAAGCAGCACGAGGAGATGGATGTTCAATCCATCTTTCTCCATACAAAAGAGTTGTATGAGGAGAAACCTCGTATCCTTCGATATGAAGCATCTCGAAAGCTGTTTCAGATGCGGATGGCTCCCGGCACACCAGTAGGCGATCACGTTTTGAATATGATAGCTCTTATTGAAGAGCTTGAGGGCCTCGGATGGACAATGGAGAACGAGCAGTATGTTGATATTGTTCTACAGTCTCTTTCCTCTGCCTTTACTCAATTCATAGTGAACTTCAACATGCATAGCATGGAGAAATCACTACCCGAACTTCTCAATATGTTGAGAAATGCGGAGAGCACGCTTAAAGCGAAGTCCCCCTCTCTGATTGTTGGATAATCTTCCTCTTCTGTCCCAAAAGCCAAGGCTAAGAGAAAGAATAAGAAGAAATCCGCCAAACCGAAAGGAGGAATCAAGAAGGCAAAGGGGAAAGACAAATACAAAGCTGCGGAGTCGGGAAAAGGAGAATGTTTCTACTGCAAGAAGATGGGACAATGGAAGCGGAATTGTACTGAGTACCTTGGTCTCAAGAAAAGGAAGCATGGTGATGCTTCAGCTTCAGATGTGTTCATAACTGAAAACTATTTTTATATAAACTCTGCTTCCTGGGTATTGGATACTGGTTCGGGTTCTCATATTTGCAATTCTGTGCAGGGGTTGAGAAATATCAGAGTTTTGAAGACCGGTGATCATACTCTCCGAGTTGGAAATGGTTCCGATGTAAATATAGTTTCAGTGGGAGAGTATCACCTAGGGTTGCCATCAGGTTGAATATTGGTTTTGAACCCATGTTATTTTGTACCAAGCATTCTTTGTAATATTGTATCCGTTTCTTTGTTAGACTATGAAGGATGTCATTTTATATTGTAGCACAATGTTATGAACATTAAACTGAATCAAGAGTTGATTGGTTATGGTACACTTAATAACGGGATATACGTCCTTAATCAACATACAGTTTTCAACATACAACACACAAATAAAAGGAAATTTTCAGATATAAATGAAGCTTTTCTTTGGCATTGCAGACTTGGTCATATTAATGAAACAAGACTAAACAAGCTTCATAAAGATGGATATTTAAATTCTTTTGAGTATAAATCATATGCGACTTGTTATTCTTGTATCAAAGGGAAAATGACCAAGACTCCGTTTACTGGACACGGAGAAAGAGCTACTGAGCTCTTGGGCCTCATACATAGTGATGTATATGGGCCAATATCTACACATGCGAGAGGCGGTTTTTCTTACTTCATAATTTTTACTGATGATTTCTCAAGATTCGGTCATGTTTTTTTAATAAAACATAAGTCTGAATCTTTCGAGAAATTCAAGGAGTATAAATTTGAAGTAGAAAAACAAACTGGAATGAGTATCAAAATACTTCGATCAGATCGGACTGGAGAGTATCTTAGTACAGAGTTTTCGAACTTCCTAAAAGAGAATGGGATTCTCTCTCAGCTCACTCTACCTTACAAACCACAGCACAACGGTGTGTCAGAGCAGCGGAATCGAACCCTATTAGATATGGTACGATCCATGATGAGTGATGCTGAGTTGCCCCTCTCCTTTTGGAGGCATGCATTGGAGACTGCAGCTTTTCTGTTGAACAGAGTTCCAACCAAGACCGTGTCTACCACTCCATATGAGATATGGTATGGGAAGAGACCATCTCTTAAGCGAGTTAAGATTTGGGGTTGTCCGGCTTTTGTCAAAAAGAAGAATCCGGACAAACTCGAGACACGATCAGTCAAGTGTGTATTTATGGGATATCCAAAAGATTCTTATGGATATCTTTTCTACCAAAAAGAGGAACAAAGGGTGTTTGTTTCTTGAAATGCCACATTTTTAGAAAATGAGATTTTTCCAAATGATGCCGATGGCAATGTGGTAGATTTAGAAGAGGTTCTAGAAACATAAGTTACTGTTGCGCCACGGCAGCGCCCCGGCCGTCTACTCGAGGCCAAAATGCGGAATCAAAAATTTTCTTAACTTTAAACTGGCGCTACCGCGGACAATAAACCCAAAACGTAACCATTAACCTAATCCTAGCTACCAAGAGAAGGGGTGAGAGATATACCGAGTGATCCGTGTCCTCCGGTCTTCTCGTCGTCGTCCCGATCTCCCGCGGAATCTCCGTCCGTCACCTTCTCGTCGGAGAGGGCACCACGTAGCCGGATTCTTTTACGGGCTCCCACCTCTGGACCGAGGCAACTCGGGCGCGAAGTTGGCTAGCCGACGCGTCCAAGGGTACTGTAGGTTGTAATGTAAAACCTTCGTCTCATTTGGGGTTTTTGTTGCCATTGGTGATGGAGGAATCAAAAGAACTTTGGGAGAAGAATGGTGTATATTTTTCAAGCATGAAAAATGAGAGATGTAAATTTCCTCGCACTCAAAATGAACCTCTCATCTCTCAACCCATGTGGCCGGCCCCCCCTCAAAACCCAAAGTGGTGGAAGGAAAAACAAAACAAGAAGGGAGGTGAAGGTAGTAAAAGTAGAAAGGTGACCACATCCAAAAGAAATGATAACCATGTCATTTCCAAATCAAATCCAACTCTAATCTCAAATCATGCAAAAGAATTGATTCAAAAAGAATCTCATCATGATGCTACCATTTAACAAAGGACCCCCTCCACAAATGTTATTTGCACACTTGCAAATAACCCCCTCCATCGGAAAAGTCCGGCCGGGAAAGAACAAATGAAAACTGGCCGGAACGGAATGCAAACTGGCAACTTCAAAAACTGATCCCGTAATAAATTACAGGAAAACCCCGCTACTGCATATACATGCCTGCATTTGTATTCCCACTGAACACAAATGCAAAGAGGCAAAATCTATACTGTCTAATACTAGGATCCGGCTTAAGCCAAAGCCGGCATGTAAAATCCGTCCGATCACGATCGTTGCAATACCGCACGTATCTGATCGAACCCTGCCATATCTCCATACGGCCTCTACAGCGTTTCGCCCGAAACTTGAGTAACTGTCTGTGTGTGGTGGACTCTAAAGACTCGTCAATACTATGGCTGTGGATTTAACCACTAGCACGTCAGAGGTATTAGCCATACGTGACGGGCCACCAGCTATTGACTAAAAGGGACGTCGATGAGCGAACTCATCCTGACACCCTACTGAGCCTGTCAGTGACAATATCCGTACAGTCCGGTCTATTCGTCTATGAGTATCGTATGGCGGGCCTAGGGGGTTGGTAAAAGTCAGACCCCCAATAGCGGTACAAGTCGTGTCGGAGTGTAGCCCAGAACTCCCTGAGATACTACTGGAATACCTACCAGTAAATCTCCTGCCTCGGCCGAGGGCTTTGTGTAATGGCTCTCCTAGACACAGCGCGACCTCACCCCTAATACCGGGAGAGACGAACCCCTGCAGATCCGCTCACTGCCTCCATGTGGCTCGGGACTGTACCCAACTAAAACCTGTTTGCACGACTCCTTTGAGCCGTGGTAGGGTACTCATAACCCAATGAGCACCTGTATACATCTTAGGTGAACCAACTGACACCAATGGCTTGTGAGACCGGCCACCGCCCCTCGTCGGGGTCTCGACTGTATACACTAGTCTACTAATGGAGTATCGATGCCCAGTCTCGAAACTCCCACGACTAGGGACCTATTAAGGATGTGCTTATAGACTCCAGCTCTCACGCATATGATCGCCCTCATACTGCTGGTAGTCAAGCAAGAATCCTAGGGGCTCTATCAACGTGTAATAGCGACTCGTAAGGTCACCTAAAGCAGTACACGATGATAAAGATAAACCAGATAGTATACTATCATCTCGAGTAAGACTGTCCTACCGGGATAGGTCCTCCCTCAATCATTGCAATCACGTGCCTATGATCCAATAATTGACTCTGAGAGCACTATCTCCAACAATCTCCCACTTGCATTCAAGGCTAAGTATTGCGATGTCGCATACTCACAGCCCGTGTGATACCGAACACCCAACTCCTCTACTAGTCAGTCTCACAAAGCTCGTTTGCGAAACTATTGCATTCGAGGAATAGCCTCAGTGAGTGGATCCGCTGTGGTGTTTCTTTCTATGTCTCTCTTTATCTCAAGTTCGCGGAGAAAGCCATCTCCCGAAATGAGCAATACCTGTCTTAGAATGTGTCTGGATATCTGATGGGACCTAGCTCATAAATGAACTCCAAATCCAAACTTCTTAGACTGTATCGTCAACTGAACCTAATCAGTATCCTGCGCCATGCCTTTCCCTCAGTATTCACCTAGACCACCTATCCAAAATACTGCCCCTCGTCAGAGGGAAAACTATAACTCTGACAGCCACTCTGCCATCCAGGTCACCTTGGAAGCCTGGAATGATAACCGTCTCCTAAAGGAGGCTGCCGTTATCAAATCCCTAGAACATTCTCTTATGTTCTAAAGCTGCTTCCGATCGTTTCTCCAGAATTGGATTAATATCAACTTATTGCATCTACTGCAAGAACAACATCTGGTGTGGTACTTGACATCTCATGATTGACTCAATTGCCTAAGCAAGTGATCTGCCAATCATGCACATCCCTCTCTACTTTAGTTTATAAGACACCTTTAGAGAGGGTGACTCCATCACCTACAGGTACACTACCGTGCCAGGAGTCGTCCATTCTAAATACTTATAGAATGCTGTCTAAGTACCCAGATTGGGAAACCATCCAAATCTAGATCTAAAACCATAGATCCAGTAACCAGAATGTATAATATCCAAGTCCTATGTGGAGAAACCACTGTGTGACAACCAAAGTATAACCGATCGCAGTATAAGAATATCACTTCCTACTCTGTGTATGTCATCCAAATACCAGGACATTACACCCTACTACCTTCTTAACAGATCCATCCCCTATTCTGATGAAGTCAAACCTATGACCGTCACATCAGAAATAGATGATCTATCTCCGCTATATCTGCTTAAGTCTATAAATAGACATAAGCCTCTTGCCCACTATGCTTCCGCTGCTCCCACTAACTACGACAACCCTCTGGCAGAGTCATATAGACGTACACTTCTAAAGCTAGTTTAGAACGACGCTATACTCATCCTCCTGCCGGGTCTCATACTCTGGAACAACAGCAATGGCAAGTCTGGGTAAACAAGAACCTCCCTGCCACCGTCCCTGAGCATACCGAAGTATCTCTCGGGTGCCTGAGGTTACCCACCATATCTGCGGAGTGGCCAATGGAATGTCAAAACAGATTGAGTCTTTAGGTTCTTTATCAAATCTTCAGTAATCGTTTGCGGTTCTGGAATCACTTCCAGTTCTACCATACTCCCACTACTGTTTTCTGGAAAAATCCATTTTTATTAAAACTGTGGCGAGTCAAGAACAATATCACTATTGATCTTCCAGATTGTAGAAAGTCAACCCTCGTCATAGCCTGGGTCAACCCACAAACAGCCAATACAGAAACGTGCCTTGAGTTATCCGAAGTCTGGTTTTAAGCATAAGCCGGACAACTCCCCGTACCTTAACATCCTTAAGATACGAACTGTTCTATATCCAATACAGGAACAGAGGCACTGATTTAATTGAACCAGATTCAAATCATGCAGCTGTCACCAGTGCATGTCAACTAAATGGAAGGAGGCCGATCAGCGTTACTCAACTTAGGAATGCTTCCAATTATGAGTAACCTGAAAGAGAAGCAAGTTCTCATTACTATCAACTGAATACCATACACAAGTATCTACATCTTCGATCACCTTGAAGAATCCCGATACTTGCAATACCTGGTTCTCTACTCTATTCTTATACCTATAACTTCTCAAAACTTAGACCCTGTGTTTCTACGAAACACATGTCTAAGAACTAGAGAAGTTAAAAGTAAACAGAATATAATACGAGGACCAACCCCTCTGTCCTAATGGACACTGGACAACATACAATACTCTGTATAAGTCCCCTGAGTGTAATAACTCATTCCCTGTGTGTTGTAGGTCGAAAACTGTACTATGGTTATGAAGAATTACACCGCTGTTCAATGCTCCTTATCTAACCATCCACTGATATAGGTAAATGTCACAGACATAATTTCAAAAAGGTATATCTCACTCTATAAAAATAGACGTATAGATATATCAATTTGAAATTGGTGCGTAACAACGGGTATTCAAAACCAAATATTTGCCGTCCGGCAAACAACCCAGGTGATTTCCTCAAATATCACCAATTACAACGAATCCCGATATAATGAGGATGATCACCTAATTCCCAATAACTTACTCTCACTCATCATCTGTAAAGCCATACAGATGTGAGAATCCAACCTGGTAAATACATACCCTGGAGCAAGTGTCTAATTGGGAAATCTGTTTTCTTTTAACAGTACACAGTGAAACTGAAATATTGAAATGTTTCGATGGGGTATCCGGGTATTCCTTGTAATGCCTCTTCCATTATCCAGATTCACAACTGTAACCGTATAATTCTTTGCCACCTCTCCAAATCCCTTTATATGTCTTTAGTCATTACCTTCTGTACACCCCTTTAGGCCAAATGGTTTTCTTCCTTCCCTACCGTTCGGCACCTGTCTATGGTTTGGAAGAAGACTATCCAATAAGCATAATGGGTGTACTGTCCTAATCCTAGGAGCACTCGCAATGCGAGAGAAGGTGAAGATAAAAAACACCTGAATGAACTTTATTCCTATTTCTCCTGAACCAGGATCCATCCCCGAACTGGAACAAGTTCCTTTCGAGTTCGTATATAACCATACGATGGATTATCCAATAAACTGGGATCTTCGTAGTGATACGGAGTGTCCTGGAGAAATACAAAGGTGATTTAGGATTGGCGAAGAAATACTTGGTTTGGTCGTGAATAGCAGTCGCAATTTACTTTGCCCTCTTACTAATCACTTTCTTTATCTTAACTTAATACCTTCTGTACACCGTTTAGGCTAATTAGTTTTCTTCATTCCCTACCGGTCGGCACCTGCCTATGGTTTGGAAGAAGACTATCCAATTTGCGTAATAGGTGTACTATCTTCTAAACCAAGGAGTACTCGCAATCTGAGAGAGAAGGTAAAAGGAAAAGACAACTGAATAATCCTATTCGTTTTCTCCAGAACCGGAAACCATCCTCGAATTCCTTCGAGTTCGTATATAACCATACGATGGTTTTGTCCATAAGGAAGTGGACGTTCGTAGTAATACGGGGTGTCCTGGAGAAAAGGGTAAAAGTAGGAGTGGCAATGAGGTTTGCAACTCTGACAATCCAAAAGTCAGTGTTAAGAAGGTTCGATCAACTTGGTCACTGAGTCATAGTCTAGGGTCGGGTCAATGGTCGCTGCCAAAGAGAGAGAGAAAAGAAACACTCAGCGTGCACTCTAACCTAGATCAGAATGGTTATCACTTTATCTAATCTGGAAACCTCCCACTGTAACGTCAAATTCTTCTCCAAACCTTAAAGAAGAATTAGTCGGGATCACCCGAGGAGTAAACTAACTCATCAGTGGGAATCGGGATCCAACTATCATCGCATGATAACTTGACGGAATCCACTCAAGTCACCACACTCCAGAAGGTATGCGCATGCCTGGCAAGTTTTAGTCTGTTTAGAAACTCCCGATGTGATTTTTACCCCAAGCGGCTTATGATCTTGACTAGGTCAACAAACCATAAACCGCCAGTCAAGTTCAACCCGTCATTATTCTGGATTGCATTAAACCCACCCGTACGTGCCCTTGACTTGGTCAACAAGGCCGCACGACTGTCCTAACCAATCCCACTTATGCAACAAACAAGTACCACTTAGCTACCGAACACTACGTCTTGACTAGGTCAACAAACGCAGCACGAATACTAAATAATACCCGTAGGAAATGACGGAGAGCTACGGCTGGTTTTTGGCGAAAAACCTTTAACGTAATGAACTTGATATCGTTGAAGGAACTGCATAGTTTTTATAAAAATATAGTGACGAAAACCTTTGCTAAAGAGGTCACTCCCGGTGAAGGGATCTCGGCTCTTTCCCCGTAGAATGAGGTGCAGGATATTCCAACTGAATACCATGATGCAAAGCAAAAAGCAATCGGCTATAGTGAAGTTATTGCCCTGAAGCAAACTTTTGTCCAAGGGGTCACTCCCGGTGAAGGGATCTCGGCCCTTGCCTCGTCGACTGAGGAGCAGGATATTCCAACTGAATACCACGATGCAAAACAAAAGTGAACGCCCTTGCAATAACAACTTTTTGAAAAAGTGTTCCAACAACATCAGAATAGGTTTGTTTAGCTTGCATTGATCCGAATCAACGCAGTCCCATCAATTGATCACACCACAAAAGAACGAAAATAATGACGTACGTATATGCCATCCGCATTCGCCACTGGGTCCCGTCATCACCCGTTAGGTTACTTAACTAACGACAGAGCGGGGACTGGACTAGCACGGATGAAAAATATATACAACATCTACTAGTATATATATCAATATATAATTTTCGCTCAAGGCGTGATAAAATGCAACATCACAGAAATGTACAGCATCACAGAACAATACAGATATCTGGGATCCCCGAGTTTCATAGAGCCGCTGCTGAAACCCGACGTTCCCCTGGTCGTGTGGATAGCCTGTGCAATGAAATCCTAGACCCCTACGGGCGCGGCAAGTTACCCGCCAAAACCTGAAGCGAGGCAGCCCCCTTCAGCAACGTGAATGGACCACCCAGCACTTCACGGAATCCGGCAACTTGGGCACCCCTCCTGGGTCAACCTGTACCCCCTACGAGTGCGGCGAACAGCCCGCCAATTCTAGAGTAAAGCCCCCTCCGTCTCAACACCATGAGATGCGGGCTCGTTGCCCTCTAGAACCCAGCTATACGTGCACCCCTCCGTGGGGCAATCCTAGTACAGAAAGGAAAATATACATACAACGGGTACATCGACCGCAACCAGGTCGTGCCCCAAAAGAATAATACAAACAGCAGTGACGGCAGTCCACAGGTTGGACGCTCGCCCCGCAATATCAAATGTACATATAAAACAAAACTGTACTACCACTGCAACCAGGCTATCCCCACGACCGATCCGCAACAACACGGCACAACACAGAACATCAACGTGAATGTCACGTTCGCAAATCCGTCTAAAAGGGCTATAGCAGATAGACGGGATTTACCGATCGAGTGACATTCACGGTCGCAAATATAATGTAAATACTGTGAACTAACGTGTTTAAAATATCCGATCGATCAAATTTTACCAAGTAGGCCCCAAGCATTACTGTAGCACTTAAAGAGAGTCTAGGCCCAAAAAGAATATTCCAAAAACCCCATTTTCAACCCAGGAGCACACTGCAAAAATTTGGTCCAATGAATAGTAAAAAAGGCCGCGGAACCGCCGCAAATACGTGGTTTTGGCCGCGGTTCCGCGGTGTAATAGTGAGATCACGCTACCAAATTTTCACAGAATGCTTAGAATTCCCTGCACATGTCACTGTAATGTACTGAAAAGTTTTTGGAGCAAAAAAAATTTCGACAGAAAACTGTGCAAAAGAAAATGGGTTTTCGGAAAATCCGTTCGATCGAACTTGTAAACACGTTAGAGCAAGCTAGACTAGGTTAATGGCGTGGCTCTGATACCATGTTGCGCCACGGCAGCGCCCCGGCCGTCTACTCGAAGCCAAAATGCGGAATCAAAAATTTTCTTAACTTTAAACTGGTGCTACCGCGGACAATAAACCCGGATCGTAACCATTAACCTAATCCTAGCTACCAAGAGAAGGGGTGAGAGATATACCGAGTGATCCGTGTCCTCCGGTCTTCTCGTCGTCGTCCCGATCTCCCGCGGAATCTCCGTCCGTCACCTTCTCGTCGGAAAGGGCACCACGTAGCCGGATTCTTTTACGGGCCCCCACCTCTGGACCGAGACAACTCGGGCGCGAAGTTGGCTAGCCAACGTGTCCAAGGGTACTGTAGGTTGTAGTGTAGAACCTTTGTCTCATTTGGGGTTTTTGTTGCCATTGGTGATGGAGGAATCAAAAGAACTTTGGGAGAAGAATGGTGTATATTTTTCAAGCATGAAAAATGAGAGATGTAAATTTCCTCGCACTCAAAATGAACCTCTCATCTCTCAACCCATGTGGCCGGCCCCCCCTCAAAACCCAAAGTGGTGGAAGGAAAAACAAAACAAGAAGGGAGGTGAAGGTAGTAAAAGTAGAAAGGTGACCACATCCAAAAGAAATGATAACCATGTCATTTCCAAATCAAATCCAACTCTAATCTCAAATCATGCAAAAGAATTGATTCAAAAAGAATCTCATCATGATGCTACCATTTAACAAAGCACCCCCGCCACAAATGTTATTTGCACACTTGCAAATAACCCCTCCATCGGAAAAGTCCGGCCGGGAAGGAACAAATGAAAACTGGCCGGAACGGAATGCAAACTGGCAACTTCAAAAACTGATCCCGTAATAAATTACAGGAAAACCCCGCTACTGCATATACATGCCTGCATTTGTATTCCCACTGAACACAAATGCAAAGAGACAAAATCTACACTGTCTAATACTAGGATCCGGCTTAAGCCAAAGCCGGCAAGTAAAATCCGTCCGATCACGATCCGTGCAATACCGCACGTATCTGATCGAACCCTGCCATATCTCCATACGGCCTCTAAAGTGTTTCGCCCGAAACTTGAGTAACTGTCTGTGTGTGGTGGACTCTAAAGACTCGTCAATACTATGGCTGTGGATTTAACCACTAGCACGTCAGAGGTATTAGCCATACGTGATGGGCCACCAGCTATTGACCAAAAGGGACGTCGATGAGCGAACTCATCCTGACACCCTACTGAGCCTGTCAGTGACAATATCCGTACAGTCCGGTCTGTTCGTCTATGAGTATCGCATGGCGGGCCTAGGGGGTTGGTAAAAGTCAGACCCCCAATAGCGGTACAAGTCGTGTCGGAGTGTAGCCCAGAACACCCTAAGATACTACTGGAATACCTACCAGTAAATCTCCTGCCTCGGCCGAGGGCTTTGTGTAATGGCTCTCCTAGACACAGCGCGACCTCACCCCCAATACCGGGAGAGACGAACCCCTGCAGATCCGCTCACTGCCTCCATGTGGCTCGGGACTGTACCCAACTAAAACCTGTTTACACGACTCCTTTGAGCCGTGGTAGGGTAGTAATCAAAGCACAGTGGGAATTCACACGAGACAAATGACGATCTCAGGTCGATGAACTAACCTGTACACATGTCACCAGGGAACTGCTATCTGACGTCTGGTATAATCCCAACTAGAAGGTTCCCGGCGAGTCCTGTCCGGTGTACTCATAACCCAATGAGCACCTGTATACATCTTAGGTGAACCAACTGACACCAATGGCTTATGAGACCGGCCACCGCCCCTCGTCGGGGTCTCGACTGTATACACTAGTCTACTAATGGAGTATCGATGCCCAGTCTCGAAACTCCCACGATTAGGGACCTATTAAGGATGTGCTTATAGACTCCAGCTCTCACGCATATGATCGCCCTCATACTGCTGGTAGTCAAGCAAGAATCCTAGGGGCTCTATCAACGTGTAATAGCGACTCGTAAGGTCACCTAAAGCAGTACACGATGATAAAGATAAACCAAATAGCATACTATCATCTCGAGTAAGACTGTCCTACCGGGATAGGTCCTCCCTCAATCATTGCAATCACGTGCCTGTGATCCAATAATTGACTCAGAGGGCACTATCTCCAACAGTTACCAATGACGACTTGGTTGAACCTGAAGTTGCAACAGAACCTAATGAACCTCAGCCACTCCGTAGATCTGGTAGGACTTCTCGCCCACCGGAAAGATACTTTGGTTCTCTCATTGATGATGATGGAGAAGATTGCATCATGGATGATGATGACCCTACCAGTTTTCAGCAAGCTATCACGAGTGGTGACTCTGTGAAGTGGCTGGATGCCATGAGATCCGAAATGGAGTTTATGTACACCAACAAAGTATGGACATTAGATGTTGTACCCTCTGGGATAAAACATGTAGGGTGAAAATGGATCTTTAAGAGAAAGATCGGTGTAGATGGGCAGGTGGAGACCTATAAGGAAAGGCTTGTGGCGAAAGGATTTTGACAAAAACCAGGACTGGACTATAACGAAACCTTTTCTCCTGTAGCCAAGCTTAATTCCATTCGGATCCTACTTGCTATTGCTGCTCACTACGACTATGAAATCTGGCAGATGGACGTTAAAACAGCCTTTCTAAATGGTGATTTAGAAGAATGCGTTTATATGGACCAGCCAGAGGGCTTCATCGATAGTGGGAGCAGCGGGAAAGCATGTAGGTTGCTTAAATCCATTTATGGATTGAAGCAGGCATCACGGAGTTGGAACATCTGTTTTGATGATGTTATCAAAGAGTTTGATTTCGTCAAAAATCCAGATGAACCTTGTGTTTATAAGAAGATTGTAGGAAGTGCTGTCACATTCCTCGTATTGTACATGGATGACATTCTTCTGATAGGAAATGATGTTCCTATGCTACAATCGGTCAAACTGTTCTTATCACAAAGGTTCTTCATGAAGGACCTGGGTGATGCCTCGTACATACTGGGCATGAAAATCTATAGGGATAGATCTAAATGGTTGTTGGGATTGTCCCAAACCAGATACATTAACGCCATCCTAAAGAGGTTTAGTATGGAAGACTCCAAGCGGGGTTCCTTACTCGCTAGTCATGGAGTCACTCTCTCCAAGGACTTTTGCCCAAAGACTGATGAAGAGAGAGCTCGCATGAGGATTATACCCTACGCTTCTACTGTTGGATCTATAATGTATGCGATGTTATGTACATGCCCTGATGTAGTTTATGCACTAGGTGTAGTAAGCAGGTATCAATTGTTAGTTATGTATATGCCCTAGAGGCCATTGTTGTACATATGATGTATATTATAATGGATGCTTGGATATATATAGAGATGACTTTCTTGCTCGTCATGATAGTATGCTATTTGGTTTCACTTTATCTTAACATGTTGACTTGTATTGGTTTACTGTTTTACTCTCACATGTTGATAAAGCCCTTAGGATCTGTACTCGACTACTGGGACTATGATGAGATCATACTAGTGGGGCCGCGGTAGTCGATGAGTACATCCTATAACTGTTCCTAGTCGAGGGTATATCGAGACAGGGCATCGATACACCAGAGTAGACTACCGTATACGCATCTTGACCCATATGATGGGCGATGGATGATCCCATATCCATCGGTGTTTTGACATCAGAGATGGTGTACGGGTGCTCAGTGGAGACTAGGTACACTGGACGGACTCGCCGAGAACTCCCAGATGGTGATATACCACACGTCAGATGGCAGTTCTCCGGTGACACTGGTACAGGGTAGTCTGTAGACCCGAGATCGTCATAGAGTCTTGTGTGATTCCCACTGTGCTTTGATTTCCACCTTACCACGTCCAAGAGGGCATGCAAAACGGTGGCTTTTGGGTACAGTCCCGAATCACATGGAGGCAATGAGCGATAGGAGGGGATTCGCCTCTCCCGGTATAGGGAGTTGATGTTGTGCTGTGTTCGATTGGCTATAACTGGAAGTCCCTACCCAGGGCTGATATAGAGATTTATTGGTAAGTGTTACTAGTAGTTTCTCGACCCGTTATGAGCCACACATCGACACGACTTATCGGTTACTGGGGTCTGACGTATACCACCCCTAGACTTGATATGCGACATATCAGACGAACAGACCGGACTGTACGGGAGTGTTACTGATTGGATTCACAGGAGAACGCACAGGCTAGCTTGTTGATCTTCTGATCGCTCAATACCTGGGTGGCTGTTACGTTTAGTTGACCGCTTGCAGCTTGTGGGTGTTTGATATGATCATCACCTGCTACCGGCGTATTGACGATTCTTTAGAGTCCTACACAGAGGTTTCTTGGCTCAGGCAAAACGGAGTAGAGGCACATATGTGATATGTGCAGGACCGAGAATAATGCGATATGGGATACCGTATTATATTCTCGCGATATTTAGATATGAACCGGGTCATCGGATCAAGTGTTGATTCGATGAATCGGTACATGATATATTAGTCGGCAATATTCGATATAGCCGGATCGTCGGATCAAGTGTTGATTCGATGATTTAATGTATGATAATATATATGATATATTGTATTACATTATCTAATATTGGCTCGCTTTATTATTTCATTTTCTCATTGGATGATACATTGATATATATGCGATATATGTTAAATGTATTATTTTCTTTTGTTGCAAATATATAATATATATGTGATATATATTATTGTGACATGATATGATTAATTGTTAAACATGTTTAAGGATGATTAATTGAGGTTAGGGTTTGATTAGGGTTAGATGCTTCATGCACCTTCTAGAAGCATTTTTCTTTTGTCATTGTAAAGATATTTTTGGATGACACATTTTTAACCCAACCAAACCCTAACTCTAGTTTATTCTCTACACATTCTTATCCACTCATCCTTGACCATGGTTAATATATCAATCATATAGCTTTGTTTTCTATTCATCACAAAAGGATTTTTATCATTATCCTTTCCATTATCATCTTCTTCTTTCTCTTGAAGAAGCTCACTAGATTTTCTTTATGTGATGAATAAATATGAGAAAATGATTTAAAAAGAAAGCAAAAATACTACTCTCTCATCCTCATCTCATCTAGCCCATGAGATTAGTGTGTTCATCTCTTTAGAGTGAGAAAGCTTGAGTCTTTGCAACTTTGAGGTAGATCATCGGAGATTTGGAATACTTCGAGCTAGCATGGATCGTTCGAGTCGTGGAGCCTCTCATGAGTCCGGGAGATCGTGGATCGCGGCAAAGGGACTTCTACTCGGAGCTTGTGAAGTGAAGGAGCGGACTACAAAGGTTGTAATCCCTCACACTTAGATAAAAAGTTATCATCTTGCATGTTTAAACCTAATAATCTAGCAAAGATCCCGGCTTTGGGTTGTTCGGCATGTCTAAATTTTTATCCGGGCATGTTTGATACCTTTTGAACCTTCTCAAGAGTTCCTAGGAACCCTACAGTGGTATCAGAGCCTAGCTAGAGCATTAGGCGATGTGTTTACGAAGTTAAAACTCCGATCGAACCCGAAACGACGAAAAAAGCCCCCTCTCTGGAAATTTTTCAAATTTTGGGATTTTTCTAAATTAAAAATATGTATAAAAATCAGCGGGGAATTCTAAGAGTTACCATGAAACACGGGCCCACAATTCCACAGAACCGCGGCGGAAGCGCGGCGGAAACCTGGTTTCCGCGGCGGTTCCGCGGCGGAACTGTGGAGTTGGGACACGTGGCTTCATGGTAATATTTGTGGGTGCTTGTTGATACTTCTGGGTATTTTTAAACTGTTTCAAGTGTTGATAATTCTGGGGTTTGTTTTGTAATAATAGATTCGATCGGAATATTTAAATTCGTATTTCTTTCCGGATATTTAGAAACTGTTAAACTAGTTGAACGGATATCATTAACCCACTTTTTCCCGGCACGTAAAACTTTCAAGTGTTGAATTTTTACTGGGTTTAAATCTTTCGGAAAATTGTACAAGTTAAGCGGTGGACCCTCTAGAAGACAACAAACCTTAACTCGATTATGTGACCGTCTTGAACTGCCTTTTGAACCTTCGGGTTTGGGGCAGTACGGCGTGCCACATGTGAGGCGTTGGCTTGACCCTTCTACGGCTGGATCACTGGTACTTTAACATATTCTGGGATTATTTGAACTCCGCTCAAGAGTTGAGCACTTTGGGAAATCTTGGGTATTTAATTATCTGTTCGGAAAGTTTAATACTGTCTATTTATCTGGAATGTGATACAATATGTGGAATTCATAGAGTTAGGCATGAAATGCGGAGTATGTGATATTTCGGATTAACGATGTCTAAAGTGATTGTGGATTCCAAATATTGTAGTTTTACACTTTCTTTTCTGTGACCGTAAGTGTAATATGTGATATCGCCGATTTCGTTGCTATATGTCAACGACAATTGGGATGCGCATATTTACTTACGTTGATGATATGTGATATTATGTGTTGCTGTGATATGTTATATTGGATCGTCGCGTTCCGAATAGCCGGGGGTTTTATGTGAGATGAGGGATTTTATTTTCATTCATGTAAAATTCATTTGTAATGTAATATTCTTTTATTTGGGACACTTCCAGGTTGCGGTTGATGTCACCAGTGTATATTATTTACTTTTCCGCATTAGGTAGACCCAAGGAGGGGAGCACAAGTAACCGGGTTCTAGGGTCCAGTGGGAGGCCATCTCGAGGAGTCGAGACCGGGTCTTCTAACCCTAGAATTGGCAGTGTTACTTGCCGCTCTCGTAGGGGTCTTGGGATGTGGGTTTGGCTATTCGTCGCGACCGTGGAATCCGTGTTTTATACAGGCTCGTATTGAAAACACGGACGTCCTAGTATATCCAATATTTCATATATGTTCTTCTGCTGCAATGTTCTGTGATGAGATCATATTACTGCCTGAGACGAATGCTTATACTATATATATATGCTGATATATAAATATTACTGCTTTCGTTTCTTCTGTGATGCTTAGGAAGCATAAGCTGATGGGATTTTATTAATGAGATTAATAAAAGAAAAGAAACCTAAAGATGTTGTAGAATCAAAAACTTTATAAAAGGGATAGCTACAGTTTTATTTTGCACAGCGATATATATGATATATCCTGCACCTTATTCGATGAGGAAAGGACCGAGATCCCTTCACCGGGAGTGACTCCTTTAGCAAAACTGGCAGATGCTACAAAACTCGGTTTATCTTTTGATTGCTTTTAGTGTTTTGCTTTGCACAGCGGTATATATGATATATCCTGCACCTTATTCGATGAGGAAAGGGCCGACGATCCCTTCACCGGGAGTGACCCCTTTAGCGAAACTAAGAAAAGCCTCAAAAACACTCCTTTTCAAAACTTCACATGATTCTACAACGATATCAAGTTCATTACGCTCGGGGTTTTCTGAAAAACCTGCGTAGCCCTCCGTCGTTTCAGATAGATATTATTTAGTATTCGTGCTACGTTTGTTGGCCTGCGTCAAGACGTGGTGTGCAGTAGCTAACTAGTATTTATCTGTTTATGCATATGATGCAGATTGGATTAGGGTAGTCGTGCGACTTTGTTGGCCTGCGTCAAGGGTCGTGCGGGTGGGTTTAATTCAATCAAGAAATGACAGGTTGAACTTGACTAGCGCGCTATGGTTTGTTGGCCTGCGTCAAGGTCATAGAACGCTAAGGGAAAAATATTATCGGGAATTTCAAGTGTTGAAATTTGCAATGAGATTGCATACCTCCTATGAGATAGTTGGATCCCGATACCCACTGCGAGTAAGTGTTACTCCTGGGAGAGTTTTACACAGGACAATTAGTCATTCAAGTAGGTGTCTAGAAAAGTGTTAACGAGGTTACGCCTCTGGGAAAACGAGGTTTACTTTAATTAGGTCCGTGCGAAAGCACGGGGAACCTCCCTCAAAGTACCGACACTGATCTGGCTGAAAGATTGACGAAATTGTAAGGTGTAATTAATCCCGGCTAATCTTACCTTTTAGGGTTTTAAGGTAGATTTGATAAAACAGTGGGAGACATCCTGATTAGATAAGATAATAACCAATCTAATCTTGCAAGAGCATACGCTAAAGTGTTTTCTTCTCTCTCTCTCCAGGTAGCGACCATGTCAGGCCATAATCAAGATAATAATATGGATGTATTGACTAAACCTAATTATTGTACTTAGCAAGGGAACGTTAGACCCGTTCTTTCTTATAAGAGTTATAAGACTGAACAAGAAACAGGAGAATATCTGGATTCTCAAGCCGCCTAAAAGAACATGCATGTTGATGCATCTTCTTCGGGTGTGTTAGTTATTGAGAACTGTTTCTCAGTTCACCCTACGTCCTGGGTATTAGATACCGGATCAGGATCCCACATATGTAAACAGTTACATGGGCTACGTAAAGGTAGAGAACTGGGAAAAGGTGATCATTCCGTTCAAGTAGGGAACGGTGCAAGTATTGTAGCCAAAGCAGTTGGCGAATATCACCTTGTATTACCAAGTCGTAATACACTGATTCTAAATGAGTGCTATTATATACCGAACATGATGTGCAACATTATATCAGTTTCTTTATTGAGTAAAGAGGGATATAATTTTGTAGTACAGGATAATGTTATGAACATATTCCTAAATCAAAAGTTGATTGCATCAGGCTCGTTACATAATGGCATATTCATTCTAAATCAGAATACAGTTCTGAATATACAAAACACACACAAGAGGAAAAGTTCAGATATGAACGAATCCTACTTGTGGCATTGTAGACTTGGTCATATCAATGCAACACGACTGGCTAAGTTACATAAAGATGGTTATTTGAATCCGTTCGAATTATCATCTTATGATACTTGCCATTCATGTCTCAAAGGAAAAATGACCAAAGCTCCGTTTAGTGGACACGGAGAAAGAGTTACCGAACTCTTAGGACTGGTACATAGTGATGTATGCGGTCCCATGTCTACGCATGCCAGGAACGGTTCTTCCTACTTCATTATATTCACTGACGATCTCTCAAGATTCGGATATGTGTTCCTGATGAAACACAAGTCTGAAGCTTTTGAGAAATTCAGAGAATATAAGCAAGAAGTAGAGAATCAAACGGGCAAAAGTATTAAGATTCTTCGATCTGATCGAGGAGGTGAATACTTAAGCAATGAGTTCCTAGATTATCTAAAAGAGAATGGGATTCTCTCTCAGCTTACTCCTCCTTATACACCACAGCACAACGGTGTATCGGAGCGGAGAAATCGCACCCTATTAGATATGGTGCGCTCGATGATGAGTACAGCCGAGTTACCTATTTCCTTCTGGGGGTATGCACTGGAAACAGCTGCAGACCTATTGAATATGGTTCCTACCAAATCTGTGCCAACCACTCCATATGAGATATGGAAAGGAAAGAGACCATATCTTAATTATGTTAGGATATGGGGTTGTCCGGCATATGTGAAAACACAAAATCCGGACAAACTCGGCGCAAGGTCTATTCTGTGCAAGTTTATTGGATATCCCAAACATTCACGCGGGTATATCTTCTACCACACCGAAGAACAAAAGGTGTTTGTTTCTCGGCACGCCACCTTTTTAGAAAAGGAATTTCTTGAAAAAGAAATTAGTAGCACTGAGGTAGAACTGGAAGAAGTTCCAGCAGAACAAACTACAACAGATGATTTAGTGGAACCAGAGGATTCAGTAGTACCCGACGAACCCCAGCCTCTCCGCCGATCTAGTAGGGTTTCTCGTCCACCTGAGAGATACTACGGTTTTCTCATTGATGGTGGAAGCGAGGATTGCATCATGGATGATGATGACCCAACTAGTTTCGAGCAGGCCATCACGAGTGGTGACTCTGTGAAATGGCTGGCTGCAATGCGATCTGAGATGGAATCCATGTACACCAATAAAGTATGGATTTTGGAAAATGCTCCTGAAGGGGTAAAACCCATTGGGAGCAAGTGGATTTTTAAAAAGAAATTTGGTGTAGATGGAAAAGTTGAGACTTTCAAAGCTAGACTTGTAGCAAAGGGTTTTCGTCAACGACCAGGTGTGGATTATGACGAAACCTTTTCTCCAGTGGCTATGCTTAAGTCCATCCGGATCTTACTTGCCATTGTTGCATACCATGACTATGAAATCTGGCAAATGGATGTTAAGACCGCCTTTCTAAACGGTGATTTAGAAGAGAGCGTGTACATGACTCAGCCAGAGGGCTTCATAGATAGTGGGAGTAGCGGAAAGGTGTGCAAGCTGCTTAAATCCATTTATGGGTTAAAGCAAGCATCGCGGAGTTGGAACATCTGTTTTGATGTTGTAGTCAAAGAGTTTGACTTCATCAAAAATATAGATGAACCTTGTATCTATAAGAAGGTAGCAGAGGGTAAGGTTGTCTTCCTCGTATTGTATGTGGATGACATACTCTTGATAGGAAATGATTTTCCTATGCTGCAATCAGTCAAGCTCTTCTTATCACAGAGATTCTCAATGAAAGATCTAGGTGATGCCTCCTGCATATTGGGAATCATGATCTATAGAGATAGATCTAAACGGATACTGGGATTGTCCCAATCCAGGTACATTGACACCATACTAAAGAGGTTTAGTATGGAAGAATCCAAGCGTGGGAACCAACCCACGATCTCTGGACTCACTCTCTCCAAAGAGATGTCTCCTAAGACTGATTTGGAGAGAGCTCGCATGCAAGGGATACCCTATGCTTCGGCAGTAGGCTCTATCATGTATGCGATGCTATGTACCAGACCCGATGTAGCATACTCACTAAGTGTAGTGAGTCGGTATCAAGCAGATCCTGGAGAGAGTCATTGGACAGCTGTGAAGAACATTCTCAAGTACTTGCGAAGGACTAAGGAGATGTTCTTGGTGTATGGTAACGGAGAACTCCAGGTGGAGTCCTTTACCGATTCCAGCTTCCAAAGTGATAAGGACGACTCTAAGTCGCATTCGGGTTTTGTCTTTACTCTCAATGGAGGGGCGGTATGTTGGAAGAGTTCCAAACAGGATACCGATGCAGACTCGACGATGGAAGCTGAATACATCGCTGCCAACGATGCTGCCAAAGAGGCTGTCTGGATCAAGAAGTTCATTACTGAACTTGGAGTGGTTCCATCCATTGAGCATCCAATACCTCTGTATTGCGATAACAATGGAGCTGTGGCTTTGGCCAAGGAACCCAGGTCCCATCAAAAGTCCAGACATATTCTGAGGCGGTATCACCTGATCAGGGAGATAGTTGATCGCCGGGAGATCGAGGTCAGGAGAGTAGATACGAAGGACAACACTGCGGATCCATTCACGAAGGCTATTCCCCAGATACAGTTTGAGAGATTATTCGGGATGCTAGGTATGAGATACTACAGCAGCTGGTCTTAGTGCAAGTGGGAGATTGTTAGTTATGTATATGCCCTAGAGGCCATTGTTGTACATATGATGTATATTATAATGGATGCTTGGATATATATAGAGATGACTTTCTTGCTCGTCATGATAGTATGCTATTTGGTTTCACTTTATCTTAACATGTTGACTTGTATTGGTTTACTGTTTTACTCTCACATGTTGATAAAGCCCTTAGGATCTGTACTCGACTACTGGGACTATGATGAGATCATACTAGTGGGGCCGCGGTAGTCGATGAGTACATCCTATAACTGTTCCTAGTCGAGGGTATATCGAGACAGGGCATCGATACACCAGAGTAGACTACCGTATACGCATCTTGACCCATATGATGGGCGATGGATAATCCCATATCCATCGGTGTTTTGACATCAGAGATGGTGTACGGGTGCTCAGTGGAGACTGGGTACACTGGACGGACTCGCCGAGAACTCCCAGATGGTGATATACCACACGTCAGATGGCAGTTCTCCGGTGACACTGGTACAGGGTAGTCTGTAGACCCGAGATCGTCATAGAGTCTTGTGTGATTCCCACTGTGCTTTGATCTCCACCTTACCACGTCCAAGAGGGCGTGCAAAACGGTGGCTTTTGGGTACAGTCCCGAATCACATGGAGGCAATGAGCGATAGGAGGGGATTCGTCTCTCCCGGTATAGGGAGTTGATGTTGTGCTGTGTTCGATCGGCTATAACTGGAAATCCCTGGCCAGGGCTGATATAGAGATTTACTGGTAAGTGTTACTAGTAGTTTCTCGACCCGTTATGAGCCACAAATCGACACGACTTATCGGTTACTGGGGTCTGACGTATACCACCCCTAGACTTGATATGCGACATATCAGACGAACAGACCGGACTGTACGGGAGTGTTACTGATTGGATTCACAGGAGAACGCACAGGCTAGCTTGTTGATCTTCTGATCGCTCAATACCTGAGTGGCTGTTACGTTTAGATGACCGCTTGCAGCTTGTGGGTGTTTGATATGATCATCACCTGCTACCGGCGTATTGACGATTCTTTAGAGTCCTACACAGAGGTTTCTTGGCTCAGGCGAAACGGAGTAGAGGCACATATGTGATATGTGCAGGACCGAGAATAATGCGATATGGGATACCGTATTATATTCTCGCGATATTTAGATATGAACCGGGTCATCGGATCAAGTGTTGATTCGATGAATCGGTACATGATATATTAGTCGGCAATATTCGATATAGCCGGATCGTCGGATCAAGTGTTGATTCGATGATTTAATGTATGATAATATATATGATATATTGTATTACATTATCTAATATTGGCTCGCTTTATTATTTCATTTTCTCATTGGATGATACATTGATATATATGCGATATATGTTAAATGTATTATTTTCTTTTGTTGCAAATATATAATATATATGTGATATATATTATTGTGACATGATATGATTAATTGTTAAACATGTTTAAGGATGATTAATTGAGGTTAGGGTTTGATTAGGGTTAGATGCTTCATGCACCTTCTAGAAGCATTTTTCTTTTGTCATTGTAAAGATATTTTTGGATGACACATTTTTAACCCAACCAAACCCTAACTCTAGTTTATTCTCTACACATTCTTATCCACTCATCCTTGACCATGGTTAATATATCAATCATATAGCTTTGTTTTCTATTCATCACAAAAGGATTTTTATCATTATCCTTTCCATTATCATCTTCTTCTTTCTCTTGAAGAAGCTCACTAGATTTTCTTTATGTGATGAATAAATATGAGAAAATGATTTAAAAAGAAAGCAAAAATACTACTTTCTCATCCTCATCTCATCTAGCCTATGAGATTAGTGTGTTCATCTCTTTAGAGTGAGAAAGCTTGAGTCTTTGCAACTTCGAGGTAGATCATCGGAGATTTGGAATACTTCGAGCTAGCATGGATCGTTCGAGTCGTGGAGCCTCTCATGAGTCCGGGAGATCGTGGATCGCGGCAAAGGGACTTCTACTCGGAGCTTGTGAAGTGAAGGAGCGGACTACAAAGGTTGTAATCCCTCACACTTATATAAAAAGTTATCATCTTGCATGTTTAAACCTAATAATCTAGCAAAGATCCCGGCTTTGGGTTGTTCGGCACGACTAAATTTTTATCCGGGTATGTTTGATGCCTTTTGAACCTTCTCAAGAGTGCCTAGGAACCCTACATCAATCCAACCCAGGAGAGAATCACTAGACTGCTGTGAAGAACATTCTTAAGTACTTGCGAAGGACTAAAGAAATGTTCTTGGTGTACGGTAACGGGGATCGCTAAATGGAAGCCTTTACCGATTCGAGCTTTCAGAGTGATAAGGATGACAGCAAATCTATCTCAAGGTTTTTCTTTACCCTCAATGGAGGGGCAGTGTGTTGGAAGAGTTCCAAACAGGATACCGTTGCAAACTCCATGAAGGAAGCTGAGTATATTGCTGCAAATGATGCTGCCAAGGAAGCCGTCTAGATGAGGAAGTTCATCTCGGAGTTAGGAGTAGTTCCGACCATTATTGATCCAATACCATTGTATTGTGATAGTAATAGGGCTATGGCATTAGCCAAAGAGCCCAGGTCCCACCAGCGATCCAAACACATCCTCAGACGATATCATCTGATCCGGGAGATAATTGATCACCGCGAGATCGAGATTCGGAGAGTAGATACAAAAGATAACACTGCGGATCCACTCACCAAGGCCCTCCGTTTGCCGCAGCATGAGCGACTTTTTAAGATGTTGGGTATGAGATACGCCAATAATTGGCCTAAGTGCAAGTGGGAGAGTGTTGGATATATGTATGCCATAGAGGCCATTATATGATAGTGTATGTACCGGTATGTGTGTGTGTGTGTGTGTGTGTGTGTGTGTGTATTCAGGGGACATTCTTGCTCGACATGATAGTATGCTATCTGGTTGAACTTTATCTTGACATGTTCATTTGAGCATGCTTTCATTCATTTGGTGCATGTTGATATAGTCCTAAGGATATGCATGACTACTGAGATTAAGATGCGGATCATACTAGTGGGACATGGGTAGTTCATATGAGAATATCCTTAAAATGTTCCTAGTCGTGGGTGTATCGAGACGGGGTATCGATATCACCAGAATAGGCTAGCATATACGTTGCTTGTCCCATATGATGGGTGATGGATGATCCCATATCCATTGGTGTGGTGACACCAAAGACCGTATACGGGTGCGAGACTGGGTACACTGAACGGACTTGCCGAGAACTCCTATGTTGTATTATATCTATCGTCGGATAGCAGTTCTCGGGTGACACTGGTATAAGTTAGTCTGTAGACCCAATATCGTTATAGAGTTTTGTGTGTTCTCCTACTGTACTTTGATCTCCATCCCACCACGACTCTACTGAGTCGTGCAAACAGGTGGATTTTGGGTATAGTCCTAAGGAACATGGAGGCAATGAGCGATAGGAGGGGTTTCGTCTCTCCTGGTATTGGGGGTTGATGTTGTGCTATGTCTAATTGGCTATAACAGGAAGTCCCTGGCCAGGGCTACTGAGATTTACTGATAAGTGTTATCAGTAGTTTCTCGATCTGTTATTAGCCATATACTGGCATAACTTATTAGGTTAATGGGGTCGATGATACCACCCTTAGACTTGATATGCAACGCTATTGACGAAGAGACCGGACTGTAGGGTAAGTGTTACCAGTTGGGTCGACGGAAGTTTTAGCTGGTTTGCCTGTATTTCTTCTGATCGCTCAATACCTGGGAGCCGTTACATACAGCTTGTGCTACTAACTGTTTTTGGGCATGTGATGCGATCACTGCCCACTGCTAGTGTATTGACGAGTCTTAGAGTCCCACAAATGGGTCTCCTAGCTCAGGCGAAAAGATGTAGGGTGCATATGTGATATGCATGGGAGCACAATTAAATGCGTGTATAGGATACTGTATTTTAATCGGGCGTTTACTATTGGACATGTCGTATGAGATATGACCGGGTTATTAAATCAAGTGTTGATTTAATATTATGTCCATTAGCTTATTTATTAAAACCTATTTCTTTATGATGCATGCATGAGTGTATGTATATGTTGATATGGATGCATGCAAGCATACATGTGTCATGGTTGATGATACATTAGTGGTGGTAATGCAAGACTCACTTAGTAACATATTTAGATATTTTTTTTATTTGAGAAAAGAAAAATTGCAACATAATCATGGTTGACTATTCAACTCTCTTGAGTTGACAATAGTCAATGGTTTCCTAGCCCATGGTTTTGTCGCCCATGGTTTTGCTTAACCTCAAGTCACAAAATATCTAGATATTTTGTAACCATAGTTTAGCATTGAGACATATCTCACATTCACTTGGGATTATGTTGGGGTTAATGAGATTATTCTCTTGAGTCAAGCTTAAGCCATCTCCTTCTTCCTCTCTCTTCTTAAAGCTCTCTACAGTTTTAAAAGAAAGAGAAGAAATTAAAAAGAAAAGGTTTTTAAGTGAGATTCAAACCCATATCACCATTCTACTTTAGTCTAGACCACTAGTGTGGAGTGTTTGCTTCATCTTCATCCTTGATCAAGTGAAGCTTGGAGCTTGGTGCAAAAGGACTTCGTGGTGGATCATCGTGGACTTGGAAGGACACAGGCCAACCGGTTCAAACCCCACTCGATCCAAGGAGTCAAGGAGGAGGTATAGAAAGGTTGTATTTCTCCCCACTTAGTGTTAGACACTTGTAGTATATGATACTAGTATGTTGTTACTCTATTTTTCTAGTCCATTCATGGTTGGAATTGTTTAGCACCCTTTTAAATTTTTTTATAGCATGTGTGATGCAACCCATAACCTAGGATGGTGCTAGAGAATCCCTACAGTGAGTTGTTGGGATATCCTACAAACTTGCACAGAACAGACATTGCCTCGAGTTTGTCCAGATTGTTTCTTTTGACATAGGCCGGATAACCCCATATCATAACATAATTAAGACTTGGTCTCTTCCCCTTCCATGTCTCATATGGAGTGGTAGGCACTGATTTGGTAGGGACCATATTCAATAGCTGTATGGTTGTCTCAAGCGCATACCTCCAAAAGGAAATAGGTAACTCAGTAGTGCTCATCATAGAGCGCACCATATCTAATAGGATGCGATTCCTCCGTTTCGATACACCGTTGTGTTGTGGTGTATACGGAGGAGTAAACTGAGAGAGAATCCTATTCTCTTTTAGATAGTCCAGGAACTCATTGCTCAAGTATTCTCCTCTTCGATCAGATCGAAAGATCTTAATATTTTATCCGTTTGGTTCTCGACTCCGTTCTTATATTCATTGAATTTTTCAAATGCTTCAGACTTGTGTTTCAACAGGAATACATGTCTGTATCTTGAGAGATCGTCAGTGAATGTAATGAAGTATGAAGAACCATTCCTGGCATGCGTAGACATGGGACCGAATACATCACTATGTATCAGTCCCAAGAGTTCTGTAACTCTTTCTTCATGTCCACTAAACAGAGTTATGGTTATCTTTCCTTTGAGACATGAATGGCAAGTTTCATAAGATGATAATTCGGACGGATTCAAATATCCTTCTTTATATAACATAGCTAGTCATGTCGCATTGATATGACCTAGTCTACAATGCCATAAGAAGAATTCGTTCATTTCTGAACTCTTTCTCTTGTGTGTGTTTTGTACATTAAGAACCGTGGTTTGATTTAGAACGTATATGCCATTATTTAACGATCCCGATCCAATCAACTTTTGATTGAGGAAGATGTTCATAATATTATCCTGTACTACAAAATTATATCCCTATTTACTTAATAAAGAAACTGATATAAGATTGCATATCAGGGTCGGTATGTAATAGCATTCGTTCAGAACCAATGTATTACCATTTGGTAACACAAGATGATATTCGCCAACTGCTTTGGCTGCAACATTTGCACCATTCCCTACTCTTATGGAATGATCACCCTCTCCCAGCTCTCTACCTTTCTGTAGCCCATGTAACATATTATATGTGTGGGATCCCGATCCGGTATCTAAAACCAGGACGTAGAGTGAACTGAGAAACATTTCTCGATAATAAACACACCCGAAGAAGTTGCATCAACATGCTTGTTCTTCGTTTAGGCGGCGTGGGAATCCGGATATTCCCATATTTCCTGCTCAGTCTTATAACAATTATAAGAAAGAACGGAACCAATATTCCCCTGCTCGGTATAACAAGCAGGTTCTGTCAATACATCCATATTATTATCTTGATTAAGGCCTGACATGGTCGCTACCTGGAGAGAGAGAGAGAAGAAAACACTTTAGTGTATGCTCTTGCAAGATTAGATTGGTTATTATCTTATCTAATCAGGATGGCTCCCACTGGTTTTATCAAATCTTCCTTAAAACCCTAAAAGGTAAGACTAGCCGGGATTAATTACACCTTACAAGTTCGCCAATTTTTCAGCCAGGCTAAGGTTGGTACTTTGAGGGAGGTTCCCCGTGCTTTCGCACGGACCTAATTAAAATAAACCTCGTTTTCCCAGAGGCATAACCCCGTTAACACCTTTCTAGACACCTACTTGATCGGCTAATTGTGATGTGTAAAACTCTCCCAAGAGTAACTCTTACTCGCAGTGGGTATCGGGATCCAACTATCTCATAGAAGGTATGCAATCTCATTGCAAATTTCAACACTTGAAATTCCCGATAATACTTTTGCCCCTAATGTGTTATGACCTTGATGAAAGCCAACAAACCATAGTCCGCTAGTCAAGTTCAACCCGTACATTTCATGATTGAATTAAACCAGCCCGCACGACCCTTGATGAAAGCCAACAAAGTCGTAAGACTACCCTAATCCAATCGCATCATATGCAGTAGATAAGCAGTAAGTAGCTACCGCACACTACGTCTTGACGAAAGCCAACAAACGTAGCACGAACACTAAATATTACTTATTTGAAATGTCGGAGGGCTACGACAGGTTTTTATGGAAATCATTTGCGTAATGAACTTGATATTGTTGTAGAAATAAGTGATTTTGAAAAGGAGTGTTTTTTAGGCTTTTACTAGTTTCGCTAAAGAGGTCACTCCCGGTGAAGGGATCTCGGCCATTTCCTTACCGAATAAGGTGCAGGATATTTCATAAATACTGCTATGCAAAGAAAAAACTATAAAAGCAATCAAAACAAAACCAAGTGAGTTGTAGTATCTGCTAGTTTTGCTAAAGAGCTCACTCCCGGTGAAGGGATCTCGGCTCTTTCCTTATCGAATAAGGTGCTGGATATTCTACAAGGAATACCTCTATGCAAAGAAAAAACTAGAGCTACCCTTTTTGAAAATTTGATTCAACAACATTTTTTAGGTTTCTTTTATTTCATTAATTTCATTAATGAAGTCCTATCAATTATGCTTCCTAAGCATCACAGAAGAAACAAAAATATAACGTACGCTTATGCCATCCGCATTCGCCACAATGTCCTGATATGCACCGTTAGGTTACTTAACTAACGGCATACCAAGGCGGGACTAGCGTGGGTGCAAAACATAAGCAACGTTTATTATATATCATATATACAATAATAAAGCATTCGTCTCACGCATATAAAATGATCACAACACAGAATATCAGCAGCAGAAGATAACATATGAAATATTGGATATACTAGGAGGTCCGTGTTTTATTTTGAGCCTGTATAAAACACGGATTCTACGGTCGCGATGAATAGCCAAACCCACATCCCTAGACCACTACGAGAGTAGCAAGAAACCCTCCCAATTCTATAGTTAGGAGACCCAGACTCGACTCCTCGAGTTGGTCTCCCACTGGACTCTAGAACCCAGTTACTTGTGCTCCACACCTTGGGTTTATCCTAATGCGGAAAAGTAAATAATATACAACAATGGTGACATCATCCTCCATCCAAAAGTGCCACAATAAAAGAATATTACATACAATGAATTTTACATGAATGAACATAAAAAATCTCATCTCACATAAAACCCCCGTCTATTCAGAACACGACGATCCAATATAACATATCACAGCAACACATAATATCACATGTCATCAACGTAAGTAAATATACGTATCACAATTGTTATTGACATATAGCAACGAAAATGGTGATACCCCACATATTACATTTAAGGTCGCAGAAAAGAAAATGTCAAACTACAATATTTAGAATCCACAATCACCTTAGACATCATAAACCTGAAATATCACATATTATGGATTTCATGCCTAACTATATGAATTCCACATATTTTATCACATTCCAGAAAAAGCTAGACGGCGTTAAACATTCCGATAGAATCAACAAACACCCAAAATTTCCCAAAAAACTCAACACTTGAGCGTAATTTAAAAATACTCACTACATGCCACAGTACCAATGAACCAACCGTAGAAGGGTCAACCAATGCCTCACCTGTGGCACCGCGGAACTACCGCAAACCCTAAGATTTGGCGGTGGTTCTTACGGTCACAGAATCGAGTTAGGGTTTCGTTCTTCTAGAGGGTCCACCGCATCACTTGTACGATATTTGAATGTTCTTTAACTATGAAAAAATCCAACTCTTGGAAAATTTTCCGGCAAGGATTAAAGTGGGTATTTGATGTCGGAGCGAACTTTTTAATACCGTCTAAAATAACCCGAAAACAAACTAGAATTACGAATACGAAACACTCCGAATTGCCTTTGTAAATAGATAACATCACATGCAAATTTGGTAAAAACAAACAACAACTGAAATACCAAAACCCAGAGATTGGAACACGTGCAAATTTCAACCCAAAACTTCACCACTTGGCCGATCTGGCCGGAATTATTGCTCATGTGGCCGGCCCAAATCCGAGGTCTGGGGTTCAATTTTATACTGTGTTCATCTTGTATCTCATACAATAATCTGCAACTGTTTAAAAAAAAATTTGACTCGCATAAAATTTGGACAGAAACAAGGGTTTCGATTCGGGTGTTTCGGAGTTGTTTCGGTTTTATAATCCTACAATATCCATCTAATTCTCTAGTATAGAAGAGGATGTTGAAGTAAGAATTTTGCTCTCTTTAGTTTTCTTTTTCTCACTTTATTTCGTCACAAATAAAAAAGGCTAGCAAGCTTTTTGAGGAAGAAGAAGATGAAGTGATGAAATGAATTATTGTTATGAGGTTAGAAATGAAACCATGGGTTAGTATCATGGTTTAACCCTTGTAGAGAATAGAACATGTCTAATTGATTAGGTTTAGGTTAATAAATATCTTAGATGCAAAAAACAAGTGGACTTTAGTCAGTGGTTCTACAAACTTCACCCAAGCTCAACCATGACACAATTCCAAGTTGTTTTGAATTATCTAAAATAAATATAAACATAAAATTATCATAAAGCATAGTATCATTCTCATACACCCAAGTAGAATGTATAACCAAGTATGTCACAATATTATTTATCACATATATAATATTTATGTAATAAAAGAAATAATACAATATACATATATCTCATATATGTTAAATGTATCAAAGTGAGAAAAATAAATACTTAAGTGAACATATATATTAGTTAATGTAATTTAATATATCAAATATATAATTATACATTAAATTATTAAATCAATACTCGATTTAATAATCTGGCTATATTACATATAACCGACTACTATATTATATATCATTTTATCGAATCAACATTTGATCCGATAACCCGACTATATCACATATAACCGGCCGATATCACATATCGCGAGAACAGATTACGGTATCGCATACACGTATTATTCTCGGTCCCGCACATATCATATATGTGCTCCTACTCCGTTTCGCTTGAGCCAGGAAACCTCTGTGTAGGACTCTAAAGACTCGTTAATACGCCGGCAGTAGGTGATGATCATATCAAACACCCATAAGCCGCAAGCGGTTAGCTAAACCTAACGGCCACCCATCTATTGAGCGATCAGAAGATCAACAAGCAAGCCTGTACATACTCCTATGAATCCAATCAGTAACACTGCCGTACAGTCCGGTCTCTTCGTCTGATATGTCGCATATCCAGTCTAAGGGTGGTTATCGTCAGACCCCAGTAGCCGATAAGTCGTGCTAATGTGAGGCTCATAACGGGTCGAGAAACTACTGATAACACTTACCAGTAGATCTCCATATCATCCCTGGCCAGGGACTTCCAGTTATAGATAATCGAACACAGCGCAACATCAACCCCCAATACCGGGAGAGACGGAACCCCTCCTATCGCTCATTGCCTCCGTGTGATTCGGGACTGTACCCTTGCACGTTCTCATGAATGTGGTAAGGTGGAAATCAAAGCACAGTGGGAATCATACAAGACTCTATGACGATCTCGGGTCTACAGACTAATCTGTACCAGTGTCACCAAAGAACTGCTATCTGACGATAGGTATAATACCATCTAAGAGTTCTCGGCGAGTCCGTTCAGTGTACCCAGTCTCCACTGAGAACCCGTATACCATCTTTGATGTCAAAAACCAATGGATGTGGGATCATCCATCACTAATAATATGGGTCAAGATGCGTATACGCTAGTCTACTCTGGAGTATCGATGCCCTATCTCGATACACCCTCGATTAGGAACTGTTATAGGATGTACTTGTTTACTACCCTGGCCCCACTAGTATAATCTGCATCATAGTCCTAGTAGTCTAGTATACATCCTAAGGGCTTTATCAACATGTGAGAGCAAGACAGTAACACAATACAAGTCAACATGTTAAGATAAAGAGCAACCAGATAGCATACTATCATATCGAGCAAGAAAGTCCTCTCTATATATATCCAAGCATCCACTATAATATACATCATATGTACAACAATGGCCTCTAGGGCATATACATAACTAACATATGTTTCATCAAGAAAATATGTCCATACCTAGAGAAATCATCCATAAAAGTAATGAAATAGGAATAACCACTTCTTGCATGTGTAGACATTGGACCACACACATCGCTGTGTATTAGTCCCAAGAACTCGCTCGCTCTTACTCCGCATTTAGTGAACAAAGTTTTTGTCATCTTTTCTTTGAGACACGATTGACAAGTTGCATAAGATTGATATTCGAACGGATCCAAATATCCTTTTTTATATAACTTGGTCAACCTTATTTCATTGATGTGACCTAGTCTACAATGTCATAAGAAAGCATGATTTATTTCTGGAGTCTTTCTTTTATGTGTGTTCTGGACATTGAAAATTTGTAGTTGGTTTAATACGGATATACCGTTGTTTAAAGTTCCTGACCCAATCAGACCATGATTAAGTTGGATTTTTACGATATCGCTTACAAATGAAAAATCATAAACTTCTTTAGATAACAAAGATACAGAAATGATATTACAAGTCAAACTAGGTACACAAAAACAGTTGCGTAAAATCAAAATATGTCCACTCGTCAATCCAAGGTGATATTCCTCTACGGACCCAGCATCCACGCTCGCTCTGTTAGCAACCCTGAGGGTCATATCACTGGTCTTCAGAACCCTACGGCTTCTCAGTTCCTGCGAAGAATTGCAGATATGAGATCCTGATCCGGTATCCAATACCCAGGAAGTAGAGTTGATTGACAGACAGTTTTCAATTACAAACACACCTGAAGCCGAAGCCACAACTTACTTCGGGTCCTGGTTCTTGGCCTTCCAAGCCCTGCAATCTTTCTTCCAATGGCCTTTTTTATGACAGTAGAAGCATTCTTCCTTCCTTTCCTACTATCAGTCCCGCCACTTTTGCCTTGCCCTTTGCTTCCACCTTACTAACACCGCCTCTCGGCTTGGTGGGGGCCTTCTTCTTTTTTCATTTGGCTTTCGCCTTGGATCTAGAAGAGGAAGCTCCACCAACAAGTAGAGCGGGTGTTTCCCTGGCTTTCTGTAAGGTGCCCACTGCACTCTTCAACATATTGAGGAGTTCCGGAAGTTCAACTTCTTTACCTTGATTATTAAAATTTAAGATAAACTGGGCATAGGTGAAAGGGAGGGACTGCAGAATTAAACCTGTATACAACTCATTCTCTAACGTGGTCCCGAGGTTCGTGAGCTCTTTAATATAGCCGATCATCTTAAGGACGTGTTCCTCTACAGATGATCCGACGGCCAATCTCGCCTGAAAAAGCTTCTTCGAGGTCTCGTAGCTTACGATACGAGATTGCTCTCCATATAATTCTTTGGTATGGAGGAATATGGATTCAAGATCCATATTCTCGTGCCGTCTCTGGTGCTCATTGTCCATAGAGGCCAGCACGAGGCACTTGGCCTTCGCGCATTCAATCTCCCAGGTCTTACGGATTTCCTTATCCGCGACAGTGGATTCTGGACCTGCTATGGCGGGGGTTTTAGTAGTAAGGACATAGCCCAACTTGTCATAAGTTATTGCCATCTTGACATTCCTGAACCAATCTTTGTAGTGTGGCCCTGTCAATATATTTTTATCTAATAGTAACTTAAGGCCCGTTATTTTTTGGTCGCTGCAATTAGGAGAGAGAGAAGAAACACTTTAGCATGATACTCTTGCAAATTTAGATTGGTTTTTAGTTTATCTAAACAGGATGACTCCCGTTGTTTCTCGAATCCTTCCTCAAATAATAAAAGAAGAATTAGTCAGGATTAATCTCACCGTACAATTCTTGCTTAACCGTTCAGCTAGACCAGTGTCGGTACTTCAAGAGAGGTTTTACGACTCTTTCATGAAGTTCCTGAATTAAATAACCTCTTTTCCCTGGAGGCATAGCCCTGCTAACATCTTTCTAGACACCTACTTGGTTTATAGCTGTCACGACCCGAAGGTACGGAACGTGACCGGCACTTAAATTACGAAACGTCTAAAAGCGTAACATAATCTAAGTAAGCCGAAGCCTAGAAATCTAAACTATTTAAAAGAAGAAGTGTAGGAAAGCATGTTTTAAAAGCAACATCAAATTTCTTAAAAATTTCGGCAGAGTCTCCTTTGTAAAAACTGGCCCCAAACGGGTACAAATAAGAAAATATACATAAGCAATAATAAAAAGGCATCCCCAAACGGGAGCTAGCTCTACGCCAAAAAGGCGGAACAACTACACAATGCACTAAAATATAAAACGCCGAAGGGTGAGGCTCAAAACTCTAAAGAAAACCAATCCACCAGAAAACCATAATAATACAAGCGCGACTCTAAGGTCGAAATAAAAACAACTGGTCTTCGAAATCTATTAAGTAATAAAAGTCTGGTTGATGGAGCTTACTAGATACAAATGAAATAATAAAAGTACAACGGCGGTCCTGATACAAGTGAACCAACCTACCATGAAAATCACCCTGAATGAAATGGTGTGCCAACAAGCCGCCAAGGAAACCTGTACATCGAAACCTGTAACAAAATTTGGCACAACGGGGGTGAGTTGCCAACTCGTGAGTAGAAGACATCTGCGAGTAGAAATCGCATGCACGACGCTCTCCTAGGTCATAATAATATACTTAATATAACACTAGTCATCTAGTAGTGGCAGGGTAATAATCTATGCGTAAATGAAATGCTCAGTGCTCGTGTCAGTGCCTCAAGTAGTAACATGTCACGTGTATGAGTATGCATGCACCATAAATGTAAAACAATCAACCATGAAATCTGGATATATCTGTATAAGAAATCTTTAACTTGTATCATAGTAAAACTTGTATGGTAATCTGAAACATCATCAATGAAATCCATAGAATTCCGTATCAAGCATCGACACAAAACATGTAAATCTCAAAGTCTCAATACCTCACGGTCTCAATATCTCATAGTCTCAATCTCTCGGGCTTCGTCAGTCCAGATCGGCCCATATTATCAAATCTCACGACAACGGTCGGTATCCTCCGGATATCCGTCGCGCCAGACATCACCGGTAGGTAGTCTTCCCCTGCCAGACGCATCGTCTACAACTCGAGCTTCTTGCCCCGGGGTACCATACCGGGCGCACCATGTACCCAAGACGGTTCATCCACTCCTCGAATCGGGTCTCGAAATCCAACAGAAAACATGAAATCTCATGGTGGACGACACATACATCACGAGAAAACCGTAACTTGTATTTTAAAATGAGAGGGGGAGAGAGAGAAGATTTTATATATATTCTTGCGGTTTTCCCCAAAATCTAGAAATCTCATAGAAATACAAATTCCCAAAATCATGAGTAAGTAACAATGAGTATCGGCATAAGCCCCACAATACTGCATGATAATATGAAAATGTGAATGCATAAAGTGTCTAAGTAATAAATGCAATGTCTAAACTAGCACATGAGAGTAGTCACACAATATTATATTGGACTAGCATTTAGCTGATATATCAATAAAAAGATAATATATTCTAAAGTGTACATGACATGGCAATTACCGATGATGATATGTGTGAACCGGCAAATAAGTGTACGTGGATCATGCGCATCATCGGTAATGGTGCTGGTGTCCTAACAGGAAGAGTTTCATATTAACTAAAGAAACTTATATATGAACATGCAATGCGATAATTACAATCTGAATAAAAGGGTGAATGTGTATTAATCGCACATTTAGAATATACATATCTAACTACAAACTATATGACTCGAGCCTAAACTAGTATCTATCTAACCCACTAAAAAACTAAACTAAAGAAACTAGTCGATGGGGAGTAAGAATCCACATAAAATCTGAGTCGATATCTCTAGTAGTCAGCGATCCAGCCACAATAGCGTCACGTACGTAGTACGACTTTCTCGAGTCAAGAGTGCGGATCAATCATCACATCTATGCCTCGTACGGTAAAATCCATCGTACGGCTTCCCAAATTTGGGGTACGGGTCAACTATCAGATATATACATCATCGTTCGTATAGTATCATCATCAAACAATATCATGATCAAGGGTACTGTACTATAATCGCATACATCCCAATATCATCAAACATATATCATCGTCTGTGTAAATATACATCGTCGAATGATCCACTAAAATATCATGTCATATATCATATCGTGATTAAGTCACATATTACAATCCGGGTTCTAGTCTAGAGTCTCGTACATTCCAATGTCATCAACACATATTATTGTTTATATAAATATATTTTTATACAATCTCATTACCCAACGATCCGCTACTATCATAACACCTCTCATGTCATAACTCGATCATATATCCAATAAATCACGGCATCAAGCCTAGTCATATCGACTCATCCCCAAGTATCATATAATACCCTCTTATCACCTGTATATGCTATATATGTATATATATATATATATACCTACACACATCCCTATATATATATAAGTATATATATATATATAAGTGTATATATATAAGTATATATATATATAAGTGTATATATATATATATGTGTGTGTGTGTGTGTGTGTGTGTCTACACACACCAACACACACATATACACTAAGTCAGGTTCAGGTGTGTGCGTGTGCGTGTGTCAACAAGAAACCTACGAATTTCCTCCAACGCAATCATCCTCTGGTTAAGTCTTTCTAAATTAGTCTAGTCCAACCTAAAGTCTTCAATAGGACCCTACTCTCCAAGAATCTAAGGTCACGTCCGACTCCTAATAACAGTACGTAATATCCATATTCTATGTTTGCGGGGGTGCTATACGCTATCCACCCGATTTCCCCCGTAGATATACATCTACTCACCTGGTCCTTATCTGCCGAAGTCGATGCCGCCATCCTCTTCTTCATCGTCCGAAATCCATGTGAGAGGTACGTATACGCAAACATATATAATATCGTAAACCGAAATCACGGATAAAACCAAAACGGCGCACGAACGCGTATAGGTTAAAACCTATGACCCGCTCATACAAAATAACCAAATAACCCTCGACATCGGCGTACAAACACCGATTGATCGAGATAAAACACAAACGTACAAATCGTAGTTCCAAAACTCATTAATTATAATATAAAACAGGGTTTAAATTATTAAAAACTTAAAATCAATCAAATCGTTCTATTTCGCAAAACCTAGAAAGCGTCAATTAACCGTTTCATTTTAAAGCTTGATGTTTAAACGAAACTAATGGTCATAATATTCACTAAATATCATAACTAGGTTATATAAACCATTTCTATAATTTATTCTCATCAATTTGTATTAAATCCTAAATTCTAGTTTGCAAAAATATCAATTTTAGCACATTTTAAATCAAAATTCACAATTCAACAACTAAGCTTGGTTTTGCATGAACTAAAGTATTAAACTACAATTTATAATGCTAATAATGTCATGAAACCCTAATTAGATTTTAATCCCAATTATTTAACCAATTTCTAAAAACCTAGTTAGCAAAATTAGCATATTTATCAAAATTTTAAAGTAAAAACTAGCAACTAGTAACAAGATTATGTTTTACATTCAATTAACATGTTAATCTCCTCATTAACACCATAATCTAATGATAGCAACTCTCATCATAATTATATCTCATCAATATACATGTTTTATAAAAATCTAGTTTACCAATAGCTTAATTTGAACAATTAAAATATAACAATTAGTAATTTAACAATTTAGATTAGATTTTACATGTCTTTATGTGTTAATCCACTCATTAAAACCATGAACAATTGATAAAAATTCCCAATTGAATTTTATCTCACCTATTTATATGTGTTATAAAAACCTAGTTTTCAAAATTGTTTAATTTAAACAATTTTGAAACAACAATTTACAATACAACTACACTAGATTTTTCATTTCTTAAAATGTTAAACCACTTATTATAACCCTACTCCATTAATAAAAACCCTAACTTTATTTTTAAAAAACCTTTCTTGAAATTTTAATTTAGCAATTAGAACCAATTTAAAACCTAATTAAACACTTAATAAGCTAAATTAAGTAATTTACTAACAATCAAACCAAGGGGCTTAGGATTATACCTCAACATTTGAGATCCAAACATGAAAACTTGCCTCCAAAAGAATGGTTTCCTACTCTAAGATCCATGCTAGATGAACAAAGAATAGTGGGTATAGGTTAAATTAGAAATTTGTGATGTTTTTTTATTGATTTTTGATGGATTTTTGGAGATTTTTTGATGCAAAAATGATGTTGGAAAAATGGGGGCTGCCCATGGAGGAGGCTCGGCCACCCTATGAGAGAAAAAGAGAGAGAGTGAAATGAGTGTTGAATGGCGTAGAAACTTCATGAATAAAACCCATACTTTAAGTCTTTTCATTAATTAATTATTTTATTTATTTTCTTTTCTAAATCAATCCTGCAAAAGTCTAGAACCATGAAAAAATTTGAGAAAGAATTTTGCATTTTACACACTTATTTTAAATTGTCATGGTTCACTTTGCAAAATTAACCCATTTCTAATTTGTAATTTGCACTAATTTAATGTATAATTAATGCTTATGTTAATATTAGAATTTAATTAATTACGGAAAATATTTTAATAAACTAATAATTTATAAGCAACTAAATAAACACATTTTACTAGTAATTATATAGTTAAAATATGCGTATTTAAATCTATATTGAAAAATAATTATAGTTAAGTTTTACGGAAAATACGGTTTATTTTACCGATTATCAGAAAATTCACCTAAAGGATTTTATTTATCTATCTATTTATTTATTTATTTTAAAAATGTTACAATCTTCCCCCCTTAAAGAAATTCAGTTCCCGAATTTAAATTGAAACTCCCCCCAAATACTAAAACATTTAGCAAAACACTCAAATCGTCGGGGCTCCGAAATCATTAATACATAACTAAAATCAACTCCGTCAAGCATAACGCAATCATCGGGGTTATGGTGAAAATACCATGTCAAAGTCCAATACGAAAATCAACATGAAATACATCAAAACTATAACTTTTATATAGTGCGCATCGTAGTAAAATCGTCCAAACATCATAATAGAGAAGCATGCAGAAACACCTAGGTACTGGTCTCCGGACAGTCCTGCTCGATTATTAAACTAAAGTAAATATCATAAAAACGTACTGCTCAAGATAAAATCAGTCTCAAGTACAGCATACAAAAACACCACCTGCGTCCGGTGCGCAAAAAAATCGAAACCAAATACAGAAGCCACGGATATGCACAGAAACAAAACTGAGTGCAACGGGTGTGCACCAAAAACATCTGTCAAGTGCAGCGGGCGTGCACGACAATAATATCAGGTGCATCTAATCTGCACAAAACCCCGATTTAGTGCATCTGGTGTGCACAAAATCGCATCAAGTGCGTCAAGTGTGCGCAAGAATCTCAATCAAGTGCACATGGTGCACGAAAACATATACCGAATATCAAAATCGAAATCACAGTACGGAAAGTGCATGAAAAATATGTCGAAGCATATGTCAAAATCATGTGCAACCCATATGCACGGAATCAAATCAATATCTCAAAATGTATAAAACCAAATCGAGTGCACTGGGTATGCACAAAACAACATCAATACCACTGATATATGAAACACGAATAGAGTGTAATGAATGTACACATAGGAAATACCAATCATAGAACAAAATCCTCAAAATACTAAAATCCAAACAACGGAAATGTGATATTTGAATCACCAATCGTAAATCGTAACACCGACGTCGATGTGCTCCTCTTCCCTCTGGTGTCGACTGATTCGGACTCGTCTCCTCATAGCTGTGCTGACTGCGCTACAAACGGCTATGCTCATATCTAGAGTCTCCCACGTAATCTATCCCCTCACCCGATATCTGGACTATGTTAAACTTTTCGATCAATTCATCAAAATCTCATAATTCCCCGAGAGCTCAACACTCAAGTACAGTTTAAAATATCCAGTACATGCCCCAGCATCTGCAGACTAGCCTTAGAAGGGCAAACCCAAGCCTCACTAAAGGCACCGCGGAACTGTTGTAAACCCTAAGGTTCAAAGGTATTCTCATGGTCATTATGTCGAGTTAGGGTTTTATTCTTCTAGAGGGTCCATAGAAATACCTACATGTTTTTCCGAATACCTTAAACTTGGGAAAATGGGTTTCTGACATTCGTTCGAACTTTTTAACTTCTTCTGAATGACATGTGAATACCCTTCGTCCGCATGCTAAACAGTGCCTCAATCCTCAAGAACAGACAATACCCTAACGATCATCGCATTCGAGCCGCAGCTCCCTCTGCTCGTGCGACCGTGGTAACAGAAACCACCATCCGATATCGACGAAGATAGATCAAAGGAACGAATAGAATGCGGTGCAAAGAAATGTATATCCTAAGGCTTCTTAAGCAAGGTAGCGTATCGTAAGTATACCGCGGATCATACCCACGGTACGTCACTCTACCTAAGTCACCTACTCCATCAACCAAAGTCAAGCTAGACTTAGACAAGGGTTAAACCTAGCGCTCTAATACCAACTTTGTCACGACTCAAAGGTACAGAACGTGACCGGCACTTAAATTACGAAACGTCTAAAGGCGTAACGTAATCTAAGTAAACCGAAGCGCAGAAATCTAAACTATTTAAAAGAAGAAGTGTAGGAAAGCATGTTTTAAAACCAACATCAAATTTCTTAAAAATTTCGGCAGAGTCACCTTTGTAAAAACCGGCCCCAAACGGGTACAAATAAGAATATATATATAAGCAATAATAAAAAGGCATCCCCAAGCGGGAGCTAGCTCTACGCCAAAAAGGCGGAAACAACCACACAATGCACTAAAATATACAACGCCGAAAGGCGAGGCTCAAAACTTTAAACAAAACCAATCCACCAGAAAACCATAATAATACAAGCGTGACTCTAAGGTCGAAATAAAAACAACTGGAGAAACAAAAGTCCTAAACATGTAGTTTAATTACATCCCAAAAGAAAAAGTAAAATTAAATCTAGCTAATCTTCCATCCCAAAAGAAAGAGTAAAATAAACTAAGTAGTTTAATTACATTAAAGGAGAAACAAAAGTCCTAAACATGTAGGCAACAACAAAAATTAAATCTAGCTAATCTTCCATCGTCCAGTCTGCATAATCTTCATAAGTTGGCTTCACACCTTGATCCTCGCCATAATACTCATTCTTATCTGACGGACATTCCAAAGATAGAGGAAGAAAAGGAAGGTCCGTCAGCGAGTTATACTCGGGTAGGATTGCCTCATAAGAAAGTATACTTATAGAAATGAACAGGTATATATAATGAATATGATGTACATGTGTATAAAGGTATAAGGTTATATACAAATTAGATATGTGAATATGAGTAGGTTGTGTGAGGTATATGTTTGGTAAAGGTTCAAGTCAAGTCAAACAGATAATCAGTCTAAGAGTTAGATCAGGTTAAAGAAGGTGTGTATGGATGGAACTGACTGGTGAACATACCCGTATCCTTGAGGTATCCTATGACTAGCTGGAAGCAGTATGAGCTGGTGCTCGTGCCTGGGATGGCAATCAATGTGGAAGCATGAACATTCCCGAAAGTTGTCCCATGACTACGATGGAGCTTTGTCTAGCGTGAATATCACTCAAGTGCACAGATATTACCACCCTTCAGTTCCATAATAAAAAACAAGTCTAAACTGGTAAAATATCCACATCCAAGATACTGAATAACTCGTGTCAGAAAAAAAAGTAGATAAGATAATAGGTAGGTCTAGCATATGATGTGAGTTTGGTGTTGAGTATCAATAGGTATTGTAAACGTTTTATTCTGTTAAACAAGGTTCCGGATACTCGCGATTATTCCGTTGTGGCCACAGAACAACAACTGGGGAAGTGAAATGTACCGTTTCACTTCCCGGGATCATGATCGAGTAGTAGGGGAATCCGAGTTCCAAATCTCCTTGCCTAATCAAACTACCCATCCCCGTGGTTACGTATAAAGGTTTTGACGAATTAGAGTTAGTGCATATACCTCTAGGGATGGAATTTCCACATTGTATAGTCGTCCACATTTGGACTAGTCACCCGGAATATCGGGATCTTCATATTTGTATAGTCGCCCATATATTGAACTGGTCGCCCGGAATATCGGGATCTTCATATTTGTATAGTCGCCCATATATTGGACCGGTCACCCTGCCTGCAGGGATCTTCATAAAGTATTCCATACCTAGGTCCGCGCATTCTAACCCTAACCGTATCATATATCAGGTATGTCATAAACTGGAAATCTTTAAAAAGTATTGATCTCGTTTAATATGGCCTTCCGCAACCACTCGTTTTATTTTCTAAAGTTCGTGAAGTACTTCATGTTATCTTAGGGAATGCTTAGTAAAAAGAATAATAGGTTTAATTATCTTTTATTACTTCTAAGAAAAACCACGAGATTTGGGATATTTATCATTTTGGAAAAACATAATGTTTTATAGAAAAAATATCCTTTTCGATAAAAGGTTGTGGTGTTTATTTGAAAATCTTTTACAAGAGATTTTTTTATAAGGACAAGTTGCAAGAGGTTTTATTTGAAAAACTAGACTGCTCCTAACTGTTCCAAAGGGCAAGTTGTGAGATCCTCAAATTATATCTTCACCGCCAATTATGGCCAGATAAGCACAAGTAAGAAAAGGAGGGATCCGCTCACGAATCACCGTGAAACGGGCCTTTTAAAATTACCTTTCCTACTTGTCTAGCCTAGGCAGCACAAAGTCTGGTTTAGATAAACGACCGATACTTACAACCTTTCCTTTGTTCTAAATTGGTGTTATTTTAAAATTTCCTTTTAATAAGGTACTCGATATTTCTTTTGAAAAGATATCGTTATACGGATTATGATCTTTGTGGAAAATGGCCCTTCAATAAAGGTCGAGGTATTTAAATGAAATTAATAATTTTATGAAATTATAGTGTTTTAGTTTCGGGGTAACGTTTTAGAAAATACGTTCGTTTTGAAAAAAACCATAAGCCGTTATTTAAATTTAGTATTTTCTTCTTTAAAAAGGTTGGAGGGGTTTAACAACATTATAGTAGTTGATGAAAAAGTGTAAGTAAAATATATGTATGTCATATCTAAAATATTTATTTCACATATCTTATCTCTTATCGATATTTTAAAGAAATATAACATTTTAATTAAACGAGGGTATTTTGTGGAAGTAACCTAATTCGAGATCATTTTGATAGTATGGGTAAGTGTGGGTATATCAGAGATGAATTGACAATTCATGGGTCATAACACTAAGCATATCAGATTCCAGTTATTATCGGAGTACAATATATTTTTGTGTACAGAGAAAATTAAACACCGTTTTAAAACATGGGTTAACATTATCATTATTGAGGGTACAAGGAATAGGCATGCACGAATATTATAACAACATTTTAAATAGAGGGTTGATAATTAGAAGTTTGAACTACGTTATTGAGAAAGGCGACAGTTAGAGGGGAGAGAGGCGGATCCTACCTTTTGTTTGAGTCGGATGCCGAAGGGTTGAAAACGTAGGCGTGTACAAAATCCTCAATAGCTTCGCGCCCCGATTTTTCCTCGAAGATTGGGAGGAGCCGTAGCGTCGGCGTCGTCGATACGAAGGCACCGGTATTTTTTTCAGAATTTTTTGAGTTCTGAGGGATGAGAATTTTAAGTTTGAAGTGCCTAATTATAGGGTTTTATTTCTAACCATAAAATCCAAAATTCAGTTAAAATATACGAAAAATCGCGCCGGCCAATGATTGTGAATCATCAGCTGATGATTGCACCCGGCGCCAGAGGATCTTGGCCATTGGATCTGCATCCAACGGCCCAGGGCATACCGCCACGTCGCCGCCAGATGCCATGTGTCGCCACACGACACGCGTGCGCTTGCGAGTGGAGACCACGCGTTTTCCCGTGGTCCCCACCACGTGGGCGCCGCCGCGAGGGTCTGGGCCGTTGGATCTTGTGATCCAACGGTCCAAATTAAAAGGGTTTTAAAAAAATTTTAAAAAACATTAATGAAAATAAAAATTCAGCAGTTTATTTTAAAATATTGATTTGGGTTAAAAAATTTGTTAAATATAGTTAAAATTAAGGAAAAATTAAGGGAAAATTTCAGAAAATAGGTTTTATTGTTATCTTAAGTATAAAAATAATTTTGGGCCAAAATAAATAATATATCCCATATTTACTGTTTTAGCTTAGTTATAATAATTATATAATACCGAGTTTATCCTTGATATAAATTAATTATTTTAATCGATAATAAAAATATGTAGATTTTTTTAAGGCGTTAAAAAATCTTACTAAAACATTTTAAGCCTATAAAAACAATAAATAGATTTTAGAAAATTCCTTTAATCCTATTTAATGCTTTGAAAATTATTACTTTAAAAATTATTCTTCTATCAACGAAACACGTAAATAATTATTTGATAGTAGGAATTTAAATAAAATATATTTTATTAGGTATTAGAAATCACGATCGTTACAATCTACCCTCCTTAAAATAATTTCGTCCTCGAAATTTTAGAAGGTAGATCAAGAAAAAGAAAATTACTAAGAAGGGATTATCGCGGTTAAAAATTTTGGGTCTCGCTCTCTCGTCCCGTTTTCTCACTTCCGTGTATGTCTACCTAGTAGTTCTTTCCCCACATAACTCTAGCCTGCTGGATTAACTTGTCCCTCAAGATTTCATCCTTCTAATATCCCGACCGGTTGCTACTTGTAGATTACGCCAACCTTTCTATAATCTCGGAATGATTAAAAGTATGACTAGGGTTGCCAGCATACCCTCTTATCTATAAGTTATAAAAGTATTATGCACACCCTCCATAGAAAATAGCAAAGCTAGTCTATACATAAACCCACCGTCTCCTTCCAAGATATTAAACGGCCGATGAGTCGTGGGCTGGGCTTTCCTCGCTCCCCAAAACGTATCACTCCCTGGTTAGGAGAAATCTTCAGAAACACATGTTCTCCTGGTTGGAACTCTAGTGGCCTTCTCTTCGTATCTACCCAATACTTCTGCCGATCTTGTGCTATGCGTAATTGTTCTCTGATGGTTCTTATCACCTCCACTGTCTCGACAATCATTCGGGGCCTAGAAGTTCTCGGTCCCCAATATCGTCCCAACTTAACGGTGACCTACACTTTCGTCCATACAAAGTGGCGAAAGGCGCCATGCCGATACTAGACTGGTAGCTATTGTTGTAAGCAAACTCTACCAAGTGCAGGTGATCTTCCCAAGATCCTTTAAAATCCAACATACAGGCCCGGAGCATGTCTTCGAGAATTTGAATAACCCTTTTCTGATTGGCCATCGGTCTGAGGATGGTAGGCGGTACTGAAACTCAGATTCATGCCCAGACTCTCTTATAGGCTTTGCCAAAACTGAGATCTGAAACGTGTATCTCGGTCGGACACGATGCAAATCGGTACGCCGTGCAATCTAACAATCTCCTCCATATACTTTTTTGCAAGGCTTTCGGTTGATTGACCCACTCGAAAAGGAATGAAATGCGCTAACTTGGTGAGTCAGTCCACAATCACCCATACAGCATCGTTTCCCTTAGAGTTGCGAGGGAGAGCGGTCACAATATCCATAGTAATGTTTTGCCATTTCCATTCGGGTATTGGTAACGGCTGTAATAGACCCGCCGTCATATGGTGTTCGGCTTTTACTTATTGACAAACAAGACATTTGGATACACTCTTGGCTATCTCCCGCTTCATCCCATACCACCAATAGTTTTTCATGAGGTCCTTGTACATCTTTGTTCCTCCCGGATAAACAGAATATGGAGAACTATGTGCCTCTTTTAATAATTCATTTCTCATCTCCCCCTTAGGTACACAGGCTCTGCATCCATATCTCAAAGAACCATCTTCGTGGATGATGAAGTCTGTCCGCAGATTTGCGTCCACTTGTTCTTTGATCCTTCGCAACCTCGGGTCCTCCATTTGAGCTGTCTTGATTCGTTCAACTAATGTTGAGTGAATTTGCAAATTCATGAAGGATTTAAGCATTCCGGGCATCATCAACTCGGTCTCTAGTTCATTAAGATCTTGGCAATTCCTCCAATGAGTAGTCAGACTCGAAATCATTGGTTAGCGACTCAAAGCGTCCGGGACTACATTCACCTTTCCCGGATGATATTGTAAATTTACGTCGAAATCTGCCATTAATTCCAGTCATCTCCTCTGCCTCATATTGAGTTCCTTCTGGGTGAAGATATACTTCAAGCTCTTGTGATCGGTGTAAATATCTACCCTCTCATGCAATAAATAGTGCCTCCAAATCTTGAGTGTGAAAACAACTGCAGCAAGTTCTAAATCGTGCGTTGGGTAGTTTCGCTCATGCACCTTTAACTGTCTTGACGCATATGCGACTATATCGCCGCGCTGATACATCACATCACCAAGTCCCCTCTCCGAAAAATCGTTGTGGATGTTTAAAACTTCTGGGTTTGCTAAGAATTGCAAGAATGGTTGTGATAGTTACGATCTACCCTCTTTAAAATAATTTCATACTTGAAATTTTCAAAGGAGTGGCCACTACTAGGCACGGAAATCAGTAACGCTCTCTGGAATCCTCTTTGCTGCATGTGTCGCTCCCGCGAGTTGGTGTATCACTTGATGCATGTAAAGTCTCTGAAGGGTTTAGGTACAAGGAATTGGAAATGTAAAATCAGTAGTTTCTTCCGGGTAGAAAGGTTTGGAAGTTGAAGGAAGGTTGTGAATTAATGGAAAACATGCAAGATATAACATAAAGGCAACTAGTCGAAATTACAAAAACTAGAGGAATTATGGTGAGTCCAACTAAGATTTGTATCAAAAGATAAATAAGAATGGTATCGAAAGAAAGGTTGAAAAAGAAAAGAGTATCTCAGTTGTCTTGCCACGTGGTATCAGCCTTCTCGGCTGTCATGGTGAAAGTCTGGCGTTTGGGTCCATTCCTCTGCGCTTGTTGAAAAACACGCTCCTGTGATGACAAGGGTGGTCCTTTTGGTGATGCCCCTTGGTCGGTTGGTTTTCCGAAGATAGTTAGTCCTGGTGGCCTCTTAGCTTGTTGTTTCCCATTGAATCTGGAAGACGATCCTCCAAGAATTTGATTGGCTGGTTGCTTAACGCCAGACAAACGGTTATCCCTCCTCATCCATCTCTGAAGGTCTTAAAAGTTTCGTGCCGCCTCTAAGATTTCATCATAAGTCGAAAGAGTAGCAGAAGACATAGAGGACTGCGTCTTCAGGTCCAATCCTTGTCGGAATCTCTTAGCATAAAGTTCTGAGGTTGCTACCAGATGATGCGCGAACCGACTTATCCCACATGCTCCCTCGTTGGAAATGTATAAACTCTCTTTCCATCCTTAAGTGTGACACGATTGGAAAATACTTGGTATCAAAACGTTGTTTGAACGTTTCCCAGTCGATGGGCTCCTTCAATCTACTTTCCTCTGCCTCCCACTATATCCTGGCATTATCCGTAAGTTGTAGCTTAGCGATGTTCACCCATGCGTCCTTCGGAATTTAGACGGCACCGAAATCGTTGACTGTTCTCTTGAGCCACTCCTCAGCTTCTAAGGGAGTTTCCTTCCCTGAAAAAGTCTTGGGGTGGAGTGATCTGAACTGCTTCACTCCCGCCGAACCTTGAGGAACTGGGGCTAGTGCTTTAATTAAAATCTCAGTTTGCTGCTACCTACTTTCTCGTAGCTCCTGAGGAAGGGCAGTTGTCTACTGCTGCTGTTGCTCCAGTAGTCCTTACATACTTTGTAGCATAGCTGCTTGCTGAGCAACGGCTTCATTGACTCCATTTCTCCTTCTATTGCGGTTATGGTGTCGTCCGGCCATTGATGATCCGAATCAGAATAGGTTAAGTTACAAATGGCTGAGGTGAGACAAGAGAATAACTTGCATGGAAGAACAATAATTTATGCAAGAGAGAGACTAATAGGGAGAGCAAGAGACACAAGAGTGATTTTTGCTCGAAACTAAGGTTTTATTATCCAACTTCAATATGGAGAGTACAACCGAAAAGTAAGGGCATGCCCATACTATTCTTACATCGTTTTATTCGGCCAAAGAAAGGAAAAAGACTTATTAGTCTCGATTATGGGAATTCAAAAAGTGGTGATAGGTTCTCGCACTAAGAAAGGTATGACCATTTCCACGGTGCCGTGTGGGGACAACTGCCTGAGTTTCATCGGTTTCGAGTTCCTCCTTACTCGAAGCTTCGTCCTTCGACTCATCCTCGGCAGGAGCCTCGCTCTCTGATTCCACCTCTATAGGGTTTTGTTCTTTTGCAGGGGCCTCCTCATCCGGATTGTATTCTATGGGATTCTCTCCCACCGCGGAGCCTCTTTTTCTGGCCCATCCTTTATATGCTCCTCTTCCACGGGATCTTCTTTTTCGTCTTCAGAGTCATTAGCCATCGCAGGCTCCGGAGTTACAGTATCGACTTCTTCGTCTTCCGAGTTGCTGTTGGAAATAACCGCCTGAGAGTCTATGACTTCGTCATCTGAATCTCTAGTTGTAGCTTTAAAAGTAATATCGGACATGTCATCCTCGTCGGAAAGATTTGCCATGACCAGAAGGAAAGGTCATGGTCAGGGTACAGAATGTCAAAGAAGGGATAAGAGGCATAGGAAAATTATGATATCGGTATAGATGGATGAGATTCACATATACAGTAGGTCAGTTAACGGTTTTATTTTAGTACACAAGATGACCTGCATGGGCCACCACAAAAACCTGTCATGCCCCGCTTCCCAAAAGAATGTGAAGGATGACGTGGTAAAGTCCGCAAGCTAACTGTATTGAAGGTGGTCTATTCAATACAGTTACATTAAGCATATGAATATATAACATGCAGGATGTGTACCAAAACAAAAATAATAAAAGCGAAAGGCATTTATTTCCATTAACCAAACTTTATTACATCCCAAAAGAAAGAGTAAAATAAACTAAGTAGTTTAATTACATCAAAGGAGAAACAAAAGTCCTAAACATGTAGGCAACAACAAAAATTAAATCTAGCTAATCTTCCATCGTCCAGTCTGCATAATCTTCATAAGTTGGCTTCACACCTTGATCCTCGCCATAATACTCATTCTTATCTGACGGACATTCCAAAGATAGAGGAAGAAAAGGAAGGTCCGTCAGCGAGTTATACTCGGGTAGGATTGCCTCATAAGAAAGTAAACTTATAGAAACGAACAGGTGTATATAATGAATATGATGTACATCTGTATAATGGTATAAGGTTATATACAAATTAGATATGTAAATATGAGTAGGTTGTGTGAGGTATATGTTTGGAAAATGTTCAAGTCAAGTCAAACGGATATTCAGTCTAAGAGTTAGATCAGGTTAAAGAAGGTGTGTATGGATGGAACTGACTGGTGAACATACTCGTATCTTTGAGGTATCCTATGACTAGCAGGAAGCAGTATGAGCTGGTGCTCGTGCCTGGGATGGCAATCAATGTGGTAGCGTGAACATCCCCGAAAGGTGTCCCATGACTACGATGGAGCTTTGTCTAGCGTGAATATCACTCAAGTGCACAGATATTACCACCCTTCAGTTCCATAATAAACAAAAAGTCTAAACTGGTAAAATATCCACATCCAAGATACTGAATAACTCGTGTCAGAAAAAAAAAGTAGATAAGATAACAGGTAGGTCTAGCATATGATGTGAGTTTGGTGTTGAGTATCAATCGGTATTGTAAACGTTTTATTCTGTTAAACAAGGTTCCGGATACTTGCGATTATTCCGTTGTGGCCACGGAACAACAACTGGGGAAGTGAAATGTACCGTTTCACTTCCCGGGATCATGATCGAGTAGTAGGGGAATCCGAGTTCCAAATCTCCTTGCCTAATCAAACTACCCATCCCCGTGGTTCTGTATAAAGGTTTTGACGAATTAGAGTTAGTGCATATACCTCTAGGGATGGAATTTCAACATTGTATAGTCGTCTACATTTGGACTGGTCACCCGGAATATCGAGATCTTCATATTTATATAGTCGCCCGTATATTGGACTGGTCACCCGGAATATCGGGATCTTCATATTTGTATAGTCGCCCATATATTGGACCGGTCACCCTGCCTGCAGGGATCTTCATAAAGTATTCCATACCTAGGTCCGCGTATTCTAACCCTAACCGTATCATATGTCAGGTATGTCATAAACTGGAAATCTTTAAAAAGTATTGATCTCGTTTAATATGGCCTTCCACAACCACTCGTTTTATTTTCTAAAGTTCGTAAAGTACTTCATGTCATCTTAGGAAATGCTCAGTAAAAAGAATAATAGTGTTTAATTATCTTTTATTACTTCTAAGAAAAACCACGAGATTTGGGATATTTATCATTTTGGAAAAACATAATGTTTTATAGAAAAAATAACCTTTTCGATAAAAGGTTGTGGTGTTTATTTGAAAATCTTTTACAAGAGATTTTTTTATAAGGACAAGTTGCAAGAGGTTTTATTTGAAAAACTAGACTGCTCCTAACTGTTTCAAAGGGCAAGTTGTGAGATCCTCAAATTATATCTTCACCGCCAATTATGGCTAGGTAAGCACAAGTAAGGAAAGGAGGGATCCGCTCACGAATCACCGTGAGACGGGCCTTTTAAAATTACCTTTCCCACTTGTCTAGCCTAGGCAGCACAAAGTTTGGTTTAGATAAACGATCGATGCTTACAACCTTTCCATTGTCCTAAATTGGTGTTATTTTAAAATTTCCTTTTAATAAGGTACTAGATATTCCTTTTGAAAAGATATCGTTATACGGATTATGATCTTTGTGGAAAATGGCCCTTCAATAAAGGTCGAGGTATTTAAATAAAATTAATAATTTTATGAAATTATAGTGTTTTAGTTTCGGGGTAACGTTTTAGAAAATACGTTCGTTTTGGAAAAAACCATAAGCCGTTATTTAAATTTAGTATTTTCTTCTTTAAAAAGGTTGAAGGGGTTTAACAACATTATAGTAGTTGATGAAAAAGTGTAAGTAAAGTATATGTATGTCATATCTAAAATATTTATTTCATATATCTTATCTCTTATGGATATTTTAAACAAATATAACATTTTAATTAAACGAGAGTATTTTGTAGAAGTAACCTATTTCGAGATCATTTTGATAGTATAGGTAAGTGTGGGTATATCAGAGGTGAATTGACAATTCATGGGTCATAACATTAAACATATCAGATTCCAGGTATTATGGGAGTGCAATATATTTTTGTGTACAGAGGAAATTAAACACCGTTTTAAAACATGGGTTAACATTATCATTATTGAGGGTACAAGGAATAGGCATGCACGAATATTCTAACAACATTTTAAATAGAGGGTTGATGATTAGAAGTTTGAACTAGGTTATTGAGAAAGGCGACAGATAGAGGGGAGAGAGGCGGATTCTACCTTTTGTTTGAGTCGGATGCCGAAAGGTTGAAAACGTAGGCGTGTAAAAAATGCTCAATAGCTCCGCGCCCCGATTTTTCCTCGGCGATTGGTTGGAGCCGTAGCATCGGCGTCGTCGATATGAAGGCACTGGTATTTTTTTCAGAATTTTTTGAGTTCTGAGGCGTGAGAATTTTAGGTTTGAAGTGCCTATTTATAGGGTTTTATTTCTAACCATAAAATCCAAAATTCAGTTAAAATATACGAAAATTCGCGCCGGCCAATAATTGCAAATCATCAGCTGATGATTGCGTCCGCCGCCAGATGATCCTGGCCAATGGATCTGCATCCAACGGCCCAGGGCGCACCGCCACGCCGCCGCCAGATTCCACGTGTCGCCACGCGACACGCGTGCGCCTGCGAGTGGAGACCACGCGTTTTCGCGTGGTCCCCACCACGTGGACGCCGCTGTGAGGGTCTAGGCCGTTGGATCTTGTGATCCAACGGTCCAGGTTAAAGGGGTTTTAAAATTTTTTTTAAAAACATTAATGAAAATAATAATTCAGCAGTTTATTTTAAAATATTGATTTGGGTTAAATTTTTTTTAAAAAATAGTTAAAATTACGGAAAAATTATGGGAAAATTTCAGAAAATATGTTTTATTGTTATCTTAAGTATAAAAATAATTTTGGGCCAAAATAAATAATATATCCTATATTTACGGTTTTAGCTTAGTTATAATAATTATATAATACCGAGTTTATCCTTGATATAAATTAATTATTTTAATCGATAATAAAAATATGTAGATTTTTTTAAGGCGTTATAAAATCTTACTAAAACATTTTAAGCCTATAAAAACAATAAATAGATTTTAGAAAATTCCTTTAATCCTATTTAATGCTTTGAAAATTATTACTTTAAAAATTATTCTTCTATCAACGAAACACGTAAATAATTATTTGATAGTAGGAATTTAAATAAAATATATTTTATTAGGTATTCGAAATCATGGTCGTTACAATCTACCTTCCTTAAAATAATTTCGTCCTCGAAATTTCAGAAGGTAGATCAAGAAAAAGAAAATCACTAAGATGGGATTATCGCGGTTAAAATTTTTGGGTCTCGCTCTCTCATCCCGTTTTCTCACTTCCGTGTATGTCTACCTAATAGTTCTTTCCCCACATAACTCTAGCCTGCTGGATTAACTTGTCCCTCAAGGTTTCATCCTTCTGATATCCTGATCGGTTGCTACTTGTAGATTACGCCAACCTTTCTATAATCTCGGAATGATTAAAAGTATGACTAGGGTTGCCAGCATACCCTCTTAGCTATGAGTTATAAAAGTATTATGCACACCCTCCATAGAAAATAGCAAAGCTAGTCTATACACAAACCCACCGTCTCCTTCCAAGATGTTAAACGGACGATGAGTCATGGGCTGAGCTTTCCTCGCTCCCCAAAACTTATCACTCCCCGGTTAGGAGAAATCTTCCGAAACACGTGTTCTCCTGGTTGGAACTCTAGTGGCCTTCTCTTCGTATCTGCCCAATGCTTCTGCCGATCTTGTGCTATGCGTAATTGTTCTCTGATGGTTCTTATCACCTCCACTGTTTCGACAATCATTCGGGGCCTAGAAGTTCTCGGTCCCTAATATCGTCCCAACTTAACGGTGACCTACACTTTCGTCCATACAAAGTGGCGAAAGGAGCAATGCCGATACTAGACTGGTAGCTATTATTGCAAGCAAACTCTACCAAGTGCAGGTGATCTTCCCAAGATCCTTTAAAATCCAACATAAAGGCCCGGAGCATGTCTTCGAGAATTTTAATAACCCTTTCTGATTGGCCATCAGTCTGAGGATGGTAGGCGGTACTGAAACTCAGATTCATGCCCAGACACTCTTATAGGCTTTGCCAAAACTAAGATCTGAAACGTGTATCTCGGTCGGACACGATGCAAATCAGTACGCCGTGCAATCTAACAATCTCCTCCATATACCTTTTTGCAAGGCTTTTGGTTGATTGACCCACTCGAAAAGGAATTAAATGCGCCAACTTGGTGAGTCGGTCCACAATCACCCATACAGCATCGTTTCCCTTAGAGTTACGAGGGAAAGCGGTCACAATATCCATAGTAATGTTTTGCCATTTCCATTCGGGTATTGGTAACGGCTGTAATAGATCCGCCGTCATGTGGTGTTCGGCTTTTACTTATTGACAAACAAGACATTTAGATACACTCTTGGCTATCTCCCGCTTCATCCCATGCCACCAATAGTTTTTCATGAGGTCCTTGTACATCTTTGTTCCTCCAGGATGAATAGAGTATGGAGAACTATGTGCCTCTTTTAATAATTCCTTTCTCATCTCTCCCTTAGGTACTGATTAATGTCAAAACTTGTATTTACCGCAATCAGAAACGGCGTCGCTTTGCAGCTAGCCGGTGAGTACGGGTCGATCCACAGAGACGGGTAAATTCCTTTTATGTGTTTTAACGAGTTGATTCAATTTGTCGTTTTGGTTGGTTTATAACAATCTATGAAAACTAGATCTAATTAATCTAATTAAAAGTCTTGCTAGGGTTAGGCTTAGGGAAAGTTTTGGAGATTAACGTTTTTCATCACCGCTTTCAATGCCTACTTTTTTTAGATCTATTAGATGTTAAGTTAATCATCAATAAAGTGGATACGAATCTTTTGGGAAGATGTTTCTTCCTCTAGATTTGTATCCTTCCTTTGTTGATAATTTCCCTAAACCCCACGGAAAACGCGCGCAACCGGCCCTTTATACTACGGTTCATCGTTACCTCAATGGGTAGGATGCCGCAGGGAGCGGTTGTGCTCGTATGCGTGGAGTTCTAATTCATTAGGTTAAAGTGGCATTGAAAGGGGTGAGAGATCTCATCTCTCAACCCTTTCCCTAAGGCTAACCCTAACAAGCGAGGAGACTACTCGCTCATTAGGGGATGAGAAAACATTATAATTAAAAGAACAGAAATAAAATACTTACTAGGTTGACGGCTCCCTCCAAACAAGAAGAACAGATCTGAATTTTTTTGTCTCAGAAATTCTGAATTTTATTGATTGAAAAGAGGCATAGCGGTTTTACAATTTTCAGATTACAATTTATAAGTAAACAGGAGAATTAGGGTTTCAGAGTCTCGCACATGCGCAATTACTGATTTGACCTCTAAAAATCCCAACACCCACACCGACACGGCAACAGAAGAAAAATCCACCGACACGTGTATTAGACGGCCGCGGATCCGCGGCATTGGTAGGCTTGGGCCGCGGATCCGCGGCCCTTTGGTGGTCTTGGGCTGCCAAACTTTCTGGGTTCCTTTGTGGTTGTCTGGGCTTCTTAGTTTTATACTTCTTTTTCTCTGTTGGCTTCTTACTCTTCTCCAGATCTTCAGTGAAGACTTGTATTGGTCTTTTTAACCGTTTCACCTTGACATTCGTTGCCTTGCACCTATGTGAACTGGACTTGACTAGGATCCGTCTATTTGTTGGTCAAAAGTCCCTTTTTCTGTTGTTTTGTGTCTTTTTCACTGTATTTGCTCCAGAAACCTGTATCCTGTAATATGCAACAAACGTGCGTCAAGAGTACCTGTTTATTTATAAAAAGGATAAGAATAGGGGAATGAAAAATGCAATATTATGGTCTGAACAGGTACACAGGCTCTGCATCCATATCTCAAAGAACTATCTTCGTGGATGATGAAGTCTGTCCGCAGATTTGCGTCCACTTGTTCTTTGATCCTTTGCAACCTCGGGTCCTCCATTTGAGCTGTCTTGATTCGTTCGACTAATGTTGAGTGAATTTGCAAATTCATGAAGGATTTAAGCATTCCGGGCATCATCAACTCGGTCTCTAGTTCATTAAGATCTTGGCAATTCCTCCAATAAGTAGTCAGACTCGAAATCATTGGTTGGCGACTCAAAACGTCCGGGACTACATTCACTTTTCCCGGATGATATTGTAAATTTACGTCGAAATCTGCCATTAATTCCAGTCATCTCCTCTGCCTCATATTGAGTTCCTTCTGGGTGAAGATATTATAAAATTACGGAAAAATTATGGGAAAATTTCAGAAAATAGGTTTTATTGTTATCCTAAGTATAAAAATAATTTCGGGCCAAAATAAATAATTTATCTAATATTTACGATTTTATCTTAGTTATAATAATTATATAATACCGAGTTTATCCCCGATATAAATTAATTATTTTAATCGATGATAAAAATATGTAGATTTTTTAAGGCGTTATAAAATCTTACTAAAACATTTTAAGCCTATAAAAACAATAAATAGATTTTAGAAAATTCCTTTAATCCTATTCAATACTTTGAAAATTATTAATTTAAAAATTATTCTTCTATCAACGAAACACGTAAATAATTATTTGATAGTAGGAATTTAAATAAAATATATTTTATTAGGTATTAGAAATCACGGTCGTTACAATGGAGCTTACTAGATACAAATGAAATAATAAAAGTACAACGGCGGTCCTGATACAAGTGAACCAACCTACCATGCAAATCACCCTGAATGAAATGGTGTGCCAACAAGCTGCCAAGGAAACCTGTACATCGAAACCTGTAAGAAAATTTGGCACAACGGGGGTGAGTTGCCAACTCGTGAGTAGAAGACATCTGCGAGTAGAAATCGCATGCACGACGCTCTCCTAGGTCATAATAATATACTTAATATAACACTAGTCATCTAGTAGTGGCAGGGTAATAATCTATGCGTAAATGAAATGCCCATTGCTCGTGTTAGTGCCTCAAGTAGTAACATCCATCAATTGTGTATGAGATTCAATTATGAGGGAACTTATCTCCTCGATGTCCGCCATAGTCCAACCGAAAACTTGCCGCCTATCTTGTAAGACCATTACGAGGACGTTCTCTTGCTCGCGGGCTAGAGAAGCCGATATGATAATGGGAAAGGTCTCATTCTCACCTATGTAAGCATATCTAAGGTGAGACGGCAAGGGCGTGAGTTCGAGTTTCGGAGGCGAAAGAATCATTGCGGAATCTACCTCGAACTCAAAGGACTCCAACACAGGTTCGAAATCACTGCAGACAACCGATTCGGATGGCTCGACTAACTCATTCAAAAATTCAAAAGACTCATATTCGGGTTGTGAGTCGTCATCATCCGAAAAAGTGAAACATTCATAATCCATATCGGTTGTGTCAACGGTGGTAGGCTCAAGGAAGGACGCACTAGTGGCGTCAAAACTGTTTTCATCAAATAGAAATTTTTCAAGCTCGCATTCCTCCTGCGTGATTTCGTGAATAGAGCAAACTTCTCGTGTACTAGTTTTAGGTACGGGGGGCAGACTTCCCATCTTATAAATATTGAACTCACTAGACATTTTCCCAAAGGATAGAGTCATGGAGCCATTGCGACAGTTTATTACAGCATTGGAAGTGGCCAAAAATGGTCGACCAAGGATCACCGGAATTTGGTTCCGTGGGTTAGCAACAGGTTGTGTATCCATAACAATAAAATCAACGAGGAATATGAACTCCCCAACTTTGATCAACACATCCTCTAGTTGACCCCTAGGATGGGTGATTGATCGATCAGCCATTTGGAGAGTGCAACGAGTGGGTTTCAACTCTCCAACCCCTAATTGTTCGTACACGGATTAGGGAATCAGGTTAACACTAGACCCAAGATCTAGAAGTGCTCGATTAATTTTCTTATCCCCAATTGTGATTGAAATCGTAGGACAGCCGGGGTCCTTTCGTTTTTGGGGTAAGCTTTGATGGTGGTTAATAGCATTGCTCACTGCACTAGCCACTAGCACTTTCTTGGGTACTTGAGATGCTTTTCTCTTTGAGGTGCATAAGCCCTTTAAAATTTTCGCGTATGAAGGGACTTGTTGGATGGCATCCAAGAGAGGTATATTTATGCTAACCTGCTTAAATATCTCCACAATCTTCTCCACTTGTGCATTTGGTTTATTAGGACTCAACCTGTTTGGGAATGGAGCATTCTGAAAATTTGTTGAGTCAAAAGTCTGTGGAGTAGAATGTAGAGTAGGAACGGATCCCAGTGTGGATGTGTTCGTGTTTGAGAAATGGGTCCGTTCGAGTCAGAAGAAGTAGAGCCGTGTGAAGGGTGGAGAATAGGCTCTAAAGAAAAAGGTGAAGAAGAAAGTGAAGAAAATGAAGAAGGGGAAGAAGAACCACCGGCAGGGATGTCATCACTAGTTCCCACATTATTTTGCAACTCTCTTCCGGATCTCAACGTGGTCACCGCATTTACATTGTGATTGTGATATGCGTTTTGTGTGTGACCGGGATTGGGCAATGGTTGAGATGGAAGCTTTTCCTTTTCTCTCTCGCTCAACGCAGCAGTTAATTGTGCAATTTGTGCCTCAATAGATTTGATACTTTGATCGTGTGAGGCATTGTTATTCATTAAAGATTGAACATAACTTTCAAATCTTGCTGCGGATTCTGTAGATTGCTTGAGAAATGCTTCTAGACTCTTCTCGAGCGAGCTAACCTTATCATCATTTGGTTGAACTAAGTTGTTCGTTTGATTTGTATAAGGTTGTTGTTGGAAAGGTTGCTGGTTTTGAGTTTGTGAGGGTGCTTGTTGTTGTTGTGGAGGAGGTCTTTGAAAATTATTATTCCCTTGGAACTGTTGATTTGGGTGACTCCTTCACCCCTGATTGTATGTCGAAGAGTACGGATCATTTCTTTGTCGTTGCTGAAATGCAGCATTGACTTGATCCTGTCCTTGAATAGGTGCATTATAAGGACACTCTTCGGTTAGATGCGATGGATTCGCACAACAAGCACAAACAGTTCGTGTGGGTAGAGTCGGGGCAGGAGAAGACAATGAGATTTTGGTCTCAATGGCTTCTAGCTTTTTCATAAGTGAGGCCATCTCGGCTTTCATAGCAATCGACATATCTATTTGATGTATGCCTGCCCTAGATTGACTAACAGAAGAAGAAGATGTGGTCTTGGTACTCTCCCACTGAATTGTTTGCACACTTAGATCCTCAAGAAACTGCCACGCTTCGTCGCTAGACTTGGAAAGAAAATGACCTTGACATATAGTTTCTACCAACTGCTTCGTTGCTGCGTTCAATCCCTCGTATAATGTTTGGCAAAGTTGCCAACTTTCGATCCCATGATGAGGGCATTGAACAAGTAAGTCCTTAAATCTCTCGAAACACTTCCAAAATGGTTCGGACGGAAGCTGTGAAAATTGTATAATCTCGTTTCGGATTCTAGCAGTTTTATGATGAGGATAGAACTTTTTTAGAAAAGCTCTCACAAACTCGTCCCAATTTCTAATGGAATGTGATGCGGTGCTGTATAGCCACTTCTCGGCTAGGTCACATAAGGTAAAAGGAATGACCCTTAGCCTTATTGCGTCATCACTTAATTGGGTTGTCTTCATCATGGCGCAAACGTTTTGGAACTTATTAATGAAAATATATGCATCTTCGGATTCCAAACCATGAAATTTTGGCAGCATATTGATGAAATGTGGTTTTATTTCAAAATTATCCCCATTTGCCGGTGGGGGTGAAAGACATGTAGGTAAAGAAGTGCGGACGGGGTAGAAGAGATCCTGGAGCGCGACTCGTGCGGGCGCTACAACAGGCGGTAGATTCGGGTTATTCGTACCTAACGGAGGTGGAATCATTCCCGTCGGTAAGGTATTGTTGGGGTCGTGTCCCGACATACCTTCGAAAGAAGAATTTAAAGGTGGAGGTAAAGAAATGGACGGAATGTCGACGAAGGGTTCGTCGAAGGGTTCGTTGGTCGGTACCAACGAAACACGGACTAATCGGGCGTTAGGATTCCTAGTCCAAAATGACATACACTAAAAGAGTAGTGTATTCAGAAAAAAAGAAAAAACAGAATGTGGGGGTAAGATAACGTCAGTGAGAAGAAGTGGTGGAAGTGAGTTTGCAAGTTTTCTTTAGCGGCAAGTTGCAAGTTTTTAAAAGATTTTTCTTTTTCTTTTTCTTTTATTTATGTGAAGGTTTTGCAAAGAGGTTTTAGGAAAGGGACTCGTGACACCAATGTGTCAACCACACATGCACAATCAGGCCTAGATCTAGGGTCGCCTAGGTCTGCTAGACAGCTCCTAACTAGGGCTAGAAATAGGACCTCAAACCACCTCTTCATGGACAAGTACGGCCAGGTAAGTAGGAAGGAACCACCACTACAGTGGGCCTAATTAATAACCACTAGCCTAGACACCGCAATATCGGTTAGGATAAACGGCCGATGCCTATACTAGTCCTTTTCCTATTGAGCTCGATGTCCTTAGGTCTGAGTCTAATCTTTTTTAATTAATTGTGGTCGATGCAAAATGCTTTAGGTGTTTTCTGGGGTCCAGGGAAGGGTGATGAAATCCCCACCCAATCTGATTTGGTCAAAAGCCCCTTAGAGTCCGGTTAACTTATGCAAAAAAGTAAAATTTCACTTGCATTCAATTTTAGCGCGGCGTAAAGAAACCTGCAGCAAATCTGTGATTTTAGAAGGGGGTAGAAGATTTTTTTTTTTTGCGCAAAGAAACCTGCAGAAAATTTTTACAGTGGAGATATGGAGGTTGCAGAGGGGAAGAAAAGAGAACAAACAGTGCAAATCTGATGCGCTGACGTGGCAGATCGGCGGCGGTTCCGCGGTCTGGGGCCCTCTTTTGCGGCAGAAGCGCGGCGGGGAAATGGTGTCAGGCTGTGGAAAAAATTCTGCTGTTCTGTGCTTGTAATTCCTCTCTGTTCTTATGTACCAATTTTTGTTTTGCCCTCTGTAAATTTCCAGATTCGCTATTCCTCGCTGTTTCTGCAAGATTCAAAAGATACACCTTTCAAACAGATCAAACTTGATAATTTTTATATTTTTTATATTTTCAGATTTTTATAATTTTTAAAATTTATATCAACCCGAAAATTCACAAAAAGAAAAATTACGCCATCCCCGGCAACGGCGCCATTTGATTAATGTCAAAACTTGTATTTACCGCAATCAGAAACGGCGTCGCTTTGCAGCTAGCCGGTGAGTACGGGTCGATCCACAGAGACGGGTAAATTCCTTTTATGTGTTTTAACAAGTTGATTCAATTTGTCGTTTTGGTTGGTTTATAACAATCTATGAAAACAAGATCTAATTAATCTAATTAAAAGTCTTGCTAAGGTTAGGCTTAGGGGAAGTTTTGGAGATTAACGTTTTTCATCACCGCTTTCAATGCCTACTTTTTTTAGATCTATTAGATGTTAAGTTAATCATCAATAAAGTGGATACGAATCTTTTGGGAAGATGTTTCTTCCTCTAGATTTGTATCCTTCCTTTGTTGATAATTTCCCTAACCCCCACGGAAAACGCGCGCAACCGGCCCTTTATACTACGGTTCATCGTTACCTCAATGGGTAGGATGCCGCAGGGAGCGGTTGTGCTCGTATGCGTGGAGTTCTAATTTATTAGGTTAAAGTGGCATTGAAAGGGGTGAGAGATCTCATCTCTCAACCCTTTCCCTAAGGCTAACCCTAACAAGCGAGGAGACTACTCGCTCATTAGGGGATGAGAAAACATTATAATTAAAAGAACAAAAATAAAATACTTACTATGTTGACGGCTCCCTCCAAACAAGAAGAACAGATCTGAATTTTTTTCTCTCAGAAATTCTGAATTTTATTGATTGAAAAGAGGCATAGCGGTTTTACAATTTTCAGATTACAATTTATAAGTAAACAGGAGAATTAGGGTTTCAGAGTCTCGCACATGCGCAATTACTGATTTGACCTCTAAAAATCCCAACACCCACACCGACACGGCAACAGAAGAAAAATCCACCGACACGTGTATTAGACGGCCGCGGATCCGCGGCATTGGTAGGCTTGGGCCGCGGATCCGCGGCCCTTTGGTGGTCTTGGGCTGCCAAACTTTCTGGGTTCCTTTGTGGTTGTCTGGGCTTCTTAGTTTTATACTTCTTTTTCTCTGTTGGCTTCTTACTCTTCTCCAGATCTTCAGTGAAGACTTGTATTGGTCTTTTTAACCGTTTCACCTTGACATTCGTTGCCTTGCACCTATGTGAACTGGACTTGACTAGGATCCGTCTATTTGTTGGTCAAAAGTCCCTTTTTCTGTTGTTTTGTGTCTTTTTCACTGTATTTGCTCCAGAAACCTGTATCCTGTAATATGCAACAAACGTGCGTCAAGAGTACCTGTTTATTTATAAAAAGGATAAGAATAGGGGAATGAAAAATGCAATATTATGGTCTGAACAGGTACACAGGCTCTGCATCCATATCTCAAAGAACTATCTTCGTGGATGATGAAGTCTGTCCGCAGATTTGCGTCCACTTGTTCTTTGATCCATTGCAACCTCGGGTCCTCCATTTGAGCTGTCTTGATTCGTTCGACTAATGTTGAGTGAATTTGCAAATTCATGAAGGATTTAAGCATTCCGGGCATCATCAACTCGGTCTCTAGTTCATTAAGATCTTGGCAATTCCTCCAATGAGTAGTCAGACTCGAAATCATTGGTTGGCGACTCAAAACGTCCGGGACTACATTCACCTTTCCCGGATGATATTGTAAATTTACGTCGAAATCTGCCATTAATTCCAGTCATCTCCTCTGCCTCATATTGAGTTCCTTCTGGGTGAAGATATTATAAAATTACGGAAAAATTATGGGAAAATTTCAGAAAATAGGTTTTATTGTTATCTTAAGTATAAAAATAATTTCGGGCCAAAATAAATAATTTATCTAATATTTACGATTTTATCTTAGTTATAATAATTATATAATACCGAGTTTATCCCCGATATAAATTAATTTTTTTAATCGATGATAAAAATATATAGATTTTTTAAGGCGTTATAAAATCTTACTAAAACATTTTAAGCCTATAAAAACAATAAATAGATTTTAGAAAATTCCTTTAATCCTATTCAATGCTTTGAAAATTATTAATTTAAAAATTATTCTTCTATCAACGAAACACGTAAATAATTATTTGATAGTAGGAATTTAAATAAAATATATTTTATTAGGTATTAGAAATCACGGTCGTTACAATGGAGCTTACTAGATACAAATGAAATAATAAAAGTACAACGGCGGTCCTGATACAAGTGAACCAACCTACCATGCAAATCACCCTGAATGAAATGGTGTGCCAACAAGCTGCCAAGGAAACCTGTACATCGAAACCTGTAAGAAAATTTGGCACAACGGGGGTGAGTTGCCAACTCGTGAGTAGAAGACATCTGCGAGTAGAAATCGCATGCACGACGCTCTCCTAGGTCATAATAATATACTTAATATAACACTAGTCATCTAGTAGTGGCAGGGTAATAATCTATGCGTAAATGAAATGCCCATTGCTCGTGTTAGTGCCTCAAGTAGTAACATGTCATGTGTATGAGTATGCATGCACCATGAATGTAAAACAATCAACCATGAAATCTGGATATATCTGTATAAGAAATCTTTAACTTGTATCATAGTAAAACTTGTACGGTAATCTGAAACATCATCAATGATATCCATGGAATTCTGTGTCAAGTATCGACACAAAACATGTAAATCTTAAAGTCTCAATACCTCATGGTCTCAATATCTCATAGTCTCAATATCTCGGGCTCCATCAGTCCGGATCGGCCCATATCATCAAATCTCATGACAACGATCGGTATCCTCCTGATATCCGTCGCGCCAGACATCACCGGTAGGTAGTCTTCCCCTGCCAGGCTCATCATCTACAACTCGAGCTTCTTGCCCCGGGATACCATACCGGGCCCACCTTATACCCGAGATGGTTCATCCACTCCTCGAATCGGGTTTCGAAATCCAACGGAAAACATGAAATCTCATGGTGGACGACACATACATCACGAGAAAACCGCAACTTGTATTTTAAAATGAGGGGGGAGAGAGAAGTTTTTATATATATTCTTGCGGTTTTCCCCAAAATCCAGAAATCTCATAGAAATCCAAAATCCCAAAATCATGAGTAAGTAACAATGAGTATTGGCATAAGCCCCACAATACTGCATGATAATATGAAAATGTGAATGCATGAAGTGTCTAAGAAATAAATGCAGTGTCTAAACTAGCACATGAGAGTAGTCACACAATATTATATTGGACTAGCATTTAGCTGATATATCAATAAAAAGATATTATGTTCTAAAGTGTACATGACATGGCAATTACCGATGATGATACGTGTGAACCGGCAAATAAGTGTACGTGGATCATGCGTATCATCGGTAATGGTGCTGGTGTCATAACAGGAAGAGTTTCATATTAACTAAAGAAACTTATATATGAACATGCAATGCGATAATTACAATCTGAATATAAGGGTGAATGTGTATTAATCGCATATTTAGAATATACATATCTAACTACAAATTATATGACTCGAGTCTAAACTAGTATCTATCTAACCCACTAAAGAACTAAACTAAAGAAACTAGTCGATGGGGAGTAAGAATCCATCTAAAGTCTGAGTCGATATCTCTAGTAGTCGGCGAACGGCCTCAATAGCGTCACGTACGTAGTACGACTTTCTTAATTCAAGAGTGCGGATCAATAATCACATCTATGCCTCGTACGGTAAAATCCATCGTACGGCTTCCCAAATTCGACGTACGGGTCAACTATCAGATATATACATCATCGTTCGTATAGTATCATCATCAAACAATATCATGATCAAGGGTACTGTACTATAATCGTATACATCCCAATATCATCAAATATATATCGTCGTCTGTGTAAATATACATCGTCAAATGATCCACTAAAATATCATGTCATATATCATATCATTATTAAGTCACATATTACAATCCGGGTTCTATTCTAGAGTCTCGTACATTACAATTTCATCAACACGTATTATCGTTTATATAAATATATTTTATATAATCTCATTACCCAACGATCCGCTAATATCATAACACCTCTCATGTCATAACTCGATCATATATCCAATAAATCACGGCATCAAGCCCAGTCAAATCGACTCAAACCCAAGTATCATATAATACCCTCGTATCACATGTATATGCTATATATGTATATATATACATATATATACCTACACACATCCTTACACACACACACATACACACACACAGAGACATATACACCAAGTCAGGTTTAGGTGTGTGCGTGTGCGTGTGTCTACAAGAAACCTACGAATTCTCTCCAAGGCAATCATCCTCTGGTTAAGTCTTTCTAAATCAGTCTAGTCCAACCTAAAGTCTTCAATAGGACCCTACTCGCCAAGAATCTAAGGTCACGTCCGACTTCCTAATAACAGTACGTAATATCCATATTCTACGTTTGCGGGGGTGCTATACGCCATCCATCCAATTTCCCCCGTAGATATACATCTACTCACCTGGTCCTTGTCTGTCGAAGTCGATGCCGCCATCCTCTTCTTCATCGTCCGAAATCCACGTGAGAGGTACCTATACGCAAACATATATAACATCGTAAATCGAAATCACGAATAAAACCAAAACGGCGCATGAACGCGCATAGGTTAAAACCTATGACCCGCTCATGCAAAATGACCAAATAACCCTCGATATCAGCGTACAAACGCCGATTGATCGAGATAAAACACAAACGTACAAATCATAGTTCCAAAACTCATTAATTATAATATAAAACAGGGTTTAAATCATTAAAACCTTAAAATCAATCAAATCGTTCTATTTCGCAAAACCTAGAAAGCGTCAATTAACCGTTTCATTTTAAAGCTTGATGTTTGAATGAAACTAATGGTCATAATATTCACTAAATATTATAACTAGGTTATATAAACCATTTCTATAATTTATTCTCATCAATTTGTATTAAATCCTAAATTTTAATTTGCAAAAATATCAAATTTTAACACATTTTAAAGAAAAATTCACAATTCAACAACTAAGCTTGGTTTTGCATGAACTAAAGTATTAAACTACAATTTATAATGTTAATAATGTCATGAAACCATAATTAGATTTTAATCCCAATTATTTAACCAATTTCTAAAAACCTAGTTAGCAAAATTTGCATATTTATCAAAATTTTAAAGTAAAAACTAGCAACTAGTAACTAGATTATATTTTACATTCATTTAACATGTTAATCTCCTCATTAACACCATAATCTAATGATAGCAACGCTCATCATAATTTTATCTCACCAATATACATGATTTATAAAAATCTAGTTTACCAATAGCTTAATTTGAACAATTAAAATGTAACAATTAGTAATTTAACAATTTAGATTAGATTTTACATGTCTTTATGTGTTAATCCACTCATTAAAACCATGAACAATTGATAAAAATTCCCACTTGAATTTTATCTCACCTATTTATATATGTTATAAAAACCTAGTTTTCAAAATTGTTTAATTTAAACAATTTTGAAACAACAATTTACAATACAACAACTATACTAGATTTTTCATTTCTTAAAATGTTAAACCACTTATTATAACCCTACTCTATTAATAAAAACCCTAACTTTATTTTAAAAAAACCTTTCTTGAAATTTTAATTTAGCAATTAGAACCAATTTAAAACCGAATTAAATACTTAATAAGCTAAATTAAGTAATTTACTAACAATCAAACCAAAGGGCTTAGGATTATACCTCAACATATGATATCCAAACATGAAAACTTGCCTCCAAAAGAATGGTTTCCTACTCCAAGATCCATGCTAGATGAACAAAGAATAGTGGGTATAGGTTAAATTAGGAATTTGTGATGTTTTTTATTGATTTTTGTTGGATTTTTGGAGATTTTTTGATGCAAAAATGATGTGGGAAAAATGGGGGCTGCCCATGGAGGAGGCTCGACCACACTATGAGAGAAAAAGAGAGAGAGTGAAATGAGTGTTGAATGGTGTAGAAACTTCATGAATAAAACCCATACTTTAAGTCTTTACATTAATTAATTATTTTATTTATTTTCTTTTCTAAATCAATCCTACAAAAGTCTAGAACCATGGAAAAATTTGAGAAAGAATTTTGCATGTTACACACTTGTTTTAAATTGTCATGGTTCACTTTGCAAAATTAACCCATTTCTAATTTGTAATTTGCACTAATTTAATGTATAATTAAAGCTTATGTTAATATTAGAATTTAATTAATTACGGAAAATATTTTAATAAACTAATAATTTATAAGCAACTAAATAAACACAATTTACTAGTAATTATATAGTTAAAATAGGCGTATTTAAATTTATATTGAAAAATAATTATAGTTATGTTTTACGGAAAATACGGTTTATTTTACCAATTATCAGAAAATTCACCTAAAGGATTTTATTTATCTATTTATTTATTTATTTTTAAAATGTTACAATAGCATTGATCGTTAAGTGAAAAAATCTTCCGAGGAATAGCTTATACTCACAGTATGATCGGGATCCAAATATCATCGTGTGATAAAATCGAAGGAATCCTACCAAAATTATCACACTCTAAATGGTATGCAACACCAGCAAGTTTCAGTTTATTTAGAAACTCCCGATGTGGATTTTTGCCCCATGCTCTTATGACCTTGACAAAGACCAATATATCATAAGTCACATGTCAAGTTCTACCCGTCATTGTCCAGGTTAATTTGAACCCACCCGTACATACCCTAGACGATGGCCAAAATAGTAGTACGGCCGTCCCAAACCAACGTATCTATCTATGCTACAGATGAATATTCAGCAGCTACCAATCACTATGCCTTGGCGAAGGTCAAAATATATAGCTTGAATACTACTGAATATCTAACTAAAATGACGGAGAGCTACGAATGGTTTTGGAGAAACCGTGAACGTAGTGAACATGATATAATCGAAGGAACTTGATAGCTTTTAAAAGGAGTGCTTTAAGCTCCGCATTTTAAAAGTTTTGTTGTTTTGAAAAAACCGAGTGGTTTTGAAATTGTTCCAACGATTCAACTTTGGATTGTTTGCTTAGCATTAATGTAATGCAGTCCCATCAATTAATCGTACCATTGCAGAAAACAATGAAAATATAACGTAAGCTTATGCCATCCGCATTCGCCACGGAGCCCGTCATCACCCGTTAGGTTACTTAACTAATGACAGAGCGGGGGATGGACTAGCGCGGATACAAAACATAAGCAACGTCTATTAGATATCATATATAGATATATACATTCGTCAGACGCAATGATAGGCATTTCAGATCACAGATGAACATATTGGATATACTAGGATTTCCGCGTTTCGTTTGAGCCTGTAATGAAAGGCGGATTCCACGTTCGTGATGAATAGCCAAACCGCATCCTAGACCCCTACGGGTGCGGCAAACTATCCGCCAAATACCCGAAGTGAAGCAACCTCCCTCAACAAAGTGAGTAGGCAACTCGGCACTTCAAAGTACCCGGTAGTTTGTGCATCCCACCTTGGGTCATCCTAAGTGCAGAAAATAGTAAAAGAAATAATACAACGGTGGCTACAACCTCAACCCGGATGTGCCCCGCAAAAATAATATTATATCACTTTATAAATTTTACATCGAATGAAAGATAAAACACTCATCTCACTTCCCCGACTATTCATCCACAACAATCCAACAAGTTCATATATACAAACCAATATAATCATCACAGAAATGTGCAACCCCCAACTAACCGACGTATAGCAATTAGCGGAAGTTTACAAACATATTTATCACAACTTGAAACATTAAACGATGTTAAACTGCGACTTTGAAACACCCGGTATTGCCACGGTAAAGAATTTACAGAATATCCAAAATTGGCAAAAATAAACAACTCCTGAAACACTAGATCCAAGTCACAAAGCCACACACCAAAGCACAAAGCAATCCCCTCAAAATGACCGGGTGAGCTCGGAAATTTCTTCAATGTGTCCGGCCACTTTATGAGGGAATTGTCTCATTTTTTATGAGTGGTCATTTTACGGTTCAAAGAGTACTCTGCAGTTGCTAAAATAATTTTTAGAGTCTCGTGAAAAATTAACAGAAACTTGGATCAACGCTTCGATGTTTTCGGGTTATTTCAGTTTCGTAGTTTTACATGTCGTTTAATCTGTTAGCTATGGTTTAGTCATCTCTGATACCACTGTAAGTCGACGTCACCTACCCCACGGGTTTGAGGGGAAGCAGAATGGGTAAAAAACGATTTTTTCTAACAAGGTAACATCGACTTGAACTCCAGGATTTTAGCTAAACCATAACTAACAAACTAAGTAGAGGTTTTATCTACTATGTAAGAAGATTATACCTAAAGTTTCAAGTCCTTCTTGTCATCTCGCTGTCCTCCTTCACCTCACAAGCTCCTTGGAGTGGAAATGGATAGCACTTCCTCGTCAGCTTCTCGAAGTCGTAGAAGATCCACCCGAGAGTTCCAACCTTGAGCTAAATCTTCAAGTTGAGGCAACTAGATCACTTGGTGTGCTAAACTAAGTAACCTAGAATGAGCAGAGTGTGATTTTGGGTAGTTTAGTCTCACTAACTCTTGATTCTCAACACATGAGACAGTAGGGTTTTTGAGAGGAAGAAGGAGAGAGTGAACTTGAGGAAAGAGAAATGTTTTTGATAAATGATCATTGATCAAATGTAATGGCTAGCTTGACATGTCCATAAGCATGGCACAATAAAAATATCTCATCAAAATATCTAGGTCACAAAAATATCTCACAAAAATATCTAAGTCAAAAAGTCACTACTACAAATAGGGGTTGCCCCTACGGATAAAGGAATCCGTAGGGGCAACGTTTTATTGCCCCTACGGATTAATCCGTAGGTGCCCACTGTTGTCCCTACGGTTTTCTATATTTTAATTTAAAAATATTTAATCATAATTTGTTGTTTGGCCCTACGGTGGCGCAAACAAAGAACCTACGGCTAAGTACGTAGGGGCATGTATACGGGTTAATAATAAAAAAAAAAGGCACAGAAAATCCCTCACCGTTCCCAAATTTTTCTTCTCTCTTATTCTTCCCGCGTCTCGATCCCGATCTCGTCGGCCATCGACGTCCTCATCCTGACCTCGCCACCGCAACCGTGCTTGACTCGTCGACTTCCACGTCGCAACCGTGCTTGACTCGTCGCCGATCGCATCGTCGACTACTGGCCTCCTCCGTCGTCTCCTCCACCGCGGTTTGTAAATTTCCAATTTTTACTTCTAATTTAATACTTTTATTTCCCTCTTTTGATGATGTTAGGGGTAGGGTTCAGGGATCTGGGTTCGGGTAGGGGTGGCATCGGGTCAGTTAGGGTTAGGGTTCGATTGGGGTTGGGGTTGGGGTTAGGGTAAGGGTTTGGTTAGGGCCGGTTGGGGTTGGGGTTGGGATTAGGGTTCGGTTGGGGTTGGGATTGGTGTTGGCCGGGTTGTGGTTAGGGTTAGGGTTCGATTGGGGTTGGGGTTGGGGTTAGGGTAAGGGTTTGGTTGGGGCCGGTTGGGGTTGGGGTTGGGATTAGGGTTCGGTTGGGGTTGGGATTGGTGTTGGCCGGGTTGTGGTTAGGGTTCATGTTTAGGGTTAGGGTTATGGTATTTAGGGTTAGGGTTAGTGTTAGGGTTAGGGTCATGTTTAGGGTTAGAGGCTATGGTTAATTTGGGTTAATTGCAGTGTAGGGTTAATTTGGGTTAATTAGTGATAATTTGAAAAGGTTAGGGTGTTGATTAGGCTTAATTTGGTTAATTTGGGTAAATTTGGTTAAGTTTGGGTTGATTAGGGCTAATTAGGTTAATTTGGGTAAATTGGGTTAATTAGTGATAATTTGTGTTAGGGTAACAATTATGGTTAATTGTGGTTAATTAGGTTAATTTGGGTTATTTAGGTTTATGGTGCACTAATTTATTTAGTAGGATACACTAGTTCATTACAATAGGATACTCGATGACAACATAAACGTACAACTTTACCACAAACGCAAGAAAAATTTACCCTAAACATGAAATTTCGAACTCTTAATAACGAAACGTAAACGTAAAACTTATTCACGTTAAATGTTCAAGTTAAAACCAATATATGATACTCGATGATGATATGAAACCTTCATATTCCCATCGATACCCGTATATGAAACTAAAAGCGCCACTTAGTCCCCGTCTATCGGTTAACATACGTGCGATGCTCGTCGTGACCTAGAACTATACGAAGGTTGTTAAATATCGGACAGTATAGCTCGATACTAACAACCGTCGTATAGTCTACGCGACGAGAAAATTCAATCATATGGTAACCCATAGATTTGTCCCGTGTGGACAAGTTAAGAATGTATAAAACAAACGCCTTCATTCACTTGTGTTTTCATCCGTTTCGAGATATTTCGTCGGTACCTTTCCGCTGGTTCTCCGTGTACAAAGATAGATTAGATGTTCATTTCAACGTTGTTTCACAGCTTTGAAATGATTATCTATTCTATTACAGTGTACTCGGAGAACAGCGGGGAGGTGCTGCCGAAATTTACTCGAAACGGTTGAAAGCACAAGTGATGGGCGTTCGCTCTATACATTCTTAATGGGATAGAAGCCTACCCTCGACAGCCGGAACACATACATACAAACGCATAATTAGAGAGCGACTCGAGATGTTCGGGTTAAAACCAATATATGATACTCGATGATGATATGAAACCTTCATATTCCCATCGATACCCGTATATGAAACTAAAAGCGCCACTTAGTCCCCGTCTATCGGTTAACATACGTGCGATGCTCGTCGTGACCTAGAACTATACGAAGGTTGTTAAATATCGGACAGTATAGCTCGATACTAACAACCGTCGTATAGTCTGCGCGACGAGAAAATTCAATCGTATGGTAACCCATAGATTTGTCCCGTGTGGACAAATTAAGAATGTATAAAGCAAACGCCTTCATTCACTTGTGTTTTCATCCGTTTCGAGATATTTCGTCGGTACCTTTCCGCTGGTTCTCCGTGTACAAAGATAGATTAGATGTTCATTTCAACGTTGTTTCACAGCTTTGAAATGATTATCTATTCTATTACAGTGTACTCGGAGAACAGCGGGGAGGTGCTGCCGAAATTTACTTGAAACGGTTGAAAGCACAAGTGATGGGCGTTCGCTCTATACATTCTTAATGGGATAGAAGCCTACCCCCGACAGCCGGAACACATACATACAAACGCATAATCAGAGAGCGACTCGAGATGTTCGGGTTAAAACCAATATATGATAATATGAAACCTTCATATTCCCATCGATACCCATATATGAAACTAATTAAAAGCGCCACTTAGTCCCCGTCTATCGGTCAACATAACGTGCGATAATTTATTCTTTTCAACGACAAACGCACACATAAAGCATATACATGGATTTTCTCCTTTGTCAGTAACTATCCCGTTCTTATATTTCTCAATATAGTCAGCATAACCTACAATTTATATGTTATTCAGTCTAACATGGCCCATGAGTACGTCAGAGTTAAGGACTGGATGTATGTGGATTGGAAACAACGTATGCAACCTAAGTTTGTCGCAGGGGTTGCTGCTTTCCTTGAATTTGCACGAGCACATAATAAGATCATAATAGAGAAGATTCTCTGTCCGTGCGATAGATGTGGCAATAAGTACTGGCAGAAGGTAGAATTAGCAGAGCTTCATATTGTAAAACATGGGTTTACTAGACTTTATTCAATTTGGAAATATCACGGGGAAGGAGAAGAATGCAGTACTGCGGTAGAAGAAGGAGAACACGATAATGCGGCAGGAGAAGAAGAAGAATTCGGTAATACGGCAGGATACGGAAATTGATTTAGAACGTTATATTATTGATCTACACATTCTTTTTGCAATTACTTATAAAATCTATTTTTAATTGTCTAATTATAGGTGGTGCGTCCACACCTTCCACAGGGGCCACTCCTGCCGCTTCCGTACCCTCCGCATCGTCTGCAGGTTAGTATGAATAAATTTAAAATATTTATTTATTTTACATATGCTCTATAGAATAAATATGAACTTCATGGAGATTTAGCGTCGATGTTTATTTTATAGTTGGAGGGGATGCGTCCGGGTCCGGGACCCCGGTTGTTCCTCACCGGAGGAACTATCGTCCCGCTCGTGCTGCTGCTCGGGCCCAGGCTCGTGCGTTATTCACCGGAGGTATATATCACACTTGAATTTTTGTTTAACCTTGATTTCTTAATACAACTTTGTATTATTATTGATTGTCTTGATATTTCGTGCAGACGCAGGGCCTCTCCATCCCCAGAGGGGGACTCGAGGCCCGAATCAGTCCCATAGGCTGAGGCCTAATAGAGCTGGGGGGAGGCAGCATTCCCCCTATTTTTTACCCTTGACTATCGCTATACCGGTCCTCATGCCGAGAGGTTCGGCCGGTATTTGGGGGACGAGAGCCGGATCGTGAAGAACTATCCACTTCACGTTGAGTGGGGCGAGCAGCACCAGCGCTCATTCGCCCTCTTCTTTGAACAGGCTCGGGTATGTATTAATATATATTTTCATTTGATCTATCCAATATATTTATTATTAACACTTGCAATATAATAACAATGTTTTTTTTTGTATTTTCAGTTGGATTACGATTTTCAGCCTGTAGCCGACCCTGATCACTCGGGGAGGGTGCTCGACCTTCATGCTCTGTACAATGGCCTGATGAAGAACATGCAGGCCAAGGTCCGATACAACAGGAATGAGCTGAAGGCCGACTGCTACTCCCTGTGGATAGCGACCCCCGAGGCAGAGAGAGCGGCCCTCCTATCTACTCCGGCGTTTGCGAGAGTCGACGTAGAGACATGGCCTCTATTGTGCGCTTATTTCGACTCCGAACGCAAACAAGTATGTATTTTAAATTTAATTCATTATTTATGATATAATTTATTTCTTTGTGTTTCTTAATTAGAAAACTAAATGTTAATGCGTTGTGCAGAAACAGGCCGCTCAGAATACGGAGAACAGGAAGTCGGCGAAGAGGGGTCGCCCCACTTACACAGGTGGCTCGAGGAACATTACTCGAGCCATGGAGTTATCGGTAAATTAAGTGTTATTCTCTAATATTCTGCAATATTAAGAGTTATTCTCTAATATTTCTAATATTAAGAGTTACTTTCTAATATTGCAGACATCTCGGACCGTGGCGTCAGGTGGTACACCGAGCGTGCTGTCCGCATATCTTGCCGTCCACGGCACCTCGACAGATCCCGCCACGGGCGAGCTTCGATGTCCCGACGTCGCTACCCAGGAGTACTGCGTAAGTGTTAATATTTTTTCTACCCAAATTTGAAATTTTAGTTTTGGAAGGTTCAAGTTTAAATTTTATACTTATACTTTACTGCTTAATGTGGGTGTAGGAGCGGGTGGTTGAGCAGGCCCAGGCCTCGGGGATCGATTTTACCGGACAGAACGATCCGAGGCTGCTGACCCCAGCTCTGGACGCCGCACACGGAGGGCACCACGGAGGTTGGGAGAGAGGCCGGGGATTGGGCCCTAGCAGGGCCCATATGAGGTTGGACTCCACCCCGGCGGTTACTTCCTCCGTCTCCAGTGGCCGGCATGTCCATCAGGAACTGGATAGCTTGAGGGCCACCGTTCAGGAGTTGAAGGAGATGCTGGTATGTATACTACTTTATAGTAAAATATCATTTCATATTATATACATATCAACACAACCCTTATTAGTACGCAAGTCTGATTAATCATACATACATATGTAATTAAAATAAACAACGCTTTTCCAAACTAGATATCCAAACAGGGTTTCGAAATAACTTAATAATGAAACGAATTCGAATAATACACAGTTCTTAGACGCTTCTTACACACGTTATGTCCAGACGCGACAGGGTAGATCGGCCGAGCCTCCACATGCATCTCCTTCGGCTGCGGCTCCGCAAGCCACTACATCGGCTGCGGTTCCACAGACAGCTCCTGTAGCTCCACCGCCCACTCAGACTCCCGCAGCCGCGGCTCCGCAAGCGACTACCTCGACGGCGGCTGCGCAGACCACGACGCCAGCTCCACATGCCGCTCAGACTTCTTTATTTGCAGTATTGGATAGTGTATTTACCGAGGAGCAGGCGCGCGTTATTCGAACGTTACTCGGAGGTGGAGCTGGACCGAACTAGGGTAGCTTTTTGGTTCTTATTTTTTGAAACATGTATTTATTTATATCACATTGTACTACATTTTGAAACGATATTGATATTGGTTTGAATTTATATCATATTCAGTTTTTGGGTTTCTTTTGTATATTATATATATGCGTGGGATGTGATTATGAATACTGCAATATATGATTTGATTGATGTATATAGTATTGTGCACAGGGCGGGAAAAAATCTAGCAGCCCTTTTTTAAAAAAAAATACAGAAAACATGTACCTACGGATTACTCCGTAGGTATATATATTGCCCCTACGGAGTTATCCGTAGGGGCAAACTATCAGGAAACCTGATATTTTCCCACCTGATATCAGTTCAGGGTGTTGGGGGTGCCCCTACGGATATATACGTAGGGGCCAATATTTATCCCCTACGTATATATCCGTAGGGGCAAAATATCAGGTTCCCTGATATTTTCCCCCCGATCTCAGTGCATTGTGTTGTGAGTGGCCCCTACGGAAACAGCCGTAGGGGCTACTTTATATCCCCTACGGCTGTATCCGTAGGGGACTAAATAGGACCTACGGATATATCCGTAGGTATATACAATATATTCAAAAAAAAAATTTAAATATATGATTTTATTACCCCTACGGGGTACTCCGTAGGGGCTATAGCACCTACAGAGTTATCCGTAGGGGCTTCAATTTATCCGTAGGGCCAAGTTCAGGACCTCAACTTGCACCTGCGGCCTTTGCACCTACGGGGTCTTTTTTCGCCCCTACGTATATATCCATAGGGGTAGTGGGTTGCCCCTACCGATAAATCCGTAGGGGCAACCTCTATTTGTAGTAGTGAGTCAATCCAAGTCAAGTGGTCAACCCAAGTAGCCATGCCACAAAATTATCATTCACCAAAAAATAACAAATACTTTTCTCCACCTCATATTTGTTTTGATCAAGTCAATAGTCAAAACCCTAATGAGGTGTCTCCTTCTATACCCCCTCTCATCCGTATATATATACCTGCATCCGTGTTCCGAGAAACACGAATACTATGAGACGAAACTAATCCAATAATCAAATACTTCGATCCGGCTTAAACCAAAGCCCACTAGTATTGTCCACTCGAACATCACACGCATACAAGTACACGTATGTGAACGAATCCTGTCGTAAAACTATACGACCTTTACATCGTTTCGCCCGAAGCTGGGAAACCCTCTGTGTGGGACTCTAAAGACTCGACAATATTCTGGCAGCGGGATTAACCACAAGCACGTCAGCGGCACTAGCTGTACGTAACAGCTACCCAGGTATCTGTCGATAAGAAGGTCGACGAGGAAACTCATCTGTACCCCTACTTAGCCTGTCTGTGGCAATCTCCATACAGTCCGTTCTGTTCGTCTAAGAGTGTCGCATATCGGTCCTAGGGGGCGGCAAGCGTCAAACCCCTAATAGTGCAATAAGTCGTGTCGGAGTGCGGCTAAAAACACCCTGAGAAACTACTGGAGTACCTACCAGTAAATCCCGCTTGCTCTGGCCAGGGACTTTGTGTAATGGCTTTCCGAACACAGCGCGACATCAACCCCCAATACCGGGAGAGACGAATCCTATCTAACCGCCACTTCCTCCAAGTGCTTCGGGAATGCACCCAACAACTACCTGTTTGCACGACTCAATAGAGCCATGGTAGAGTAGCAATCTAAGAACAGTGGGAACACACTTGAGGCGAAATAGCAGTGTCAAGTCAACAGACTAAGCTGTACTCATATCACCTGGGAACTGCTACGTGACGATAGGTATAGTACCAACCAGCAATACCCCACGAGTCCGTCCAGTGTAACTCATAACGCAATGAGCACCTGCATACTATCTCCAGTACGACGTACTGATGGCTGTGGGATAGACCATCTCCCCTTACTAGGATGAGAAGCGTATACAGTAGTCTACTCCGGAGTATCGATGCCCTGTCTCGATAATCGTATGACTAGGGACCTGTATAAGGATGTACTTATAGACTACCCAACCCCTACTAGTGTGACTGCCATCACAACGCTGGCAGTCAAGCAAAGATCATAAGGGCTCTATCAATATGTATTAACGATATGTTAAAAGAAATATATACACATATTAAGATAGATACAAACCAAGTAGCATACTACTATATCGAGCAAAACTGTCATAAATCCGTATATATATCCCAAGCTTCCAAAATGTAATATACAAATTAGTACTATACAATAATGGCCTCTAGGGTATATCAAACTAACAATATGTGCAGGACCGAGATTAATGCATGTATGTGATACCGTATTCCAATCTCGCGATACCGGTTATATATGATATAACCGGATTGTTGAATCAATGATATGTTGTATGTATATGTGATATGCATATAAATGATATTAGTCGGTTGTATGCGATACAGCCAGGTTATTAAATCAAGTGTTGATTTAATAATTTAATGTATAACTATATATTTGATATATTAATATACATTAACTAATATTAGCTCACTTAAGAAAATATTTTCTCAAAATACATATATATATATATATATATATATATATATATATATATATATGCGTGTGATGTATATTAATGTATTTGTTTTTATGTCATTCTAGATGATATATTGGACTTAGGTGTATGAGACTCATATCATAACCTAGATAATTAAAGGTAATTATTTATTTAGGGATAAACAAAATTAAGTGGAATTTGTCATGGCTCATGATGCTTTGAGAAGCTTGTAGAAACCATTGACTTAGTCCACTAATTTTGTTTTACTCTAGATATTTATTAACCTAAACTTTATCTTTAGCCATGGTTTAGTCTCTACATGAGTTATATATGATATTTTCTCACCCATGGTTCATGAGTTAATCACTTGAGATCATTTTCTTCATCTCCTCCATTTGCTCTCTAGCTTTGTGTGAGAAAAGAAAAGAAAGAGAGAAAAATTATTCTAAAGTGAGCAAAATTCTTAATTCAACAATTTATACCAAACTAGATTTAGTATAGGTTGTTTCTTCACTAGCTCATCAATTAGTGAAGAGATAGCTTGAGTTTGAGATTTCTCGACGTAGATCATCTTCGGCCTCGAAGTTCTTCAAGAAAGCTTGTTCCTTTCGCCTAGTGGAGCCTAACGATAGTCCGGGAGATCACTACTTGAAGCGAAGGGACTACTACATGGAGTTTTAGAAGTGAAGGACCGGTCTACAAAGATTGTATTCCTTATTCACTTAAAGTAAAGATCTTTACTTGCTAAGTTATAACCCTAATCCTCTAGTTAGATCCTCATTCCGGGTTGCTTAGCAATCTAGGTTTTTTTAAATTGCATGCTAGATGCCTTAGAAAACATAGTAAGGGTGCTAAGGAACCTAGCAGTGGTATCAGAGCCAAGCTAGAGAATTATACGATGTGTTAGAATTACGAAACCGAAATAACTCCGAAACCTGGAATCCGAAACCTTAGTTTCTGCCGAATTTTTTAAGTCCTCTAAAAAAATTTTAAACAAGTGCAGAAAGCTAGTTATGATATATCTAGAACACCAGAAAAATTTGAGGCAAAACACCAAAAAATTGGCAGGACAAATTTCCTAAAAACTCGGTTTCACCTTTTTTCCAGTAGCAAAAAATCTTGAAATTTTTGTGGTGTTCTGATCTCATGGTTTTAGGGTTTCAGGTTATGTTTGTTTTTGCCAAGATTGCATGTGATGTTATCTTTCTGTTACGACAATTCAGAGTGTTTTGTATTCGTAATTTTAACATCGTTTCGGATTTCAGATTAATATGTGATACAATATTGGGAATCCATAATAACTAGTTTTAGGAAAACTAGTTTGAATTTTGTAAACCTAGCAATTTAGTCTCATTTAATTGGTTGCCACGGGGTTTTGATATGGATCAAAACTCTGTCGCAATCACGCAGTATACGCGAACACTCACCGGATAACATTACTAGATAGCCATGCCCCAAAGCCCCGACCAAGTGACTATAGGAGAACCCCGTTTCCAAAAGCATCCTCTCGGGTGATCGCGGCCACGGTGTTCCGTCTAAGTGCACTTCGTCGACGGCATCGGGGGTGCGGCCGTCTACTAAAGTTTCCGACGAGCATTCGATCAGGTTGTCTGGAATCTTGTTGAATTACCCGACTGGTTATTGAAAAGTGTTTTCAATATTGAGACTAAAATACGGGGTTTATAAGGTTAGACATGAAATTCGGAATATGAGATATTCTGGGTTTATGATGTCCAAGGAATTCATATGGTTAGGCATGAAATCCGAAGTATGTGATATTTCGGGTTTATGATGTCTAAGGTGGTTGCGGATTCCAATTGTTGTAGTTTTCACTTTCTTTTATGCGACCGTAAGTGTAATATGTGGTGTATCGTCGGTTTCGTTGCTATACGTCAACGATAATTGGGATACGCATATTTACTTACGTTGATGACATGTGATGTTATGTATTGCTGTAATATGTTATATTGGATCGTCGTGTCTGAATAGCCGGGGGTTTTTGCGTGAGATGAGAGTTTTTCATTTTCATTCATGTAAAAACTTTTATGTAATATTCTTTTATTGGGACAGTTCCGGATTGAGGATGTCACCATTGATGTATATTATTTACTTTTCCGCATTAGGATAGACCTAAGGCGGGGAACACAAGTAACCGGGTTCTAAAGTCCAGTAGGAGACTATTTCGAAGAGTCGAGACTGGGTCTCCTAACTCTAGAATTGGTAGAATTACATGCTGCTCTCGTAAGAGTCTAGGGATGTGGGTTTGGATATTCATCACGACCGTGGAATCCGTGTTTTTTACCGGCTTAATTTAAAATACGGACCTCCTAATATATCCAATATTTCATATGTAGACTTCTGTTGAAATGTTCTGTGATGAGATCATATGACTGCCTAAGACAAATGCTTTATATTATATATATGATATATAATAAACGTTGCTTATGTTTTGCATCCGCGCTAGTCCTTTCCCCGCTCTGCCATTAGTTATCTAACCTAACGGTGCATGATGGGACCCCGTGGCGAATGCGGATGGCATAAGCGTACGTTATATAAGTATTTTCGTTTCTTTATCTGTGATGCTTAGGAAGCATAAATGATGGGACTTCATTAATGAGATTAATGAAAGAAAAGAAACCTAAAGTTGTTATAGAATCAAATTTTCAAAAAGGGTAGCTCTAGTTTTTACTTTGCATAGCGGTATTCCTTGATGAATATCCAGCACCTCATTCGATTAGAAAAGAGCCGAGATCCCTTCATAGGGAATGACCTCTTTAGCAGAAGTTAGCAAATGCTATAACCCATTCGGTTTGTTTTGAAAACTATTCGATTTTAAAAGCGTAGATTAAACCACTCCTTTTCAAATCACTCGATTCTACAACGATATCAAGTTTATTACGCAAAAAGTTTTCTTAAAAACCTGTTGCAGCCTTCCGTCATTTCAAATAAGGACTATTTAGTATTCGTGCTGCGTTTGTTGACCTTGTCAAGGAGTAGTGTGCGGTAGCTAATTAGTGCTTATCTGTAACGCATATGATGTGATTGGATTAGGGTAGTCATATGGCTTTGTTAACCTTGTCAAGGGTCGTGCGGGTGGGTTTAATTCAATCACGAAATGAACGGGTTGAACTTGACTTGCGGTTTATGGTTTATTGACCTTGTCAAGGTTATAAATCGCTTGGGGAAAAATAATATCGGGAATTTCAAGTGTTGAAATTTGTAATGAGATTTCATACCTTCTATGAGATAGTTGGATCTCGATACCCACTGTGAGTAAGTGTTACTCCTGGGAGTGTTTTGCACTTTACAATTAGCTAACCCATTAGGTGTCTAGAAAGGTGTCAATAGGGTTATGCTTATGGGAAAACAAGGTTTACTTTAATTAGATCCGTGCGAAAGCACGGGGAACCTCCCTCAATGTACTGACACTGGCCTGACTGACCGGTTAGCGAACTTGTAGGGTGTTATTAATCCCGGCTAGTCTTGCCTTTTAGGGTTTGAAGAAAGATTTGATAAAAACAGTGGGAGCCATCCTGATTAGATAAGATAATAACCAATCTAATTTTGCAAGAGCATACACTAAGTGTTTTCTTCTCTCTCTCTCTCCCGAGGTAGCGACCATGTCGTGCCTTAATCAAGATAATAATATGGATGTATTAATCGAACCCGCTTGTTATACTGGGCTGGGGAATATTGGTTCCTCTCTATCTTATTATTGTTATAAGTCCGAGCAGGAAATAGGGGAATATCCGGATTCCCACGCCACCCAAACGAGAAATGAGCATGCTGATGCATCTTCTTCGGGTGTGTTAGTTACCGAGAACTGTTTCTCAGTACACTCTACGTCCTGGGTATTAGATACTTGATCGGGATCACACATATGTAATATGTTACATGAGTTAAAGAAAGGTAGAGAACTGGGAATAGTTGATCATTCTGGAAGAGTAGGGAATAGTGCAAATGTTGCAGCCAAAACAGTTGGCGAATATCACCTTGTATTACCAAATGGTAATACATTGATTCTGAATGAATGTTATTACATACCAAACATGATATGCAATATTATATCGGTTTTTTTATTAAGTAAAGAAGGATATAATTTTGTATTGCAGGATAATGTTATGAACATTTTTCTGAATCAAAAGTTGATTGGATTAGGCTTGTTAAGTAATGGCATATACGTTCTAAATCAAACCACAGTTCTTAATGTACAGAACTCACACAAGAGGAAATGTTTAGAAATGAACGAGTCCTTCTTTTGGTATTGTAGATTAGGTCATATCAATGCGACACGACTAGCTAAATTACATAAAGATGGATATTAAAATCAGTTTGAATTTACATCATATGAAACTTGCCAGTCATGTCTCAAAGGTAAAATGACCAAAACTCCGTTTACTGGACACGGAGAAAGAGCCACTGAACTCTTGGGACTGATACATAGTGATATATGCGGTCCCATGTCTACACATGCCAGGAATGGTTCCTCGTACTTCATTACATTCACTGATGATCTCTCTAGATACGGACATGTATTTCTGTTGAAACACAAGTCTGAAGCTTTTGAGAAATTCAAAGAATATAAGTGCGAAGTCGAGAACCAAATGGGTAAAAGTATTAAAATCCTATGATCAGATCGGGGAGGAGAATACTTGAGCACAGAGTACCTAGACTATCTAAAAGAGAATGAGATTCTCTTTCAGCTCACTCCTCCGTATACACCACAGCACAACGGTGTATCAGAGCGGAGGAATCGCACCCTTTTAGATATGGTACGCTCTATGATGAGCACCACTGAGTTACCTATTTCCTTTTGGGGTTATGCGCTTGTGACAGCAGCATACCTATTGAATCAAATTCCATCTCAATCAGCGCCTACAATACCATATGAGATATGGAGTGGAAAGAGACCATATCTTAAACGAGTTAAGATATGGGGTTGTCCGGACTAAGTCAAACGGAAAAATCCGGAAAAACTCGAGGCACGATCAGTTCTTTGCAAATTTGTGGGATATCCAAAGAATTCATATGGATATCTATTCTACCACAGTGAGGAACAAAAGTTGTATGTTGCTCAACATGCCACCTTTTTAGAAAAGAAATTTCTTGTAAAAGAAATTAGTGGCAAAGATGTAGAGCTGGAAGAAGTTCCAACTGCACAAATAACAACTGATGATTTAATGGAACCAGAGGATTCAGTAGTCACCAACGAACCTCAGCCTCTCCGCCAATCTAGTAGGGTTCCTCATCCACCTGAGAGATACTACGGTTTTCTCTTTGATGGTGGGAGCGAAGATTGCATCATGGAAGATGATGACCCAACTAGCATCGAGCAAGCTATTATGAGTGAGGACTCTGTGAAATGGCTGGATGCAATGCGATCTGAAATGGAATCCATGTACACCAAAAAAGTATGGACTTTGGAAGATGCTCCTGAAGGGGTAAAACCCATCGGGTGCAAGTGGATCTTCAAGAAAAAACTTGGTGTAAATGGAAAAGTTGAGACTTTCAAAGCTAGACTTGTAGCGAAAGGTTTTCGTCAACGACCAGGTGTGGATTATGATGAAACCTTTTCTCCAGTGGCTATGCTTAAGTTCATCCGGATCCTACTTGCCATCGCTACATACCATGACTACGAAATCTGGCAGATGGACGTCAAGACCGTTTTTCTAAATGGTGATTTAGAAGAGAGCGTGTACATGACACAGCCATAGGGCTTCATGGACAGTGGGAGCAGCAGAAAGGTGTGCAAGTTGCTTAAATCAATCTACGGGTTAAAACAGGCATCGCGGAGTTGGAACATCTGTTTTGATGTGGCAATCAAAGAGTTTGACTTCATAAAAAACGTAAACAAACCTTTTGTGTACAAGAAGGTTGCAGAGAGTAAGGTCGTCTTCCTCGTATTGTACGTGGATGACATACTCTTGATAGGAAATGAGGTTCCTATGCTGCACTCGGTCAAGCTCTTCTTATCACAAAGATTCTCAATGAAAGATCTAGGTGATGCCTCCTACATCTTGAGAATTAAGATCTAAAGAGATAGATCTAAACAGATGTTGGGATTGTCCCAATCTAGGTATATTGAAACCATACAAAAGAGATTTAGTATGGAAGATTCCAAGCATGGGAATTTATCCACGATCTCAGGAATTACTCTCTCCAAAGAGATTTCTCCCAAGACTGATTTGGAGAAGGCTCGCATGCAAGGGATAGCCTATGCTTCGGCAGTAGGCTATATCATGTATGCGATGTTATGTACCAGACCTGATGTAGCATACTCACTAGGTGTAGTGAGTAGCTATCAAGCAGATCCTGGAGAGAATCACTGGACAGCTGTGAAGAACATTCTTAAGTACATGAGAAGGACTAAAGAAATGTTCTTGGTATATGGTAATGGTGAACTCCAAATGGAGTCCTTTACCGATTCGAGCTTCCAGAGCTATAAGAATGACTCTAAGTCAGTATCCAGTTTTGTTTTCACCCTCAATGGAGGGGCGGTTTGTTGGAAAAGTTCCAAGTAAGAAACCGTGGCAGACTCGACGATGGAGGCTGAATACATCACTGCCAACGATGCCGCCAAAAAGGCCGTCTGGATGAAGAAGTTCATAACCGAACTTGGTGTGGTTCTGTCCATCGAACATCTAATACCTTTGTATTGTGATAACAATGGATCAGTGGCTTTGGCCAAGGAACCCAGGTCCAATCAGCGATCCAGGCATATTTTGAGGCGGTATCACCTGATCCGGGAGATAGTTGATCGCTGGGAGATCGAGGTCAAGAGAGTTGACACGAAGAATAACACGGCGGATCCACTCACGAAGGCCATACCCCAGATACAATTTGAGAGACTCTTCGGGATGTTGGGTATGAGATACTATAACAACTGGCTTTAGTGCAAGTGGGAGATTGTTAGTTGTATGTATGTCCTAGAGGCCATTATTGTACATTATTGTAAATTATAGTGGATGCTTGGACATATATAGAGAGGACTTTCTTGCTCGACATAATATATGCTATCCGGTTGCTTTTTATCTTAACACATAGACTTGTATTGTGATACTGCCTTGCTCTCACATGTTGGTAAAGCCCTTAGGATGTACTTGACTATCAAGATTATGATGCAGATCATACTAGTGGGGCCAGGGTAGTCCACAAGTACATCCTTTAATTTTTCCTAATCGAGAGTGTATCGAGACGGGGCATCGATATTCCAGAGTAGACTAGCGTATACGTTTCTTGACCCAATTGATGGGCGATGGATGATCCCATATTGTAACGCCTTGAAATTCGTTTAGGATGTTTTCGTGTTAATTAGCAAGTGTGCGTGTTTTTCATAAAAGCTCGAATATCTTATTTTCCTTCTTGGCTAGTGATAATTGTGTTGTGAAGTTATATATATATATATATTTATATATAATTATAGGGTTATTAATTATTTCTAGCCGGGTTTACCCTAATTGGAAATTTTTGCGTTAGTGTACACATGCACACTTATCATATTTTGTGACTTGGTTAAAAAGTGTAACATGTTAACCATTTTATTTCTCTTGCATGGTTCCTTATCCACACTCTTTTACCAAGTCAAATCCCTTTTTAAAAATCCAAAATTTGAATGGAAAATGAGGCATGGTGGTTAGGTGGAAAAAATTGACTTTTCTTACCATTGTTTCTCTCTCTTTTTCCCCTCCCTCTCTTCTGAAAATTCCTGCAGAAAAACCACAGCATTTTCTCCATTTCTTCATCTCTTCTTCTTCTTTTCACTTCCCATTTGAATCTACACAAAAACCTACACCAAAACAACCCATTTCCTTCACAAAACACTTGGTTTAGTGGCTTTTTTAGGGTGTTTGGAGCAAATCTGCACACTTGAGGATAAAGCTGGAACTTGTGGTGTTTCTTAAGGTCTTTAGAAGGTATTAATTCATGTTTAGCACCCTTTCTCCTTAACTTGTAGTATCTTTAGCAAAATATCACATTTTTATGCAATTTTAGTGTTATTGAAGGGATTTAGTGATGATATGTTAAAATTAATATTTTTATGGCTTGATTAGCTTGGTAATGTGTTATTAGTGTGGTTTTAGACTTAGGATTGCTTCAGGTTTCACAAAAATACCATAAAGTACCTTTTTAGTGCTAAAGTGTGGTTTTTAACTAGAAATTGGGCTCTGTTGAATCTGCTGCTGCCCGAGTTGTTTTAAATTAAATCTGTAGTTACTGTAGCATGTATATGGGGTATAGAGTGAACACACAAAACCGGGGGGCCCACCTCCCTACCCAGGCCGCCGGAAAATGCATTCTGGCCGTAAATTGCGGCCAGATGAGTGAGTTGGGGGTTGGGGCTTGGACCACAGGAGTCTGCTACTATGTGTAATCCTATGGTATATATAGTTTTGTAAAACTCTTCCTGTATCAAAATATAGGATCTATTACCCTATTTCTCGTATTTTTAAACCTTCGCGACACGCGTGATACGTGTGTGGGATTTGGGGTTACTGCGTATCGCGACGCGTCGGGGTAGCTTCAGGCGCGTAATCACAAGTTTTAGCGTATCGCGCGCACGCGCGCTTGGTTTGCGACACGGGTTTCTAGTTTGACTTTAATGTCGCGTTTGTGTTGCTTGAGCTTATGTATGATATATTGTGTAATTCTAGATTCGCAAGCGAGTGCGACGGACGCCGCGAAGAAGGGGAACCAAGTCGTCGGCTATACCTAGCGTGAGACTGCGGTGAGTAGATTTAACATCTACGGGGATATCGCCCGCATGGCGTTATGCGTCAGGGCTGATAGGACCTTATAGCTACATATTGCATTTACCTACATGGTTACAGTTTGTTGCATACCGCATTCCCTGTTACATGTATATAAACTAGAATTGATAGAACACCGCACTATTACTAACGGTTCATGTTGCACGAGCACTAATTTGCATATTACACACACATCGTTAGTAATTGCCATGACACTCACACTGTAGAATTGCCATGATTATTATACTATAGCCCATCTTCTATGTGATTTGACATGATTTTGTTACTCGTGCACGTACCTATTGGCATATCTATAATCATGCATATATTACATCGCATGGATTACGCATTGGCTTGGTTTTCATATGATTTCTGGATTTGAGGACCGTGGGGTTATTTAAGAAAAGATGCACTGTTTTAAAAAAAACCCGGTTCCTCTTGATATGATATTTCAGTGCGTCCACCATGTGTTTTCTCGGTGCTAGAGTGACATATGAAACCCGATTCGAGAAGTGGACGAGGCCGATTGCGGGTACATGGTGGACCCGGTATAGTACCCCACGGCGAGAACGGATCTGTCGTGCAGTAGACGATGAGCCTGGCAGTGGGACCACTACCTACCGGTGATTGGTTGGACCTGGAGGTTATCCGGAGGATACTGATCAGAGTCGATAGATGGATGCGGGATGACCCGTACTACCGGGGCCGAGGGCCGATACCGCAGACGGAGCCCGTGGGCTGACCCGGACTGACAGATGCCCGAGATATGAGGATTTAAGTGTCGATGCTGGACACGAGTATTTATGATATTTGAGTGCCGATGTTGGGCATTCGTGATTCTCTGAGATTTACAGGATTTGAGGGCTGATGGGAGTGTCAGCGCCTGAGTTTGTTGGGATTTGGGTGCATTGGTGGGCACCGATTATCTTTCCACGTTGACATTCCATGTAGATGTTATTTCATCCCATGCTCAGCACTTATTATTTTGCATTTCATCCTATAGTTATTTTACTTGACAGAGTACTTGCATGATTATGCACATACTGCTTATTGCACTTAGACTTATCGGCTGGCATTTGATAGAGTAGCGCAGCACGTGCATACTCGCGATTACCTTTATATGTTATCTCTATTCACGAGTTGGCAACTCACCCCCGTTGTGCCACAGTATTTGCAGGTTGCCCTCAGAGTAGTCGCGGCAGGCTGCCTTCTCACATCTTTTGGCTACAAATACCACTACTGTTGGTGCGAGAGCTGTTTTGCTGTTAGGTGGGTTGTGGTATCTGGTTACTTTTATCTTACACACTTTTGTATCTAGTATTCTCCATCTACCATATATGTACTTGACTTAGAGATAGTGTAAGGACGATGATGTAAATTATTTGTATTCTGGTGTCGAGCTCGTTGGTGCCGACTTTATACATGCAGTTATATTATTCTGTGATGTTTTACTTATTGCTCATTTCTTCGCTACGGCGTCGTATATTACTCTTGAGGCGTTGTTTTCCGCCATTGGGGGTGATTGCTCCCGTTTGGGATGCTTTATTATATCCTGTATCATTTTCACTTATATCATATTTTACACCCGACTTCGGGGTTAGTTTTACCAAGGAAATGCTGCCAAAATTATTAAGATGACAACTTAACCTTAAAGAACTTCATTAAACTACTTAACGTTCTAAATGTTTTCAACTTTTAAATGGTTTTGATTTCTGAGTTCGGCTTACTTAGTCGCGTTACGCCTGCAGACATTGCGTGGTTAAGTGCCGGTCACGAGTCGAATTTCGGGTCGTGACAAAGTTGGTATCAGGGCGTAGGTTTTACCTTTCGGAGTGTAGGATGACCCTGGTATGATGGAGTAGGTAGCTGAAGCAGAGTGGCGTAGCGTGCGTATGTTCCGCGGCATACTCACGACACGGTACTCCGCCAAAGCGACCTTAGGACTTGTTGATTTAAATTCCTTCTTGAGTATATACATTCTTGCGATTCGATTTCCGTATCCTTATCGAATCCTACTTTTCCTTTCAGCCATTATGCCGCCAAAGACTGCGAGGGCGCAGAGAGCGGCTACGAGGGCCGAGATTCGAGTTGACTCGTCCGAGACGAGGACTGATCCGGGTAGTACACCGGTTGTGTCCGAGCAGGCTGTTCCTCCCGTGACAGATCAGATGCCATGTTAGGGGCTGGTATGCAGGAGATGTGCCAGACGGTGGGATCCAGTATGCAGTAGATGCGCTAGATGATGGGATCTCTAGTTGAGATACTTCGAGCACAGCGACCAGAGGTAGTTCCACCCGTTGCAGAGACCGCGGTGATACCCACAGCACAGGCAGTTGTCCTTACAGCTACAGAGGTCATTACGGTATCGCTGTCAGAGTTTATGAGGCTGAAGACTCCGGTCTTCACAGGCACCGATGCAGCCGAGGACCCACAGTCTTTCATTGATATGATGGCTCGGATATGCCGTTCCCTCAGATGCGCAGATGCGAGATGGGTTAAGTTCACGAGCTTTCGCCTGGAAGGTCTTGCGCAGAAATGGTGCGAATCAGTCGAGAAGGGTAAAGCAGCAAGTCTTCCTTCTATGACCTGGACAGAGTTCATAGCGCTGTTCCTTGCCCGCTTTCTTCCACTGAGTGTTAGAGATGCTAGAGTACGCAGGTTCGAGTCCTTACGTTAGACAACGGAGATGTCAGTGGAAGAGTATGATGTGCTGTTCACCGAGCTATCAGTTTATGCTCCGTACCTAGTGGCTACTGAGGAGTTGCGAGTCAAGAGATTTGTCTGAGGCTTGCTTACACCACTGTTCCTTGCAATCAGCGCACAGCATTACGAGACATATGCAGCAGCTGTAGACGCAGCCCTATTAGTCTAGGAGCGCCTTGCTGAGACTTCGGTAGTTCCAGAGCCGAAGAGAGTTCATGCAGATACATCAGCACAGAGACAGCCTTTTCGGCGCCGTGATAGACGTCTTGCAGGTGGCAGAGATTTAGGGCGAGGACGGTTGTTCAATTCCTATCCCCAGGAGGGTCAGTGGTCGTCGTCAGGATGTTTTCGCTGCGGGAGTTCTTATCATCGTGTACGAGATTGTCCTGAGATACCCCGGAGGGAGGCAGCAGCACCCCATGTCACATTACCACCTTCTCCACCCCAGACGGCGTTGCCTATTATACCTACTGTTACTCCGCGTCAGACTCATGCACAGAGAGGTCGTGGTCGCGGAGGATTTGTTCATAGAGGACGAGGTGATCGAGGTAGAGGACAGCCAGCAGCCGGCAGGGGACAGTCAGTCACAGGTGGAGGACAGGCGCGAGTTTTTTCTTTGACGCATAAGGATGCGCAGGCGTCCAATGCGGTAGTCTCAGGTATCCTTCCAGTATGTTCTGTTGATGCACACATATTGTTCAATCCCGGATCCACACACTCATACGTTTCCGCACACATTGTGCCGAGTTTGGGTAGAGAGTCCGGTCTGCTTGATCAGCCGCTTGTTGTGACCACTCCTGTGGGAGAGTCATTTGTTGCTAGGCACGTGTTTCGATCCTGTACCGTCTTTATTGGTGAGAAAGAGTTGCCTGTCGACTTGATCCTTCTTGAGATGTTGGACTTCGACGTTCTTTTGGGCATGGATTGGTTAGCCACGTGCTATGCTTCTGTGGACTGCCGTGAGAAGATAGTTAGATTTTGTTTTCCCGGCGAGTCGGTTTTTGTTGTGTTGGGGGACCGTAATGCCGCCCCTCACAGTGTGATTTCTTCTTTTCGCGCTGGACAGCTTTTGAGGAAGGGATGTCAGGGATTTCTCGCCTATGTTTGCGATACTAGAGCTACAGAGGTTCCAATGGATCAGGTTCCGGTTGTTAGCGAGTTCCCTGATGTATTCCTTGACGAGCTTCCTGGGCTACCGCCCGAGCATGATATTTCTTTCTGTATTGATTTGGTTCCTGGCACGGGGCCTATTTCTGTACCGCCTTATCGGATGGCCCCGGCGGAACTTCGAGAATTGAAGGGCCAGTTGCAAGATTTGTTGGATAAGGGACTTATTCGACCCAGTGTTTCTCCTTGGGGTGCTCCAGTCCTGTTTGTCAAGAAAAAGGATGGCAGTATGCGTTTTTGTATCGACTACCGCCAGCTAAACAGAGTTACAGTGCGGAACAGGTATCCTTTGCCACGCATCGACGATTTGTTCGACCAGCTTCAGGGGGCAGGATACTTTTCGAGGATCGATTTGTGATTAGGATACCATCAGTTGCGGGTTCGACAGGAGGACATTCCTAGGACGGTTTTCCGCACACGCTACGGCCATTATGAGTTTTTGGTGATGTCGTTCGGACTCACCAATGCGCCAGCCGCATTCATGGACTTGATGAACCGTATTTTCCGGCCGTATCTTGATCTTTTCATCATAGTATTCATTGATGATATCCTGGTGTATTCCTGGAGTAGTGAGGAGCACGAGCAGCACCTGCGGATTACACTGCAGACCTTGAGGGAGCATCAGCTTTTCGCCAAATTCTCCAAGTGTGCTTTCTGGCTGGACAGCATAGACTTTTTGGGCCACGTGATTACACGAGATGGTATATGTGTAGACCCGAGGAAGATCGAGGCCGTTCGGAGTTGGCCCAGACCCACATCAGTTACGGAGATTCACAGCTTTCTAGGGCTGGCCGGCTACTACAGGCGATTCGTGCAGGACTTCTCCCTTATTGCTACACCGTTGACCGGGTTGACCCGGAAGGGGGTTCCTTTTGATTGGACGGAGGAGTGTGAGCATAGTTTTTAGCAGCTACAGACTCGACTGATTACGGCGCCGGTGTTATCATTGCCTTCAGGATTAGGCGGATTTATAGTCTATTGTGATGCTTCTCGAGTGGGGCTAGGGTGCGTATTGGTGCAGCATGACAGGGTGATCGCGTATGCTTCACGGCAATTGAAGAAACATGAACAGAACTACCCCACTCATGATTTAGAGATGGCTGCAGTGGTCTTTTCACTTAAGATCTGGCGACATTACCTATACGGGGAGTCGTGCCAGATATTCACTGATCACAAGAGCTTAAAGTATATATTTCAGCAGCGAGACTTGAACCTTAGACAGCGCCGATGGATGGAGTTAGTGAAGGACTACGATTACGAGATCTTGTACCACCCGGGCAGGGCTAATGTAGTGGCGGATGCTTTGAGCAGGAGGCCCGGGGGTAGTCTATCTTGTTAGAACGCAGTACAGAGGCAGTCGTCGGCAGGTTGGCAGATTTTATGCGACAGCCGGATACAGTTCGAGTTTCCGCCGATCGGAGGACAGATTGTGCATGTTCGTGCACACCCACAGTTGCTAGACCGTAGATATGAGGCACAGCACAGTGATGACCGATGTTCAGAGATCAGGACACAGATTGGACAGGGCATATTTTCCGAGTTCGTGATCGATGATCAGGGGATACTACGATTTGGGACTAGACTGTGCGTACTAGATGCTGAGGGACTGCGGCATGTGATTCTTGAGGAGGCACATCGATCGGTGTATAGTGTTCATCCAGGTTCCACCAAGATGTACCATGATATGAGGGAGGTTTACTGGTGGGACGGAATGAAGAGGGACATCGTAGATTTCGTGTCGAGATGCCTGACTTGTCAGCAAGTCAAGGCTGAGCACCAGAGGCCTGCGGGAGAGCTATAGCCGTTACCCATTCCAGAGTGGAAATGGAAACAGATTTCTATGAACTTTATTGTGGGTCTACCCAGGACTAGTCGAGGGTATGACTCCATCTGGGGGTGATCGTGGATCGTTTGACGAAAGCGGCTCACTTACTACCGGTAAAGACGACTTTCGGATTTGCTCAGTATGCCCAGATATACATTGACGAGATTGTACGACTGCACGGAGTTCCGACATGTATCGTGTCCGACAGAGGCACCCAGTTCACCAGCCGACTATGGCAGAGGCTTCAGGAGGTGTTGGGCACCCGCTTGAGTTTCAGCACAGCATTTCATCCACAGACCGACGGACAGTCATAGCGGACTATTCAGACTCTCGAGGACATGCTCAGAGCATGCGTATTAGACTTCGGAGGTAGCCGGGACCATCATTTACCCTTAGTAGAGTTCTCCTACAACAACAGCTACCAGGAGACCATTCAGATGGCACCATTTGAGGCCCTTTATGGGAGGAGATGCAGATCGCCCACCTGTTGGACAGAGCTCAGTGAGAGCAGTATCTTAGGGCCACAGATTGTTGAGAAGACGACCGCGAAGATCCAGTTGATTCGCGATAGGATGAGAGCAGCCCCGAGTAGGCAGAGATCTTATACGGACCGTCGTCGGCGCAGACTCGAGTTTTCTATTGGTGATCATGTTTTCTTGAGGGTCTCCCCAATGAAAGGTGTGATGAGATTTGGGAAGAAGGGGAAGCTTAGTCCCATATATGAGGGCCCCTTCGAGATCCTCGAGCGTGTTTGTGCGGTTACGTATCGGTTAGCCCTTCCGCCCAGTTTCCCAGATGTGCACCTCGTATTTTACGTTTCGATGCTCCGCAAGTATCTTCATGATCCTTCGCATGCGATTCAGCACCCGACGATCCAGCTTGAGCGTGACCTTTCCTATGCAGAGCAGCCGGTGATCATATTGGATCGACAGGTGAAGAAATTGAGATCGAATGAGATACCGTCCGTCAAGGTACTTTGGCGTGGTCCGAGAAGCGAGGAGGTCACTTGGGAGACCGAGAGCGAGATGCGGAAGAAGTATCCCCATCTTTTTGAAGGTACGTATAGTTAGATTTCTAAATTCGGGGACCGAATTTCTTTAAGGGGGGTAGAATGTAACGCCTTGAAATTCGTTTAGGATGTTTTCGTGTTAATTAGCAAGTGTGCGTGTTTTTCATAAAAGCCCGAATATCTTATTTTCCTTCTTGGCTAGGGATAATTGTGTTGTGAAGTGTTATATATATATATATATATTTATATATAATTATAGGGTTATTAATTATTTCTAGCCGGGTTTACCCTAATTGGAAATTTTTGCGTTAGTGTACACATACACACTTATCATATTTTGTGACTTGGTTAAAAAGTGTAACATGTTAACCATTTTATTTCTCTTGCATGGTTCCTTATCCACACTCTTTTACCAAGTCAAATACCTTTTTAAAAATCCAAAATTTGAATGGAAAATGAGGCATGGTGGTTAGGTGGAAAAAATTGACTTTTCTTACCATTGTTTCTCTCTCTTTTTCCCCTCCCTCTCTTCTGAAAATTCCTGCAGAAAAACCACAGCATTTTCTCCACTTCTTCATTTCTTCTTCTTCTTTTCACTTCCCATTTGAATCTACACAAAAACCTACACCAAAACAACCCATTTCCTTCACAAAACACTTGGTTTAGTGGCTCTTTTGGGGTGTTTGGAGCAAATCTGCACACTTGAGGCTAAAGCTGGAACTTGTGGTGTTTCTTAAGGTCTTTAGAAGGTATTAATTCATGTTTAGCACCCTTTCTCGTTAACTTGTAGTATCTTTAGCAAAATATCACATTTTTATGCAATTTTAGTGCTATTGAAGGGATTTAGTGATGATATGTTAAAATTAATATTTTTATGGCTTGATTAGCTTGGTAATGTGTTATTAGTGTGGTTTTAGACTTAGGATTGCTTCAAGTTTCACAAAAATACCATAAAGTACCTTTTTAGTGCTAAAGTGTGGTTTTTAACTAGAAATTGGGCTCTGTTGAATCTGCTGCTACCCGAGTTGTTTTAAATTAAATCTGTAGTTACTGTAGCATGTATATGAGGTATAGAGTGAACACACAAAACCGGAGGGCCCACCTCCCTACCCAGGCCGCCAGAAAATGCATTCTGGCCGCAACTTGCGACCAGATGAGTGAGTTGGGGGTTGGGGCATGGACCATAGGAGTCTGCTACTATGTGTAATCCTATGGTATATATAGTTTTGTAAAACTCTTCCTGTATCAAAATCTGGGATCTATTACCCTATTTCTCGTATTTTTTAAACCTTCGCGAGATGCGTGATACGTGTGTGGGATTTGGGGTTACTGCGTATCGCGACGCGTCGGGGTAGCTTCAGGCGCGTAATCACACGTTTTAGTGTATCGCGCACACGCGTGCTTGGGTTGCGACACGGGTTTCTAGTTTAACTTTAATGTCGTGTTTGTGTCGCTTGAGCTTATGTGTGATACATTGTGTAATTCTAGGTTCGCAGGTGAGTGCGACGGACGCCGCGAAGAAGGGGAAGCAAGTCGTCAGCTATACCTAGTGTGAGACTACCGTGAGTAGATTTGACATCTACGGGGATATCACCCGCATGGCGTTATGCGTCAGGGCTGATAGGACTTTATAGCTACATATTGCATTTACCTACATGGCTACTGTTTGTTGCATACCGCATTCCCTATTACATGTATATAAACTAGAATTCATAGAACACTGCACTATTACTAACGGTTCATGTTGCACGAGCACTAATCTGCATGTTACACACACACCGTTAGTAATTGCCATAACACTCACACTGTAGAATTGCCATGATTATTATACTGTAGCCCATCTTCTATGTGATTTGACATGATTTTGTTACTCGTGCACGTACCCATTGGCATAACTATACTTATGCATAAAATACATCGCATGGATTACGCATTGGCTTGGTTTTCATATGATTTCTGGATTTGAGGACCGTGGGGTTATTTAAGAAAAGATGCACTATTTTAAAAAAACCCGGTTCCTCTTGATATGATATTTCAGTGCATCCACCATGTGTTTTCTCGGTGCTAGAGTGACATATGAAACCCGAATCGAGGAGTGGACGAGGCCGATTGCGGGTATATAGTGGACCCGGTATGGTACCCGGGGCGAGAACGGATCTTTCGTGCAGTAGACGATGAGCCTGGCAGTGGGACCACTACCTACCGGTGATTGGTTGGACCTGGAGGTTATCCGAAGGATACTGACCAGAGTCGATAGATGGATGCGGGATGACCCGTACTGCCGGGGCCGAGGGCCGATACCGCAGACGGAGCCCGTAGGCTGACCCGGACTGACGGATGCCCGAGATATGAGGATTTTCGTGTTGATGCTGGATACGAGTATTTATGATATTTGAGTGCTGATGTTGGGCATTCGTGATTCTCTGAGATTTACAGGATTTGAGGGCCGATGGGAGTGTCGGCGCCTGAGTTTGCGGGATTTGGGTGCATTGGTGGGCACCGATTAACTTTCCACGTTGACATTCCGTATAGATGTTATTTCATCCCATGCTCAGCACTTATTATTTTGCATCTCATCCTGTAGTTATTTTACTTGACAGAGCACTTGCATGATTATGCACATACTGCTTATTGCACTTAGAATTATCGGCTGGCATTTGATAGAGTAGCGCAGCACGCGCATTCTCGCGATTAACTTTATATGTTATCTCTATTCACAAGTTGGCAACTCACCCCCGTTGTGCCACAGTATTTGCAGGTTGCCCTCAGAGGAGTCGCGGTAGGCTACCTTCTTACATCTTTTGGCTACAGATACCACTACAATTGGTACGAGAGCTGTTTTGCTGTTAGGTGGGTTGTGGTATCTGGTTACTTTTATCGTACACACTTTTGTATCTAGTATTCTCCATCTACCATATATGTACTTGACTCAGAGAAAGTGTGAGGACGATGATGTAAATTATTTGTATTCTGGTGTCGAGCTCATGGGAGCCGACTTTATATATGCAGTTATATTATTCTGTGATGTTTTACTTATTGCTCATTTCTTCGCTACGGCGTCGTATATTACTCTTGAGGTGTTGTTTTCCGCCGTTGGGCGTGATTGCTCCCGTTTGGGATGCTTTATTATATCCTGTATCATTTTCACTTATATCATGTTTTACACCCGACTTCAGGGTTAGTTTTACAAAGGAAATGCTGCCAAAATTATTAAGATGATAACTTAACCTTAAAGAACTTCATTAAACTACTTAAGGTTCTAAATGTTTTACTCAAATGTTTTCAACACTCACTACTTTTAAATGGTTTTGATTTCTGGGTTCGGCATACTTAGTCGCGTTACGCCTGTAGACAATGCGTGGTTAAGTGCCGGTCACGAGTCGAATTTCGGGTCATGACACATATCCATTAGTGTTTGACATCAAAGATGGTATACAGGTGCTCAGTAGAGACTGGGTACACTGAACAGGACCCACCGAGAACTCCTAGATGGTATTATACCTGACGTCAGATAGCAGTTCTCTGGTGACACTGATACAGGTTAGTCTGTAGACCCAAGATCGTCATAGAGTCTTGTGTGATTTCCACTGTGCTTTGATTTCCACCTTACCATGTTCAAGAGAGCGTGCAAAACGGTGGTTTTTGGGTACAGTCCCGAGTCACATGGAGGCAATGAGTGATAGGAGGAGTTTCTTCTCTCCCGGTATTGGGGGTTGATGTTATGCTGTGCTCGATTGGCCATAATAGGAAGTCCCTGGCCAGGGATGATATGGAGATTTACTGGTAAATGTTATCAGTAGTTTCTCAACCCGTTATGAGCCTCATATCAGCATGACTTATCATGTTACTGGGGTCTGACGTTTACCACTCCTAGACTCGATATGCGACATATCAGACGAAGAGACCACACTGTACGGTAGTGTTACTTATTGGATTAACGGGAGTATGGACAAGCTTGTTTGTTGATCTTCTGATCGCTCAATACTCGGGTAGCTGTTACGTCCCGCTAGTACCGTTAACGGTTTGTGGGTGACTGATATGATCATCACCTACTGCCGGTGTATTGACGGGTCATTAGAGTCCTACACAGAGGTTTCTTAGCTCATGCAAAATGAAATAGGGCACATATCTGATATGTGTGGGACCAAGATTAATAAATGTATGTGATACCGTATTCCAATCTCGCGATACCGGTTATATGTGATATAACCGGATTGTTGAATCAAGTATTGATTCAATGATATGTTGTATGTATATGTGATATGCATATAAATGATATTAGTCGGTTGTATGCGATACAGCCGGGTTATTAAATCAAATGTTGATTTAATAATTTAGTGTATAACTATATATTTGATATATTAATATACATTAACTAATATTAGCTCACTTAAGAAAATGTTTTCTCAAAATACATACATATATATATGTGATATATATCAATATATTTGTTTTTGTGTCATGCTAGATGATACATTGGACTTGGGTGTAGGAGACTCATACCATAACTTAGATAATTAAGGGTAATTATTTATTTAGGGATAAACAAAATTAGGTGGAATTTGTCATGGCTCATGATGCTTTGAGAAGCTTGTAGAAACCATTGATTTAGTCCACTAATTTTGTTTTATTCTTAATATTTATTAACCTAACCATTATCTTTAGCCATGGTTTAGTCTCTGCATGAATTATATATGATATTTTCTCACTCATGGTTCATGAGTTAATCACTTGAGATCATTTTCATCATCTCCTCCATTTGCTCTCTAGTTTTGAGTGAGAAAAGAAAAGAGAAAGAGAGAGAAATTATTCTAAAGTGAGAAAAATTCCTACTTCACCAATCTATACCAAACTAGCCATTTAGTATAGGTTGTTACTTCAATAGTTCATCAATTAGTGAACAGGTAGCTTGAGTTGGAGATTTCTCGACATAGATCATCTTCGGCCTCAATGTTCTTCAAGCAAGGTTGTTCCTTTCGCCTAGGGTCTGGAGCACGGAATATTATAAAATAGAAGCCTAACGAGAGTCCAGGAGACCACTACTTGGAGCGAAGGGACTACTATACGGAGCTTTAGAAGTGAAGGACCGTCTACAAACAGTGTATTCCTTGTTCACTTAGAGTAAAGATGTTTACTTGCTAAGTTATAACCCTAATCCTCTAGTTAGATCCTCATTCTGGGTTGCTTAGCACTCTAGGTTTTTTAAAATTCCATGCTAGATGCCTTAGAAAATGTAGTGAGCGTGCTAAGGAACCCAGTAGTACAGGTTGACTCATGGAGGGGTACTCAAGTTACCAGATTCCGTGAAGTGTTGGGTAACCCATTCACTTTGTTGATTGGGGTTGCCTCACTTCTGGGATTGGCGACTAACTTGCCATGCTCATAGGGGTCCAGGTTTTCATTGCACAGGCTATCTACACGACAGGGAACGTCGGGTCTCATTTGCGGTTAAAATGAAACTCGGGGCTCCAAGATTATCCACCATTCTGTGTTGCTTGCTAAGATTCTGTGATGTTGCTTATATCATGCCTGGGAAAAATGTTATATATATTTATATATATACTAGTAGATGTTGTACATGTTTTGCATCCGCGCTAGTCCAGCCCCCGCTCTGCCGTTAGTTAAGTAACCTAACGGTGCATGACGAGACCCTGTGGTGAATCCGGATGGCATATACATACATTGTATTTTTGTTCTTTTCTGGTGTGATATGGATTAATTGATGGGACTGCATTAAGTTTGATTAATGCAAGGAAAACAAACCTACATGATGTTGTTGGAACCAAGTTTTTAAAACCTGACATTACAGACGTTTCCTTTTGCCATGCACAGTGGTATTCGGTTATGAATATCCAACACCTCATTCGACGAGGCAAGAGCCGAGATCCCTTCATAGGGAGTGAGCTCTTGGGCAAAAGTTTACGTCAGTGTAATAATTTCACTATAGTCAATTCTTTTGCTTTGCATCATGGTATTCGGTCTGGAATATCCTACACTTCATTCGATGAGGAAAGAGCCGAGATCCCTTCACAGGGAATGACCTCTTTAGCAAAAGTTTGTGCCATTATATATTTATAAAACCACTCGGTTCCTTCAACGATATCAAGTTCTTTACGTTAAAGGTTTTTTGCCAAAAACTAGCCGTAGCCCTCCTTCATTTCGGATTGGTAGAGCTTAGTATTCGTGCGACGCATTTCGATCTTTAATCGAGGCGTAGTGTTCGGTAGCTATGTAGTACTCTTCGGTTGCATGATAATACGATTGGTAAGAACAGTCGTGCGATCATTTTGATCTTTAGTCATGGCTCGTACGGGTGGGCCTAATGCAATCAAGATAATAACGGGTAGAACTTGACTAGGAGCTTTTGACATTTTGATCTTTAGTCAAGATCACTTAGGTCCTAGGGGTAAAAACCACATCGGGAGTTTCAAACATACAGGAAACTTACCAGGCATGTGCATACCTTCTGGAGTGTGGTGACTTGAGTGGCTTCTATCAAGTTATCATGCGATGATAGTTGGATCCCGATTCGCACTGATGAGTAGATGTTACTCCTCGGGTGATTTTAGATGATCCCGACTAATTCTCCTTTTAGGGTTTGAAAGAGAATTCGAGGAAATAGTGGGAGCCATCCTGATTAGATAAAGTGATTAACCAGTCTGATCTAGGTTAGATTGCATGCTGAGTGTTTCTTTTCTCTCTCTCTTTAGCAGTGACCATGGCCTGACCTTAAAAAACAAATGAACCAAGTTAACTGAACCTTCTTAAAACACTTTGGATTTTGGATTATCATTTAGTCGCATATATCATTGCCGCTCCTACATCCCCTTTGCATTTCTTCAGAACACTCTCTATCACTATGAAGATCCATATTTCTTGGATATGCCATCGTATAGTTACATACGAACTCGAAGGAACTTGCTCCAGTTCGAGGATGGTTTCTGGTTCTAGACAAATTGAATAGGATTATTCGGTTGTCTTTTATCTTTACCTTTTCTCAGGTTGCGAGGGCTTCTGGTATTAGGAGAGTACACCTATTGCGCTTATTGGATAGTCTTCTTCCAAACCATATGCAGATGCCGAAAGGTCGGGAAGGAAGGAAACCAATTAGCTTAAGTGTGGTGTACAAAAGGTAATAAGTAAAGACGTATAAAGGGGTTATATTAAGGGAAAAGGAAATTGCGACTGCTATCATTCACAACGAAAAAACGTATACCCCTGCCACTCCTATATCACCTTTGCATTTCTCTATAACACTCTGTATCAGTGTGAAGATCCACATTTCTTTGATATTCCATCATATAGATACATACGAACTCGAAAGAACTTGTTCCAGCTCGAGGATGGATTCTGGTTCGGGAGAAATTAAATAGGATTATTCGGTTGTCTTTTCTCTTTACCTTCTCTCAGGTTGCGAGAGCTCCTAGTATTAGGAGAGTACACCTATTGCGCTTATTGGATAGTCTTCTTCCAAACCTTAGGCTGGTGCTGAAGGGTAGGGAAGGAAGAAAATCAATTAGCCTAAGTGTGTTGTACAGAAGGTAATAAGTAAAGACATATAAAGGGATTGGAGTGAGGGTAAGGAAGTATACGGTTACTGTCATGAATTTGGATAGTAGAAGAGGCATTATTAGGAATACTCAGCTACCCCTTCGAAACATTTTTATGTTTCAGTTTTACTGTGCAATGTTAATTGAAAACTGTTTTCCTAAATAGATTCTGACTCCAGAGTATGTATTTACCAGATTTGATTCTCGCATCTGTATGGTATTACAGATGTTGAGTGAGAGTAGAATATTGGGAATTGGGTGATAAGATCCTCAATACATATCAGAATTCTTTGTAATTGGTGATATTTGAGGAAATCACCTGGGTTTTGTCTAACGGCAAATTTTTGGTTTTGAATATCCGTCGTTATGCACCAATTTCAAACTGATATATCTGTATGTTTATTTTATAAAGTGAGATATAAATTTTTGAAATTATGTCTATGACGTTTACCTATATCAGTTGATGATTAGATAAGGCGCATTCAACAACGGTGTAATTCTTCTTAACCATAGTACAGTTTTCAACCTACGACGCATAAGGTTTGAGCTATTGAACTCCGAGGACTTATACAGAATATTGTATGTTGTCCGGTGTCCGTTAGGACAAAGGGGTTGGTTCTTGTACTATATTCTGTGTACTCATGACTTCTCTAGTTTTAGACATGTATTTCGTTGAAATACAAGGTCCCAATTTTAAGAAGATATAGGTATAAGAATAAAGTAGAGAACCATATGTTGCAAGTATCAGGATTTTTCAAGGTGATAAAAAATGTAGATACTTGTGTTAGGTATTCCGTTGTAGGTAATAATTTTGAGAAAAAGCTTCTCTTTCAGGTTATACGTGGATGCATTCCTTGATGAGTAATGTTGCTTGGCCTTCTTCCATTTGGTCGATATGCACTGGAAATAGCTGCATGATTTTTGAATCTGGTTCCAATTAAATTAGTTCCTTTGTTTCTATATTGGATATATAGAATGGATTCATATCTTAACGATATTAAGGTATATGGAGTTGTCCGGCTTATGCTTAAAACCAGAATCTGGATAAACTCAAGGCACGTTTCAGTAATGGCAGTTTGTGGGTTATCCCGGGCTTTGATGAGGGTTAACATTCTACCATCTCGAAGATCAATAGTTATATTGTTCTTGACTCGCTACCAGTTTTAGTAAAATGGATTCTTTTCAGAAAACATTAGTGGGAGTATGGTAGAACTGGAAGTGATTCCAGAACCATAAACAATTACTGAAAACTTAATAGAACATCAGGGTTCAATTGGTTTTGACAATCCATTAGCCACTCTACAGATTTGGTGGGTAACCTCAGGCACCCGAGAGGTATTTCAGTATTCTCAAAGACGGTGATAGGGAGGTTTTTGATTACCCAAACTTGCCACTATTGCTGTTCTAGACTATGAGGTCTGGCAGGAGGATGAGTATAACGTCGTTCTAAACTATATTTAGAAGTGCACGTGTCATGATTTATAATTTAACACATGACCGGCACTTAAATCACACAACGTCTAAAGGCGTAACGTAATTCAAGTAAGCCGAAGCCCAGAAAAATCTAAACCTTTTGCGGAAAATAGTGGGGGTGCAGTTTTGAAATCAAGGTATAATGAAATAAAATTTATCTAAAATGCCTAACTAATGATATAAGGAAATGCAAGTAGAATGTGCTAAAGTTGAGAAAAATTTTCGTCCTTTAAAATTTGGGCAGTACCTCCCTTGTATATTTTGATCCAAAACCACATACATACAATAAAAGGCATCCCCAAATGGGAGCTAGCTCTTCGCCAACTAGAAAAATCACAACCACGTAATAATGTATATATGACGCCCAACGGTGAAGATCAACCTAGAAAGAACAAATAATAAGCAAGACATCAAACCTCAAGGAAAGAGAACATACACCCATCGCTCTAAGTCTCACAAAATACCCAAGTCTGACTAGGTCTCCAAATATACAAATTCTAGTTTCTGATTGATGGAGTTTATCTAGATACAACAGAATAATAAGTACGAGAGTGTGCACAATCCAATATGTGTCCCACCTACCAAAGCAAAACACCCGGATGAAACTGTATGTTAGCGATACCGCTACTGATCCCAAGCGGTCAAACCTGCAAGAACTGTGGCACAACGGGGGTGAGTTGCCAACTCGTGAGTAGAAAATATCAGCAGGTAGAAATCGAATAAAACAACGATTTCCTAGGTCACTATATCATGAAGGTAATACTATGATATCTAAGGTGACCATATATGCATATGTGTCAACAATCAAGTTAATGCAAATGACATATATAAATAAACATCTGAACTCATATGCCTGCATGCATGTAGATATCATCCACGTGTGTCCATCAATGACACAATCAAAATCATTGAACCTGAGTGTCCAACATCGACACTCGAAACATTATGAAAACATATGCCTGTATGTATCAGGTTATCAACCACGTGTTTCCATCAACGACACATCAAAATCATGGAACCTGAGTGTCCAACATTGATCAGTCGAAAATATTGCATATTTTAACCGGCAATTTCCTTATCATTTGCATCCATATAGAAGTGTACGGTATTCATAATTCACATATTAGCAAATCGGTCGCAAAATATCAGATTACATGTATTCGACCTTAAAACCGGCATTTCTAGGGAAATTGACTGCATTTCATCACATGGCATATTTTCTATATCTTGCAACCCGTGTTTCGAAGTCTGTGCAGGAAAAGAAGCTCGCTCGACCATTACACCGCTCGTAAACTCACTAAACTCAAATCTGGTATCAACACAGAAGGGATTATACAAATCAAAACATCAGAGAAAAGCCCAAACTCCAGTGCAAAGCTTCACCAGAAAGCCCAAGGCCCAATCTCACCAAAAAGCCGCGGAAGCGCGGCATTTAGTGTATACTTGCGGCGGATCCGCGGTGGGCCCAGGGAGTTAGCTCCTCAAATTTGCACCAGAACTCCTGTTTCATCTGCTACACTTCAAAAAGACATGTCAACTTCCAGAAGACTCCAGATACTTCTACCAGATCAGCAAACACTTTGAGCTTCACTAAATTAGCCTATCATTCTAGAACTTTCCCTAAACCCTAGCTTAAACCCTAAGCTAAAGTCTAACAAACTCTTTCAACAAACTTTTGGAGGGAAAGTTCTAATTCAAACCTAAACCTAGGGTTTGGGAGTTCTATAAATAAGACCCTAGGCTCACTCATTATTCATGTTGGGAAATCTTGGAAAATTCAACCCATTTTATAGTTTTAGCCAATCTCTTTCTTCATCCCCTCTTCCTCAAGTTTAGTGAGAGAGCTTGTAGGAAACCCTAACCCTAATTCCAAGCCAACATCAAGAATCCCGAGTACCCATTAAGCAAGAAGCCTTACAACCTTTAGGAGCGGAGCCGATTTCAACGGAGCAAGCGATCCGAAGCCGATCCACGACTCACGAAGCCGAGCGACGCCCGATCAACAATCTAGATTCTTCTTCTTGTAGTTCTTGAAGCAAATGTAATCAAAATTGTTGAGATCAATAAAGGTGATATTCTTTTATCTTGTTTTCTTTAAATTCCGCATCATGTTATCTTTACAAATCTTTAATATTGTCTTTGTCGTGATGTGTGAATAAAACTCCGCTCGTCGAGGAGTCGAGACGGATAATAGAATGATGATGTAACATAGCTTTAATCGATTCTTGAGTCCCACGAGTTTTGTAAACCCTAGCAAGTTCAAGAAACGACGACCCATTTCGTTTCGATGCTTTCTTGATTGACATCGATCGAAATTGGGGAGTTACGATCGTTTCTTGAATTTGGTAGAGGCTAGAAAAGGAATGATATCGACGAAAGAACAAGGGTTATAGGATGAAACCCTAGTTTCACGAGAAAGCCCCAACTCTCGTCGATCATCATCAATCTAGTATCAACCCTTCGAAGGACAAGAACACGATATCTTTAGATTACATCACGTCTATTGATCCTATCGATTCCTACGAGCCACTCTTATATTCTTGATTGTTGATTGGAAATATTATCGAAACACCGATTCTTGATTGTTTATAGTTTCTTGATTCTTGAATAAAGAATAGTGACACTCGAATACAAATCATTCTTGAATCGTGTTTTCTTTTATTGTTGCTTAACTTTTCATTTCAAACGAATCAAAGATATAAATGAATCGTGCAATCCCTGTGGACGATCCGCACTCATTCATGAACTACAATTGACACCGTAGTTTGATTGCGGTCAAAATAATTTTTGGTTGTGATTTCTTTACAATTTTATACAAACACAACGGAAAATCTATCAATCAAACATCGACACTCGAAACATCATGAAACCCGTGTCCAGCATCGGCACGTAAATTCTCATATCTCAAGCGCCGCATACTCAGATCGGCCCTCATATCTATCTCATCTCAGGCACCGCATACTTAGATCGGCCCTCATATCCATCTCACGACTCCGGCTGGTATCTTCCGGACAACCGCCGGGTCCAACCAATCACCGGTAGGTAGTACTCCCTCCGTCGGGCTCACCGTCTAACTATACGAGTCTTCTTGCCCTAGGGTATCTCACCGGGTCCACCATATACCCGCAGACGGTGCCTACCACTCCTCGAATCGGGTATACTCATAACTCAAAACCGAGAAAACTCATCGTGGACATCTTGTAATATCATATCAAGAGATACCGCACTTTTTAAAACAATATATAATTTCCTTTGAAATATAACGGCGGTTCTCAAATCCAGAGATCTTATGAAAACAGCATCTCAATGCATATAACTATAAAGTACGATGTATGTTAACATAGAACGGTAATATAAGCATATCAAGTATATCATGCAAGCACGTCCTATGATAGTGCTGACAATGAATGTACTTCACGGTTAAGGATAATATCATGATATGGCAATTCTACCGTGCAAGTGGCATAGCAATTACCGATGATGATTGTGTGTGAGCCGGCAAATCTTTGTAAGTGTAACATGCGCATCATCGATAATTGTGCATGTGTACTAGCAGACGATATCATAAAGCTGTAAATACCGAAAACATAACACGTATATCACGAGGGATAAACCATCATAAACATGAACTAATAAAGGTATACAACTACATATGAACCATACGATCATTTTCAAAGATACAAATCGTAGTTTGAAAGTGGGAGCTACGGTGTTTTTGAGAAAAAGAAACCATTTGAAAATCCGTTGCTTCCCATGAGGTTTCCATATAAAAGTGCAAACGATTAGTCGGTTTTGGAAGTAAGTATAGTTCAGGTGACACTTTTACGTCGGCGATCCAGCCTCATAGTATCCGATATGGCAATATTCTCGAATATCATCCTCAAATCACAAGTGCGGATCATTCATTCAGTATAACTCATTGCGTACAGCGGCATCAAACAGAATAAGGATCCTATCATCCTATTCATCAATAAGGGTACAGACCTATGGTCTCGTACGACATATCTTATCGATCACATAACACCTCGATATCGATCTCATATCATATCACTATAATTCTCATACTTGTCCTCTTTCAATACATATTCATCACGATTCACATCCATATATATATATAACATCAATCTCATGTCATCACTATGTTAATTTCACTATATATCTTGGCACATGTCTTTGCGCATCTATACTGCATCACATCCTCATATCAATCGTATCCGCTCGTATCATCTTATATTATCACATTGCTATCTCAATTCTTGTCATCTTGCATTAGTCATAAGATCACAGACTAACTCTTTTGACCATATCCATAAGTTTCTAACATGGTTTCTTCGATTATATTCTATATATCGGTTTCCATTTTATAATTGCGGGGGTGCTATACGCCATCCACCCGACTTCCTCCGTAGATATAAATCTACTCACTTGCTAAACTCCTTGTTGAGCTGAAGTCGATGTGCTTCGTCATCTCGGAAATCCACGCGAAGGTACCTACATATCAACACATCATAACGTTATTAAAACCATGTCCAGAAAATCGATACGGCAAACAAAGTGCTCATAGGTTAGAACCTATAGCTTACGCATGCAAAATCAACTAAATAACCCTCGTCGCTGGCGTGCAAACGTCCAACGACCAAATCACATCAAGAATTTCATAAAACCAAGTTTCAAATATCGGAAAACATAGCCACAACCAACTCAAAATGCTCCCAGATTTTGGCTCAGGTTGAAAGGGACTAAACTTGCAACACAGTAGCTAGGTTATAAGGTAAATGAGCTGCATGTAAAACCCCAACACCATTTCCCACAATTTGGCCGACGGGAAGTGCTACAGTAACCATCCCCGCCGGCCCAAACTTGGAATTTTTGTCTCGTTCTTGTGTGGTGGTTTTCTAGTAGTCTAACTAGGTCAATGTAGTTGTTTTTTTTTCTTAAAAACATCCCAGGTTGCTCTAGATACCCTGTAGTCCTCAAAGCTTCACAAAACCGACACGGGAAAATTCTAAGTTCGTATTTGGATTCTAGTTTCTGGTCTAGGTCAGAGAAAGCATCACTAAGGTCTAACTAATACTCACTACACTTCAATAACCATATCATAAGTCAACACAATCACCTAAACCCCCTCTAGGAAATTCCAAACATCACTAAACCAACTAATATAAACTCTAAACTAAACTAGGATATACTAAACATAAACAACTTAACTAAAATTCTAGAAATATACCTCATTTGTAACTGAAGAAAATTCTTGAGTTGCCTAAAGTCTTCAAAATCCAAACTCGATTGGTCCATAGGGTTTAGGAAGAGGTGGGGATCATTTATTGTGAAGGGGGTGTGGGGTTTTGGTGATGATTTGGGGTGGTTGCTATGGGATAGAGGAGATGGAGGAAGGAGGTGAAGAAAATGAAGATGAAGAAATGAAGTGATGAAGGAAAATGAATGAAGGGAATGGTCAAGGGTGTAGGAGCCTCGCTCTCTCTCTCTCTCTCTCTCTCACATGCTCATGCCCTCTATGCTCTCTTTGACTTTTGTTTTCTTTTCCTTTTCTCTTTTTCTTTCTTTTCTTTTCTCACATAGAAAAACCCAACTACAAATGAAACAAATACAATGAAACAACAGGCAATAAAAATTCAATATGATATGGTGCACTAGCCATGGAAGAATATAAATACACGGATTTGGATTAATCGTGATCAATAGTGTACTAATCAAGTTTAATTTAAACTTGTATATAATTAATTATAAAAATGCCCAAATCCGATAAACATCTTTCTAATAAATAAAACATTTTAATCTCCCATTATTTTCCAAATATTGGTATATAATTATACCATTTTTCGAAAACCCTTATGTAAGTCTACGGTAGCGCCCCGGCCGTTTGTCCGAGACAAAAATGCGGAAACGAAAACTTTTTCAAAACTTGAAACCGACGCTATCGCAGACTTTAATCCCGGATCGAACCATTAACCTATAACTAGCAAACTAGAGAAAGGTTAGAAAGGCTATACCGATCGATCCGTGTCCTTCAGTCTTTAGCCACCATCTCTTGCTCCTCGCGGCATCTCCGGTCTCTGGTCTTCTCGTCGGAAAGGGTACCACATCTTCGAATCCTTTTACGGGTTCCCGCTTCATCCGAAGCAACTCGGACACGAAGTTTGCTAGCCGACGTGTCCAAGGCAGTGTAGAGAATGTGTGTGATCACTTTGTCTCAAGCATCCATTGATTCTCAACACATGAGAGTGTATGGATGGAGGTTGAAGATGATGCCATTGGAGGAAATGGTGAGCTAGAGGAGGAAGAAGAAGAAGAGCCTTTCTCTTTCTTGTGTTGTATGATAAAAATGAGAGAGTGTGAATGAAATAATACAAGAGCAAACCCTTCATATGGCAGCCCTCTCTCTCTCCCTCCCTCTCATTTCAACTCATAAATCAATCAAATAATGTAACACATGCAAAAAGAAAGAGATCATGAGTCATCACTTGTGCATGTGTCACAATTAATGCTCTTCATGATGACTTAAGCTCACAATTTCCATTTGTAAACATTAATCCAAATGTTTACATCAATAAAAAGATACATCAACATCTAAAGTAAACTCATGATGGATCACAAGGATACCCCTCACCTGTATATACATACCTGCATCCGCATTCCGACTGAATGCGAATGCGAGGAGACTAAAATAATCCAAGAAATCTAATACTAGGATCCGGCTTAAACCAAAGCCCACTAGTATGATCCGCCCAATCATGATCCGTGCACTACTGCACGTATATGATCGAACCCTGCCATATATCATACGGCATCTACAACGTTTCGCCCGAAACTTGAGAAACTGTCTGTGGGGACTCTAAAGACTCGTCGATACTTTAGCTGTGGATTTAACCACTAGCATGTCAGAGGTACTAGCCGTACGTAACGGGCTACCAGGTATTGACCAAAAGGGAGGTCGATGAGTGAACTCGTCCTGACACCCTACTGAGCCTGTCAGTGACAATATCCGTACAGTCCGGTCCGTTCGTCTATGAGCATCGCATATCGGGCCTAGGGGGTTGGTAAAAGTCAGACCCCCAAAAGCGGTACAAGTCGTGTCGGAGTGTAACCCAGAACACCCTGAGATACTACTGGAATACCTACCAGTAAATCTCCTGCCTTGGCCAAGGACTTCGTGTAATGGCTCTCCTAGATACATCGCAATTTCACCCCCAATACCGAGAGAGACGAAACCCCTGCCGATCCGCTCACTGCCTCCATGTGGCTCGGGACTGTACCCAACTAAAACCTGTTTGCACGACTCCTTTGAGCCGTGGTAGGGTAGTAATCAAAGCACAGTGGGAACAAATACGAGACAAATGACGATCTCGGGTCAATGAACTAACCTGTACACATGTCACCAGGGAACTGCTATCTGGCGTCAGGTATAATACCTAATAGCATGTTCCCAACGAGTCATGTCCGGTGTACTCATAACCTAATGAGCACCTGTATACATCTTAGGTGAACCAACTGACACCAATGGCTTGTGAGACCGGCCATCGCCCCTCGTCGGGGTATCGACTGTATACACTAGTCTACTAATAGAGTATCGATGCCCAGTCTCGAAACTCCCACGACTAGGGACCACTTTAAGGATGTGCTTATAGACTACTCAACTCTTACATATATGATCGCCATCATACTGCTGGTAGCCAAGCAAGAATCCTAAGGGCTCTATCAATGTGTAATAGTGACCTGTAATATCACCTAAAGCTATACACGATGATAAAGATAAACCAGATAGTATACTATCATCTTGAGTAAGACTGTCCTACCGGTATAGGTCATCCCTCAATCATTGCAATCACGTGCCTGCGATCCAATAATTGACTTTGAGGGCACTATATCCAACAATCTCCCACTTGCACTCAAGGCTAATTATTGCGATGTCGCATACTCACAGCCCGTGTGATACCGAACACCCAACTCCTCTACTAATCAGTTTCATAAAGCCCATTTGCGAAACTATTGCATTCGAGGATTAGCCTCAGTGAGTGGATCCGCCCTAATGTTTCTTTCTATGTCTCTCTTTATCTCAAGTTCGCGGAGAAAGCCATCTCCCGAAATGAGTAATACATGTCTTAGAATATGTCTGGATATCTGGTGGGACCTAGTTCATAAATGAACTCCAAATCCAAACTTCTTAGATTGTATCATCAACTGAACTTAATCAGTATCCTGCATCATGCCTCCCTCAGTGTCCGCTTGGATCACCTGTCCAAACCACTGCCCCTCGTCAGAGGAAAAACTATAACTCTTACAGTCACTCTGTCATCCAGGTCACCTTGGAAGCCTGGAATGATAACTGTCTCCTACAAGAGGCTGTTGTTATCATATCCCTAGAACATCCACTTATGTTCTAAAACTGCTTCCGAACGTTTCTCCAGGATAGGATTAATATCAACTTATTGCTTCTAGTGCAAAAACAATGTCCGGTGTGGTACTTGACATCTCATGATTGACTCAATTGCCTAAGCAAGTGATCTGCCAATCATGCACATCCCTCTCCCCTTTAGTCTGTAAGACACCTTTAGAGAGGGTGACTCCATCACCTGCAGGTACACTACCGTACCAGGAGTAGTCCATTCTAAAACACCTTTAGAATGCTCTCTTAGTACCCTCATTGGGAAACTACCCAAATCTAGATCTAAAACCATAGATCTAGTAACCAGAGTGTCTGATATTATATCTATATCCTATGTGGAGAAACCACTGTGTGACAACCAAAGTATAACCGATCGTAGTATAGGAATTTCACTTCCTACTATGTGTATGTCATTGATATACCAGGACATCACACCCTACTACCTTCTTAACAGATCCATCCCCTATTCTGATGAAGTCAAACCTATGACTGCCACATCAGAAATAAAAGATCTATCTCCGCTATATCTGCTTTAGTTTATAAATAGACATAAGCTACTTGTCCACTATGCTTCCGCTGCTCCCACTAACTACAACAACCCTCTGGCAGAGTCATATACACGTACACTTCTAAAGCTAGTTTAGAACGACGCTATACTCATCCTCCTGTCGGGTCTCACAGTCTAGAACAACAGCAATGGCAAGTCTGGGTAAACAAGAACCTCCCTGTCACCGTCCTTGAGGCTACCAGAGTACCTCTCGGGTGCCTGAGGTTACCCACCATATCTGCGAAGTGGCCAATAGAATGTCAAACCAGATTGAATTTTTAGGTTCTTATCAAATTTTCAGTAATCGTTTGCGGTTTTGGAATCACTTCCAGTTCTACCATACTCCCACTACTGTTTTCTGAAAAATCCATTTTTATCAAAACTGTGGCGAGTCAAGAGCAATATCACTATTGATCTTCCAGATGGTAGAAAGTCAACCCTCGTCATAGCCCGGGTCAACCCACAAACAGCCATTACAGAAACGCGCCTTGAGTTATCCAGAGTTTGGTTTTAAGCATAAGCCAGACAACTCTCCGTACCTAAACATTGTTAAGATATGAACTATTCTATATCCAATATAGAAACAGAAGCACTGATTTAATTGGAACCAGATTCAAATCATGCAGCTGTCTTCAGTGCATGTCAACTAAATGGAGAGAGGCCGATCAGCATTACTCAACTTAGGAGTGCATCCAATTATGAGTAACCTGAAAGAGAAGGAAGTTCTCATAATCATTACTATCAACTGAATACCATACACAAGTATCTACATCTTCGATCACCTTGAAGAATCCTGATACTTGCAATACTTGATTCTCTACTTTATTCTTATACCTATAACTTCTCAAAACTTAGACCTTGCATTTCTACGAAACACATGTCTAAGAAATAGAGAGGTTATAAGTAAACAGAATATAGTACGAGTACCAACCCCTCAATCCAAATGGACACAGGACAACATACAATACTTTGTTTGAGTCCCCTAAGTTGAATAACTCATTCCCCGTGTGTCGTAGGTTGAAAACTGTACTTATGGTTAAGAAGAATTACACCGCTGTTTAATGCTCCTTACCTAACCATCCACTGATATAGGTAAATATCATGGACATAATTTCAAAAAGTTATATATAAAAATAAACGTACAGATATATCAATTTGAAATTGGTGCATAACAACGGATATTCAAAACCAAATATTTGTCGTCCGGCAAACAACCCAGGGGATTTCCTCAAATATCACCAATTACAAGGAATCCCGATATAATGAGGATGATCACCCAATTTCCAATAACTTACTCCCACTCATCATCTGTAAAACCATATAGATGTGAGAATCAAACCTGGTAAATACATACCCTAGAGCAAGGACTAATTGGGAAATCAGTTTTCTTTTAACAATACACAGTGAAACTGAAACATGTAAATGTTTCGAAGGGGTATCCGGGTATTCTTAGTAATGCCTCTTCCATTATTAGATTCACAACTGTAACCATATATTTCTTTGCCATCTCTCCAAATCCCTTTATATGTCTTTAGTCATTACCTTCTGTACACCACCTTTAGGCCAAATGGTTTTCTTCCTTCCCTACCGTTCGGCACCAGCCTATGGTTTGGAAGAAGACTATCCAATAAGAATAATGGGTGTACTTCCTTAATCCTAGGAGCACTCGCAACGCGAGAGAAGGTAAAGATAAAAGACAACTGAATAAACCTTATTCCTATTTCTCCTGAACCAGAATCCATCCCCGAACTGGAACAAGTCCCTTCGAGTTCTTATATAACAATACGATGGAGTATCCAATAAACTGTGGATCTTCGTAGTGATACGGAGTGTTCTGGAGAAATACAAAGATGATGTAGGATTGGCGAAGAAATACTTGGTTTGGTCGTGAATAGCAGTCGCAATTTATTTGCCCTCTTACTAATCCTTTAATTTGTCTTTACTCAATACCTTCTGTACACCTTTTTAGGCTAAATGGTTTTCTTCATGCCCTACCTTTCGGCACCTGCCTATGGTTTGGATGAAGACTATCCAATTAGCGTAATAGGTGTAGCGTCCTAATCCAAGGAGCACTCGCAACCTGAGAAAAGGTAAAAGGAAAAGACAACTGAATAGTCCTATTCATTTTCTCCAGAACCAGAAATCATCCTCGAATCTTGAACAAGTTACTTCGAGTTCGTATATAACCATACGATGGTTTTATCCAATGGAAGTGGATGTTCGTAGTAATACGGGGTGTTCTGGAGAAAAAGGTAAAAGTAGAAGTGGCAATGAGGTATGCAACTCTGACAATCCAAAAGCCAGTGTTTTAAGAAAGTTCGGTTAACTTGGTCATTGAGTTATAGTCTAGGGTCGGGTCATGGTCGCTGCCAAAGAGAGAGAGAAAAGAAACACTCTGCGTGCAATCTAACCTAGATCAGAATGGTTATCACTTTATCTAATCAGGAAACCTCCTACTGTATCGTCAAAATCTCCTGCAAACCTGAAAGAAGAATTAGTCGGGATCACCCGAGGAGTAAACCAACTCATCAGTGGAAATCGGGATCCAACTATCATCGCATGATAACGTGATGGAATCCACTCACGTTATCACACTCCAGAAGGTATGCGCATATCTGGCAAGTTTCAGTTTCTTTAGAAACTCCCGATGTGATTTTTACCCCATGCTCTTATGACCTTGACGAAGGCTAACAAATCATAAGTCACATGTCAAGTTCTACCCGTCATTGCCCAGGTTAATTTGAACCCACCCGTACAAGCCCTTGACTAGGGCCAACAAGATTGTACGACTGTCCTAAACCAACGCATCTATCTATGCAACAGAAAAGTAACAAATAGCTACCATACACTCTTCCATGACGAAGGCCAACAAACATAGCATGAATACTAAGTGCTACCCGTCTGAAATGACGGAGGGCTACGAATGGTTTTTGGGGAAAAACCTTTAACGTAATGAACTTGATATCGTTGAAGGAACCGGATAGCTTTTTATAAATATATAGTGGCGAAAACCTTTGCTAAAGAGGTCACTCCCGGTGAAGGGATCTCAGCTCTTTTCCTGTAGAATGAGGTGCAGGATATCCCAACTGAATACCACGATGCAAAGAAAAAAGTAATCAGCTATAGTGAAGTTATTACCCTGACGCAAACTTCTGTCCAAGGGGTCACTCCCGGTGAAGGGATCTCGGCCCTTGCCTCGTCAACTGAGGTGCTGGATATTCATAACCGAATACCACTGTGCAAAACAAAAGAAAACGTCCTTGCAATAACAGCTTTTTTTTTGAAAAATGTTCCAACAACATCAGAATTGGTTTGTTTAGCTTGCATTGATCCGAATCAATGCAGTCCCATCAATTAATCACACCACAAAAGAACGAAAATATGATGTACGTATATGCCATCCGCATTCGCCACTGGGTCCCGTCATCACCTGTTAGGTTACTTAACTAACGACAGAGCGGGGACTGGACGAGCGCGGGTGTAAAACATATACAACATCTACTAGTATATATATCAATATATAATAATCGCTCATGGCATGATAAAATGCAATATCACAGAAAATGTAATAAGCATCACGGAACAATACAGATAATCTGGGATCCCCGGGTTTCCTTTGAGCCGCAAGTGAAACCCGACATTCCCCTGGTCGTGTGGATAGCCTGTGCAATGAAATCCTAGACCCCTACGGGCGCGGAAAGTTACCCGCCAAAACCTAAAGCGAGGCAACCCCCTACAGCAAAGTGAATGGACCACCCAGCACTTCATGGAATCCGGTAACTTGAGCACCCCTCCTTGGGTCAACCTGTACCCCCTACGAGTGCGGCGAATAGCCCTCCAATTCTAGAGTGAAGCCCCCTCCGTCTGAAAGCCATAAGATGCGGACCCGTTGCCCTCTAGAACCCGGCTATCCGTGCACCCCACTGCGGGGTAATCCTAGTACAGAAAGTAAAATATATACAACGGGTACATCGACCTCAGCCTGGTCGTGCCCCAAAAGAATAATATACAAACAGGCAGTGACAGCAATCCACATGTCGGACGCTCGCCCCGCAATATCAAATGTACAGAAACAACCAAACTGTACTACCATTGCATCCAGGATATCCACCACGACAAATCCGCAACATCACAGCACAACACAGAACATCAACGTGAATGTCACGTTAGCAAATCCGTCTAAAAAGGCTATAGCAATTAGACAAGATTTACCGATCAAATGACATTCACGGTCGCAGATATAATATAAGTACTGTAAACTAACATATTTAAATTTTTCGATCGACAAAATTTCCCGAAATGAGCCCCAGGCACAAATCCAGCACTCAAAATAATCTGGGCCAAAACTAAAAACACCAGAAACCCCAATTCCAAGTCAGAGACCACTGTAGAAAATTTGGTGCAGTGAAGCTACAAAATGGCGGCGGAACCGTGGCCAAAACATGGGTATGGCCGCGGTTTCGCGGCGCTACTGTAGTATCATGCTACCAAATTTTCTCAGATTTCTTAAAAAAGCCTGCTTGTTTTTCTGCAACACTCAAAATAATTTTTCGACCACAAAAAAAAATTCGACAGAAACTTCATTTTTGAAATTGCGGTTTCGGAAATTTTGTTCGATCGATATTTTAAATACGTTAAAACAAGCTAGTAAAGGTTAATGGCGTGGCTCTAATACCATGTAATTCTACGGTAGCGTCCCGGCTGTCTGTCCGAGACCAAAATGCGGAAATGAAAACTTTTTCAAAACTTGAAACCGGCGCTATCGCAGACTTTAATCCCGGATCGAACCATTAACCTATAACTAGCAAACTAGAGAAAGGTTAGAAAGGCTATACCGATCGATCCGTGTCCTTCAGTCTTTAGCCACCATATCTTGCTCCTCGCGGCATCTCCGATTTCCGGTCTTCTCGTCGGAAAGGGCACCACATCTTCGAATCCTCTTACGGGCTCCCGCTTCATCCGAAGCAACTCGGATATGAAGTTTGCTAGCCGACGTGTCCAAGGCGGAGTAAAGAATGTGTGTGATCACTTTGTCTCAAGCATCCATTGATTCTCAACACATTAGAGTGTATGGATGGAGGTTGAAGATGATGCCATTGGAGGAAATGGTGAGCTAGAGGAGGAAGAAAAAGAAGAGCCTTTCTCTTTCTTGTGCTGTATGATAAAAATGAGAGAGTGTGAATGAAATAATACAAGAGCAAACCCTTCATATGGCAGCCCTCTCTCTCCCCCCCTCTCATTTCAACTCATAAATCAATCAAATAATGTGACACATGCATAAGAAAGAGATCATGAGTCATCACTTGTGCATGTGTCACAATTAATGCTCTTCATGATGACTTAAGCTCACAATTTCCATTTGTAAACATTAATCCAAATATTTACAACAATAAAAAGATACGGCAATATCTAAAGTAAACTCATGACGGATCACAAGGATACCCCTCACCTGTATATACATACCTGCATCCGCATTCCGACTGAATGCGAATGCGAGGAGACTAAAGTAATCCAAGAAATCTAATACTAGGATTCGGCTTAAACCAAAGCCCACTAGTATGATCCGCCCAATCATGATCCGTGCACTACTGCACGTATATGATCGAACCCTGCCATATATCATACGGCCTCTACAAAGTTTCGCCCGAAACTTGAGAAACTGACTGTGGGGACTCTAAAGACTCGTCGATACTTTAGCTGTGGATTTAACCACTAGCATGTCAGAGGTACTAGCCGTACGTAACGGGCTACCAGGTATTGACCAAAAGGGAGGTCGATGAGTGAACTCGTCCTGACACCCTCTGAGCCTGTCAGTGACAATATCCGTACAGTCCGGTCCGTTCGTCTATGAGCATCGCATGTCGGGCCTAGGGGGTTGGTAAAAGTCAGACCCCCAAAAGCGGTACAAGTCGTGTCGGAGTGTAACCCAGAACACCCTGAGATACTACTGGAATACCTACCAGTAAATCTCTTTCCTTGGCCAAGGACTTCGTGTAATGGCTCTCCTAGACACAGCGCGATCTCACCCCCAATATCGGGAGAGACGAAACCCCTGCCGATCCGCTCACTGCCTCCATGTGGCTCGGGACTGTACCCAACTAAAACCTATTTGCACGACTCCTTTGAGCCGTGGTAGGGTAGTAATCAAAGCACAGTAGGAACTCACACGAGACAAATGACGATCTCAGGTTGATGAACTAACCTGTACACATGCCACCAGGGAACTGCTATCTAACGTCAGGTATAATACCAACTAGCATGTTCCCGGCGAGTCATGTCCGGTGTACTCATAACCCAATGAGCACCTATATACATCTTTGGTGAACCAACTGACACCAATGGCTTGTGAGACCGGCCACCACCCCTCGTCGGGGTCTCGATTGTATACGCTAATCTACTAATGGAGTATCGATGCCCAGTCTCGAAACTCCCACGACTAGGGACCACTTTAAGGATGTGCTTATAGACTACCCAACTCTCACGTATATGATCGCCATCATACTGCTAGTAGTCAAGCAAGAATTCTAAGGGCTCTATCAATGTGTAATAGTGACCTGTAATGTCACCTAAAGCTATACACGATGATAAAGATAAACCAGATAGCATACTATCATCTTGAATAAGACTGTCCTACCGGTATAGGTCATCCCTCAATCATTGCAATCACGTGCCTGCGATCCAATAATTGACTTTGAGGGCACTATATCCAACACCTTATTCGCAAATCGAATAGTTTTCACGAAATATATTATTTTAATATTTAAATTCCAAAAATAATATTTTATAATTTCCAAAATGTTACAGCACGTGTATATGACTCTGCCAAAAAGTTGTTGTAGTCAATGGGTGCAGCGGAAGTATAGTGGGCAAGTAACTTATGTCTATTTATAGACTAAAGCAGGTATAGCGGAGATAGATCATCTATTTTTAATGTGACAGTCATAGAGTTTGACTTCATCAGAATAACAGATGGACCTGATAAGAAAGTAGTAGGGAGTGATGTCCTGATATTTGGATGACATGCACTTAATAGGAAGAGACCTTCCTATACTACGATCGGTTATACTGTGGTTGTCATAAGGTGGTTTTTCCATAAAGGATATAGATAAAATATCAGGGATTCTGGTAATTAGATCTATAGTTTTAGATCTAGATTTGGGAAGTGTCCCAACTCGGATACTTTGACACTATTCTAAAGTGTTTTAGAATGGACGACTCCTGGCGTGGTGGTGTAACCGCAGGTGATGGAGTCACCATCTCTAAAAAGATGTCTTCAAGACTGATGAGGAAAGAGATTTGCATGATTGGCATATCACTTGCTTAGACAATTAAGTCAATCATTAGATGTCAAGCACAACACCAGATATTGATTTTGCACAGGGTGCAATAAGTATATATATTAATCCAATCCTGGAGAAACGTTGGGAAGCAGTTATGAACATAAGTGGATGCTCTTGGTATATGGTAACGGCAGCCTCCTTCAAGAGGCGGTTATCATTTCAGGCTTCCAAGGTGACCTGGATGACAGAGTGACTATCAGAGTTATAGTTTTCCTTCTTTTGAGGGGCAGTATGTTGGACAGGTGGTCCAAGTAGATATTGTGGAAGGAATGGCGCAGGATACTGATTAAATTCAGTGGATCATACAGTCTAAGAAGTTTGTTGGATTTGGTGTTCATTTATCAACTAGGTCCCATCAGATATCTAGAAAAATTCTAAGACAGATATTGCTCATTTCGGGAGATAGTCTTTCTCCGCGAAGTTGAGATATAGAGAGATAAAGATAGAAACATTGGAGAGGATCCACTCACTGAGGCTATTTCTCGAACGCAATAGTTTCACAAACGGGCTTTGCGAGACTGATTAGTAGAGAAGTTGGGTGTTCGGTATCACACGGGCTGTGAGTACACGACACTGCAATTATTAGCCTTAAGTGCGTGGGAGATTGTTGTCTATAGTGCCCTCAAGGCAATTATTGTAATCGCAGGCAGGTGATTATGATGATTGAGGGAGGACCTATATAGATAGAACAGTATTACTCAAAATGATAGTATGCTATCTGGTTTGTCTTTATCATCATATACATGTATTATGTGGTATTACAGATCACTATTACATGTTGATAGAGCCCATAGGATTCTTGTTTGACTACCAGTATTATGATGGCGATCATATACGTGAGAGATGGGTGGTCTATAAGCACATCCTTAAATATCCCTAATCGTGGGAGTATCGAGACTGGGCATCAATACTCCAGAGTAGACTAGTGTATACTTATCGAGACCCCGACAAGGGGCATTGGCCGTTCTCACAAGCCATCGATGTCAGTTAGTCACCTAAGATAGTATACAGGTGCTCATTGGGTTATGAGTACACTGGACGGACTCGCCGGGAATATGCCAGTTGGTATTATACCTATTGTCAGATGGCAGTTGTTTCCCCAATAAAAGAGCAAAGCTCTGTTCAAAACTCAAAAGGAAGCGCCTCACGTGATTGCCACGAGGGCGCCAGCGCCAGAGTTAAAAACTCTTAAAAGAGCAAAGCTCTGTTCAAAACTCAAGAGGCAGAGCCTCATGTGTTTATCACGAGGGTGCCAGCGCCAGAGTTAAAAACTCTTAAAAGAGCAAAGCTCTGTTCAAAACTCAAGAGGCAGCGCCTCACGTGTTTGCCACAAAGGCGCCAGCGCCAGAGTTAAAAACTCTTAAAAGAGCAAAGCTCTGTTCGAAACTCAAGAGGAAGAGCTTCATGTGTTTGCCACGAGGGTGCCAGCGCCAGAGTTAAAAACTCTTAAAAGAGAAAATCTCTGTTCAAAACTCGAGAGGCAGCGCCTCATGTGTTTGCCATGAGGGCGCCAGCGCCAGAGTTAAAAACTCTTAAAAGAGCAAAGCTCTGTTCAAAACTCAAGAGGCTGCACCTCACGTGTTTGCCACGAGGGCGCCAGCGCCAGAGTTAAAAACTCTTATTAGGCGCCGCACGTGCATAGCACGATAGCGTCGGTGCCTGGTAGAATTAAATTCTACTCTCTGTTAAACAGAGCCATTGGATCGAAGATCTAACGGAGATGATAAATTATCAGAATGCAGAATTAAATTCTGTTGAGGAAATATTCCTCAAATCTTTCTAAACAAGAAAGATTACTCTCTTTAAAACAGAGTACCGTTGGATTAAAAATCCAATGGGGATTAAAGAATCACCGATCTACAGAATAAATTCTGTGTGGTAAAATATATTCCTAACCTTGTTGAAAACAAGAAAAATATCTTCAGTAAAACAGAAGTTCTTGGATCAAAGATCCAACGGTGGGTAAAATCCCCAAATCAATTAGGATCTCTCAATGAGAGATTTCTTCAACTAATCAACAGATTTGCCTCTACTATATAAAGGACCCAAGACTTCAAATCTAAGAGTGAGGAACCCCCCCTAAACTTCAAAAGAAAAGAAAGCTTTGAAAGAACAGAGAATTAAATTCTCGAGGAAGAAGAATTCTCTTCTTGGAAATTTAAAGTAAACAAAAAGTAGATAAAGATCCCGTGGATCATTCAAAAAAAAAGAGAGAAAAATAAGGAGTGCTTAGCACTTAGTGACTGGCGCTCAGCGCCTCACGTGTCTCTCACGTGGGCGCTACACAATAAAGGAGTGCTTAGCACTCAGTGAGCGACGCCTAGCGCTCAGTGCCCAGCGCCTCACATGACCATCACGTGGGTGCCACAGAACATAAGGGTGATTAACACTCATCATTCAGCACCTGGCGCGTAGAGCCTCGCGTGCTTTGCACGTGGGCGCTTTAAAGAGTGCTCAGCACTCCACATAAAGAGATAAAAAAATGTAAAGTGTCCAACACTTATTGGGCAAATCCCCATGACTGAAAACCCTATATGGTTATGTGTGAGCGTCAGAACTTATATAAGTGCTCAGCACTTTTTTTCAAGAAGAAGGGGACTAAGCCCACACAAGTACTTAGCATTTCTTTTAAATCAAAGGAAAATTGAGTGGGCCAAGCCCAAGTTGGCTAGGTCCCTAATTTAGATCAACTGAGCCCATGGACTCATCGTTTTCCAAACATGACTCATGACATCAAAAAAACCAACCGAGCCCCCAACTGCTTGTTTACATTTAAGTCGATCTTGATCTCAAAATAGATCAACGATCTTTAAATCAAACAAAGCCTAAATCTAAGAATATACGAATTTGGACTAATCCACGCCCTACGGGCGACAACATAAATTAGTCTCCGTATACAATCCACGGGCAACCAAAAATAAAACAAACACACACGACACGAAGTGAACTTCTGGAGCTAGAGAAAGTGGTTATCGCGACACGGTAACGTAATTAACTGCAGGGGCTTGCGTCTGCAGGGAAGAGCGTCCCCACAATCAAAAACCCCTCGCAAACGAGGGGGAATCTGACGAAGTCTGCTACAACGGCCGCATACGTCCAAACCTCCGATATACGGTGCCATAAATAAATTTGGCGTCTTCTGAGAGGTAGACAGATAAATCTAAATAGCATCTGCCCCCAAATTCAGGAAAGACGATCCATTCTGGATCCATCTCTGTTTTCGGCGGTAAACAGATTCCGGCACGCACGGTGGGACGTTTTCCTCTTTCTACTCCGCACTTCGTGTGTCGTGTTCACGAAAAAATCGCGGTTTGCTATGGTTGCCCCTAGATTCGAGGTACTAAGATTTGGTGTCTTGCTCCTGTGTAGAGAGAAGAAGATTAATGGCTTCCAAGTGTACCTGCAACAGCAACTCTCACTCCACCCCAATGGAGGAGTGACTTTTGGGCCCCAAGCGGCCTCCATCTTTGCAATGCCAGTAGAGCAGGTGACTCAAGCCACCACTGGATTATTCTGTTGGATGATCCCACCAGCAATTTTCAGTGCCCTAGTGCCACCACAAGAAGCTCCTAAGAAGTCGGTCTTCGATCGACTTGAAATCTCCATGGCCCTCTCAGCTAGTCGTCCAATTCTAACACCTCAGACTTCAACAGGATGAGCCACAACTCCAGTGGGCCTGCAAAGAGGCCCACAATACCCGAAGGGGTTATCCCGAAACGGATAGCCGTTCCAGCTCCGGTGGGTGAAGTCGTCAAAGGGGCTTCTCCTACTAAAGGATCGGTCTTTGCAAGATTGGTCGCTTCAACTCCTGCTTCGGGCGAAGTCATTAAAAAGGCTTCCCTTACCAGAAAGTCGGTCTTCGAAAGATTGGCCGTCCCCTCTCAACGGACGTCAACCTTCAACAGGCTGGCACCAGCAGTAGCCTTTCATCAGAACAGGGAGTATGACGAAGCCACTCCCACAACTGAAGCAATCCTATCTGCAAGGAATGCTCGACGTCGCCAATGGTGCCGAGTGAGGAAAGCTGGGGGCAACTCTCCTTTTGGACTTATTCCACCAGCTCCAATGGTGGAAGTTAACGCTGCTATTCCAACTGGGAATAGCTTTGAACCGATAGGGAGGGTGCGAAAGAACTCTCCGACTGCGGTGCTGAAGAAATCGCACCCACATGTTGAAAACATGGTACAGGAAAAGCCAGAGCAGCCCCCTCAATGTCTGTCCTCCCAAATCCACAGAGTCTGGCGGAATGTCCAGGATTCTGTGATCAACAAGAACTACTCTCGTCGACCGGAGAAAATGAAGGTTCGAAAACAGGACAATCATCCCTCTAGCATGCAGCGAGGGACTTCTCAGGCGCCTGTTACAATAGCTCCTTTGACTTTGACTTCTCACAAAAAGAGAAGGACGGAGAATCTACCACCATCGGCGGCAAAACCTAAGGGTGATGGATCTAAACGCCCCAAGTCTGGGGGCATGATCGTGCACACAGTGTATATGGCTTTCGGGACAGAGGAAATTCGTGCTTCCGTAGGTCATCGACCACTCACTCGGTCATTGACAAAAGCTCAGGAGCAACAACAAAAGCTCCAAGAAATGCTGATGAAAATGTCAGCACTCACCGAGCAAAAAGAAAGCCTTGAATCAACGTCTGAGCATCGCCAGGAACAAGCGACCGACACCGAGTTCCAGCGGATGGTGCTAGAAAGAAAGGATAAGGAGGCCAAAGAATAGGCCGCCAATATAAAGCAGATGGCGCTCCTTTTCCAAGACATGGTTAGAATGATGATCCAGCCGGAACCTCCAGCCGAAGACCCTCTAATGATCATCGAAGACGACAAAGAGGAAATATCAAACCCTACTCCGGCTGTCTCAGAAGCCAAGGAAGAAACAATCTCCAAGGCTGCCCTTGATGACTACATAGCTCAACAAATACGAGCTCATCAAGCGAGTGAAGCGGCCGGCCAAGTCGTCAGAACTGAGTGACCTTATCCAGGCCGGTACGATCAAATCAAGTACCCGTCGGGATATACAATCCCTAAGTTCCATGTATATAAAGGAACGGGAATTCCACACCAGCACGTTGCTCAATTTAGAGTTTTGTGCGGTAATACTGGAGGCGACGACAAACTGCTGCTTCGCCAGTTTTTGGCAGCTTGTCGGAGACAGCATTTGAATGGTACTCCGAGCTCCCAAATGATTCTGTCAAAACATTCACGGAGATGGAATTACTATTCACACAGTGGTTCACAAGCACAAGCGAGCGCACCCCAATCACGGCATTAATCAATGCCAGGGTGAAGCTAGGAGAGACCTGGGTTCAATATGCAATTCGATGGCGGAACATATGGTCAAAATGCGAACAACGCATAGAAGAAGCTCCTGCCGTGGGCATGTTCGTAGGGACCCTTGATCCTCAGGCGACTATATCCCAATTTATGATGTTCTTCAAGCCGACTACCTTCCAGGGCTTGATCGACAAGCTGGCCTAAATAGACCAGATGGGCCATAGGCCGTCCTCTTTAGAGATAGATCTCCGGAATGAAAAAGGAAAATGGAAAGCGACCTTCGTTGCCAACGCTCAACAGCAACCAATTGACCCGAAACCGGTTGCTCGCCAAAGCGACACACGCCCACGCCGATCTCTTGAAGAGAAGCTAGAACGTCCTTACTCGTTTTTCCGGGATAAAACGAGAAGACTGTTCGAACTGGCAGTACGCAACAGACTTATCACTCTGCCGGATCCGAGATGGCCACTACAACCTAGTGATGCCAACAGTCCCAACTACTGCTCCTACCATAAAGTAGTGGGCCACCCAATTGAGAATTGCTACGTCTTCAAAAACCGGGTCGAGAACCAATACCAACAAGGGAAGTTTACGCTGTCCGAAAACTGGAGGGTGAACCTGCCACAGAAGCACACTACTAAAAAGAGGGACACGCCAGAGGCATCATGCTCATTTATAGAAGAAGCTCCATAGGAAGTTTTCCTTTCAGCTAAAACCAAAAGAATACTGAAGGACCTTCAAGCATGTCCGGCGATCAAGTAGAAAAGCGCACTGGTGCCCAAGATCATTGAGGGGATGTTTAAACCGTGCCCAACACCGAAAGCTGGTAACGATAGGCAAAACACCCAGGCCAAGCCTTCGAAGTCTTCGAAGAAAAAGAAGAAGACCAAGAATCCCGTACAGCCTGAAAACAAGCGCACGGACCTGCAAAAATACATCGACGCACTGGAGGAGTACAACAAGAAGGTGCGGACCCAGTCACTCTCGAAGAGTTTCTCAACCATATCCTTGAGAACGGAGACTGTGACAATGATGAGGGGAATGACTCGTCAGAAGAACCCGAGGATTATGTTGCGAGTTGCCACATGGTATCTCATTCGTCGTTAAAAAATGAAAAGACCCCCTCGAAGTCAGAAAACGGCGTAGAGAAGCTGGGGGTAAGACCGGTGCAAAAATCCCTGGAGCCGTCAGACGACTTGATTGACAGGATGCTAAACGAAGCCCTTCAAAAGAGCAAAGCTAACCGAAAGCGTGAAACGGCCATATACGAAAAGGACACACGTCGACGTCAGGATGAAGAAGCTACGGCGAGGAAGAGTCATAAAGTACTCCAACCAGATCGAAGCACACCCGTGGTAGACAAAAGAAGGTTTAAAATGGGGAAACGGTTCACCAAAGCCCTGTCAATGGGAATGAAGCTGCCACCTTTCAAAGGAAATACTCCCGAGAGTACATGCATCGATGAAGCGGATGTACATCCGAACTACTGCTTATACCATCGGAGGGTTACACACCCCACCGAAGAGTTCAGTGCCTTCAAGAAGTGGTGGCAAGAATACGTTGCCCACCGACAACACTTCAAGAGGATGAAGTATGAAGCTCGTCGACAGCGAAAATGTGCGACAGATAAGCACGGAAAAACGACTGGCAACTGTTATATGGTTGACACCAGTTCGACAAAAGGGAAAACTCAATTTCTCACATTCGGAAGCGATTCTGAGGAAGAAATAACCTTCGGCCCTCTTTTCAAAGAATCCAACTCTGGAAAAGAAGAAGGGGAGAAGAACTGCGAGAACATTCAACTGTGTAACCGTACGTTGCCTGAAAAAGACCTCGGGCCTACAAACAAAGATTCGAACAAAAGAGACAAGGGGAAAGAAAAAGACCCTGAGGAAATTTCCCTCGATGATAGAGTCATCAAAGAGCTCGTGGCCAAGTACCCGCTTAAGAAAAACAAGGTGGATTACAATGTCCTGGCACACCTGAGGAAGATACCCTCACAACTGAGGATACTGGATGCTCTCCTCCTGTCCAAAGAGGCACGAGATTCCCTGATCAGGGCATTACAGGAGCCCGATCAGTTCCAAGCTTTCCTTGCAGAAGAAAAAATGAAGGACGAGCTGGCAGAGGTTCATACAGCTAACATCACATTCGGCGATGAGGATATCCTCCTTGGAACGCGCCAACACAACCATCCTCTATATGTCACCTGGTACTACCACGACATTAAGATAGGGAAGATCCTGGTCGACAACGGGTCCTCATCAACCTTCTCAACGTGAAGGTGTTGAAGGAGATCTGCATGAACGTTCAGCACCTGGTTTGGGACAAAATTACAATCTCCGGGTTCGACTCCCAGTCATCACGGACGCTTGGGTCCGTGATATTGACATTACGCTTTGGGATACTCATCACTGACATCAAATTTTATGTCATTGATGCCAAGACTTGCTATAACGCTCTGCTCGGCCGGCCTTAGTTACACGAGTACAATATCATCCCTTCTACACAACATCAGTATATGAAGTACTTCAAAGACGGACTCGACTACACAGTTATGGGGGAGCTAAACCCATTCTCCGTAAATTAAGTCGGCAAATATGAAGACGCTGAGTACTTCTTACCAGACTTCGAAGACACGGAAAGATATCGTAAACTGGAGAATAAACAAAAAGCCATTGCCACTATCCCAATCTTTGGGAGCGATACCAAGGAGGATGAAGAGATAGTCTTCTCGGCGCAACCCTAAGGCAGCAGGCCAGGACCATCTACTCTTATTTTGGTCTTTGGCAGTGACTTTGAGGACAATGCCAATATAGCGTTCTCCGTCCGCCCGTCAATGCAGACCTTCGCTGAAGCGGATCAGAGTTTACAAATTACCATGGTTCCGTAGCGGCATTATAAAGAACTCGATGCGCTTGATACATACAGCATACAAGAGTTGCAGACTTTCTACGTCCCTCCTAGGCGTAAAGGTGAAAAGGCGATCCTCTTCTATCGATCTGCGGAGACTAAAGTGGAGAAAGAAGTCTAACATTGTGCCAAACTTGCGCTCGAAAGGCTTCAACCAATCCGTCTTCCTAGATATTACGCAGAGGGATTGAAAAGTCTATTAAGATGCCAAAGCGTACCCTTCAAACAAGCCGCTCGACAAGCCCAGTTCTACAACAAGATTTAGGATGTTCCCGGGACCCAGAGAAAGATGCCCAATGGGAGGATAGAGACGACTGGGCTTGAATACGTTCGGTCCAAGAAACGAGAGCGGTTCCATGGCTGCCATGTTATAAATGACTCCGGCGGAGAAGGGAATGCTCTTCCAGATAACGCTGATATTGAAACAGAGCGAAATCCCGCCGTACGAATACCAAGTCCGTCATTCGAAGAACAGATTAACAAGCTAATAAAAAAAGCGGGTCAAAATGTTCGGGATAACCATAGCCGCGAAATGGCCATTTATGAGAAAACCAGGATGCAACGTCTTATTCAGCAGTCCACGGAAAGAGAAGACTATGATGTCCTTCACCCTCAGCCTGTTGTATGCTCTCGTGGCAAGGAAAAAGTCCAACGTAGAGGCAACAACAAGATCAAGAACGGGAATGACGTTCAAAAACAGCGAAGCAGATCCAAGAAGCCAGGCGATCGAGGAAAAGTAAGCTGGAACCCATCTTTTATGAAGAAAATGGGTCGGGAGTACTCGTTCCTTCAGGACAGGACGAGGAAAATATTCAACCTTGTCATGAAGCATCAAATGATGACGCTCCCCGAGTCTCGGTACCCTGAACAGATAAACGAGGTCTATCACCCGGATTATTGCTCCTACCACCGAGTAATAGGACATCCTATTAAAGACTGCTTCACCTTCAAAGACTGAGTTGAAGACCAGTATCAGTAAGGCAAGTTTGCTTTATCCGACAGTTGGAGGGTAACCCTACCACAAAAACATGAGCCAAAAGCAACCTATATGGTGAGAGTAGAACCAGGTCAACATCGGTCTTGGAAACGAACTCGTACCTGCCACGTGATAACATTCTCAAAGGAGAGGGAGCATGCGAATATGGACGACCTCTCCCAGTGCTTCGAAAATGAGAATGAGGATGAGGATGAGGCGATCTCAGAATTTCCACCGGCCCCAAAAGAGATGGAAGATAGGATACACACTACGGCGAATAACCTAAGGAAAATTGACTTAGGAACGGAAAACGATCCAAGGCCAACGTTCATCAGTGAGCTGCTGTCTGAAAAGCAGGTGGCCACGCTAAAGGACGTGCTTATGCAGTATAAAGATTGCTTCGCGTAGAACTATTCTGAGGTGTCGGGACTAGGTCCAGAAATAGCTGTGCATAAACTGGTGATATCACCGAACGACAAACGAGTCAAACAGGCGCCAAGAAGAATGCGGCTCGAACTCAAGATGAGCATCAATGCCGAAGTCAAGAAACTTATCGACTCCGGCTTTATCCAAGAAGTTCAATATCCTGACTGGATCGCCAATATTTTCCCAGTGATGAAGAAAAATGGGACAGTACGCATCTGCGTGGACTTCCGGGACCTCAACTAAGCTTGCTCAAAGGATGACTTCCCGGTACCGGTTACCGAGATGATAATCGATAACACTTCCACTCATGAGGTATTCTCTTTCATGGATGGATCTTCAGGCTACAATCAAATAAAAATGCATCCCGAAGACCGAAAGCATACTTCCTTCCGGACCCCGCTGGGCATATTCTGCTATAAAGTGATGCCCTTCGGCTTGAAGAACGCGGGCACTACCTACCTGAGGGCCATGACAAAGATCTTTGATGACCTCATCCATGAGATCGTTGAATGCTATATTGACGACCTTGTGGTGAAAAGAAAATCGTACGAGGAGCACTGGGAGCATTTGAAAATAGTGTTCCGGTGTCTTCGGAAATATAATCTGAAGATGAACCCTCTGAAATGGGCGTTTGGAGTCTCCTCAGGAAATTCCTGGGATTCATCGTACGATACCGAGGCATCGAAATAGATCCATCAAAGATCAAGGCGATTATGGAAATGCCTTCGCCAAGAACTCTTAAGAAACTGTGGTCTCTCCAAGGAAAGCTCACGTATATCCGACGGTTCATAGCTAACCTCTCCGGCAAATGCCGCCCCTACAGCCATCTAATGAAGAAGGGAACCCCGTCCATTTGGGATCGTAAATGCCAAAGTGCACTAGACGAAATCAACCAATATCTGCAGAATCCACTGGTACTGACCGCTCCGGTCAAGGGAAAGCCCCTCATATTGTATACAACAGCCATTGAAGGTTCTCTAGGCACGCTATGGGCATAGGAGAACGATCAGGGAAAGGAGAGAGCTCTCTATTATTTGAGTCGAGTTCTCCTGGGGGCAGAAAACAACTACTCCCCCATCGAAAAGCATTGCCTGGCACTGATCTTCACAATAACAAAGCTTCGACATTATGCCTTGGCGCATGAGGTCAATCTCATATCAAAGGTGGATCCTCTCAAATATTTGATGTCAAGAGCCATACAAATGGGAAGGCTTGCCAAATAGGCCCTTCTCTTGATGGAGTTCTCGATAATCTATCGACCCCTCAGGGCAATGAAGGGCCAGGTCATCGCTGAATTCCTCGTTGAACATCCAATACCAGCCAACTCTCCCTTAAATTGCGAATTGCCAGATAAACATGTGTTCGACGCAATCGACAAGGAGGAGGAAGGAAATAATGCCCGATGGGAACTCTACTTCGATGGAGCATCTTCCATGAAAAAGCGAAATCAAAACACCCCCATGATTAAAGCCGGGGTGGGCCTTATCTTCGTGACTCCACAAGGAAGGATAATGTGTTTCGCCCTTTCATTAACAGAGCCGAGAACAAACAATGAGGCTGAGTACGAAACTTTGATAGCAGGTCTTGAGATTGCTGATGACAAGAGCATCGAAAACCTCCTCATATATGAAGACTCCCAGCTAGTCGTTAGTCAAGTAAATGGAGACTATCAGATATGTAAACCGGAGTTGGTAAAATATAGAGAAAGAGTGCGGCAACTGCTGACTCAAATTTCCTCCTACATCCTGGAAAGCATAACGCGGGCGGAAAATAGTAAGGCGGATGCGTTAGCCAAGCTCGCTTAAGAATTAGCCGAAGAAAACCTCGGTGATGTAAGGATCATTGTGCAAAGCTGCCGGATTCTCGCGCCAGCGGAAATATCTCTGAAGTCATCTGAAGGAAAGGAAGTGACCAAACAAGCAGCCTGCCAAATAGAAGACGAAGAAAAGGGTAAGGATTGGAAAGAAGTCTTCATAGACTACTTCAAATCCCATCAAACACCCGAAGACGCGTTGTCAAGACATCAGCTTATGAAACGAGCTCTATCCTTCGCCTTTGTCAATGATACTCTATATAAGAGATCGTTCGACAGTGTGTGGCTAAGATGCTTGGGACCGAAGGAAGCAAGAGGGTCGTCCAAGAAACTCACGACGGTCTCTGCGGTTCTCATCAAGCCGGACCAAAGATGAAGTTGAAGATCAAGAGAATGGGTTACTATTAGCCCACGATGATTCAGGACTGCCTTGAATGTGCGAAGCAGTGTCACTCGTGCCAAATTCATGGGGATTTCATCCATCAGCATCCAAATCCGCTACACCCAACATTGGCTAGCTGGCCATTCGAAATGTGGGGAACCGATATAATCGGGCCCATCGAACCAGCATCATCTAAGGGACATCGGTTCATATTAGCAATAACCGATTACTTCTCTAAGTGGGCAGAAGCAATACCGCTAAAGGAAGTGAAGACGGAGAACATCCTCCATTTCTTCAAGACACACGTCATCTACCGGTTCGGCACTCCGCAACGAATCATCTCGGATAATGGGCCGGCCTACAGAAGCCATAAGATTAGCCGCTTCGCACAGCAGCATAATATAAATTGGAGATACTCTTCGGTCTATAATCCCCGAGCTAACGGTCTAGCTGAGACTTTCAACAAGACCTTGATGAAGATCATAAAGAAAACGGTGTCCAGAAATAAAAGGGACTGGCACGAGAGACTGCATGAAGCCCTCTCGGTGTATCGAACCACGTTCAAAACGGCCACGAATACAACGCCATTCACGTTGGTATTCGGCATGGAAGCGGTACTTCCCTTAGAGATAGAGCTACCCTCTCTACAAGTAGCAGTTCGATACGAGCTGACAGATGAGGAAAATGCCCATCTTCGTTTGATGCCCTCGATGAAACTCGTCTCATAGCTCAGTAAAAACTGGAAGCTTACAAAGCAAGGATGACGCGCTCATATGAAAGACTAACTAGGCCAAGAACGTTCCACCAAGACGAACTCGTGCTAGTTGTCAAAAGACCTATGATCCCCAACTATGCAAAGCGGGGGAAATTCGAGCCAAACTATGAAGGTCCGTACATCATAGACAAGGTCTACCAAGGTGGGGCCTACTTTCTCATGGATAAGCATGGCGAAAGACCCTTCCGGCCAATAAACGGCCGGTTCCTTAAGAAATACTACGCTTGAGAAGTCACGGCTCAGGTTATGATAGACGACGACACTCGTGTCCGCTCGCTGTCTTCCTAAGTCCAAACTCTATAAGTAGTATCCGGCAAAACTTCGCCTCGAAGCTGGCCCTGGACCGAGATGTCCCTAAACTAAACTAAATACATCATCTCAAACACGGCGATATTGGAATTCAAGTCCACAGGTCCCAGTAGCAAAGACTGCAACTCAAATCCCGCTGGCTACATGGCTACCCCGGTAGCGAAGTCCCCCCTAAGTGCCATTGGCAAACAAAGGGGTAAAAAATTGGTATGTCCACAAGCGAATTGGGCACGGATGAAAACCCGAAAGGGCGCCGTGAGTAAAAACAGCAGGGCTACCTGTGAGCTTGTAAAAACTTAAAAGGGCGCACTCTCGTTGTTTAAAAAAAACGGTACGTCCACAAGCGAAATAGGCACGGATGAAAATCCGAAAGGGCTTCGTGAGTAAAAGCATCAGGGCTACCGGGGAGTTTGTTAAAACCCGAAAGAGAGAAATCTTGTTAAAATAAAAATACCTGCAAGGTCCTCTCAACCTTGTAAGGAGAAAACACCTACGTGAGATCTTTACGACTCACAAGGGAGCAACACACTTAGGGATCCCCATGATTCCTAAGGAGAAATTACACTTACGAGATCCTCACGACTCGTAAGGAGAATTCCCCCTATGAGACCCTCACGGCTCATAGGATTCAAATGCCTTAAGATACAGGGACCTGAACCTGTTCTTAAGCCATCACACTCCCCAAGTTGCCCTACAGGTGGTCAATATTGGCTCTTGTATACAATCCACGGGCACAAATAAACGATTTCCCCCACCAAGTTCCACCAATGACGAGGAATGTTCTCATGTGGTGAACGACACTTATAAGTCCTTTCGACTTGTAAGGAGAAAACACTCTTGTAAGATTCTTACGACTTGCAAGAGAAAATATCACTTAGGAGTCCTCACGACTTCTAGGGAGAACCCTACGGGATCCTCTCGACTCGTAGAGAGAAAACCTCTTTATGAGACCCTTATGGCTCATAAAATCAAAAGACTTAGTCGACAGGATCCTAACCCTGTCAACTAAGACATCTTTGCTCAAAATCAGCAAAGGCAAATGATGATTCGCTCCTGGCAATATTCCAGTCGTAGCGATGCTGATGCCTGAACATGTGTCAATTCCAAGTCCTCTCAAAGGCAATTTATGATTCGCTCCTGGCAATATTCCAGTCGTAGCGGTGCTGATGCCTGAACAGGTGTCAATTCCAAGTCCTCTCAAGGCAAATGATGATTCGCTCCTGACCATATTCCAGTCGAGGCGATGTTGATGCTAAGATTCAAGTTCCATACTCGCAATAAAAATCAGCGAGCAAAAAATGCATATAAAATAGCCGAAATGATAGGGCAACTCGCAATAAAAATCAGCGAGCAAAAATATGCATATAAAAACAGCCGAAATGTTTGGGTAACTCGCAATAAAAAGAAGCGAGTAAAAAGAAAATGGCCGAAATGATTGGGCACCGCGATAAAAGAAGCCAAAATAATTGGACAATCGCAACATTCGTGATATAAAAAGCTAAAATGATAGAGCATCGCAGAAAGAAATAAAAAAAATGTTGAAACTTTTGCCCTACAGGTGAGTCCACACAACCCCTGTATACAATCCATGGGCACAAACGAAAAGGGTACTAGATTTTCCCACCAGGCTCCATCAAAGGGAGAGCCAAGTCTCGATGGTTCATGAATAACCTAGAGACCATCTCGACACTCATCTCGCTACAGTAGATGCAGTGTCAACAACGGCATTTTTTCTCACTCCAACAGGATGCAGACGCGATGCCAATAAAACGAAGCCATGGCAAAGTCCCTAGTTCCAAATCTCGACGGTTCACAGATAACCTAGAGATCAACAACAACATTTCTTCTCAATCTAACAGGATGCAGACGCGACGTCAACAAAATGGAGCCATGGAAAAGTCCCTAGATCCAAATCTCGACGGTTCATAGATATCCTAGAGATCAACAACGGCGTTTCTTCTCACTCCAACAGGATGCAGACGTGACGTCAACAAAACAGAGCCATGGCAAAGTCCCTAGCTCCAAATCTCGATGGTTCACAGAAAGCATAGAGATCAACAACGACGTTTTTTCTCATTCCAGCAGAATGCAAACGCAACGTCAACAAATCGGAGCCATGGCAAAGTCCCAGTTCGAAACCTCGACGGTTCACAAACAACTTAGAGACAACCTCGACATTCATCTCGTTACAGCAGACGCGATGCCAGCAAATGAAGCAAAGGAAAATACCTAACTTCAGGGTCTTGACGGCAACTCAAATAAACCTGAAAGACTATCGGAGATCATCCCACACCTGCACGGAGTGGTTATGACTCATCGGGGCTCCCAAATTGAGCCTAACATCAAGTAAAAAGCGGCATGGAAAATCCCTAACGCTTTCTCTTTCGACGGTAATATGACCTGGGAGATTACTTGAAGACGTCTTGTCCAGCCCCCGAAGGGATCAAAAACACGACAGTCGTGGGGCTACTCGAACAGCAAGATTTCATATCGAGTAATACATCAGCCTATGCGACGGTACAACGGATAAAACCCTAGTACCACAGACCCTAACGGACCTCTGTCGTAAAAAGCAGGGGTTAACTGTGACGTTAGGACAGATTTGCCCACAAGCCCAAGGGAGGTAAACTAAACAAGCTCCGTAATGAGTTCATAAACTAGAGACTCTGGGATGAGTGAATAAAATACAAGCTCCAAAATGAGTGAATAAACTAGAAAGCTCCAAAATGAGCTCATAAACTACAAACTCCGCAATGAGTATATAAATTACTTTATACCAAGTCAAGACAGCAAAAGAAAGAAATGCCAGTATGAAATAAAATATGTCTTTTATTCATGAATTCAAGTGAATACAAGATACATTTTATAAAGGAAGCAAAATGAATACATGTTATTCATGAATCACAAGTTTACAACCGGTACAAGAAAAGAGGTAAACTGACAGTTATTAAAGAGGAAGCGTCTTCAACAAATTGACAAGCCGCTCGCGCGCTCCTCTCAATCCTTTCTCATGGTTAGCTACAGTGGCTAACTCCGCTTCAATTTGAGTCCGTTGCTGCTGTTGGGAACTCGGTTGCGCGCGTAAAAGCGTATGTTTTGTAAATGGATATGATTTTAAGGAAACAAATTGCGCATGCGAGATCGTTCTCGTTTTAAAATTTATAAACCGCAAGTGCACGGCGCGTTGTAGCAAGCCGACAGGTACGGGTCGATCCGCAGGGAATTGTGTATTAGATTTTGTTGTTTAAGGTTCAACAAAAAACAAATGGTTTGGTATGTCACAAAAAAATGAAAGAACACGAAAACAAAGAAGAGCAAGCAAAGAAGGAAGTGGTTGTAGCTTTGGCTCGGAAGGTCGAATCGCGACGATTCCTTCGACGCTCCCTTGATCATGAGTTGTCTGTCCTTACGTCGATCCCGGCATGAAGCATGACTTGTCCAGGCAGTTGCGAAGCACAAATCATCAAATTCCGATATTCGACGCAAAATACAAATCAAGTCCGTTTTGTCCACTTACCATTTGTATGTCCAAGTTTGGGGTATCAATACTAAGCACGAGGGTTAGCAAGCATACCACAACAGCAAAAACACAAATTAGTGAGTGAAAGAAAATGATTTTAGTGTTGAGTTTGCTAAATGTTTATGATAGTATATGTTATATGAAACCAAGAGATTTTTCAAGTCACTTAATCACAAAATACCATATCTAAACATAGCAACCTTAACACTAAATTGATTCTAATCTTAGGCTTGCAAGATAGGGTTTATGGGGAGAATATAGTATATGATGAGATTACGAAGTAACCATGGAATCAACATACCATATCAACACATCCAAGTTGCAATACTAAGTTTAGATTCACATTATACACATTAAACATTAACAAGATAAGGAGGAGGCAAAACCTTTCATCTCACTTCCTAACCATTACCACAACCAAAGAAGATTAGTTACACATAATAATGAAAAGAAAAGCAAAGGAAGTAAAGAAAAGAAAGCAAATAACAAAGAAATATATTAACACTTGAAGTTGAGATACAAGATATTGGTAACTTGTTCAACCTCCATAATGAATCTCTTAAGAGAAAGCTTCAAGAGGGAAGAAGAAGAAGAGACCAAGTTAAAACTCACTCACTCTCAAGCCTAAACCAAAAGTAAACTAGAACTATATAATATGTGCACACCTCTCTCCATATCTGTTCTGGTATTTATAGGCTTAACTCCAGAATAAAAAACAATATAGATGGACTGATGTGACCCTAAGAAATGACAAGAAGAAAAATGGAGACATTTGGAGCAAGGGGACCGGTGTCGCCGGATTTTAGGGGGTCTCGCCGATCTAAATCCGAGCAATGAGGCTCATCTTGGCATGGTGGATTAGTGTGCTCTCCATAATCACTTTGATGATGTTTGATTTATTTGTTTAAGCCTGGTTTTCATTCAGAGATTTGGAGGGAAACTTGATGCTTTATTTCACATCACACCTTTTTGCATTTAACACACATCACACTCACTTGCCCACTTGCACAAGTCATGAGTATGCCAAGGCAGCCCCCACCATTGTCCATGTCCCAAAAGAGCTAGTGCACACTTGTATTGTGTTGGACGAAAATTGTGTGTACACATTTATTGCAAAAGAGCTCTTGAATATCGGTCAGTTTTCTATTCTGATTGCAGTGTCGGCTCCCAAATGCTATATCCGTGATATTGAGTGTGTTTTCAGTATTTTATCACGAATACATGTAAACTGTAATTACTGAGCAGACACTGATTAGTAGTACCGATATATAACAAAATTGATAATGAATGAGAGGTATTAAAATGCAGTTTTCTAAGATGATCAAATACCCCCAAACTTATCTTTTGCTCGTCCTGAGAAAAACAAAATCCTAGCCTCACTTTCGCAGGGTGTAAGTGCAAGGTAGCGCTCCGGCCGTCTAACAGACGCCAAATGCGGAACCAAACTTTTTAACTGGCGCTATCGTATACTATAACCCGGATCTGCCATTATTGCTAAACTAACAAACTACAAAGTTGGTAGAAATGTTATACCGAACGATCCGAGTCCTTCGGTCTTCAACCATCATCCCACGCTTTGTTGCGGCTGCTCCGATCTTTTGAATCTCCAGTCTCCTCGTCCAGGTGGCACCACGTCGACGGATCTTTAAACGGGCTCCCGCCTCTGAACCGAGGCAACTCGATCATCAAGTTTGCCAAAAGAGATGACCAAGATTGATGTAGAGAATGAGTAGAACACTTTTTCTCGTTACATCCAAAGCTATGGATGAACGGTTAATGAAATTGCCTTTTGGATTGGGTGAAAATGAGAAATGAGTATCTATCAAATTTCCATGGATCAAAATACTATCATAATCTTTTTTCTTCAAATGAACAACCATCATATTCACTAGGAATGGCCGGCCACTTAAGATGAAGGGGGGAGGTGAGTGTAGGAGAGGGGAGAGTAACTATAACATTAAATGAGTGAGAATGATTCATAATCCACCTTGCATTATCATTTAATGAAAACCATGAATCATCTAATATAGTCACCAAAACATTAAATGCACTAATGAATCAAGAACACCTCACTAACTTCTAGAAGCTTCCACACACATCACCCTCATGACTCACCCTAGTGACGAAAAGATATATCCGCATTTAACCGAATGTTAAATACGGGTGATAGAAAACTGGAAACTGGTAACTTCCAAAAGCGATCCCGAAACGAATTTCAGGATAACCCCGTAACAGTATAAACATACCCGCATTTGTATTATGACCGAATACAAATGCAACTGAGACAAACATATTATATCTACACAGTATAATACTCGGATCCGGCTTAAACCAAAGCCCACCAGTATTATCTGTCCGAAATGTGACACGTGCATAAACGCACGTGCATTTTCCGAACCCTGCCATAAAACCATACGGCCTCTACAACGTTTCGCCCGAACTTGGGAAACTGTCTGTGGGGGACTCTAATGACTCATCAACACACTGGCACTGGGTATAACCACTAGCACGTCAGGGGTAATAGCTGTACGTAACGGTTGCCTATATATTGATCGGAAGGGAAGCTGACGAGCAAACTCATCCAGAAACCCTACTGAGCCTGACAGTGACATTATCCGTACAGTCCGGTCCGTTCATCTAAGAGTATCACATATCGATTCTAGGGGGTGGATCAAGTCAGACCCCTAATAACGCGATAATTCGGGTCGGTATGAAGCCCATCACCTCCTGAGAAACTACTGATCCAAATCAGTAATTCTCCATTACCCCGGCCGAGAATTTTAGGTGAAGGCCATCCGTGCACTGTGCGACATCAACCCCCAATACCGGGAGAGATGAATCCCCAACGATCCGCTCACTGCCTCCATGTGGCTCGGGACTGTACCCAATTAAAACCTGTTTTCACGACTCCTTTGAGCCGTGGTAGGGTAGTAATCAAAGCACAGTGGGAACTTACATGCGACAAATGACGATCTCAGGTCGACAAACTAACATGTACACATGTCACCAGGGAACTGCTATCTGACTGTAGGTATAATACCAACTAGCATATTCCCGGCGAGCCCGTCCAGTGTACTCATAACCCAATGAGCACCTGTATACTATCTTAGGTGAACAACTAACACCAATAGCTTGTGAGACCGGCCACCGCCCCTCGTCAGGGTCTAGATAAGTATACACCAGTCTACACTGAAGTATCGATGCCCAGTCTCGATACTCCCACGACTAGGGACATTTAAGGATGTGCTTATAGACCCCCAGCTCCCACGTATGTGATCGCTATCACAATGCTGGCAGTCAAGCAAGAATTCTATAGGCTTTATTAATATATGATGATAAAGACAAACCAGATAGCATACTATCATCTCGAGTAAGACTGTTATATCGGTATATGCCCTTCCTCAATCATCACAATCACGTGCCTGCAATCAAATAATTGACTTTGAGGGCCCTATATCCAACAATCTCCTACTTGCACTTAAGGCTAATTATTGCGATGTCGCATACTCACAGCACGTGTGATACCGAACATCCAACTCCTCTACTAATCAGTTTCACAAAGCCCATTTGTAAAACTATTGTGTTCGAGAAATAGCCTCAGTGAGTGAATCCGCCCTGATGTTTCTTTCTATATCTCTCTTAAACTTAAGTTCGTGGAGAAACCCATCTCCCGAATTGAGTAATACCTGTCTTAGAATATGTCTGGATATCTGATGGGACCTAGTTCATAAATGAACTCCAATTCCAAACTTCTTAGACTGTATTGATAACTGAACCTAATCAGTATCCAGCACCATACCTCCCACAGTATCCTCTTGGACCACCTGTCTATAATACTGTCCCTCGTCAGAGGGAAAACTATAACTCTGACAATCACTCTGTCATCCATATCACCTTTGAAGCCTGGAATGATAACCGTCTCCCGAAGGAGACTGCCGTCATCAAATCCGTAGAACATGCACTTATGTTCTGAAACTGCTTTCTTATGTTTCTTCAGGATTGGATTAATATAAACTTATCGCATCTAGTGCATAAACAACATCTGGTGTGGTACTTGACATCTCATGATTGACTCAATTGCCTAAGCAAGTGATCTGCCAATCATGCACATCCCTATCCCCTTTAGTCTGTAAGACACCTTTAGAGAGGGTGACTCCATCACCTGCAGATACACCACCATGCCAGGAGTCATCTATTCTAAAATACCATTATAATACTGTCAAAATACCCAGATTGGGAAACTACCCAATTCTAGATCTAAAACCATAGATCTAGTAACCAGAATGTCTGATATTATATCCATATCCTTTGTGGAGAAACAACTGTGTGACGACCAAAGTACAACCGATCGTAGTATAGAAATTTTACTTCCAACTCTGTATATGTTATCCAAATACCAGGACATCACACCTTACTACATTCTTAATAGATCCATCCCCTATTCTGATGAAGTCAAACCCATGACTGTCACATCAAAAAATTAGATGAACTTATCTCCGCTATATCTGCTCAAGCCTATAAATAGACATAAGCTACTTGCCCACTATGCTTCCGCTGCTCCCACTGATTACGAAAACCCTATGGCAGAATAATATATACGTGCACTTCTAAAGCTAGTTTAGAACGACGCTATACTTAACCTCCTGTCGGATCTCATATCCTGGAACAACCGTAGTGTCAAGTCTGGGTAAACAAGAACCTCCATGTCACCGTCCTTGAGGCTACCGAAGTACCTCTCGGGTGTCTGAGGTTACCCACCATATCTGTGGAGTGGCTATTGGAATGTCAAACCTGATTGAATATATAGGTCCTATTAAATTTTCCGTAATCATTTGCGGTTCTGGAATCACTTCCAGTTCTACCATACTCCCACTACTGTTTTCTGAAAAAAAAATCCATTTTACTAAAACTGTAGCAAGTCAAGAACAATATCACAATTGATCTTCCAGATGGAAGAAAGTCAACCCTCGTCAAAGCCAGGGATAACCCACAAACTGCCATTTAAAACGTGCCTTGAGTTATCCAGAGTCTGGTTTTAAGCATAAGCTGGACAACTCACCGTACCTTAACATCGTTAAGATATGAACCATTCTATATCCAATATAGAAATTTTGGCACTTATTTAATTGGAACCAGATTCTAATCATGCAATTGTCTCCAGTGCATATCAACTCAATGGAGAAAGGCTAATCAGCATTACTCAACTTAGGAATCCATCTAATTATGAGTAACCTGAAAGAGAAACAAGTTTCTCAAAACCATTACTATTATCTGAATACCAATCATAAGAATCTACATCTTCGATCTCTTTGAAGAATACCGATACTTGCGACACCTGGTTCTCTACTTTATTCCTATACTCACAACTTCTCAAAACTCAGACATTGTATTTCTACGAAACACTTGTCTAAAAAATAGAGAAGTCATAAGTAAACAGAACAGAGTACGAGGACCAACCTCTTTGTCCTGATGGACACTGGACAACATACAATACTCTGTATAAGTTCGTTGAGTTGAATAACTCAAAACCTGTGCGTCGTAGGTTGAAAACAGTACCCAGGCGATTTCCTCAAATATCACCAATTACAACGAATTCCGATATAATGAGGATGATCACCTAATTCCCAATAACCTACTCCCACTCATCATCTATAAAACCATACATGTGTGAGAATCATACCTGGTAAATACATACCTTGGAGTAAGTATCTAATCGGGAAATCAGTTTTCCTTTAACAATGCACTGAAACATGAAAATGTTTCGTAGGGGTATCCTGATATTCCTAGTAATGCCTCTTCCATAATCCAATTCATGACTTTAACTGTATATTTCTTTGCCATCTCCCTAAATCCCTTTATTTTTCTTTATTCATTACCATCTGTTCACCATCGTTAGGCTAAGTGGTTTTCTTCCTTCACTACCGCTCGGCACCAGCCTATGGTTTGGAAGAAGACTATCCAGTAAGCATAATAGGTGTACCCTCCTAAACCAAGGAGTACTCGCAACTTGAGAGAAGGTGATGATAAAAGACAACTGAATAATACCTTATTCTATTTCTCCCGAACTGGGGAAAAAGAAAAGGTGAAATAGGAGTGGTGATGAAGTACTTGGTTTGGTCGTGAATGATAGCAGTCGCAATTTACTTTGCCCTCTTTCTAATCCCTTTATTTTATCTTTAGTTATTACCTTCTGTACACCCTACTTAGGCTAATTGGTTTTCTTCATTCCCTACCTTTCGGCATCTGCCTATGGTTTGGAATAAGACTATCCAATAAGCATAATAGGTGTACTCTCCTAAACCAAGGAGCCCTCGCAACCTGAGAGAAGGTGATAATAAAAGACAACTGAATAAACCAATTTTATTTCTCCTGAACCTGGATCCATCCTCGAAAAAAGTCCCTTCGAGTTCGTATATAACCATACGATGGATCTATCCAATGGAAGTGGATGTCCGTAGTAATACGGGGTGTTCTGAGAAATACAAAGGGTAAAAGAAGAAGCGGCAATGACTTATGCAAGTTTAGACAATCCAAAAGCCAGTATTTTAAGAAGGTTCGGTCAACTTGATCAGTGAGTCATAGTCTAGGGTCGGTCAAAGGTCGATGCCAAAGAGAGAGAGAGAGAAAAGAAACACTCTGTGTGCACTCTAACCTAGATCAGAATGGTTATCACTTTATCTAATCAGGAAACCTCTTACTGTACTGTCAAATTCTCCCCAAACCTGAAAAAAGAATCAATCGAGATGACCCGAAGAGTAAACCAACTCATCAGTGGGAATCGGGATCCAACTCTCATCGCATGATAACGTGACGGTATCCACTCACGTTATCACACTCCAGAAGGTATGCGTATGCCTGGCAAGTTTCAGTTTCTTTAGAAACTCCCGATTTGATTTTTTATTATATGCTCTTATGACCTTGACGTAGGCCAACAAATCATAAGTCACATGTCAAGTTCTACCCGTCATTGTCCAGGTTAATTTGAACCACCCGTACAAGCCCTTGACGTAGGCCAACAAGGCTATACGTCTGTCCCAAACCAACGCATATATCTATGCAACAAATGAATACCCCAGCAGCTACCAAACACTATGCCTTAACGTAGGCCAACAAATATAGCTTGAATACTACTGACCATCCATAAGAAATGACGGAGGGCTACGGCTGGTTTTTGGCGAAAAACCTCTAACGTAATGAACTTGATCTCGTTGAAGGAACCTGATAGCTTTTTATAAAAATATAGTGGAGAAAACCTTTGCTAAAGAGGTCAGTCCCGGTGAAGGGATCTCGGCTCTTTCCTCATCGAATGAGGTGCAGGATATTCCAAACTGAATACCACGATGCAAAGCAACTTATAATCGACTATAGTGAAGTTATTACCCTGACGCAAACTTTTGCCCAAGGGGTCATTCCCGGTGAAGGGATATCGGCCCTTGCCTCGTCGAATGAGGTGCTAGATATTCATAACTGAATACCACTGTGCATAGCAAAAAGTGTACGTCTGTAATGTCAGTTTTTAAAATTGGTTCCAACAACATCAAATATAGGTTTGTTTTATCTTTGCATTGATAAGATTTAATGCAGTCCCATCAATTAAATACACCAGAAAAGAACGAAAATATAATGTACGTATATGCCATCCGCATTCGCCACTGGGTCCCGTCATCACCCGTTAGGTTACTTAACTAACGATGGAGCGGGGACTGGACTAGCGCGGGTGTAAAACATATACAACATCTAATAGTATATATACCAATATACAATAATCGCTCCAGGAATGATAATATGCAACATTACAAAAAAGTAATAAGCATCACAGAACAATACAGATAATCTGGGATCCCCGAGTTTCACAGAGCCTTTACTGAAACCCGACGTTCCCTTGGTCGTGTGGATAGCTTGTGCAATGAAACCTAGACCCCTACGGATGCGGCAAGTTACCCGCCAAAACCTGAAGCGAGGCAGCCCCCTACAGCAGAGTGAATGGACCACCCAGCACTTCACGGAATCCGGTAACTTGAGCACCCCTCCTTGGGTCAACCTGTACCCCCTACGAGTGCGGCGAATAGTCTGCCAATTCTAGAGTAAGGCCCCTCTGCCTCTCAAAGCCATGAGATACGGACCCGTTGCCCTCCAGAACCCGGCTATCCGTGCACTCCGTCGCGGGGTAAACCTAGTACAGAAATATATATATATATATATATATATATATATATACAGCGGGTACATCGACCTCAGCCCGGTCATGCCCCAAAAGAATATTATACAAACAGGCAGTGATGGCAGTCCACATGTTGGGCGCTCGCCCCGCAATATCAAATGTACAAATAAATTCAAACATCACTATCATTGCACACTGCTATCCACCACGACAAATCCGCAACATCACAGCACAACACAGAACATTAACGCGAATGTCACGTTCGCAAATCCGTCTAAAAGGACTATAGCAATTAGACGTAATTTACCGCTCGAATGACATTCACGGTCGGAGATATAATATAAGTACTGTAAACTAACAAGTTTAAAATTTCGATCGACAAAACTTCCCGAAGTGGGCCCCACGTACTTCTGCAGTACAGTAAAAAATTTGGGCCCAAAAGAAATATTCCATAAACAACAATTTTACAAGAAGAACCTACTGTATAAAAATGGTTTACTGTAGCTCCAAAACGGCGGCGGAATCTCAGCCAAACTAGGGTTTGCGCGGCGGTTCCGCGGTGCACTGGAAGCTTCAGTTGACCAAATTTCACCAGAATTCTTAAAAAAGCCTGCACGATTTTCTGAGATGCTTAAAATAATTTTTAGGCCTGTTTTAAAAATCGACAGAAACTTTACACTTAAAATTGCAGTTTTCAAAATTCCGTTCGATCGATATTTTAAACGCGTTAGCACAAATTAGTAAAGCTTAATGGCGTGGCTCTGATACCTCTGTAAGTTCACGGTAGCGCCCCGGTCGTCTAACAGACGCCAAATGCGGAACAAAACATTTTAACTGGCGTTATCGTATACTATAACCCGGATCTGCCATTATTGCTAAACTAACAAACTACAAAGTGGGTAGAAATATTATACCGAACGATCCGAGTCCTTCGGTCTTCAACCATCATCCCACGCTTTGTTATGGCTGCTCCGATCTTCTGAATCTCCAGTCTTCTCGTCCAGGTGGCACCACGTCGACGGATCTTTAAACGGGCTCCCGCCTCTGAACCGAGGCAACTCGATCATCAAGTTTTCCAAAAGAGATGACCAAGATTGATGAGTATAACACTTTGTCTCGTTACATCCAAAGCTATGGATGAACGGTTAACGAAGTTGCCTTTTGGATCGGGTGAAAATGAGAAATGAGTATCTATCAAATTTCCATGAGTCAAAATACTATCATAATCTTTTTTCTTCAAATGAACAACCATCATATCCACTAGGAATGGCCAGCCACTTAAGATGAAGGGGGGAGGTGAGTGTAGGAGAGGGGAGAGTAACTATAACATTAAATGAGTGAGAATGATTCATAATCCACCTTGCATTATCATTTAATGAAAACCATGAATCATCTAACCTAGTCACCAAAACATTAAATGCACTAATGAATCAAGAACACCTCGCTAACTTCTAGAAGCTTCCACACACATCACCCTCATGACTCACCCTAGTGACGAAAAGATATATCCGCATTTAACCGAATGTTAAATACGGGTGATAGAAAACTGGAAACTGGCAACTTCCAAAAGCGATCCCGAAACGAATTTCAGGATAACCCCGTAACAGTATAAACATACCCGCATTTGTATTATGACCGAATACAAATGCAACTGAGACAAAAATATTATATCTATACAGTATAATACTCGGATCTGGCTTAAACCAAAGCCCACCAGTATTATCTGTCCGAAATGTGACACGTGCGTAAACGCACGTGCATTTTCCGAACCCTACCATAAAACCATACGGCCTCTACAACGTTTCGCCCGAACTTGGGAAACTGTCTGTGGGGGACTCTAATGACTCATCAACACACTGGCACTGGGTATAACCACTAGCACGTCAGAGGTACTAGCTGTACGTAACGATTGCCTATGTATTGATCGGAAGGGAAGGTGACGAGCGAACTCATCCAGAAACCCTACTGAGCCTGACAGTGACAATATCCATACAGTCCGGTCCGTTCGTCTAAGAGTATCGCATATCGAGTCTAGGGGGGTGGATCAAGTCAGACCCCTAATAACGCGATAATTCGTGTCAGTATGAAGCCTATCACCTCCTGAGAAACTACTGATCCAAATCAGTAATTCTTCATTACCCCGGTCGAGGATTTCAGGTGATGGCCATCCGTGCACTGTGCGACATCAACCCCCAATACCGGGAGAGACGAATCCCCAACGATCCGCTCACTGCCTCCATGTGGCTCGGGACTGTACCCAACTAAAACCTGTTTGCACGACTCCTTTGAGCCGTGGTAGGTTAGTAATCAAAGCACAGTGGGAACTCACACAAGACAAAAGACGATCTCAGGTCGACAAATTAACCTGCACACATGTCACCAGGGAACTGCTATCTGACTGTAGGTATAATACACACTAGCATGTTCCCTGCGAGTCCGTCCAGTGTACTCATAACCCAATGAACACCTGTATACTATCTTAGGTGAACAACTAACACCAATGGCTTGTGAAACCGGCCACCGCCCCTCGTCAGGGTCTAGATAAGTATACACCAGCCTACACTGGAGTATCGATGCCCAGTCTCGATACCCCCACGACTAGGGACATTTAAGGATGTGCTTATAGACCCCCAGCTCCCACGTATGTGATCGCCATCACAATGCTGGCAGTCAAGCAAGAATCCTGTGGGCTTTATTAATATATGATGCTAAAGACAAACCAGATAGCATACTATCATCTCGAGTAAGACTGTTATATCGGTATAGGCCCTTCCTCAATCATCACAATCGCGTGCCTGCGATCCAATAATTGATTTTGAGGGCACTATATCTAACACAGGGAACGCGATTGCACTGAGCACGTGTAACAAGCCGTTAAACCTCTATGTGTCCTTAGTAGGAGGAGTGTTGTCTCCTAAGGGTTTTCAGCGGATTGCACCCACAAAATCCAGTCAAGTTAGCATCGAAAGAAAACTGTTGATTCTAATCTTAAGGTTAAGATTCAAAACTAGAAGTTCTATTATCCAAGTTAGAAATGTCAAATCCTATTTTTCATTCCTCACAATTTGTTTAACATAAGCTTGTATGCGTCTTTATGTGATTGTGCAGATAGTGTCCACAAGTTTTTAAGAACTTGATTAGGGTCATTATGTAAGTGCACGGCGGCGCCCCGGCCGTCAATCCGACGGCCAAACGCGGAAACGGTGATAAACTTTAATTTTGCGGACTTAGCAAACCGGCACCACCGCGCACTAAACCCCGGATCGTGCCATTAAACTAGTCTAAGCTACTAACAAGAAAGGGAAGAGATGTACCGACTGATCCGAGTCCTCCGGTCTTCATCTCCACTCCGATCTCCTCGCGGGATCTCCGGTTGTCGCCTCCTCGCCGGAAGGGCACCACATCGCCTGTAGCTTTTACGGGCTCCCACCTCAATACCGAGGCAACTCGGGCGCGAAGCTGGCGAATCGACGCGTCCAAGATTTGCTGTAGGAATATAGTGTAGAGTGTATGTCTCACTTTGGGGTTGGTTGCCATAGGTGGAGGAATGGTATATAGAAAATTGGTGCTTTCAATTTTCTAGCAATGGAATGAGATGAAGAATGAATATACCCAAAATGAATCACTCTCATTTTTCTTCTCTTTTCTTCTTCTCTCTTTCTTTTCTCACTTAGAAAAACCAATGGTGGAGGAAAAATGGAATCAACCATCATATGAACCAAGAAGGAGAGTGAGTGTAGTAAAAGTAGAAAGGTGACCATAACCTTAAACATAATCATCACAAAACTTACATCAAACCTCACTTCATTTCAAATCTAATCCAATCACATAAATACATGAAAAGCAAAGATGCTTATCATATCAAACCTTATGCAAATAAGTCCTCCACAAAGTGTTATTTGCAAAACTGCAAATAACCCCCTCCATCGGAAAAGTCCGGCCGGGAAAGAACAAAGGAAAACCGGCCGGAACGGAATGCAAACTGGCAACTCCAGAAAACTGGTCCGTAATAAATTACAGGAAAACCCCGATACTGTGCATACACACCCGCATCTGTATTCCGTCCGGATACAAATGCAATGAGACAAAATCTACACTGTACTAAACTAGGACCGGCTTAAGCCAAAGCCGGCTAGTAATATCCATCCGATCCTGATCCGTGCAATACCGCACGTATCTGATCGAACGCTGCCATATAACCATACGGCCACTAGTACAAACTGTCCGATCCTGATCTGTGCAATACCGTACGTATCTGATCGGACCCTGCCATATCTCCATATGGCCTCTACAGCGTTTCGCCCGAAAGCTTGAGTAACTGGAAGTGTGGTGGACTCTAAAGACTCGTCAATACTATGGCTGTGGATTTAACCACTAGCACGTCAGAGGTATAAGCCAATACGTAACGGGCCACCAGCTATTGACTAAAAGGGATGTCGATGAGCGAACTCATCCTGACACCCTACTGAGCCTGTCAGTGACAATATCCGTGCAGTCCGGTCCGTTCGTCTATGAGTATCGCATGGCGGGCCTAGGGGGTTGGTAAAAGTCAGACCCCCAAAAGCGGTACAAGTCGTGTCGGAGTGTAGCCCAGAACACCCTGAGATACTACTGGAATACCTACCAGTAAATCTCCTTGCCTTGGCCAAGGACTTTGTGTAATGGCTCTCCTAGACACAGCACGACCTCACCCCCAATACCGGGAGAGACGAACCCCTGAAGATACGCTCACTGCCTCCATGTGGCTCGGGACTGTACCCAACTAAAACCTGTTTGCACGACTCCTTTGAGCCGTGGTAGGGTAGTAATCAAAGTACAGTGGGAACTCACACAAGACAAATGACGATCCCCAGGTCGATGAACTAACCTGCACACCTGTCACCAGGGAACTGCCATCTGACGTCTGGTATATGACCAACTAGCATGTTCCCGGCGAGTCCTATCCGGTGTACTCATAACCCAATGAGCACCTGTATACATCTTAGGTGAACCAACTGACACCAGTGGCTTGTGAGACCGGCCACCGCCCCTCGTCGGGGTCTCGACTGTATACACTAGTCTACTAATGGAGTATCGATGCCCGGTCTCGAAAACTCCCACGACTAGGGACCTTTTAAGGATATGCTTGTAGACCCCCAGCTCCCACTTATATGATCGCCCTCATACTGCTGGTGGTTAAGCAAGAATCCTAGGGGCTCTATCAACGTGTAATAGTGACGTGTCATGTCACCTAAAGCAGTACACGATGATAAAGGTAAACCAGATAGCATACTATCATCTCGAGTAAGACTGTCCTACCGGGATAGGTCCTCCCTCAATCATTACAATCACGTACCTGTGACCTAATAATTGACTCTGAGGGCACTATCTCCAACAATCTCCCACTTGTACTCAAGGCTAATTATTGCGATGTCGCATACTCACAGCCCGTGTGATACCGAACACCCAACTCCTCTACTAGTCAGTCTCACAAAGCTCGTTTGCGGAACTATTGCGTTCGAGGAATAGCCTCAGTGAGTGGATCCGCTTAGTTGTTTCTTTCTATATCTCTCTATATCTCAAGTTCGCGGAGAAACCCATCTCCCGAAATGAGCAATACCTGTCTTAGAATATGTCTGGATGTCTGATGGGACCTAGCTCATAAATGAACTCCAAATCCAAACTTCTTAGACTGTATCGTCAACTGAACTTAATCAGTGTCCTGCGCGCCATGCCTCCCTCAGTATTGCCTTGGACCACCTGTCCAAAATACTGCCCCTCATCAGAAGGAAAACTATAACTCTGACAACCTTCTTGTCGTCCATGTTACCTTGGAAGCCTGGAATGATAACTGTCTCCCGAATAAGGCTGTCGTTATCATATCCCTAGAACATCCACTTATGTTCTAAACTGCTTCCTACCGTTTCTCCAGGATTGGATTAATGTCAACTTATTGCATCTAGTGCAAGAACAACATCTGGTGTGGTACTTGACATCTCACGATTGACTCAATTGCCTGAGCAAGTGATCTGCCAATCATGCACGTTCCTCTCCCCTTTAGTCTGTAAGACACCTTTGGAGAGGGTGACTCCATTACCTGCAGGTACACTACCGTGCCAGGAGTCGTCCATCCTAAATACTCTTAGAATGCTGTCAAGTACCCTGATTGGGAAACCACCCAAATCTAGATCTAAAACCATAGATCCAGTAACCAGTATGTCAGATATAAAATCCATTTCCTTTGTGGAGAAACCACTGTGTGACGACCAAAGTATAACCGATCGTAGTATAGGAGTTTCTTTTCCTACTTTGTGTATGTCATCCAAATACCATGACATCACACCCTACTACCTTCTCAACAGATCCATCCCCTATTCTGATGAAGTCAAACCCATGACTGTCATGTCAGAAACAGATGATCTATCTTCGCTATATCTGCTTTAGTCTATAAATAGACATAAGCTACCTGTCCACCAATGCTTCCGCTGCTCCCACTGACTACGACAACCCTCTGGCAGAGTCATATACACGTACACTTCTAAAGCTAGTTTAGAACGACGCTATACTCATCCTCCCGCCGGGTCTCGCTACCTGGAACAACAGCAATGGCAATTGTGGGAAAACAAGAACTTCCCTGTCACCGTCCTTGAGGCTACCGGAGTACCTCTCGGGTGCCTGAAGTTACCCACCTTATCTGCGGAGTGGCCAATGGAATGTCAATCCAGATTGAATCTTTAGGTTCCTTATCAAATCTTCAGTAATCGTTTGTGGTTCTGGAATTACTTCCAGTTCTACCATACTCCCACTACTGTTTTCTGAAAAATCCATTTTTAATAAAACTGTGGCGAGTCTAGAACAATATTGCTATTGTTCATCCAGATGGTAGAAAATCAACCCGCGTCATAGCCTGGGTCAACCCACAAACAGCCATTACAGAAACGTGCCTTGAGTTGTCCAGTGTCTGGTTTTAAGCATAAGCCAGACAACTCCCCGTACCTTAACAATGTTAAGATATGAACTGTACTATATCCAATATAGAAACAGAGGCACTGATTTAATTGAACCAGATTCAAATCATGCAGCTGTCTCCAGTGCATGTCAACTAAATGGAGAGAGGCCGATCAGCGTTACTCAACTTAGGAATGCTTCCAATTATGAGTAACCTGAAACAGAAGCAATTTCTCTTTATCATTACTATCAACTGAATACCATACTTAAGTATCTACATCTTCGATCACTTTGAAGAATCCCGATACTTGCTACACTTGGTTCTCTACTCTATTCAAATACCCATAACTCCTCAAAACTTAGACCCTGTGTTTCAACGAAACACATGTCTAAGAACTAGAGAAGTTAAAAGTAAACAGAATATAGTATGAGGACCAACCCCTCTGTCCTAATGGACACTGGACAACATACAATACTCTGTACAAGTCCACTGAGTCTAATAACTCTTTCACTGTGTGTCGTAGGTTGAAAACTGTACTTATGGTTAAGAAGAATTACACCGCTGTTTAATGCTCCTTACCTAACCATCCACTGATATAGGTAAATGCCATCGACATAATATCAAAAGGTATATCTCACTCTATGAAAATAGACGTACAGATATATCAATTTGAAATTGGTGCATAACAGCGGATATTCAAAACCAAATATTTGCCGACCGGCAAACTACCCAGGTGACTTCCTCAAATATCACCGATTACAACGAATCCCGATATAATGAGGATGATCACCCAATTCCCAATAACTTACTCCCACTCATCATCTGTAAAACCATACAGATGTGAGAATCAAACCTGGTAAATACATACCCTGGAGCAAGTGTCTAATCGGGAAATCAGTTTTCTTTTAACAGTACACAGTTGAACTGAAACATTGAAATGTTTCGATGGGGTATCCTGGTATTCCTAGTAATGCCTCTTCCATTATCCAGATTCACAACTGTAACCGTATAATTCTTTGCCACCTCTCCAAATCCCTTCATATGTCTTTAGTCATTACCTTCTGTACACCCCTTTAGGCCAAATGGTTTTCTTCCTTCCCTACCGTTCGACACCAGCCTATGGTTTGGAAGAAGACTATCCAAAAAGCATAAAGGGTGTACTGTCCTAATCCTAGGAGCACTCGCAACGCGAGAGAAGGTGAAGATAAAAGACACCTGAATGTACTTTATTCCTATTTCTCCTGAACCAGGATCCATCCCCGAACTGGAACAAGTTTCTTTCGAGTTCGTATATAACCATACGATGGATTATCCAATAAAATGGGATCTTCGTAGTGATACGGAGTGTCCTGGAGAAATACAAAGGTGATTTAGGATTGGCGAAGAAATACTTGGTTTGGTCGTGAATATCTGATGCAATTTACTTTGCCCTCTTACTAATCCCTTGCTTTGTCTTAACTTAATACCTTCTGCACACCATCGTTAGTCTAATTGGTTTTCTTCATTCCCTACCGGTCGGCACCAGCCTAAGGTTTGGAAGAAGACAATCCAATTTGCGTAATAGGTGTACTACCCCTAAACCAAGGAGTACTCGTAACCTGAGAGAGGGTAAAAGGAAAAGACAACTGAATAATCCCATCCGTTTTCTCCAGAACCGGAAACCATCCTCGAATAAATTCTTTCGAGTTCGTATCTAACCATACGATTGTTTTGTCCAATGGAAGTGGACGTTCGCAGTAATACGGGGTGTCCTGGAGAAAAGGGTAAAAGTAGGAGTGGCAATGAGGTTCGCAACTCTGACAATCCAAAAGCCAGTGTTAAGTAGGTCCGGTCAACTTGGTCACTGAGTCATAGTCTAGGGTCGGATCAATGGTCGCTTCCAGAGAGAGAGAGAAAAGAAACACTCAGCGTGCACTCTATCCTAGATCAGAATGGTTATCACTTTTTCTAATCAGGAAACCTCCCACTGTACCTCAAATTCTCCTCCAAACCTAAAAGAAGAATTAGTCGGGGTCACCCGAGGAGTAAACCAACTCATCAGTGGGAATCGGGATCCAACTCTCATCGCATGATAACGTAACGGAATCCGCTCACGGTATCACACTCCAGAAGGTATGCGCATATCTGGCAAGTTTCAGTTCTTTTGAAACTCCCGATGTGATTTTTGCCCCATGCTCTTATGACCTTGACGAAGGTCAACAAATCATAAGTCACATGTCAAGTTCTACCCGTCATTATCCAGGGTTAATCTGAATCCACCCGTACAAGCCCTTGACGAAGGTCAACAAGGCTATACGACTGTCCCAAACCAACGCATCTATCTATGCAACAGAAAGGTAACAAGCAGCTACCATACACTATGCCTTGACGAAGGTCAACAAACATAGCATGAATACTACGTGCTACCCGTCTGAAACGACGGAGGGCTACGAATGGTTTCTGGCGAAAACCTTTAACGTAATGAACTTGATATCGTTGAAGGAACGGATAGCTTTTTAGAAAATATAGTGACGAAAACCTTTACTAAAGAGGTCACTCCCTGTGAAGGGATCTCGGCTCTTTCCCCGTAGAATGGGGTGCAGGATATTCCAACTGAATACCACGGTGCAAAGCAAAAGTAATCGGCTATAGTGAAGTTAATGCCCTGACGCAAACTTCTGTCCAAGGGGTCACTCCCGGTGAAGGGATCTCGGCCCTTGCCTCGTCGACTGAGGAGCAGGATATTCCAAATGAATACCACGATGCAAAACAAAAGTGAACGTCCTTGCAATAACAGCTTTTTGAAAAATGTTCCAACAACATCAGATTAGGTTTGTTTTTAACTTGCATTGATCCGAATCAATGCAGTCCCATCAATTGATCACACCAAAAAGAACGAAAATATACTGATGTACGTATATGCCATCCGCATTCGCCACTGGGTCCCGTCATTACCCGTTAGGTTAGCTTACTAACGACAGAGCGGGGACTGGACTAGCGCGGATGCAAAACATATACAACATCTACTAATATATATACCAATATATTATATTTCGCTCAAGGCATGAAAAGAAATGCAACATCACAGAAATGTACAGCATCACAGAAACAATACAGATATCTGGGATCCTCGGGTTTCACAGAGCCACTACTGAAACCCGACGTTCCCCTGGTCGTGTGGATAGCCTGTGCAATGGAATCCTAGACCCCTACGGGTGCGGCAAGTTACCCGCCGAAACCTGAAGCGAGGCAGCCCCCTTCAGCTCCGTGAATGGACCACCCAGCACTCCACGGAATCCGGCAACTTGGGCACCCCTCCTGGGTCAACCTGTACCCCTACGAGTGCGGCGAATAGCCCGCCAATCCCAGAGTGAAGCCCCCTCCGTCTCAATGCCATGAGATGCGGGCTTGTTGCCCTCCAGAACCCGGCCATCCGTGCACCCCTCCGCGGGGTAATCCTAGTACAGAAAGTAAAATATACATACACCGGGTACATCGACCGCAACCAGGTCGTGCCCCAAAAGAATAATACAAATAGGCAGTGACGGCAGTCCACATGTCGGACGCTCGCCCCGCAATATCAAATGTACATAATACAAAAGCACAGTACTAGCATTGCACCCAGGCTATCCACCACGACCGATCCGCAACATCACAGCATAAACATAGAACATCAACGTGAAAATCACGTTTGCAAATCCGTCTAACCGGGCTATAGCAGTTAGACAGGATTTACCGATCGAGTGACATTCACGGTCGCAGATATAATGTAAATACTGTGAAAAATGTGTTTAAAATTTTCCGATTGATCAAACATTAACAAGTGGGCCCCCAAACAAAACTGTAGCAACCACAGAAAACCTGGGCCCAATTTTAATATTCCAAAAACCACATTTATCACTCAGGAACACACTGCAAAAATTTGGGGGGGTGAACAGTTACATCCGCGGCGGAAGAGCGGCCAAATCAGGGGTTTGGCCGCCCTTCCGCGGCGGTATGGTGAGCTCGTTGTACCAAATTTTTACAGTGACCTTAAAATTCCCTGCACATCACTCTGTGACAACCTGAAAAAATTTTGGACTCAAAAAAAATTCGACAGAAACTGATGTGCATGAAAAATGCGTTTTCGGGATTTTGTTCGATCGGAAACGTAAAACACATCAAACGAAAGCTAGACGAAGTTAATGGCGAGGCTCTGATACCACTGTAAGTGCACGGCGGCGCCCCGGCCGTCAATCCGACGGCCAAACGCGGAAACGGTGATAAACTTTAATTTTGCGGACTTAGCAAACCGGCACCACCGCGCACTAAACCCCGGATCGTGCCATTAAACTAGTCTAAGCTACTAACAAGAAAGGGAAGAGATGTACCGACTGATCCGAGTCCTCCGGTCTTCATCTCCACTCCGATCTCCTCGCGGGATCTCCGGTTGTCGCCTCCTCGCCGGAAGGGCACCACATCGCCTGTAGCTTTTACGGGCTCCCACCTCAATACCGAGGCAACTCGGGCGCGAAGCTGGCGAATCGACGCGTCCAAGATTTGCTGTAGGAATATAGTGTAGAGTGTATGTCTCACTTTGGGGTTGGTTGCCATAGGTGGAGGAATGGTATATAGAAAATTGGTGCTTTCAATTTTCTAGCAATGGAATGAGATGAAGAATGAATATACCCAAAATGAATCACTCTCATTTTTCTTCTCTTTTCTTCTTCTCTCTTTCTTTTCTCACTTAGAAAAACCAATGGTGGAGGAAAAATGGAATCAACCATCATATGAACCAAGAAGGAGAGTGAGTGTAGTAAAAGTAGAAAGGTGACCATAACCTTAAACATAATCATCACAAAACTTACATCAAACCTCACTTCATTTCAAATCTAATCCAATCACATAAATACATGAAAAGCAAAGATGCTTATCATATCAAACCTTATGCAAATAAGTCCTCCACAAAGTGTTATTTGCAAAACTGCAAATAACCCCCTCCATCGGAAAAGTCCGGCCGGGAAAGAACAAAGGAAAACCGGCCGGAACGGAATGCAAACTGGCAACTCCAGAAAACTGGTCCGTAATAAATTACAGGAAAACCCCGATACTGTGCATACACACCCGCATCTGTATTCCGTCCGGATACAAATGCAATGAGACAAAATCTACACTGTACTAAACTAGGACCGGCTTAAGCCAAAGCCGGCTAGTAATATCCATCCGATCCTGATCCGTGCAATACCGCACGTATCTGATCGAACGCTGCCATATAACCATACGGCCACTAGTACAAACTGTCCGATCCTGATCTGTGCAATACCGCACGTATCTGATCGGACCCTGCCATATCTCCATATGGCCTCTACAGCGTTTCGCCCGAAAGCTTGAGTAACTGGAAGTGTGGTGGACTCTAAAGACTCGTCAATACTATGGCTGTGGATTTAACCACTAGCACGTCAGAGGTATAAGACAATACGTAACGGGCCACCAGCTATTGACTAAAAGGGACGTCGATGAGCGAACTCATCCTGACACCCTAATGAGCCTGTCAGTGACAATATCCGTGCAGTCCGGTCCGTTCGTCTATGAGTATCGCATGGCGGGCCTAGGGGGTTGGTAAAAGTCAGACCCCCAAAAGCGGTACAAGTCGTGTCGGAGTGTAGCCCAGAACACCCTGAGATACTACTGGAATACCTACCAGTAAATCTCCTTGCCTTGGCCAAGGACTTTGTGTAATGGCTCTCCTAGACACAGCACGACCTCACCCCCAATACCGGGAGAGACGAACCCCTGAAGATACACTCACTGCCTCCATGTGGCTCGGGACTGTACCCAACTAAAACCTGTTTGCACGACTCCTTTGAGCCGTGGTAGGGTAGTAATCAAAGTACAGTGGGAACTCACACAAGACAAATGACGATCCCCAGGTCGATGAACTAACCTGCACACCTGTCACCAGGGAACTGCCATCTGACGTCTGGTATATGACCAACTAGCATGTTCCCGGCGAGTCCTGTCCGGTGTACTCATAACCCAATGAGCACCTGTATACATCTTAGGTGAACCAACTGACACCAGTGGCTTGTGAGACCGGCCACCGCCCCTCGTCGGGGTCTCGACTGTATACACTAGTCTACTAATGGAGTATCGATGCCCGGTCTCGAAAACTCCCACGACTAGGGACCTTTTAAGGATATGCTTGTAGACCCCCAGCTCCCACTTATATGATCGCCCTCATACTGCTGGTGGTCAAGCAAGAATCCTAGGGGCTCTATCAATGTGTAATAGTGACGTGTCATGTCACCTAAAGCAGTACACGATGATAAAGGTAAACCAGATAGCATACTATCATCTCGAGTAAGACTGTCCTACCGGGATAGGTCCTCCCTCAATCATTACAATCACGTACCTGTGACCTAATAATTGACTCTGAGGGCACTATCTCCAACACATTATGTCATAAATATTGACCAGCATAAACTTCTAAAGGATCACAAAAGTTTGAGAGGAGTTAAGATTTTCTCAAGTTTTTGTTCTTAAGTTCGGTTTCAAGTTAGAATTTCTATCATTTATAATAGAGAACCTAAGTCTTATTCTTCACTCCTACTTTTCACCTGTTTTTGTTCATACACGCCCTTGTGATCGTGCACAACGTCTTTATAAATATACCTTCATATCTCCGCGAAAAAACTGTTTTAATAGAAAACATGTCTCCGCCAAGATTATTCTCCCACAAAGAACCATGAGGACTTTTAACTCGGAGAGAACACTTGCTTAACTTGTTTTATTTGGCGATTAGAAACTTAGCGAGATTTGGGTCAATGACTCCCAAACCAGATGGTTTTAGGGTATTAGGTGTGGAGACACCCAAGGAATTAATTACCCAAGTTACCAAGGCTACAAAACAAAAGACTCATTTTATTTAAAATATTCTGAACTCAGTGAAAACGGAGATATAGCCAGCATTTCTTTTTAAATCTGAAGACGTTACAAGTGGATAATGTGTGTAATTGCTCCAACAAGGTTCCAGATGGTTATTTTTCAGACTTATAACTTATATTAAAACGTCAATAATATCCTTCATATCTACTTCACCTTATAAACTATTCTTGATATTACTTAATTCAGAACAAATCTGCTTGATCCTAAAGATGTTTAAAAGTTTGAGACATGTCAGACTTTCATCAAATTCTCAAAAACATACGATACGTGCAGCTATGGTTAAACACAAAGAAGGGTTATCTTTCAGGTCGTCAGTCTCACGAAAAGGATTTAGTTACTTCTATCTTATCAACCGAACCGTCAGACTTTGAGTCTAAGTTCCCCCGCTAGCTAACATGAAAAAGATTTTATATTTTTGAAAAAAAAATTCAATTTTTATGAGTTTTTAAATATGTATGCAATGCAGAATATACACATGATGCAGCAAAATAAATGCAGTGCTCACCCCCAAACCTGAGTTTTACGATGTCCTCATCATTGCCCCTGTCTCCGGTAGCTAGGCTTAGACATCAGGATGAGAATTTTATTCAACGAAAAAGAAAAAACCTACGACTAATTACAGCATATACAAGTTAAAAGATTGGGTTAGTTCAGAAATTAATACCAGCCATTTAAAAATTTTATCAATATAATGCAAGGGCTGGTAAAAGAATAAGTATATAAAAAAGAAAAGGAAAAAGAATGTGTATATGTTAGATGTTAGTGAAGGGTATGGGTGTGTAAAAGTAGAGATCAGAAGACGTTGAAATTGAAAATGAAATTTTGAAGAGGTCAAAGAATTATTTTCTGAATGAATTGAATGTTCAAGAAGCACGTGTTGAGTTCCGAAATCAAGTTCGTTTAAAAACTGGACTTCATCCGCAAAAAGTTCAGCAAAAGAAAGGTTTTTAGAATGTTCCCAAATTGATCCTGACTCAAACTCACCAAGAATATCAATTTCATCAGCAAATATCTCTTCAAAACTCGACATGAAAGAATATTTTTCAAGGCTGCCTTCTTCCCTATGATTTCCCACAATCCTACTCTTATCTTTACAGCTCACTAACTCTCCCAATACAACTTCTCCCTCATCATATTTACAAATGGGTAAGTACATGTCATCTAAAAAGTAGGTTCCCATACTAATGTTTCTTCCGAAACAATATCAGTAGATGATACAAAAATTGTGGATTCATGATCATTGATCTCTTCTAACAATCTATCCAAACCATACCCAACAATTTCACAAGCTCCCTCTAAAATTGGAGTACAAAAATCATCTGGCTGACTCGGAGGGTTTTCTTGTTTATCCTGATAACACTTAGTCAATTCATTTGCATCGTCATCTATGAAATCATCAATGTTCGTTTGATCGTTTATCTCACTCAGGTGACTTCCTAGATGACAAATATTTACATTATTAGGCTCTAATTGACGGTGTTCACTCTTTAGAATCACAACAGCTACACGCTCTTCAATTCTAGCCAAAAATTGAGCTTGAGCGTGAAACAATTGCTCGGACTGTTGTATAAACAGGGCTAGCTTTGCGGCTGTTTGATTCTCGACCGCAGTCATTACATCAATACCCTTCACTAAAGCGGTCAACATAGCATCCATCTCACTATCATACCCTGATGGTATGTTAGTTGTTTTAGGAAGGGAGGGTTGTGACGGTGGTGATGCTAAAGCAGTTACCCTGTTGACCTCTTTCTCTAAATCTTCAATCATTAGGTTTCTAATTGAAATGGAACTGGGTTCAAGAGTGTTAGGTTGGTGACCGTTATAAAAAATCTGGGACAGTTGGTCACCCCCTAGAAAAGGACAATTTTCATGAATGTGGGAAGAATCGTGGCAATTTGAACAAATGAATTGGGACTGAGTATAAACAAAAGAATAAGAATCGTAAAAATTAAATTAAATCGTGTATCACCCATATTAACAAGAATTCACAAATATCACAAAAACAAAGAATATCACACCCCTAGCAGTTTATGTTATGCTATGTCAACTAAACCTGCTCAAGAACCTGATTGTCGAAGTAAAACTGTGTTAAGAAAAGGGCTCAAGATATACGGATCACGAAGTAAGGTAAGTGCAAGAGATAAAGGGGGGTTTTCCAACGCTTTCGCGAAATTCCTTAATTAGATAACCCTTTCTCTTGAACACTTGCCTAGACACCCCGTGAACGATATACCGTTAAGCGGTGTTCTAAACACAGTCAATTTCTCCTAATGAGCGTGAAATCCTTAAAGTCAAAGTTCTAACTGATTTTAAATTACTGTGGGTATGCAAGAATGCAGTTTTGTGATTTGTGGTCTATGGAGAAAGGTGATGAAATCCTTTACCGTATCTTGTTTGGTATTTTTGCCCTTAATTTCTGTATTAAGATGCAGATGCGCAATCAATAAAAGAATTTAAGAATCAAGCAATTTAAGCAATTCTTTTTCTAATTTAGGCTTTAAGCGCTGCAACAAATACGGGTTAGTTCTCTGTGCAATTGGTGGCAATATTGTGCGAAGAATCCTACAGAAGATAGAATATTAGAACGCGTCGGATTTGAGCGAAGGTGTTAGAAAAATACATACCGATGCGATTTTGGATTAAGAAACCCCTTTGAAGTGATTATGGGTATTTGAATGTTCGCTTGCATGGGTCTAACTACCCGGATGTTTGGCACTGCACTTTACTAACGTTTTGGAATTGAATTTGATCCTTGCTCTGTATGATCGTTGATCATAATTCCTTAAAAATCTGAAATGTTGGAAAATACGATATTTAGTGTCAAAAAGCGATATATCGGCCCCAATTCCTGCACACTAAAAATTATAAAAATCAAACAATACTATTAGAATACCAACAATGCACTGAAGATCACACAAAAAGAAAAAACCAAAAACCTCACCAAATATCCCGCGGCGCCGAATTTTTCAATGATGTCGCCGGTCGATTTAGGGATTTTGGTGCTATAATTTTGTGTGGATTCTCTAGGCAATATTAGTAATCTATTGGTATACTTTGATTTTTTAATTTAAGTTCAGAGTGATAGCAGGTTATAACAACAGAGAGCAATGTTACAAAAATGTGTGTTATGTTAGTTTTGAAAAAAATTTGAATTAATGGTTAGTTTATTAGTATGAACCAGAAATAACAAAACCTAATGACTACCAACTCTCCGGCAACGGCGCCAAAAACTTGTTGGGAATGGTGGCCGTGCGCGCAAACGCGTATGTTTTAGAAACGGATATGATTTTAAGGAAACGGATTGCGTACGCGAGATTGTTCTTGTTTTAAAATTTATAAACCGCAAGTGCACGACGCGTTGTAGCAAGCCGGCAGGTATGGATCGATCCACAGGGAATTGTGTATTAGATTTTGTTGTTTAAGGTTCAACAAATAACAAATGGTTTGGTTTGTCATAAAAAAAATTGAAAGAATACGAAAACAAAGAAAAGCAAGCAAAGAAGGAAGTGGTTGTGGTTTTGGCTCGGAAGGTCAAATCGCGACGATTTCTTCGACGCTTCCTTGATCATGAGTTGTCCGTCCTTTAACTTGTCTAGGTAGTTGCGAAGCACAAATCATCAAATTCCGATATTCGCCGAAAAACATGAATCGAGTCCGTTTTTTCCACTTACAATTTGTATGTCCAAGTTTGGGGTATCAACACTAAGCACGACGGTTAGCAAGCATACCACAACATCAAAAACATAAATTATTGAGTGAAAGCAAATGATTTTAGTGTTGAGTTTGCTAAGTGTTTGTGATAGTATATGTTATATGAAACCAAAAGATTTGTCAAGTCACTCAATCAAAAAATACTATATCTAAACCTAGCAACCTAAACACTAAATTGATTCTAACCTTAGGCTTGCAAGATGGGGTTTATGGGGAGAATATGGTATGTGATGAGATTACGAAGTAACCATGGAATCAACATATCAGATCAACACATCCAAGTTGCAATACTAAGTTTAGATTCACATTATACACATTAAACATTAACAAGAGGATGAGGAAGCAAAGCCATTCATCTCACTTCCTCACCATTATCACAACCAAAGAAGATTAGTTACACATAATAATGAAAAGAAAAGCAAAGAAAGTAAAGAAAAGAAAGAAAATAACAAAGCAATATATTAACACTTGAAGTTGAGGTACAAGATATTGGTAACTTATTCAACCTCCATAATGAAGCTCTCAAGAGAAAGCTTCAAGAGGGAAGAAGAAGAAAAGACCAAGTTAAAACCCACTCACTCTCAAGCCTAAACCAAAAATAAACTAGAACTATATAATATGTGCACACCTCTCTCCATATCTGTTCTGGTATTTATAGTCTCAACTCTAGAATAAACAAACAATATAGATGGACTGATGTGGCCCTCAGAAATGACCAGAAGAAAAATAGAGACATTTGGAGCAAAGGGGACCGGTGTCGCCGGATTTTAGGGGGTCTCGCCGGTGCAAATCCGAGCAATGAGGCTCGTCTTGGCATGGTGGATTAGTGTGCTCTCCATAATCACTCTGATGCTGCTTGATTTATCTGTTTAAGCCAGGTTTTCATTCAGAAATTTGGAGAGAAACTTGATGCTTTATTTCACATCACACATTTTTGCATTTAACACACATCACATTCACTTGCCCACTTGCACAAGTCACGAGTGTGCCAAGGCAGCCCCCACCATGGTCCATGTCCCAAAAGAGCTAGTGCACACTTGTATTGTGTTGGACCAAAATTGTGTGCACACATTTATTGCAAAAGAGCTCTTGAATAACGGTCGGTTTTCTGTTCTGATTGCAGTGTCGGCTCCCAAATGCTATAGCCGTGATATTAAGTGTGTTTTCAGTATTTTATCACTAATACATGTAATCTGTAATTACTGATCAGACACTGATTAGTAGTACCGATATATAACAAAATTGATAATGAATGAGAGCTATTAAAATGCAGTTTTCTGAGATGATCAGCTGCAAACAGGATGAAAGCTTTTCATCAATTTCTAGCATGGCAGCTTCGCAGTCCTGCGTGACCCGCTCGGTGAAGTCCATCGTTCGCCTTAGCGTCAACCCCTCCGAAATACACCGCTGGAGGTTGTCGAAAATAGCTTTTAACTACGCAGCATTCGCTTCAACCTCGGCGCGCAACCGGACAGATTCGCCGGAGGCCGCCTCATGTTCCTTTTGTCTTAGGGCTGCTTCTTGTTCAAAATGGTGAATGAAAGGAACATTATTCTCCACCCACGTAGCCCGCTGAGAGATCGAGGCCAACACCTCAGGAGAGACGCTTAAGCTCAACTCATGCAGGCAAGCCTCGATCTTTCTGCAATAATCAACCCAAGAACCGATGAGATCTTCATTATGGAAGTTCACGGGCGTCGCCAGCATTGGATTGACTTCAACGGCAAAATCCATAGCAGAAGTGAGGGCCTCAGCATTGAGATCTTCGATAAACTCGCTTAACGTTCGACGGCTATTCGCGGCGCCCCTGGAGGATGTACGTTTAGCGAAGGGCCCCATGGGCATTAGAATGAGAGACTCAAAAGGATCTAGATCCGGTGTAATCGCTGCAAAATGAATTACGGTCAAATTTCAACTCGGGAGACAAAGAAAACACCTGAGGGATGGAATCTATCGTACCGGCTGTGGCAGGCGACAGAATAGGGAATACCGGAGGAGCGGCTATTCTTTCGCTTCCTCCTCCGACCCGTTATACTGTGGTCAATAGAAGGAAGGCTTAGCAACAATAAGTCTACTCATAAAAAAAGAGGGGGAGAAACATTAGGTGAAGAATATACTGACCAATACCAGAAGGTGCAATGATTTCCGACTGAAAGGAAAAGTGTGGGTTTAACACCTTGTACAAATGGTCGAAAAGTACCGATTGATCATTCTCGATGTGGTTTGAAAATGTTATCACAATCAAAGAATTTATAACCGCAATTAATAACGGTGTCGATGTAGTTCGTTAATGAGTACGGGTCATCCAGTGAGATTCGTGTATTTATTTGTTCTTGCTTTAGTTGAGCCGAAAGAAAATAGTAAAGAAAATTCAAGAAAATGAAATTTCAAGATTTAATTAAGTTTGTCATTTCAAGAAAATCAAGAAAGAGTTTAAGATTTCGTAATCAAGAAAATGTCCAATATCAATTTTGGTTATCAAGAAAATTGAAGAATACCTTGTAGGATTCGATAGGAATTAGTAGCAATGATGAACACTAATAATGACTCATCTTATCTATTGATGAATTATAGCTAAAACGATGGTGATGAATGAATATTAGAGATCTATTGAAGAAACTAGAGTTTCTCCTTCACTATTCCTTGTCTTTTCATTGATCGTCATTCAAATCTAGCCTTTAGCAAAGAGAATCATCAATCATTTAATCCCAAATTGCAACGAAATAATCAAGAACGGTGATCTCATTCCAAATTTGGTCATTAACGATTCTTTTTTCTAAAGTTCATAATTCTCATAAGACTTAAGATTAGTTTAGGATTTCATCACCATTTGATCTACCGAATTCCTTCAAATCCTAAACAAACGGAGATTTTACTCACGCATCATGAAAATAGAAGAATCAAGAATTAGAGATTTCATAATACAGGAATTTAAAGAAAGCAAGAATTACAATTGATCACCTTTATTAATCAACTTCAAATTACACGATCCTTCAATTCAAGGTTACAAGAAGTGCTCTCGATCGCTCCCTTGAAAAGGTAATTTCTCCGTTGACTTTCACTTGGCTCGTTCTCCATGAGACTTGGATCTATCGAGGATCTCGCGCTCGTAGATGAAGATTGGCTTCGCGTAAAGGATCTTAAATGTTGTTGCTTGATATTGATCTCAACGATTCTCGATTTGATTTGGAATTGAATTGGATTTGATTTTGGTTTGTGTGCTAAATGTCTACTAAAATTCAATAACAACTTCGACAACCCTTTAACATTAGCCCTAGATCCCCTTTTATAGCCCTTAATCAAGCTTCCCTCATAAGCTAGGTTGTTACAAGGAGGATTCTAGAATAAGCTAGGTAGTTATGAAGCTTGATCAACAAGCTAGGTTGTTGTAGAGAAGTTTCCAGAAGAAGGTTGTTACAATGAAGCGTCTTGAAGAAGTTAGGAGGTTGCAAAGAAGATTCTGGAGAAGTCTCGTCCCCGGCGCTCGCAACTTGGCCGCAGATCCGCTGCGGATCGTCCTGACTCGGCCGCGGATCCGCGGCCATTTAGTGAGATCTCTGTCTCATTCTTCCTGTGCATTTTGGTGTTGGTCTTTGGGTGTTATTTTGATATCTGTCCTGAGATAGTTTTCAGCACACAATCTCAATGAAGAATGTTGGAGATATACAATATCATGCGTGAAGTAATAAACATACAATTTCCTTCCAGAATGTTGATCATAATGTATAACACATGATATTTGATATTTTGCAGACGAAATGGTAATCCGTGTTATATTTATAACAAACACCCTTAGATGTTTAGAAAAGTGAGGAAATTGTTATGTTAAAGATTGCAATGTTTTCGACTGAACAAATTCCCCCAAACTTGACTTTGATCGTTTCGAGCAAATTTCTTTTATTCAAGAGAAGGAGAAAATAGAAAGAAAAAGAAAAAAAACTAACTAGCACACTTTCGTAGGCAACACGATTGCTCTGAGCATATGCAACAAGCCTTTAAATCTCTAGGTGTCCCTAGTAGGAGGAGTGTTGTCTCCTGAGGGTTTCAGCGGATTGCACCCACAAAATCCCATAATAAAAGGAAGACTGTGAAATTTACATATAAAGATACGAATTATAAAAGAAAGACTTTGAAAATCAGAGTTTCCAACTACACTAGCTTTTCAGTTGTCATGAGCCATATCTTAATAGTCGTGAAAAGATGTTAGAAATCACATCATCTCTGAATAAAATATCGCCTTTATTCTTCATCCCGACCTTTCTTCCAAACACCGATCATATACCCCTACTTGTGTGTAAAAGACATCCCTACACTCGAAGAATTCAATTTAAGCTATCATACTCTTGTCTATCTACCTCACTACTTTTTAGTCGGTGAATATTTTTTAGATGGAATTGCTCACACATTCTTCATGCGGCCGTTAATACTTCTTGAGATACTAATCGACCGATTAATCAATGTGCTCACATATTAGGCATAATTAGCAATTTGCTCGTCTTGCAACACCTAAGGCTTAGCAGCGACTCCCAAACCAGTTGGTGTAAGGCACTAGGTGATGAAGCACCCTTGCTATATTTTTTATGCTGTCTTGGTGATTGCGAAACCAGTGTTCATTTTTCTTCACCATTTTATACTTTTATGCTTCATTTATTATTTTCTTCGTACTTTGGCTTTTAGACAAGAGTATTTCAAGGTATCCTCTACTATCCCGAGTTTCAAGACGTGTGTAAGTGCGTATAGTAGGGTTTCAACGTTCAGATGTTTGGTTTCCAGAATAGGAACTATTTTTTGGACTTATTTTTATCCTCAGATTAGTGACTTCCTTCATCTTACTAACTCTTGGGACAATGGCTCATAAATACTTATTCCTAGTTTCGTCTAAGAAAACATCTAACTTTCTTGGTTTTCTTAAATTCTTCCAATCTTTTAAATGTAATTTTTCACTTTCTAATCTTTTATTATAAAAGAAATTTTAAAAATTTTGTGCTTATTCAAAGTGTAATGCAATGTGATGCGTAAATAAGCACAAACCTCCCCCAAACATATTTACAGCAGTGTCCTCACTGTTGTCATCTGTTAAATCTCAAAAACCTGTAGGCTTGGGAGGAAAAGTTATTAACGGGGACAAGAATAAATGGACGTGACAATTTCCCCCAAATTTATTTTTTTATTTTATTTATGTACAATTTTTTCATTTTTTCATTATTTTATTTACAAATGATTCACCCCCATTCTAAAAATGAGACAATATTACCGAGACATGGAGGTAGGGTGGAGGAAAATCAACCATTATAGATCGGCTCATGTAAAAACAGGAGCTCCTCCGTGGGGTCAGTGAAAAAATACGTTTTTAATCTATTCCCATTCACTTTGAAAATTGTACCGTTTTTTCTATTTTCATCTTCAACTGCCCCGTGCGGGTATACATACCGCACAATAAATGGTCTTTTCCAACGAGATCGGAGCTTACCCACATAAAGATGAAGATGGGAATCGTAAAGAAGGACTTGTTAACCTGGAATAAAAGTTTTTCTCAAAATATTTTTATCGTGAAATACTTTCATCCGATTCTTTACTATCACCGCATTATCGTAAGCTTCATCGCGGAGTTCGCTTAGCTCGTTTAATTGCAGCTTCCGAAAGTTGCAGGCTTGATTCAAATCGAAGTTAAGTTATTTAATGGCCCACATTGCTTTATGTTCGATCTCGACCGGAAGGTGGCAAGCCTTTCCAAACACTAGGCGGTAAGGAGACATACCAAGATCGGTCTTATATGAGATACGAAATGCCCAAAGAGCATCTGTCAATTTGATTGACCAATCATTCTGGTTTTTAGAAACCGTCTTCTCCAAAATTAGTTTGATCTGCTAGTTGGAAATCTCAGCTTGCCCGCTCGTTTGGGGATGATAGGGCGTGAAAATTTTGTGGTTGATTGTATATTTCCGCATCAAAGTCTCAAAAGACTGATTACAGAAATGCGTCCCGTTGTCGCTAATAATAGCACGAGGGTGTCCAAATCACGAAAAGATATTTTCTTTAAGGAACTTAATGACAACTTTGTTGTTATTAGTGCGACAAGGAATAGCTTCCACCCATTTTGAGACGTAATCAACCACTAACAAGATGTACAAATTCCTAAAAAAGTTGGAAAAAGGACCCATAAAATCGATACCCCAAACGTCGAAAATTTCAACAACGAAGATTGGTTGAAGTGGAATCTCATTTCTTTTAGAAATCTGACCCGTGTGTTGACACTGTGGACAAGTTTTGCAATGATCAAATGCATCTTTGAATAAAGTAGGTAAGTAAAAACCGCATTGCAAAACTTTCTCCGCCGTCTTATGTGGACCAAAATGACCTCCAGATGCCAGATCATGACAGAAAGATAAAATACTCTTGAATTCATTATTGGGAACACATCTGTGAATGATTTGGTCAGGACAATACTTAAAAAAATAAGGTTCATCCCAGTAAAAATGTTTTACTTGGGAAAGAAATCGATAATTGTCCTGTTTAGACCATTCGCTAGGAATAAGTCCCGTTGCAAGATAATTCACAATATCCATGAACCATGGTTCGCTGGATACGGTCAAGAGCTGTTCGTTCGGAAAAGAGTAGTTAATTGGCAAGGTCACAGTTGGTGAAAAAGAGATGCGTGAAAGATGGTCAGCTACTACGTTTTCACATCCTTTCTTATCTCGAATGACAAGATCAAATTTTTGTAATAATAGGATCCAACGTATTAACCTACCTTTAGCATCCTTCTTTGATAAAAGATGTTTTAAGGTGGAGTGGTCAGTGTAAACCACAATCGGTGAGCCAATCAAGTAAGGCCTGAATTTTTCTAATGCAAATCAACTGCCAAGAGTTCTTTCTCGGTTGTTGTATAATTAATTTGGGCATCATTCAAGATCTTACTTGCATAATAAATCACATGTGGCATCTTGTCAATGTGTTGTCCTAAGACTGCACCAACAGCAAAATCTAATGCATCACACATTAGCTCAAAAGGGTGGTTCCAATCGGGATATGATGGAATAGGGGCTGTAGTGAGGGAATTTTTAAGCAATTCAAAAGCAGCCTCACAATCCGAATCAAAGTGAAATGTGGTATCCTTGGCTAAGAGAAGAGTTAAAGGTCTAGCAATTTTGCTAAAATCCTTAATAAATCTCCTATAAAATCCTGCATGACCAAGGAAAGATCGTATATCTTTGACGCATTTAGGATGAGGAAGGTTATGAATGACATCTATCTTAGATCTGTCAACCTCAATGCCTTTCCGTGAAATGACATGTCCCAGCACAATACCCTCTTGGACCATGAAATGGCATTTTTCCCAATTCAAAGTTAAGTTCTTATCTTTACAACGAGTAAGAACTGCATCAAAATGAGATAGGAAATCATCAAAAGAATCCCCGAATATCGAGAAATCGTCCATGAAAATCTCAAGAAAATTCTCGATCATATCCGAGAATATCCCCATCATACACCGCTGAAATGTAGCGGGAGCATTACATAACCCAAAGGGCATGCGTCTATAAGCAAAAGTACCGAAAGGACAAGTAAATGTGGTTTTATCTTGATCATTTTCGGCAATAGGGACCTGGTTATAGTAAGAGTATCCGTCCATGAAACAATAATATTTATGTCTAGCTAATCGTTCCAACATCTGATCAATAAAAGGTAGAAGGAAATGGTCTTTCATCGTTGTGGCATTGAGTTTTCTGTAATCAATACATACATGCCACCCAGTTTGAGTGCGTGTTTGGATCAACTCATTAGCCTCATTAGATATGACCGTGATGCCGGACTTATTAAGGACTACATGAATAGGACTTACCCATTGGCTATTAGAGGTAAATGATACCACTGTCAAGGCATTTGACGATTTCATTCTTTACCGCCTCCTTCATGAGGGATTTAACCGTCTTTGTGGTTCTCGAGTTGGCTTGGTTTCATCCATCAAATGTATATGATATTCAACAATTAAGGGACTAATCACTTTGATGTCAGCCACCGTTCAACCAAAGGCTTGCCTTTTAGATCTCACGACCATCAAGAGAGCGTTCTCCTACTCTGAAGCTAGAGAAGCGGATATGATCACAGGCAAAGACTCATTCTCACCTAAATATGCATATTTAAGGTGAGAAGATAACAATTTGAGATCTAATATTGGCGGAGAGACAATAGAAGGTGGGGTAAGTGAATGACATTTGGATTCTCGAAGAAGTTCATAGCCTGCAAAGGATACAGACTCAGAAAGTGTGACTGACTTTTGTGATGAGTCAGAAGGTTCAGAGTGGACTCGTCAAAAGTGTCCTCACTATAATGTGCAAGATCAAACAATGATGTGCTAATGTCGTCGAGATCATCAAAGCAAAGTTCATCAGCCTTACATCTTTCGGGAGCTATCTCGTGGACAGAGCAGACATCAAGAATATGAGCAGAGGGTTCAGATGGCTGACTTCCAATATTGTAAATGTTAAGCTCAATTGTCATTTTCCTAAAGGATAGGTTCATGGAACCGTTTCGACAATTAATGACAGCATTGGAAGTGGCAAGGAAGGGTCGACCAAGAATCACCGGAATTTGGTTCCATGGGTTTGCTACAGGTTGTGTATCTAAAACAATAAAGTCCACAGGGAATATAAATTTCCCGACTTTTATCAACACATCCTCAAGCTCACCCCTAGGTTTGGTGATGGATCGGTCTGCCATTTGGAGAGTATAATGAACTGGTTTCAACTCTCCAATCCCTAACTGCTCGTAGACAGAGTATGGAAGGAGGTTAACACTAGCGCCAATGTCGAGTAAAGCACGGTTAATATTTTTACCCCCAAATAGAAATAGAGATTGTAGGACATCCAGGGTCCTTACTTTTCTTTGGTAATTATGGGGTAAAATCCATGCTAACATTATTCGTCATGAATACCTTTTTGGACACTTGAGTCTTCCTCTTCCTAGTGCACAGGTCCTTAAGGATTTTAGCATAAGCAGGAACTTGTTGAATAGCATCTAGGAAAGGGATATTGATGTTAACCTGTTTAAACATTTCCATAATCTTCTCTATACATGGACTTGGTTTATTTCCCCTTAACCGATTTGGATAAGGAGCTTTAGCAATAAGAGCTGGGTCCAACATTGGAGAAGGTTGTGTGAGTGAAACAAATCCAAGAATTGGAGTGGGGATCGTCTTTGGTTGACTAGAAGAAGTGGGCTAAAGGTTCGAATCTCGAGGAAAACGGAGAATAGGCTCGCAAGAAGGTGGACTAGGGTCAGAAGTGGAAGTGGAAGTGGAAGTGGAAGTGGAAGTGGAAGCCGGGGTGTCATTGATAGATTCATCATTATCTATATCAATATGTTCACCGACTTGATTATTCAGCACTCTTCCGGATCTCAACGTTGTAATGGCACTCACAATGTAATGTTGTGAATGCCCAGGAATCGGTAGGGGTTGAGATGGAAGTTTCCCTTTCTCTCTAGCACTCATTTCGGCATTTAATCGTGCAATTTGTGCTTCTATCGATTTAATACTCTCGCTGCGGGAGGCAAAGTTCTTCTTTATATCATCAATAGAAGACCTTATATCAGCCGACACTTGGATAGAATGTTTCATGAACAAATCGAAGGTTCGTTCGAGTGAAGAGGAATTATCGGTACTGGCCAATTGTAAAGAATTATTATACGGTGCAGAAGTGTTGGCCGGACTTTGAAAATTTTGTGGTTGAAAGGGGTGCTGACTCAGTTGTAGTGGTTGCTGTTGTTGTGGAGGGACCCTTTGAAAGTTATTTTGGTAGAACCGTATTTTGAGTTTGGTGTTGGTTCCAAGAAAAATTAGGGTGATTCCTCCAACCCTGATTATAAGTGGAAGAATAAGGATCGTTTCTTGGTCTTTACTGAAAAGCATCATTAGTGTGTTCTTGACCTTGAAACGGAGAATTCAAAGGACATTCTTTCGTCAAATGTGACGGATCGGAACAGCATCCACACACAGTTTTAGGGAGTGTGATCGAGTTTAGGGAGGCTAATAAAAATTTTTGTTCCATAGCTTCAAGTTTCTTTTGCATTGCTGCTATTTCAGCTTTGACTGCTATGGAAACATCAAATTGATGGATACCACCCCTAGATGATGGTTGACTAACACTCCCCGTTGCAAAGTTTTTTCAGCGAAATCTTCTAAATATTTCCAGGCTTCACCATCGTCTTTAGACATGAAATTGCCTTGACACATGGATTCAAGCATCTGCTTTGTTGATGGATTAATACCCCCATATATGATTCTACACAGATCCCATCGATGGATTCCATGATGAGGACATTGGACTAGCAAATCCTTGAATCGTTCAAAACACTTCCAAAATTGTTCATTGGGAAGCTGGGTAAATTGATTGATTTCTCTACGGACACGGGCGGTCTTATGATTGGGATAAAATTTCTTAAGGAATGCTATGACGAATTCATCCCAGTTGGAAATAGAGTGTGCAGCTATGTTATATAGCCATTTCTCGGCTAAATCGCACAAAGTGAACGGGAGAAGACACAATCTCATATCATCCACAGAAAGTTGTGAAGTGCCCATCATAGCACATACGTTTTCAAATTTGGTAATAAAAACGTATGCGTCTTCAGACTCGAGGCCGTGAAATTTCGGTAAAAGATTGATGTAGTGTGGTTTGATTTCAAAGTTGTCCCCATTGGCTGGTGGAATAGAAAGAAAAGTAGAAAGAGGACCACGTATCGGGTAGCATCTCTCTTGGAGAGACATACGCGGTAGATTCTGCGCAACTGCGGGCGGTAGCAAAGTAGTGTGAAAATTTGATGGAGATCCGTCTATCTCGGTGGATGTGGTAAGTGGTGAAGAAAAAGAAAATGTAGAATTACTGATTTCGGAGTCGATAAGAGGAATGCGTACAAGACGGGCACTAGAATCCCGTGTCCAGCCGAGCATGCACTAAACGGTTTAGCATAAGTGGCAGCGTTTGTGATAATTAGAGAAAAGTGGTTTGTTTTTGTTTTTGGTTTGTTTTTGAAAAAGACAGATTTTGAAAAATCAAACAAAAATGCACAATCAACCCTAGATCTACGGCCACCTAGGTCAAGTCACTAGACCGCTCCTAGACTTCCAGAAGACAAATCACAGGATAAATTCTCTACTACCTCTTTATCCCTCATGTGGCCAGGTAAGTGCCAGGTAAGTTGGAGGTTCTCCGCTACGTAAGTAGCGGGTCTAATTAAGTAACCACTTGCCTTAGACACACTTTCCTTAAACACAACAAAAGAAATGTGGATAAGAAATAGATTACCCATGACCTTCTTCTGTCCTAATTGAGCGCAACGGTCCTTAGAGTCTTGTCTAGATATTTTTTAGTTAATTAGGGTGATGCGGATGCTAGTTTTGTGATTTTTGGGGCTTAAGAGGGGTAATGAAATCCCCAGCTAATCTGAATTTGGTCTTTGCCTCTTACTTTCCGTATTAAAATATGCAAACAACCAATATCAAAACACGCAACAAATTTTTGTTGCGAATTTTCGCAAAGAATCCTGCAGAAAAGTTGTTATTGGACAGATAAGAAAGTAGAGAAAATACCACAGAGAACTGGAGCCCTAAATCGTCAATAAGGCCGCGGTTCCGCCGCCAAATCTTGCAAACTGCCGCAGTTCCGCGGTTGGTTAAAGAGTTCGTTGAACAAAATTTGTACTGCTGCTATCTTTTGCTCCTCTGTCCTAGATGAAATGATCTGAATAATTTTCTCCCTGTTGCAGTGATTCCAGATTTCCTTGCAAAATTCACATACTAATCGTTAAGCACACGATGTGATTTTGATTTAAAATTCTGATAGAATAATAATATTTCAACTCAAATAGCAGTAACGAACAAATTACGTGTTGGATATATGTATGCCCTAGAGGCCATTATTTAATAGTGGATGTATTTATACATGTGTGTGTGTATTCAGAGGATTTTCTTGCTCGACATGATAGTATGCTATCTGGCTACTCTTTATCTGACATGTTCACTTGATCATGCTTTTATTAATTTGTACATGTTGATAAAGCTCTCAAGATATTTGCTTGACTACTGTGATTGCGATGCAGATCATACTTGTGGGACATATGTAGTTTATAAGCATATCATGAAATGTCCCTAGTCGTTGGTGTATCAAGACGGGGTATCGATGTTCCAGAGTAGACTAGCATATATGATATTGGACCCATGAGATGGGCGATGGATGATCTTACATCCATTGGTATTTGACACCGAGATTGTATACGGGTGCTCAGTGGAGACTGGGTACACTGGACGGACTCACCGAGAACTCCTATATGGTATTATATCTATCGTCGGATAGCAGTTCTCAGGTGACACTGATACAGGTTAGTCTGTAGACCCGAGATCGTCATAGAGTCTCATGTGTTCTCCCACTGTGCTTTGATTTCCACCGTACCACGGCTCTACTGAGTCGTGCAAATAGGTGGCTTTTGGGTACAGTCCTGAGACATGTGGAGGCAATGAGCGATAGGAGGGGTTTCGTCTCTCCCGGTATTGGGGGTTGATGTTGCGCTGTGCTCGATTGGCTATATCAGCAAGTCCCTAGCCATGGCTGATGAGATTTACTGATAAGTGTTATCAGTAGTTTCTCGAACTGTTATAGGGCATATATCGGCATGACTTATTGAGTTATTGGGGTCGACGATACCATCCCTAGACTCGATATGCATCATATCTGACGAAGAGACCGGACTATACAGTAAGTGTTACCGGTTGTCTCGACAGGAGTTTTGACAGGTTCGCCTTTTTTTCTTCTGCTCGCTCAATACCCGGGCGGCGGTTACATTTAGCTGACTGCTTGCAGTTTGTGGGTGTTTGATATGATCAACTTAGCTCAGTGTTCTCAATCGCCGAAGGCTCGATGCAAAACCATTCTTTTCTGTACAGCACAAGATCGAGGGACGATCTTTCCATTTCATCTCGAGAGACTAGAGCGAGCGCACGGGATTCACTGAGCGTAGCATGGAAGCGATAGCACAGAGCAGGAGGTTAGTGTGAAGTGGTTTTCTGAGAGGAAGAACTCCAGTCTTTAACGAGAGGTCCATTCCACTTTCATCAATAATCGATAAGTTGACAAAATCAGCGATTAACTTGACTAAAAACTTATCATTATTACAAATAAATGTCATCGCCTATTGCCGGCGTATTGACGACTCTTAGAGTCCCACAAAGGGGTTACCTAGCTCAGGCGAAACGATGTGGGGTGCATATGGTGATATGCGTGCATGCCTGATTTAATGCATGTATATGATACCGCATTATAATCTGGCGTTTTCTTTTGGTCGGGTCATATGTGATATGACCGGTATATTAAATCAATTGTTGATTTAATATTAATGACCATTAGTCTTTTCACTTATAACCTTTTCTTCTTTATATGCATGAATGTATGTATGTACTTATGTTGATGTGTATGCATACATGCATGCATACATTTGTCATGGTGATGATACATTGGAGTTGGCTATGCAAGAATCACATGGTTTAGATATTTATTTATTTTGATTATTGATTAAAGAATTAATTAGGATTATATCATGGTTGCTTTGTTTCTACACACTTCCATTGTTGACTTTGACTTGAACCATGGTTTGATTACTACACTTAAACCATGGTTTAGTCTCTACACTTAACCATGATTTAATCTCTACAATTATTCTTTAACCCAATAAAAAAATATCTAGATATTTTACAACCATGATGAGTGAGTAGACTCTCTCATATATACATTATTCTTTCTATTATTGGCATAAGAATTATCTTGAGCTTGCTTAGCCTTCTCCTTCTTCTTCCTCCTCAAAAGCATACTACCTCCATCAAAGTGAGTTAAGGAGATAAAAAGAAAATATTTTTAAGTGAGATCCAAACCCACATCACCAATCTACACAAGTTTAGCCCACTAGTTTAGGTTGTTTTGCATCACTTCTACATTGTTCTAGTGAAGCAAGAAGCTTGAGCCAAGGTACTCCGCGGTGGATCGTCGTGGACAACGAAGGACTCAAGTGAACCTGTCCAAACACCGAGTTGATCTAAGGAGTCTCAAACGGAAGATCTACAAAGGTTGTATTTCTAATCTATTAGTGTTAGACTCTTCTTTATAGTATGTGATACTATATTGTTACTTTAAATTTCTAGTTTGATCCTAAGTTAGTTTGCTTAGCACCCTAAAAAATTTAATTATAACATGTTTGATGCAAGAAAAACCCATGTGTGGTGCTATGTAAACCCAATAGGGGTATCAGAGCTAATCTAGAGCATTAGAGTAACCTAGACGACGTTAAAACACTTCGAACGAACATCGATTACCCGAAAAAACCCTTCTCTGGAAAATTTTCAAATTGTTGGAATTTTTCATATTAAAAATATTCAGAAAATCATGCAGGTAACTCTATGGACCCTCTAGAATGATACCCTAATTTGATTAAACGATCGTGGAACCGCGGCAGAAACCTGGTTTTGTCTGCGGTTCCGCGGCGCCGTTTGTGAGGCTCGGGTCGGCCCTTCTACGGTTGGTCCATAGGTACTGTGGCATGCTTCTGGGTAATTTTAATACTGCTCAGGTGTTGAGCTTCTCTATGGCTTTTTGGGTTATTAATCGATCAATCAAATGGTTTAACATCGCTTAGTTTATTTGCATTTATTGACATGAGATGTTATACGTTACTGTGAAATGATGTATAGGATTGTCGTGATGAATGGCCGGGGTTTTTATGTGAGATGAGAGTTTTCTTTTCATTCATGTAAAATTCAAATGTATGTAATATTCTTTTATTGGGGTACATCCGGGTTAAGGATGATGTTTCCTTCGATGTATATTATTTACTTTTCCGCATTAGGATAGACCCAAGGTGGGGAGCACAAGTGACCGGGTTTTAGAGTCCTGTGGGAGGCCATCTCGAGAAGTCAAGACCGGGTCTCCTAACTCTAGAATTGGTAGGGTTGCTTGCCGCTCTCGTAGGGGTCTAGGGTGTGGGGTTGGCTATTCATCACGACCGTGGAACCCGTATTTTCTATCGTTAGCTAAATACAAAATACGGAATTCCTAATATATCCTATATTTTCATATATGTGCTTTTGCTGTTTATATTCAGTGATGTGATCGCTTGATATATCTGAGACGAATGCAATATTATATATGAGATATATAGTAGGCGTTGCTTATGTTTTGCACCCGCGCTAGTCCCGTCCCGATATGTCGTTAGTTAAGTAACCTAACGGTGCATAACGGAACATTGTGGCGAATGCGGATGGTATAAGCGTACGTTGTATTTTCGTTTCTTTTCAGTGTTTGGCTTAAGGACTTAAATGATGGGACTACATTAATATGATTAATGTAAGGAAAAATTAACCTAAAAAGATTTTGTCGAATCGAATTTAAAAACCACTCGGCCTTTTTGAGAAAAAGCTACATTTCAAAATTGCGGAGAATAAGCCACTCCTTTTGAAAACTATTTGATTCTACAACGATATCATGTTCAAGGCGTTAAGGTTTTTCTTAAAAACCATCCGCAACCCTCCATCATTTTACGAAGTAGAGTACTTAGTATGCATGCTATGTTTGTTCACTATAGTTAAGGCGTAGTGTACGGTAGCTAAGTGTTGTCTTCCTACACTGCATATGATGCAGATTAATTAGGACATTCATATGACTTTGTTGACCATAGTTAAGGGTCATCTGGGTGGGTCTAATTAATCATGAAATAACAGGTAGAACTTAACTAGTGCTTGTGATTTGTTGACCATAGTTAAGGTCATAAGTGCTCGGGGTAAAAACCATATCGGGAGTTTCAAGAGTTGAAATTTGTAGTGAGATTGCATACCTTCCATATGATGGTTGGATCCCGATTCCACTGTGAGCAAGAGTTGCTCCTAGAAGAGTTTTGCACTTTACAATTAGCTAACCCATTAGGTGTTGTGTCAACGGGGCTACGCCTCTGGGAAAATGAGGCTTACTTTAATTAGGTCCGTGCGAAAGCACGGGGAACCTCCCTCAAATACCGACACTGGCCTGGCTGAACGGTTAGCGAAGTTGTAGAATGTAATTAATCCTGGCTAGTTTTCATTTTAAGGTTTGAAGGGAAATTTGATGAAAGCAGTGGGAGATATCGATTAGATAAGATAATAACCAATCTGATATTTGCAAGAGCTTTCACAGAGTGTATTCTTTTCTTTCTCTTAATGGCAGATACCAATGACAGGACTTAAGCTTCTACTAGAGAAAAATAAACTGAATGGGACCAATTATAAAGACTGGCTGAGGAACATTAACGTTGCTTTGACTTATGATAAGGTATCATATGTCCTCACGGCCCTATCCCCACCCGTCCCAGGTCCTAAATCTTCAGTTGCGGATAGTGAAGTCCACAAGACATGGGACACTGACTGTGCCATGGCCAAATACCTCGCGCTTGCATCGATGGATAACACACGTCAAAAGCAGCACGAGAAGATAGATGTTCAATCCATCTTTCTTCATACAAAAGAGTAGTATGGGGAGCAATCTCGTGTCCTACGATACGAAGCATCGCGAAAATTGTTTCAGATGTGGATGACTCTTGGCACACCAGTAGGTGACCATGTTTTAAAAATGATAGCTCTTATAGAAGAGCTTGAGTAACTCGGATGGACAATGGAGAACGAACAATATATTGATATTATTCTACAGTCTCTCCCCCTACCTTTGCTTAATTTGTAGTAAACTTCAACATGCACAATATGGAGAAGTCACTGCCTGAACTTCTCAATATGTTGAGAAGTGCAGAAACCACACTCAAGTCGGTGAAGACTCCTGCTTTGATTGCTGGGCCATCTTCCTCTTCTCGCCCAAAAGCCAATGCCAAGGGAAAGATGAAGAAGAAACCCACCAAAACTAAAGGTGGAGTTAAAAAGGTTAAGGGGAAAGACAAGTCCACGGCTGGGGAATCGGAGAAAGGGGAATGTTATCACTGCCACAAATCAGGACACTGGATGCGCAACTGCACTGAGTACTTGGATCTCAAAAGGAAGAAGCATGGTGATGCTACCGCTTCAGGTGTATTTGTGACAGAATACTGTTTTACTATAAACACTCCTTCCTGAATATTAAATAACGGTTCAGGTTCTCACATTTGCAATTCTATGCAGGGGCTGAGAAATAGCAAAGTTTTGAAGACAGGTGACCATACTCTCCGGGTTGGAAATGGTTCCAATGTACATGTGGTTTCAGTGGGAGAGTATCACCTGAGGTTGCCGTCATAGTGTATATTGGTTTTGAACACATGTTATTATATACCTAATATACTTTGTAATATAATATCCGTTTCTTTATTAGACAATGAAGGATATAATTTTGTATTGCAGAATAATGTTATGAATATTAACCTGAATCAAATGTTGGTTAGGTATGGTACACTTAATAACGGGATATACGTCCTAAATTAACACACAGTTTTCAGCATACAACACACTAATAAAAGAAAAAATTCAAAAATAAATGAATCTTTTCTTTGGCACTGTAGACTTGGTCATATTAACGAAACAAGACTAAACAAGCTACATAAAGATGGATATTTGAATTCTTTTGAATATAAATCTTATGTGACTTGCCGGTCTTGTATCAAGGGTAAAATGACCAAAACTCCGTTTACAGGACACGGAGAAAGAGCTACTGAACTCTTAGGCCTCATACATAGTGATGTATGGGGGCCAATGTCTACACAGGCTAGATGCAGTTTTTCTTACTTCATTACTTTTACTGATGATTTCTCAAGATTCAGTCATGTGTTTTTATTGAATCATAAGTCTGAAACTTTCAAGAAATTCACTGAGAACAAAATTAAAGTAGAAAAACAAACTGGATTGAGTATCACGATGCTTTGATCAGATCGAGGTGGGGAGTACCTCAGTACAGAGTTTGCAGACTTTATAAAAGAGAATGGGATTCTCTCTCAGCTCACTCCTCCTTACACACCACAGCACAACGGTGTGTCAGAGCGATGGAATCGGACCTTATTAGATATGGTACGTTCTATGATGAGTGATGCTGAGTTACCCGTCTCGTTTTGGGGGCATGCATTGGAGACTACAGCGTTTTTATTGAACAGGGTTCCAACCAAAACCGTGTCTACCACGCCATATGAGATATGGCATGGGAAGATACCATCTCTTAAACGAGTTAAGATTTGGGGTTGTCCGGCCTATGTCAAAAAACAAAATCCGGACAAACTCGAGACACGGTCAGTCATGTGTAATTTTTTGGGGTATCCAAAGAATTCCTATGGATATCTATTCTACCATAAGGAGGAACAAAAGGTGTTTGTTTCTCAGTATGCCATATTTTTTAAAAAAGAATTTTTTACAAATGATACTGATAGCAGTGTGGTAGATCTAGAAGAGGTTCTAGAGACACAAGTTACAAATGACGACTTAGTTGAACCAGCTGTTGCAATAGAAATTGATGGACCTCAGCCACTCTGTAGATCTGGTAGGACTTCTCGCCCACCGGAGAGGTACTACGGTTTCATCATTGATGGTGATAAAGAAGATTGCATCATGGAGGATGATGATCCTACCAGTTTTCAGCAAGCTATCACGAGTGGAGACTCTGTGAAGTGGCTGGATGCCATGAGATCTGAAATGGAGTCTATGTACACCAACAAAGTATGGACTTTGGACGTTGTACCCCCTGGGGTAAAACCCGTGGGGTGAAAATGAATCTTTAAAAGAAATATTGGTGTAGATGGGCTGGTGGAGACCTATAAGGCAAGACTTGTGGCGAAAGAATTTCGTCAAAGACCAGGTCTGGACTATGACGAAACTTTTTCTCACGTAGCCATTCTTAAATCCATTCGGATCCTACTTGCTATTGCTTCTCACTACGACTATAAAATCTGGCAGATGGACGTTAAAACTGCATTTCTAAATGGTGATTTAGAAGAATGCGTTTATATGGATGAGCCAGAGGGTTTCATTGACAGTGGGAGCAGCGGGAAAGCATGTAGATTGCTCAAATCCATTTATGGATTAAAGCAGGTATTACGGAGTTGGAACATCTGTTTTGATCATGTTATCAAAGAGTTTGATTTCATCAAAAATCCAGATGAACCTTGCGTTTATAAGAAGGCTGTAGGGAGAGCTGTCACATTCCTCGTATTATATGTGGATGACATTCTTCTGATAGGAAATGATATTCCTATGCTACAGTCAGTCAAATCATTCTTATCATAAAGGTTCTCCATGAAGGACCTGGGTGATGCCACGTACATATTGAGCATTCCGATCTATAGGGATAGATCCAAAAGGTTATTGGGATTGTCCTAAATCAGGTACATCAACACCATCCTAAAGAGCTTTAGTATAGAGGACTCCAAGCGGGGTGCCTTACCCGCTTGCCATGGAGTCACTCTCTCCAAGGACTTTTGTCCAAAGACCAATGAAGAGAGAGCTCGCATGAGCATTATACCCTATACTTCAGCCGTAGGATCTATAATGTATGCGATGTTGTGTACACGCCCTGATGTAAGTTATGCACTGGGTGTAGTAAGCAGGTATCAGTCCAACCCAGGGGAGAATCACTGGATAGCTGTAAAGAACATTCTTAAGTACTTGCGAAGGACTAAAGAATTGTTCTTGGTGTATAGTAACGAAGATCTCCAAATGGAGGCCTTTACCGATTCAAGCTTCCAGAGTGATAAGGACGACAGCAAATCTATCTCTGGGTTTGTATTTACCCTCAATGGAGGGGCGGTGAGTTAGAAGAGATCCAAACAGGACACCGTTGCAGACTCTACGATGGAAGCTGAGTACATTGCTGCAAATAATGCCGCAAAGGAAGCAGTCTGGATGAGGAAGCTCGTCTCGGAGCTAGGAGTAGTCCCAACCATTATTGATCCAATACTATTGTATTGTGATAATAATGGGGTTATAGCATTATCCAAGGAGCCCAGGTCCCATCGGCGGTCCAGACACATCCTGAGGCGATATCATTTGATCCGGAAGATAGTTGATCGCCGCGAGATCGTGATTCAGAGAGTAGATACAAAGAATAACACTGCGGATCCACTCACCAAGGCCCCCCCTCAGCCGCAGCATGAGCGACTTTTTGAGATGTTGGGTATGAGATACGCCAATAACTGGCCTTAGTGCAAGTGGGAGATTGTTGGATATACTAGAGGCCATTATTTGATAGTGGATGTATTTATACATACATACATACATACATACATACATACATACATACATATATATATATATATATATATTCAGAGGATTTTCTTGTTCGACATGGTAGTATGCTATCTGGTTACTCTTTATCTGACATGTTCACTTGATCTCATGCTTTTATTCATTTGTACATGTTGATAAAGCCCTCAGGATATTTGCTTGACTACTGTGATTGCGATGCAGATCATACTAGTGGGACATATGTAGTTTATAAATATATCCTGAAATGTCCCTAGTCGTTGGTGTATCGATGTTCCAGAGTAGACTAGCGTATATGATACTGGACCCATGAGATGAGCAATGGATGATCCCACATCCATTGGTGTTTGACACCGAAATTGTATAGGGGTGCTCAGTGGAGACTGGGTACACTAGACGGACTCGCCGAGAACTCCTATATGATATTATATCTATCGTCGGATAGCAGTTCTCAGGTGACACTGGTACAGGTTAGTCTGTAGACCCGAGATCATCACAGAGTCTCATGTGTTCTCCCACTGTGCTTTGATTTCCACCATACCACGGCTCTACTGAGTCGTGCAAATAGGTGGCTTTTGGGTATAGTCCCGAGACATGTGGAGGCAATGAGCGATAGGAGGGGTTTCGTCTCTCCCGGTATTGGGGGTTGATGTTGCGCTGTGCTCGATTGGCCATATCAGCAAGTTCCTGGCCAGGGCTGATGAGATTTACTGATAAGTGTTATCAGTAGTTTCTCAAACTGTTATAGGCCATACATCGACATGACTTATTAAGTTATTGGGGTCGACGATGCCATCCCTAGACTCGATATGAAGCATATCTGATGAATAGACCGGACTGTACGGTAAGTGTTACCGGTTGGCTCGACAGGAGTTTTGACAGGTCCGCTTGTTTTTCTTCTGCTCGCTCAGTACCAGGGTGGCCGTTACGTTTAGCTGACCGCTTGCGGCTTGTGGGTGTTTGATATGATCATCGCCTACTGCCGGCGTATTGACGAGTCTTAGAGTCCTACAAAGAGGTTACCAAGCTCAGGAACAAAGAGGTTACCAAGCTCAGGAGAAATGATGTGGGATGTATATGGTGATATGCGCGCATGCCTGATTAAATGCGTGTATATGATACCGCATTATAATCTGGCGTTTTCTTTTGGTCGGGTCATATGTGATATGACCGGTATATTAAACCAATTGTTGATTTAATATTAATGACCATTAGTCTTTTCACTTATAACCTTTTCTTTTTTGTATGCATGAATGTATGTATGTACATATGTTGATGTGTATGCACACATGCATGCATACATGTGTCATGGTGATGATACATTGGAGTTGGCTATGCAAGAATCACATGGTTTAGATATTTATTTATTTTGATTATTGATTAAAGAATTAATTAGGATTATATCATGGTTGCTTTGTTTCTAAACACTTCCATTGTTGACTTTGACTTGAACCATGTTTTGATTACTACACTTAAACCATGGTTTAGTCTCTACACTTAACCATGATTTAATCTCTACACATATTCTTTAACCCAATAACAAAATATCTAGATATTTTACAACCATGGTTATGAGTGAGTAGACTCATTCATATATACATTATTCTATCTATTATTGGCATAAGAATTATCTTGAGCTTGCTTAGCCTTCTCCTTCTCCCTCCTCCTCAAAAGCTTACTACCTCCATCAAAGTGAGTTAAGGAGATAAAAAGAAAAGATTTTTAAGTGAGATCCAAACCCACATCACCAATCTACACTAATTTAGCCCACTAGTTTAGGCTGTTTTGCATCACTTCTACATTGTTCTAGTAAAGCAAGGAGCTTGAGCCAAAGTACACTGCGGTGGATCGTCATGGACAACGAAAGACTCAAGCGAACCTGTCCAAACACCGAGTTGATCCAAGGAGTCTCAAACGGGAGATCTATAAAGGTTGTATTTCTCATCTATTAGTGTTAGACTCATCTTTATAGTATGTGATACTATATTGTTACTTTAAATTTTTAGTTTGATCCTAAGTTAGTTTGCTTAGCACCCTAAAAAATTTCTTTGTAGCATGTTTAATGCAAGACAAGCCGATGTGGTGCTATGTATACCCAACATTACGCACGCATCCCCGGCAATGATGCCATTTGATTGATCATTCTCGATGTGGTTTGAAAATGTTATCACAATCAAAGAATTTATAACCGCAATCAATAACGGTGTCGATGTAGTTCGTTAATGAGTACGGGTCGTCCACTGAGATTCGTGTATTTATTCGTTCTTGCTTTAGTTGAGCCGAAAGAAAATAGTAAAGAAAATTCAAGAAAATGAAATTTCAAGATTTAATTGAGTTTTTCATTTCAAGAAAATCATGAAAGATTTTAAGATTTCGTAATCAAGAAAATGTCCAATATCAATTTTAGTTATCAAGAAAATTGAAGAATACCTTGTAGGATTCGATAGGAATTAGTAGCAATGATGAACACTAATAATGACTCATCTTATCTATTGATGAATTATAGCTAAAACGATGGTGATGAATGAATATTAGGGATCTATTGAAGAAACTAGGGTTTCTCCTTCACTATTCCTTGTCTTTTCATTGATCGTCATTCAAATCTAGCCTTTAGCAAAGAGAATCATCAATCATTTAATCCCAAATTGCAACGAAATAATCAAGAACGGTGATCTCATTCCAAATTTGGTCATTAACGATTCTTTTTTCTAAAGTTCATAATTCTCATAAGACTTAAGATTAGTTTAGGATTTCATCACCATTTGATCTACCGAATTCCTTCGAATCCTAAACAAGCAGAGATTTTACTCACGCATCATGAAAATAGAAAAATCAAGAATTAGAGATTTCATAATGCAAGAATTTAAAGAAAGCAAGAATTACAATTGATCACCTTTATTAATCAACTTCAAATTACACGATCCTTCAATTCGAGGTTACAAGAAGTGCTCTCGATCGCTCCCTTGAAGAGGTAATTTCTCCGTTGATTTTCGCTGGGCTCGATCTCCGTCAGAGTTGGATCTATCGAAGATCTCGCACTCGTAGATGAAAATTGGCTTCGTATAAAAGATCTTGAATGCTGTTGCTTGATTTTGATCTCAACGATTCTCAATTTGATTTAGAATTGAATTGGATTTGGTTTTGGTTTGTGTGCTAAATGTCTACTAAAATTCAACAACAACTTCAACAACCCTTTAACATTAGCCCTAGATCCCCTTCTATAGCCTTTAATCAAGCTTCCCTCATAAGCTAGGTTGTTACAAGGAGGATTCTAGAATAAGCTAGGTAGTTATGAAGCTTGATCAACAAGCTAGATTGTTTTAGAGAAGTTTTCAGAAGAAGGTTGTTACAATGAAGCGTCTATAGGTTCCGGCAGCACCTCGGTGTTCATCATAGAAAAATGCATTTTGTACCACCCATTCTTATGCTCGTTTGTTTATAGGTAGGTGCTTTTAATCCGTGTTTGCTACATATTTACAGGCTACAGGTTTATAGTCCAAAATAACACAAATGATACAAAATCTCCACTGTTACGCCAAAATCCAGAACATCTGTTGCCAGCAGATAAAAGCCGGGTTCCGATCATCCGTATCCGTCCAGTACCATGTACCAGTTCCAGAGACAAGACAAATGACGGTGGTCATTCGTGTCTCGGACAAGCACAAAGCACGAGAGAGGCAGCATAAGAATCAATGGGTGTGCGGAGCTCGAGGGAGAAAGGTCAAATCAATCAAAAGTGAAGCTATGTTTGGACTGTGCAGATCTGAAGAAATTGTGAAGACATTTTGCAATTTGGGACATGTAGAACAACATAAGATAGCAACACAAGGAAACCTAGAAAATATGAGACCCCAATTCCACAAAACCACGGCGGAACTGCCGCCAAATGTGGGTTTTCGCGGCGGATCCGCCGCGGTTTAGTGTCATCATCAGACCAAATTTTGGGGGTAGTTTGGTCTTTGTATTTAGGGCCAGAATGTTGCCCTAGGGTTTCAGCACGCAGCTTATAAATAGCCTAGTTTTGTGCCAAGCCAAGGGTCTTTTTTCATGTCTTGATTTCCATTCTCTCTTTGTTAAGATTTAGCTCAGTTTCTTCTTTTTCTTCATTCTTTCCTCCATGAAAATTGTAGTGAGAGCTTTTTGAGTGGAAGATCAATGAAGATGAGGGTTATTTTTATCTTGTCTCTTTTATTTATTATCTTGTAATTTTATTATCTTGTATTGTAATTTTATTATTTGTTGTTATCTAGTTGTTGTTATTTCTTTTCTTGTTCTCTTTTCTTTTCTTCTTTTATCCGTATTTTCAAGCGATGATACTTGACGGAGTTCCTTGCTAAGGTGAGGACCCAAGAGTTAGCTTGCTTCACTTGTAAAACTGTATTTTCCTCTTTTCTTCCTTCTTGTGTTGTTTTCTTTTCTTTTATGATGTGTGAATAATTTCCCTCTTGTTAAGGCTAAGGAAGGTGGTACGAGGGACGGAGAAATCCCTTGTGCTTCTCTTCGCCAAACATCTTGAAACGAACCCCGACCAAACAACCGCAACCCCCTCACTTAGGCGCGCTATACGTGACATATAGCCGCGACCTAAGTCGAGAAGTCCTTTAAGCGCACTATAACGTGACATGTAGTTGTGACTTAATTGGATACATTGTTGCGGGTGTTTGGCCGAGGGTTGGAAATAAGCGTATTTAACGGACGGACAAGGGGCACTAGGAATGGATTTAGCGTTGGAAAGCTTGCTTAAACTCGCAAATCCCATTCCTATGTCCTCCTAATCCCCGCTACTTTCGATTATCCCAACACCGTTTTAAAGATGGCAAAAGATAAGTACAAGAATAATCCTAACTCTACTAACCAACCTTAACCTTAACAAGCTTACTTGAACATAAATACAAACATTTAGGATAGAACTGAACAAACATATACACATTCTTTATTGACTCGTCTAAAACTCGAACGGACATACAACCATCTCCCTGTGGATCGACCCGTGCTCAACCGGCTAGCTGCATAGCGACACCGTCCTGATCGCGGTTATAACTTTAGAAGTTTGAACATCCGACACGCCAAATGCGAAGCGATCAAATGGCGCCATTGCCGGGGAGACGGTAACGTATCTTCTCTCTTGTTATTCGGGTTAATATTCTTTTTGTATATATTTTTTATAATTAAAATTAAAAAAAATCTTTTTGTTATTTTTGATAATTTTTGTGTGCAAGTGTGCAGGCTAATCTGGAGCAAGTACAGTAATCCAAAAAGAAAACAGAGAATTTTATTTTGGAGAAGAGACCAAGGGGAGTGCAGGGACCCAAGTTGAAGCCCCAACTAAGCAACTTGAATGCGGAACCGCGGTCAAAGGGGGGCTTTAGCCGCGGTTCCGCGGCTATATTGAGGTCTCAGGGCCCCAATTTATTTCTTCCCTTTCTCTGTCCTTTTATCTTCTCTGTGAATTCCACTATACTGTATTTTCTGCAGATTTCTTTGCATAGATTGCGCAGCCGCCAAATAAATTTTTGTTGTTTTAGATTTTGTTTGTTTACCGCCTTGCATATATTAATACGGACTTTAAGGGGCTTGAAACCAATCCAGATTGGGTGGGGATTTCATCACCCTTCCCAGGACCCAGAAATCACAAAAAGCATATGCATTGACCATTATTTAATTAAAAAATACTAGACTCAGCCCTAAGGACGTCGCGCTCAATAGGACAGAGGACTGGTTGTAGGCATCGGCCGTTTATCCTATCCTGACTTTGCGGTGTCTAGGCAAGTGTGTCTAAGGCAAGTGGTTACTTAATTAGGACCACTACTTACGTAGTGGGGAGCCTCCCACTTACCTGGCACTTACCTGGCCGCAATTGGCGGAGAAGAGACGGTTTGAGGTCCTATTTCTAGCCCTTTGGAACAGTTAGGAGCTGTCGAGCTGACCTAGGTGGCCCTAGCTCTAGGTGTGTTAGTGCATTTTGTGATTATAATTGTGCTTGTAAATTTTAGTCCCATAATTCCGTATTCTTTCAAACAAACAATTTTCAAAACTCCAAAAACAAATTTTCCCCTCCTTTTCTCTTCCTTTCTTTCTTTCCCTCTTCATATCATGGGTACTCCACCTAGAAAAACTCTTGCCGAACTTTGGTACCCACAACCAGACATAACTTCCTACGGTTCTTGCATTGGTCGAATTTCGAACGACCCCTCCATGCCCAAAATTTCACTGAAAGATCGCATAGAAGCGTCTAGGACAAACACTTGCACTCTGCATTCCACTTTGTATCAACCTTTTCAACCTTCCGCACCCGCTTATGTTGATACTCCTTTTGCAAGTCATCCTTTGTCCATCGCTGAACATATTGAACAATCTCATAGCCGATCTTTCACTCCTTTCACCACTTCAAATTCTTGGGATCAACAATTCCATTCACCTTCGTATCCAAATGTTGATCCTACCCCTGTCCAACCATTCAATTCCTACCAGTCCTACCCGACTTTTACACCTGCCCTAGACATTGCTTCTGAACCGCCATTTGGGAGTTTTCAGTATCCAAACAACTTTGAATCTTTTACTGAAACCCCTTCACAACTCATGTCTAGTCTGGAACAGTCATTGGAAGACTTTAGGGTAGCGTCGTACCAACAGATGATGGATTTGAATGCGTCCATGGCCGCCCTCATACAACCTAGTGACCCGGTAGCTAGTTTTCAACTAGCTCCAAATTTTCCAATGTATGAAGAGGCGGTAGGACAGGTTGAGAATTTGAGCGGAATGAGTGAGTTGTACACCCTTCCAAATCAGACCTACCCGTTTCAATTTGAATCCCACAACTCCAGTTTTGAATGTCTATCTAGTGTTCCCAACGATTCACCGATTGAAGATAGAATGATTAATGAGTTGTGCGACTTTGTAGTGTTTGATTTACCTGATTGTGAAGGGTCCCTTCTAAGTGAAACCAATCCTAAACCTTTTGACCTCTACACCTCCACTTTAGAACCTGAATTGATTGATATCCATGCTTTTGTTGAGGTGTCTGAGAATATAGATTTTCACTTGATTGAGGATATTGACGCTGGGAATATTTTGAATGATGAATCCGTAGATTTGGCTGAGTTTTTATCTCCAATTCATCATCCTGAGTCATTAAATGTTTTTCCCGAACCCCATATGCGTCTGGATTTTGAGGATAAATGCATGGATGTGCTGAATTTTGAGGATAGTTTTGAGGATGAACCAGTTTTGCTTGATGAGTCGGATTTCCCAATTCATCCTGTCCCTGTCATTGACTGTGTACACCCTCCTGAACCCTTAATCGATACCCTTCCACAATCACTTCCCCCCATCCTTTCCATCGTTCCGACATTGCAAGAAACCGTATCATTTTCACTTCCTGTGTCTGGTTTACCAAGTTCGGCTTACCCATGGTTTCTTACGAATCTTGAGGGATTTGACATAATTTCTCACCATATTGATAGATTAGTACAATCCATCTTTTCACATCGATCATTACAGATTGTACTAATTTATTCAATCCATTTCCACCCTCAAGTTCGTATTCCACTTCTTTCTCCATTCCTCCATTCTTCTTCTTATATACCAAGACCGTATACCACTTCTATCTCCATACGGTCTCGCATATTCTCCACCTCTTTTCTCTACGCCTTCTTCCACCAACCTGTACATTATAGCGATAAAATCTTTGAATGGTTGGTGCTCACTTTTGGCCTGTGTAAGGCCTTGTATAGCTTGATACTGTTCTCCCCCCCCTCAATCCTGAACTTCAACGCTTAACAGTGGAAACACTGTTTTACTTAAGTTTGGGGGGGAACCTTTTTGTATATATTTTTGGTTTTCTTTTTGTTTTGTATAAAATTCTCTTTTGGGAGCGCCGGCAATTTTGACCCTCTTGGTGTAGCCTGACAGTGAGGGCACTGTCAAGTTTAAGTTTGGGGGTGTGCTCAGTAAGCTTTCTACCTACGCATTCATTTGTATATTTTGCATTTGCATACTTATTTTAAAACCCACAAAAATCAGAAAATTTCCAAAAATATAAAAACTTTGTCGTCAAGTTAGCCAATAGGGTAACTTAGATTTTTATTCTGAAAGCTTAGTTGATATGTTAGAAATAACTAAATTCTAAGCTTAGGAATTGAAAACCCTAAAAATAACCCTCATTCTGTTTAAACTTGGTGATTATACGTCCTTACAATTTTTTTTTGAGAAATAGGTAATCTTGAGTTCAGTTCTTGAGTTAAGTCAAGATGAGGGGAAAGTATTGAAGCTTTACTGGAGGATAAGTCTGAAAAATAGTTTCTATTCTTGAGTTCAAATTCAGAAAGTATATACCCTACAACTGCACTTACACGCACCTTGAAACTTGGGATAGTAGAGGATACCTAGAAATACTCTTGCCTGAAAACCTAGTATGAAAGAAAAAACGGTAATTAAAGCTAAACACCAAAAGAGCATCATTGAAAAATATATCCGGTCTTGAATAAGAAAAAGAAAAGAAAAGAAAAATAAATAAATAAAGTCAAGACTTGGAAACTGCTAATTACGCTTTAAGCTCACACATTCAGTAACCGGCCGTTAGTGGCTCAAGAAGCATTAATAGTCGCATGAAAGGTGTGTGAGCAAATCCGTCCATCCTTAATGAAAAGAAGTAGTATTAGGTATTAGGGCAAGGGTATCATAGCTTGAATTGAATTCTTGAGTGTAGGGGTGCAAATATACACACACGTAGGGGTATATAATCGATGTTTGGATAAAAGATAGAAATAAAAGATAAGACTTATGTTTTCTGTAAAATTGATAAAAAAATCCCTGATTTAAGACCGCACTTTAGAAGGAAAACTCAGGAGATACCAATATCTTTCTAAAATTTTTTGGAACGTATAGGATCTGAAGTTAAGTAGATAGGAGGCGTGAAACATAAGGATTGAATGTTTCTAACTTAGGACGATAGAATTTCTAACGTAAATACTGAACTGTAGGAGTAGAATCGATGTTAACTTATGACACTAGCTTGACGGGATTTTGTGGGTGTAATCCGCTGAAAACCCTCAGGAGACAACACTCCTCCTACTAGGGATACCTAGAGGTTTAACGGCTTGTTGCATACGCTCAGTGCAATCGCGTTCCCTGCGAAAGTGCGGTTAGGACTTTTTTTGTGAATAATTGGTTTTGCTCGGGACTAGCAAAAGTTAAGTTTGGGGGTATTTGTTCATCACAGAAAACTGCATTTTATACCGCCCATTCTTATGCTCGTTTGTTTATAGGTAGGTGCTTTTAATCCGTGTTTGTTACATATTTACAGGCTACAGGTTCCTAGTCCAAAATAACGCAAATGATACAAAATCTTCACTGTTACGCCAAAATCCAGAACATCTGTTGCCAGCAGATAAAAGCCGGGTTCTGATCATCCGTATCCGTCCAGTGCCGTGTACCAGTTCCAGAGACAAGACAAATGACGGTGGTCATTCGTGTCTCGGACAAGTACAAAGCACGAGAGAGGCAGCACAAGAATCAATGGGTGCGCGGAGCTCGAGAGAGAAAGGTCAAATCAATCAAAAGTGAAGCTATGTTTGGACTGTGCAGATCTGAAGAAATTGTGAAGGCATTTTGCAATTTGGGACATGTAGAACAACATAAGATAGCAACACAAGGAAACCCAGAAAATACGAGACCCCAATTCCACAAAACCGCGGCGGAACCACCGCAAAATGTGGGTTTTAGCGGCGGATCCGCCGCGGTTTAGTGTCAACATCAGACCAAATTTTGGGGGTAGTTTGGTCTTTGTATTTAAGGCCAGAATGTTGCCCTAGCGTTTCAGCACGCAGCCTATAAATAGCTCAGTTTTGTGCCAAGCCAAGGGTCTTTTTTCATGTCTTGATTTCCATTCTCTCTTTGTTAGGATTTAGCTTAGTTTCTTCTTCTTCTTCGTTCTTTCCTCTATGAAAATTGTAGTGAGAGTTTTTTGAGTGGAAGATCAATGAAGATGAGGGTTATTTTTATCTTGTCTCTTTTATTTATTGTCTTGTAATTTTATTATCTTGTATTGTAATTTTATTATTTGTTGTTAACTAGTTGTTGTTATTTCTTTTCTTGTTCTCTTTTCTTTTCTTCTTTCATCCGTATTTTCAAGCGATGATACTTGACGGAGTTCCTTGCTAAGCTGAGGACCAAAGAGTTAGCTTGCTTCACTTGTAAAACCGTATTTTCCTCTTTTCTTCCTTCTTGTGTTGTTTTCTTTTCTTTTATGATGTGTGAATAATTTCCCTCTTGTTAAGGCTAAGGAAGGTGGTATGAGGGACGGAGAAATCTCTTGTGCTTCTCTTCGCCAAACATCTTGAAACGAACCCCGACCAAACAACTGCAACCCCCTCGCTTAGGCACGCTATACGTGACATATAGCCGCGACCTAAGTCGAGAAGTCCTTTAAGCGCACTACAACGTGACATGTAGTTGTGACTTAATTGGATACATGGTTGCGGGTGTTTGGCCGAGAGTTGGAAATAAGCGTATTTAGCGGACGGACAAGGGGCACTAGGAATGGATTTAGTGTTGGAAAGATTGCTTAAACTCGTAAATCCCATTCGTATGTCCTCCTAATCCCCGCTACTTTCGATTATCCCAACACCGTTTTAAGGATGGCAAATGATAAGTAGAAGAATAACACTAACTCTACTAACCAACCTTAACCTTAACAAGCTTACTTGAACATAAATACGAACACATAAGATAGAGATGAACAAACATATACACATTCTTTATTGACTCGTCTAAAACTCGAACGGACATACAACCATCTCCCTGTGGATCGACCCGTGCTCAACCGGCTAGCTGCATAGAGACACCGTCCTGATCGCGGTTATAACTTTAGAACTTTGAACATCCGACACGCCAAAAGCGTGCGATCACCCGGCCATCGAAACGCGGCCAAAATGCGGAACAAAAATTTCTAAAACCGGCGCTACCGCAACCCGAATCCCGGATCGACCTTAAACCCTAAACTAGCAAACTAACTAAGAGTTAGAAAGGTTATACCGAGATGATCCGAGTCCTTCGGTCTTCATTCCAAGCTCCTAGCAATTCTTTGACAAGGTTTGGTTGTCGGTCTTCCTCCATCTCCGATGATCCACCCGAGGGAAACGGCGCAAACTCCAACCTCGTCGAACGAGGTAACCGACGCTCCAAAGTCACTACCGATGGAGAGTGAGGGTGTATGAAAATGTCACTATAATTTTTCTCTTATCTATGTGCTCCATGGAGCAACTCAAGAAGAAGATGATGGAGCTGAAAGCTTTGGCATGTGCAAGAATAATGCTAAGTGTTTTTGTGTTCTTTTCTTTTGAGTGAATAAGAGAGAGGGAGTATGCAAGTGTAATAAATCAATCAAATGAGATGAATCCCCTCCAAAATCATAGCCGACCCCCCTCACTTTTCCACCCAAAAAAAATATCATTTCCTTTTAATCAAATAAAATATACACAACCATACCATGCACTATGCTTGACTCATGCCCATGCCTTTTCCTTGTCACCCTCCACCTCATCATTAAACAAAATGAATTTTCATAAATGAAAAATCAAATAATGAGGTGGCAAAACTTCTAGAAGCTATTCCGTATAAAATACGGAATACTTCCCGGTACATGTATCGAAATACATATACGCGTATTCGTACAAAAATACGAATAGCCAAGAGAGAAAATGAATAGTGAACAATAATACTAGAATATGTATATACAAATACATATATGAATTATTAAATCAAAACCTGATTTAATAATCCGGCTTAATCCTAAACCGCTAGTATTATCAACCGTCCGATTAAAGTCTGCGCAGCAAGTGCACATATTTAATCGGACACCTGTATGTACCAACATACCTCATGTACACCATATTGCCTGAACCGTGAAAACCCTCTGTGTGGAACTCTAAAGACTCGTCAATACGCTGGCAGTGGGTTTAACCACAAGCACGTCAGCGGCACTAGCTGTACGTAATGGCTACCCAGGTATTGAGCGAAAGGGAGGCCGACGAGCAAACTCATGCAGAACCCCTACTGAGCCTGACAGTGACAATATCCTTACAGTCCGGTCTGTTCGTCTAAGAGTATCGCATATCGAGTCTAGGGGGTGGATAAAGTCAGACCCCCAACAATGCGATATTTAGTGTCGGTATGAAACCCATCACCACCTGAAAAACTATCGATCCTGAATCGATAATTCTCGTCCACCGTGGCCACGGATTTATGGTGATGGCCATCAGTACACAACACGACATTAACCCCCAATACCGGGAGAGACGAATCCCCGACGATCCGATCACTGCCTCCATGTGGCTCGGGACTGTACCCAACTAAAACCTGTTTGCACGACTCCTTTAAGCCGTGGTAGGGTAGTAATCAAAGCACAGTGGGAACTCACACGAGAAAAATGACAATTTCAGGTCGACAGACTAACCTGCATACATGTCACCTGGGAACTGTTATCTGACAATAGGTATAATACCAACTAGCAGGTTCCCGGCGAGTCCGTCCAGTGTACTCATAACCCAATGAGCACATGTATACTATCTTAGGTGAACAAACTAACACCAATAGCTTGTGAGACCTCGGGGTCTCGATCAGTATACACTAGTCTACACTGGAGTATCGATGCCCGGTCTCGATACTCCTACGACTAGGGACATTTAAGGATGTGCTTATAGACCCCAGCTCCCACATATATGATCGCCATCATAATGCTGGCAGTCAAGCAAGAATCGTATGGGCTCTATATGTATATGATGATAAAGACAAACCAGATAGCATACTATCATCTTGAGTAAGACTGTTTTATCGGTATAGGTCCTCACTCAATCATCATAATCATAAGTCCGCGACTATGATAATTGCCTTGAGGGCACTATAGCCAACAATCTCCCACTTGCACTTAAGGCCTATTATTGCGATGTCGCATACTCACAGCCCGTGTGATACCGAACACCCAACTTCTCTACTAATCAGTTTCGCAAAGCCTGTTTGCGAAAATGATTGCGTTCGAGAAATAGCCTCAGTGAGTGGATCCGCTCCAATGTTTCTTTCTGTGTCTCTCTTAATCTCAACTTCACGGAGAAAACTATCTCCCAAAATGAGCAATACTTGTCTTAGAATTTGTCTAGATATCTGATAGGACCCAGTTCACAAATGAACTCCAAATCCAGCAAACTACTTAGACTGTATCGTCCACTGAATTTAATCAGTATCTGTTTGGACCACCTGTCCAACATATTGTCCCTCAAAAGAGGGAAAAACTATAACTCTAACAGTCACTATGTCATCCAGGTCACCTAGGAAGCCTGAAATGATAACCGTCTCCTGAAGGAGGCCGACGTTACCATATCCCAAGAACATCTATTTATGTTCAATAACTGCTTCCCAATGTTTCTCCAGGATTGGATTAATATATGTTTATTGCAGCTAGTGCAAAAAACAATATCTGGTGTAGTACTTGACATTTCATGATTAACTCAATTGCCTAAGCAAGTGATATGCTAATCATGTAGATCCCTCTCCCCTTTAGTCTGTAAGACACCTTTAGAGAGGTTGACTCCACACCTGCAGGTACACCACCATGCCAGGAGTCGTCCATTTAATGTCAAAGTACCCAGATTAGGATACTTCTCAAATCTAGATCTAAAACCATAGATCTAGTAACCAGAAAACCTGATATTATATCCATATCCTGTGTGGAGAAACAACTTTTTGACAACCACAATATAACCGATCGTAGTATAGGAATGTCCCTTCCTATCAAGTGCATGTCATTCCTATACCTGGACATCACACCCTACTATCTCCTTACCAGATCCATCTCGTATTCTGATGAAGTCAAAGCCTATGACTGTCACATCAAAAATAGATGATCTATTTCCGCTATACATGCCTTAGTCTATAAATAGACATAAGCTACTTGCCTAATATGCTTCCGCTGCTCCCACTGACTACAACAACCCTCTGGCAGAGTCATATATACGTACACTTTTAAAGCTAGTTTAGAACGACGCTATACTCATCCTCCTGCCGGGTCTTATAGTCCAGAGCAACAGCAATGGCAAGTCTGGGTAAACAAGAACCTCCCTGTCACCGTCCCTGAGAAGACCGAAGTACCTCTCGGGTGCCTGAGGTTACCCACCAAAAACTGCGGAGTGGCTAATGGAATGTCGAAACTAATTGAATCCTTAGGTTCTATTAAATCTTCAGTAATCGTTTGTGGTTCTGGAATAACTTCCAATTCTACCATACTCCCACTTTTGTTTTTCTGAAAAAGACCATTTTGCTAAAACTGCGGCGAATATAAATATTGATCTTCCTGATGGTAGAAAGTTATCCCTCGTCAAAGCCCGGGATAACCCACAAATAGCCATTACTGAAACTTGCCTTGAGTTTATCCATATTCTGGTTTTAAGTATCAGCCGAACAACTCTCTATATCTTAACATCGTTAAGATATAAATTGATTCTATATATACCTAATATAGAAACAAAAGCACTAATCTAATTTGAACCAGATTCAAAATCATGCAGCTGTCTCCAGTGCATATCAACCAAATGGAAAGAGGACAATCAGCATTACTCATCTAGGAGTGCATCCACATATGAGTAACCCGAAAAAGAAGCAAGTTCTCAAAACCATTACTATCAGCGGAATACCAAACACATGTATCTACATCTTCGACTTCATCGAGGAATCCTGATACTTCAGACAAATGGTTCTCTACTTTATTCTTATACCTATAACTTCTGAATATCTGGACCTTGCATTTCAACGAAATACATGTCTAGAACTAGAGAAGTCATAAGTAAACAGAATATAGTATGAGTACCAACCCTATTTTCCTAATGGACACTGGACAACATACAATACTTTGTATAAGTCCCCTGAGTTCAATAACTCAAACCTTGTGCGTTGTAGGTTGAAAAACTGTATTATGGTTAAGAAGAATTACACCACTGTTGAATGCACCTTACCTAATCACCAACTGATATAGGTAAATGCCATAGACACAATATCAAAAAGTTATATCTCACTTTATAAAATAAATGTACAGATATACCAGTTTGAAATTGGTGCATAACAACGGATATTCAAAACCAAATATTTGCCATCCGGCAAAATCCAGATGATTTCCTCAAATATCACAAATTATTACGAATTCCGATATAATGAGGATCTAATCACCCAATTCCCAATATCTTACTCCCACTCACCATCTGTAATAACATACAGATGTGAGAAACTGATCTGGTAAATACATACCCTGGAGTTAGATTCCAATTGGGAAAACAGTTTTCAATTAATATCGCACAGTGAAACTGAAACATGAAAATGTTTCAAAAGGGGTTAACTGGTATTCCTAGTAACGCCTCTTCCACTATCCTGATTCACGATAGTAACCATATACTTGCCTGCCCTCTCTGCAATCCCTTTATTATGTCTTTACTTATTACCTTCTGTACACCTCTTTTACCCTAATTGGTTTTCTTCATTCCCTACCCTTCGGCACCAGCCTAAGGTTTGGAAGAAGACTATCCAATAAGCGTAATAGGTGTACTCTCCTAATCCTAGAAGCCCTCGCAACCTGAGAGAAGGTAATGGGAAAAGACATCTGAATAATCCTATCCAATCTCTCCAGAACCAGAATCCATCCTCGAAAAAGTTCCTTCGAGTTCGTATATAACCATACGATGGATTTATCCGTGTCCTAGAGAAATGCAAAGTGGATGTAGGAGTGGCAGGGGTATACCCGGTCTTTGTCGTGAATGATGGTGGTCGCAATTTCCTTTGCCATTATTCTAATCCCTTTATACGTCTTTACTTATTACCTTCTGTACACCACACTTAAGCTTAATTGGTTTTGTTCCTTCCCTACCGTTCGGCACATGTCTATGGTTTGGAAGAAGACTATCCAATAAGCTCAATAAGTGCACCCTCTCCTAATCCTAGGAGCCCTCACAATCTGAGAAAAGGTAAAGGGAAAAGACAACCGAATAATCCTATTCAATCACTCCAGAACCAAAATCCATCCTCGAAAAAGTTCCTTCGAGTTCGTATATAACCATACGATGGATTTATCCAATTGAAGTAGATGTCCGTAGTGACACGAGGTGTTCTGGAGAAATGTAAAGGTGATATAGAAGTGGCAATGATGTATGCGACACCGTGACATTCCAAAAACCAAAGTGTTTTAAGAAGGTTCGGTCAATTTGGTTTCATGAGTTTTAGTCAAAGGTCGGGTCATAGTCGCAGCCAGAGAGAGAGAGAGAGAGAGAAGAAACACTCAGCGTGCACTCTAACCTAGATCAGAATGGCTAATCTCTTTATCTAATCAGGATGGCTCCCACTGTTTTCTCGAATTCTCCTCCAAACCCAAAAGGAGAATTAGTCGGAATTACCCGAGGAGTAGTCCTACTCATTAGTGGGAATCGGGATCTAACTATCATCGCATGATGACTTGATGGAAGCCACTCAAGCCACCATACTCCAGAATATATGCGCAAACCTGGCAAGTCTCCTGTATGTTTGAAACTCCCGATATGATTTTTTACCCCAAGCGGTTTATGACCTTGACTTTGGCCAACAAATCATAACCCGCAAGTCAAGTTCTACCCGTCATTGTCCTGATTGATTTAGACCCACCCGCACACACCCTTGACTTTGGCCAACAAGGTGGTACGACTGTCCTAAACCAATGCATATCCATACAACGGACAAGCAACACACAGCTACCGCATACGATGCCTTGACTTTGGCCAACAAACACCGCACGAATACTATGCGCTACTTATCCGAAATGACGGAGGGCTAAGGCTGGTTTTTGGCGAAAAACCTTTAACGTAATGAACTTGATATCGTTGAAGGAATCTAAGTGGTTTTATAAATATATAGTGGCGAAAATTTTTGCTAAAGAGGTCAATCATGGTGAAGGGATCTCGGCGCTTTCCCCGTCGAATGAGGTGCAGGATATCCCAAACTGAATACCACGATGCAAAGAAAAAATAATCGGCTATAGTAAAGTTATTACGTTGACGCAAACTTTTACCCAAGGGGTCACTCCCGATGAAGGGATCTCAGCCCTTGCCTCATCGAATGAGGTGCAGGATATTCCAAATGAATACTACGATGCAAAGCAAAAGAGAACGTCTGTAATGTCAGTTTTTTAAAAACTTGGTTCCAACATCATATATAGGTTTGTTTTATCCTTGCATTGATAAGAATCTATGCAGTCCCATCAATTAATCACACCAGAAAAGAACGAAAATAAAATGTACGTATATGCCATCCGCATTCGCCACTGGGTCCCGTCATCACTCGTTAGGTTACTTAACTAACGACAGAGCGGGGACTGGGCTAGCGCGGGTGCAAAACATATACAACAACTACTAGTATATATATAAATATATATAACAATCGTCCCAGGCATGATATAAGCAACATCACAGAAATATCACAGAATGGTGGATAATCTGGAGCCCCGGGTTTCACTTGAGCCGCAAGTGAGACTCGACGTTCCCTGTCGTGTGGATAGCCTGTGCAAGGAAACCTAGACCCCTACGAGCGCAGCAAGCTACCTGCCAAAACCAGAAGCGAGGCAACCCCCTTCAACAACGTGAATGGGCCACCCAGCACTTCACGGAATCCGGTAGCTTGAGCACCCCTCCTGGGTCAACCTATACCCCCTACGAGTGCGGCGAATAGCCCGCCAATTCTAGAGTAAGGTCCCCTCCGTCCCAACGCCATGAGATGCGGACCCGTTGCCCTCTAGAATCCGGCTATTCGTGCACCCCACCGCGGGGTAATCCTAATATAGAAAATAAAATAATATACAAGGGTGACATCGACCTCAGCCCGGTCATGCCCTAAAAGAATAATATACAAACTGGCAGTGACGGCAGTCCACATGTCGGACGCTCGCCCCGCATTATCAAATGTACAAATGAAATTAAAATTGTACTATCATTACACCACTGGCTATCCACCACGACGATCCAACAAACATCACAGCACATCACAGAACATCACAGAACATCAACGTGAATGTCATGTTCGCAAACCCGTCTAAAAGAGATATAGCAATCAGATGAGTTTACCGATCAAATGACATTCACGGTCGCAGATAGAAATATATGTACTGTCAAACGCCCACTTAAAATATCGATCAACTAAATTTCCAAATTAGCCACAATAACAAAACAACACTTTACTGAAACCTGGGCCAAAACAGAATATCACAAAAATCACAATTCCAAGTCTCTGAGCTACAGTGAAAAGTTGAAGGCCCGTCGCCAATAAATGGCCGCGGATCCGCCGCCAAAAGGGGGTTAGTGCGGCGGATCCGCGGTACTTTAGTGGCATCACGAGCTCAAATTTTTTATGTACCCTTGTATTTGCCTGCATGGATTTTTAAGCTGCTGCAAATAATTTTTTAACCACTTTTGAAAATCGACAGCAAACTGAAGAATGAAATCATGATTTCGGTAAAATCAGTTGATCGATCTTTTAAGCACGTCTAAACAAACTAGTAAGGGGTCTAAAGGGTGGCTCTGATACCATGTAGGGTTCGGCAGCGCCTCGGCCATCGAAACGCGGCCAAAATGCGGAACAAAAATTTCTAAAACCGGCGCTACCGCAACCCAAATACCGGATTGACCTTAAACCCTAAACTAGCAAACTAGCTAAGAGTTAGAAAGGTTATACGGAGATGATCCGAGTCCTTCGGTCTTCATTCCAAGCTCCTAGCAATTCTTTGACGAAGTTTAGTTGCCGGTCTTCCTCCATCTCCGATGATCTACCCGAGAGAAACGGCTCAAGCTCCAACCTCATCGAACGAGGTAACCGACGCTCCAAAGTCGCTACCGATGGAGAGTGGGGGTGTATGAAAATGTCACTACAATTTTTCTCTCATCTATGTGCTCTATGGAGCAACTCAAGAAGAAGATGATGGAGGTGAAAGCTTTGGCATGAGCAAGAATAATGCTAAGTGTTTTTGTGTTCTTTTCTTTTGAGTGAATAAGAGAGAGGGAGTATGCAAGTGTAATGAATCAATCAAATGAGATGAATCCCCTCCAAAATCATGGCCGGCCCCCCTCACTTTTCCACCCAAAAAAAATATCATTTCCTTTTAATCAAATAAAATATACACAACCATACCAATGACTATGCTTGACTCATACCCATGCCTTTTCCTTGTCACCCTCCACCTCATCATTAAACAAAATGAATTTTCATAAATGAAAAATCAAATAATGAGGTGGCAAAAATTCTAGAAGCTATTCCGTATAAAATACGGAATACTTTCGGGTACATGTATCGAAATACATATACGCGTATTCGTACAAAAATACGAATAGCCAAGAGAGAAAATGAATAGTGAACAATAATACTAGAATACGTATATATAAATACATATATGAATTATTAAATCAAAACCTGATTTAATAATCCGGCTTAATCCTAAGCCGCTAGTATTATCAACCGTCCGATTAAAGTCTGCGCAGCAAGTGCACATATTTAATCGGACACCTGTATGTACCAACATACCTCATGTACACCATATCGCCTGAACCATGAAAATCCTCTGTGTGGAACTCTAAAGACTCATCAATACGCTGGCAGTGGGTTTAACCACAAGTACGTCAGCGGCACTAGCTGTACGTAATGGCTACCCAGGTATTGAGCGAAAGGATGGCCGACGAGCAAACTCATGCAGAACCCCTACTGAGCCTGACAGTGACAATATCCGTACAGTCCGGTCTATTCATCTAAGAGTATCGCATATCGAGTCTAGGGGGGTGGATAAAGTCAGACCCCCAACAATGCGATATTTAGTGTCGGTATGAAACCCATCACCACCTGAGAAACTATCGATCCTGGATCGATAATTCTCGTCCACCGTGGCCACGGATTTATGGTGATGGCCATCCGTACACAACGCGACATCAACCCCCAATACCGGGAGAGACGAATCCCCGACGATCCGATCACTGCCTCCATGTGGCTCGGGACTGTACCCAACTAAAACCTATTTGCACGACTCCTTGGAGCTGTGGTAGGGTAGTAATCAAAGCACAGTGGGAACTCACACGAGACAAATGACGATCTCAGGTTGACAGACTAAGCTGTACACATGTCACCTGGGAACTGCTATCTGACAATAGGTATAATACCAACTAGCAGGTTCTCGGCGAGTCCGTCCAGTGTACTCATAACCAAATGAGCACATGTATACTATCGTAGGTGAACAAACTAATACCAATGTCTTGTGAGACCCGGCCACCGCCCCTCGTCGGGGTCTCGATCAGTATACACTAGTCTACACTGGAGTATCGATACCCGGTCTCGATACTCCTACGACTAGGGACATTTAAGGATGTGCTTATAGACCCCAGCTCTTACATATATGATCGCCATCAGAATGCTGGCAGTCAAGTAAGAATCCTATGGGCTCTATCAACATGTATATGATGATAAAGACAAACCAGATAGCATACTACCATCTTGAGTAAGACTGTTTTATCGGTATAGGTCCTCACTCAATCATCATAATCACAAGTCCGTGACTATGATAATTGCCTTGAGGGCACTATAGCCAATAGCGTCTTGAAGAAGCTAGGAGGTTGCAAAGAAGATTCTGGAGAAGTCTCGTCCCCGGCGCTCGCAACTCGGCCGCGGATCCGCTGTGGATCAGCCTGATGTTCATATCATAATTTTGCATTATTATCTTCCCCATTCTTATTCATTTTACAAATAAACAGGTGCTTTTGATCCATGTCTGCTACATAGTTGCAGGTTACAGGTTCTCGAAACAAAAACAGCGAAAATGATGAAAAGACGATACAAAAGTAAGACTACGACCAACAAATGGAAGAATCTTGATCATGCCTATAGTTTGAGGGACAATGAAGATCAATGAACAAGTTCACAAAGTACAAAGACGCTGCAAGGTTCAAGACTTTGACACGAAGCAAACGGTAAAAGTCCACGAAATTATGCACTGTGGAAATCTGGAAGAAAACTAGAAGACAATCTGAGAAACCAAGTGAAAAAACAAGTACCCAAATGTGACCAGACCAAGACTAGAAAACTGCACTCATTGAACCAACCACATGGCCGCGGATCCGCGGCCAAACAGGGCTTTTGGCCGCGGTTCCGCGGCTTTATAGAGCACGTGTCGATGCAATTTCGTGTCGGTGCGGCGATGCGTTGACTAGGCTTCTTAGGGGAAAATTTGTAAATGCAGATATGTATCGAATGTAACCTTAGGGTTTCTATGATCTATAAATAGAAACCCTAAACCTCTTTTTGAGGTATGCCTCTTCTTGTGCCTCATTTCATTTATCAAAATTCAGAATTGTAAATTTCTGTAATGTATGAAGAGAGCATCAAATAAAGTAAGTAGTTTTTTATTATCTGCCCTAGCTCTTAAATTCCTTTCTGCCCTAGTATAACTTTTATTATCTGCTCTAGTTAATTAGTTTAGAACATGTTTATCAATTCCCTAATGAGTGAGTAGATGCTCGCTTGTTAGGGTTAGGAATAGGAGAGCTTTGAGAGATGAAAATCTCTCACCCCTTTCTTGCCCATCATATATTTTTATAGGACTATATGCATACATACACACACCGCTCCCTACGACACCCTATCCCACGAGGTAGCGGTGATACCGTAGATTAAAAGACCGGTTGTGCATGTTTTCCATGGAGGTTAGGGTAAGAATTAGAAAAGGAAGGACAAGAACCTAGAGGAAGAACCCTTGTTTCTTCCCGATGGTACTAATCCACTTTATTAATTATTACCATAACACCTCATAGATCTTAATTAGGGCATTGAAAGCGGTGAGGAATATTGACTTTCCAAACTTAACCTAAACCTAACCCTAGCAAGATTTTTAATCAACTCATTTCAGTTTTTAGTAATAATCAATCCAACCCCAATTGGAATTAACTCGTTAGAACAACTAGAAAATACACAAAATCCCTGTGGACCGACCCGTACTCACCGGCTAGCTACCAAGCGACGTCGTTCTTGATTGCGGTTAACAATTCTTTAATCGTAAAACCTAGCAAAAATCAAATGGCGCCATTGCCGGGGATGGCGTAGTATTTTCTTTTTGCAATTTCGGGTTAATATAAAATCATAAAATTCATAAAAACTGAAAAATTAAAAAATATAAATATTTATCATCTTGTTATTCTTTGAAGGGTGTTTTGTTTTAATTGTGCAGGATCGACGAACGGATTCAGATCTGGAAAAATCCAGAGAGCAAAACAGAAAACCCTAGATCTGAACAACAGAGAAAAATCAGTAAAGATGGGTAGAAAAAATCTCGGGAACTGAACCGCATGTCCAACCGCATTTCCGCCACATAAGCACCATTCTGGCCGCGCATCCGCGGTGAGGTGGTGACGTCATCATCTGAAAAATCACTGTAAGCTTCCTCTTCTTCTCTGTAACCCCAATATCTCCTCTGTAAAAATTTCCTGCAGGATTCTTTGCGCAAAAATTTCTCCCCTTCTCAATAATTGATCTTGTACAGGATTCTTTGCGCCGCGCTAAAAAAAATTGTTTGCAAGTGATTGTGTTTACTGTTTTGCATATTTAAATTGACTTTAAGGGGCTTGAACACCAATCCAGATTGGGTGGGGATTTCTTTACCCTTCCCAGGACCCCAAAAATTACATAAGGCATATTGCATTGACCATCAAGTAATTAAAAAAGATTAGACTCGGCCCTAAGGATTTCGCGCTCAATAGGACAAAGGAATAGTTGTAGACATCGACCGTTGATCCTAACCTGAGTTTGTGGTGCCTAGGCTAGACAGGTAGGGAAAGATAACTTTAAAAGGCCCATCTCACGGTGATTCGTGAGCGGATCCCTCCTTTATCTATTTGTGCTTACCTGGCCACAATTGGCGGTGAAGAGGCGGTTTAAGGTCCTACTTCTTACCCTTTGGAACAGTTAGGAGCTGTCTAGCTGACCTAAGTGACCCTAGATCTAGGCTTGATTGTGCATTTGTGATTGATTGAACGTGTGTCTAAGCCTTTTATCGAAAATCTTTTTTTTTTCAAAAAAAAGCTCCACATAAAAAAAACACAAAAAGAAAAAAGGAAAAAATTTTATTAAAACTTGCAGCTTGTCGCTAAGAAATCTGTGCACCCCACTTGCACCCACATTCTTTTTCTTCTCCTTTCTTACATCATGGGTACCCCACCTCACAAAACTCTTGCCGAACTTTGGTACCCTCATCCAAACATTGCTTCATACGCGAATTGTTTTGGTCGAATTACGGACGACCCCTCCATGCCCAAAATTTCTTCAAAAGATCGAATAGAAGCGTCTATGAGAAACAGTTCGACTCCGCAATCCACTTTATATCAACTATTTCAACCTTCACCACCTTCTTACGTTGATACTCCTTTTTCGAGTCCTGTTGTAACTCCGAAACCCATGTCTATAGCTGAACATATTGAACAATCTCGTAACCGATTTTTCACTCCTTTCAACACTTCCAGTTTTTGGGATCAACAAGTCCATTCACCTTTTTATCCAAATGTTGATCCTACTCCTGTCCAACCATTCAATTCCTACCAGTCCTACCCGACTTTCACACCTTCCCTAGACATTACTTCTACACAACCATTTGGGAGTTTCCAGCATCCAAACAATTTTGAATCTTTTACTGAAACCCCTTCACAACCCATGTCCAGTCTGGAACAGTCGTTGGAAGTTTATATTGTAGCGACAAATCAACAGATGAGGAATTTGGATGCGTCCATTGCCGCCCTTAATTTATCAAGACAACCTAGTGAACCGGTAACTAGTTTCCAAGTAGCTCCAAATTTTCCAATGTATGATGAGGCAGTTGGACAGATCGAGAATTTGAGTGGAGAGAGTGAGCTGTGCACCCTTCTAATTGAATCCCACAACTCCGGTTTTGAATGTCTATTAAGTGTCCCAAATGATTCACCAGTTGAAAATAAAACTTTTAATGAGTTGTGCGACTTTGTAGTGCTTGATTTGCCAGATTGTGAAGGGTCCCTTTCGAGTGAAACCATCACCAATCCTCTCGACCTCTACACCTCCAATTTAGAATCTGAATTGATAAATATCTATGCTTTTGATGAGGTGTCCGAAAAAATTGATTTTCACTTGATTGAGGATATTGACGCAGGGAATATTTTGGATGATGAACCCGCAGATTTGACTGAATTTTTCTCTCCACTTCATCATCCCGAGTCATTAAATGTTTCTCCCGAACTTCATATGCGTCTTGATTTTGATGATAATTGCATGGATGGGATAACTTTTGAGGAGAATTATGAGGATAGTATTGAGGAGAGTATTAAGGATAGTATTGAGGATGAACCGATTTTGTTTGATGTGTCGGATTTTCCAATTCATCCTCCTGAACCTTTAACTGTTATACTTCCTCACTCACTTCCCTCCATCATCGTTCCGACCACGCAAGAGATCACGCTTGAGGACTGTGAGCTTGAAAAATTTCTGTTCGATCACAGCAGTTTAGACGCTACTAGTGCATTCCTCTTTGAATCTGACACAGTTCTCATAGCCGATAACGATTACGAGTGTTTCACTTTTTCGGACGATTTTGAAGACTCACCGCCCGAGTTTGAGTCCTTTGAATTTTCTGATGAGTTAGTTGAACCATCAGACTCGGTTACTTACAGTCATTTCGAACCATTGATGGAATCCTTCGAGTTCGAGACAGTTTACTTAGGTGAGAATAAGACTATCCCTAAATCACTCCTCTCCATCCTTTCCATCGTTTCGACCGTGTAAGAATCCGTCACGCTTCTATTTTCAATGGATGGTTTACCAAATTCAACGTACCCATGTTTTCTTGCGAATCTTGAGGGATTTGACCCCATTTCTCGACGGGTTGATAGATTAGCACAATCGCTTTTAACACATCGGTCATCACAATTTGCGCTAATTTATTCACTCGATTTACGCCCTCAAGTTCGTACTACACTTCTTTCTCTCTTCCGCCATTCTTCTCCGAATATACCGAGACCATATTCCACCCTTCTTCCCATACGGTCTCGTGTGTTTCTCAACTCCTTTCTCTACACTCCACTCTTCCACCAACCCTACCATTATAACGATAAAATTTTTGAATGGTTGGTGCTAGGTTTTGTCCTGTGTAAGGCCTTGTATAGCTTGATACTGTGTTTTTTCTCCTCCCAAACTCTAAACTTTAATGCTTCAACAGTGGAAACACTATTTCACTTAAGTTTGGTGGGGCCTTTTTGTGTATATATATTTTGTTTTGTTTTTTTCTGCTAATTAAAAAAATAAAATAAATAAAATAAAATAAAAATAATCAGGGGAGTGCCGACAAATTTGACCCTCTTGGTGTAGCCTGACAGTGAGGACACTGTCAAGTTTAAGTTTGGGGGTATGCTCGGTAAGCTTTCTTCCTTCGCATTCATATGTATATTTTTGCATTTGCATACTTATTTTAAAAACCCAAAAAAATTGAAAAAATTATAAAAATTGAAAAATTCAATTTTGGCCATAATTGACTTGAGTTTGAAAAGAAGGTTAACTAGCTAGGAAAAACTAGATCTTAGACTTAGTAAATTAAAAATCCTAAAAATAACCTTTCTTAAAATTTAACTGTAGAAAGTATATGTCTTTGTAGTCTATTTCGAAATAGGCAAATTTTGAGTTCACTTCTTGGGCTAAGTCAAAATAAAAGAAAAGTATTGATATTTTTATTAAAGTATAAGTCTGAAAAATAATTCCTAAGCTTAAGTCTAAATTCTGAAAATATACACCCTACAAATTGCACAAACACGAACCTTGAAACTTGGAATAATAGAAGAGATCTTGAAATGCTCTTATCTTAAGTCCTTAGTATGAAGGAAAATAAAATAAAATATAAGTGTGAATAAAAAGAAAAAATGATGAACACTGGTTTTTGTAATTACTTAAGGCTGCATAAATAGAAAAAATATTTAGCGAGGGTGCTTTATCACCTAGTGCCTTAAACCAACTGGTTTGGGAGTCACTGCTAAAGCCTTAGATGTTGCAAGACTAGGAATTGCGCCTTAATGTGCAAACACATTTTGTAATCGGTCGTTAGTAGCTCAAGAAGTATTAACGGTCGCATGAAGGATGTGTGAGCAATTTCATCTAAAAATTCACCAAATGAAGAGTATTTTGGATGATGGACAAGAGTATAATAGCTTGATTTGAATTTCCAAGTGTAGGGGTGATATATACACACACGTAGGGGTATATGGTTGGGGTTTGGATGAGAGATAGGAATGAAAAATAGGAGTTATATCTTTAGTAGAGATGATAGAAATTCCTAAGTTGAGATGGAACCTTAGAAGGAAAACTTAAAAGATGCTTAAAGCTAAGTAAGTCTACCAAACATATATAATCTTAAGTTAAATGATAAAGAAGCGTGAAAAATACGGGTGGATAATTTCTGAATCAAAGATAATAGAGTTTCTTGTTAGAAAACCTAATTAGAGAATAAAAATCAATAGGCCGAATTAATAGGATTTTGTGGGTAGTATCCGCTGAAAACCCTCAGAAGACAACACTGCTCCTACTAGGGACACCTAGAGGTTTAACAGCTTGTTGCACGAGCTCAGTGCAATCGCGTTTCCCTGCGAAAGTGAGGCTAGGTCTTTTTCGAGAATAAACTAGTTTTGCTCGAGGACGAGCAAAAGATAAGTTTAGGGGTATTTGTTCATATCATAATTTTGTATTATTATATTCCCCATTCTTATTCATTTTACAAATAAACAGGTGCTTTTGATCCATGTCTGCTACATAGTTGCAGGTTACAGGTTCTCGGAACAAAAACAGTGAAAATGATGAAAAGACGATACAAAAGTGAGACTACAACCGACAAATGGAAGAATCTTGATCATGCCTACAGTTTGAGGGACAATAAAGATCAATGAACAAGTTCACAAAGTACAAAGGCAGTGCAAGGTTCAAGACTTCGACACGAAGCAAACGGTAAAAGTTCACGATATTATGCACTGTGGAAATCTGGAAGAAAACTAGAAGACAATCTGAGAAACCAAGTGAAGAAACAAGTACCCAAATGCGACCAAACCAAGACCAGAAAATTGCACTCATTGAACCCACCACATGGCCGCGGATCCGCGGCCAAACAGGGCTTTTGGCCGCGGTTCCGCAGCCATATAGAGCACGTGTCGGTGCAATTTCGTGTTGGTGCGGCGGTGCGTTGACTAGGCTTCTTAGGGGCAAATTTGTAAATGCAGATATCTATCGAATGTAACCCTAGGGTTTCTATGATTTATAAATAGAAATCCTAAACCTCTTTTTGAGGTATGCATCTTCTTGTGCCTCATTTCATTTATTAAAATTCAGAATTGTAAATTTCTGTAATGTATGAAGAGAGTATTAAATAAAGTAAGTAGTTTTTTATTATCTGCCCTAGTTCTTAAATTCCTTTCTATCCTAGTATAACTTTTATTATCTTCCCTAATTAATTCGTTTAGAACATGTTTATTAATTCCCTAATGAGTGAATAGATCCTCGCTTGTTAGGGTTAGGAATAGGAGAGGTTTGAGAGATGAAAATCTCTCACCCCTTTCTTGCCCATCACATATTTTTATAAGACTCCATGCATACATACACACACCGCTCCCTACGGCACCATATCCCACGAGGTAGCGGTGATACCGTAGATTAAAATACCGGTCGTGCATGTTTTCTATGGAGGTTGGGGTAAGAATTAAGAAAGGAAAGACAAGAACCTAGAGGAAGAACCCTTGTTTCTTCCCGATGGTACTAATCCACTTTATTAATTATTACCATAACACCTCATAGATCTTAATTAGGGCATTAAAAGTGGTGAGGAATATTGATTTTCCAAACTTAACCTAAACCTAACCCTAGCAAGATTTTTAATCAACTCATTTCAGTTTTTAGTAATAATCAATCTAACCCCAATTGGAATTAACTCGTTAGAACAACTAGAAAATACACAAAATCCCTGTGGACCGACCCGTACTCACCGGCTAGCTACCAAGCGACACCGTTCTTGATTGCGTTTAACAATTCTTTGATCACAAAATCTCACATTTAAATCACCTGACTCGGCCGCGGATCCGCGGTCATATAGTGAAATCCCTGTCTCATTCTTCCTATGCATTTTGGTGTTGGTCTTTGGGTGTTATTTTGATATCTGTCCTGAGGTAGTTTTCTGCACACAATCTCAATGAAGAATGTTGGAGATATATAATATCATGCGTGAAGTAATAAACATACAATTTCCTTCCAGAATGTTGATTATAATGTATAACACGTGATATTTGGTATTTTGCAGACGAACTGGTAATCCGTGTTATATTTATAACAAACATGCTTAGATGTTTAAAAAAGTGAGGAAATTGTTATGTTAAAGATTGCAATATTTTCGACTGAATAAGTACTCCTGCAGAGTTGCAACAATATACAATCAATACAAGGAGGAATGTATCCATAGTGAAACAAATAAGTGAGAAACTCATACCTTCCAAGATTTGAGGAGGCGCAGAAAAAAGCGAAGGGACAGTGACCGTCAAAATAGCGGCCGATGACACTTCTTCAGCCGGCACAGCTTCAGGGTTTACCGCGCCTATACTCAAGAAAAACAAAATATCATTAGAAGGGCTTAACAGAGTTGAAACAAAAAAAACAACCCAAGGACTACCTAATAGATCAAGGACCGAAACTGCGCCAGATGCATCACCAAGTGTAACGGTTTCCTCGCTCTCTCTCGGGGGAATAGATTCTGCACCCATAACTTCATCCCCTGACTCGACGAGGGCCGTCGTAATGCTTACCCGCCGATACCAAGGAGCCACAAGGAGAAAGAGCAACATTTCGGACAGTCCCAGATTCCCGAGAAAGAGTGGCCACTTCGGGCTCTGTAATCATCGGCGTTTCACCTGCCATACCATTGTCAGGACTCAGCCCTGCTTAAAAGGAAATACGTATGTCAGAATTCGAGGATCAAATTTGAATAAAGGACTAGGTGTTACGTTACCTTGAAGTAGCTTTCCAGTTTCTTCCCGAGCTGCACGTGCAACCTGTCTATGGGCGGTAGACAAGGCGGAAGGAACATCCGCCAAAAGAAGGTCAGCAGGCGGAATACTGCTTGAGCCTGCACCTGCGGCCAAAACAGCATCATGTTCCCTCGCCAAATGCTTCCCGCGCTTCCTTTCAGTCCGAGCAGTGAGAACTGACCTCCTTAAGACCACCGACAGGGGGACGTCATCGTCCGAACCGAGCTCTGCCTCCGGAACCGCCACGGCATCCATCATCGGCTGCTTCAACAATGCCTCCTGTGGTGACTTTGGGGTGGCTGTGACCGTAGTAGCTGGCTCTAGAAGCCTTGCTACATCGCCACTTGGGATTGGCACTGCACTTGGAATGACCTGAGTTACGGTAGTTCCTGCAGTGGGGCGAAGAGAAGGGTCAGATCATAAATAAAAAGAGTAAAAGCGTAATGAAACGAATTATACCAAGGGCCAAAGAAGTGCGGAGCCTCTCTTCCTCCTCGAACGTCCTGAGGGAAGCCGCAAGAGGCTCTTTGGCAGAAATATCTGTAAAAAATCGTCAATAGAAGAATAATAATGAGAAAAAGGATAGCCGCAGAAGAATATAACTGAAGTATACCTGACTTCGCGATAGTGATCAACGCCGTTTTCTCACGAGTCAGTCGCTCGGAAGCCGTAAGGGCAGCCTGTAGATCAGTATCGGTCATAGACGCGACGAACAAACCCTCATTAGTGCCATATTCGCACAAGCCCTCGCTGTAGGGAGCATGCGCCTCCTGGCCGAATACGACATCGGCAGAAAATAAAGACTTCTTCTTTTTCTATGAGCGGACACGAGCGGCCGATGACAAGAGCTTGCGCTTGACAGGCATTTTCGGGCGGCGGGTCCCGATTTCCGTACCAGCACCAGATTTTGGGGATGCTACGGCTACCGCAGTTACGGGAACATCAGATTGAAGCCTCTCAGGGAAGACTCGAGGGCTACGGCTGTAGTAATTTCCCTCAAGGAAGGACGAACGGCGGTCCGTCGCTTTAAGGGGACAAATAGATTACCAGCGAGGACTGCATCCTTGTGATTGCGCATAATCGCCTTTCTTCCCTGATAATAGCACCCATCGCATGCTGGTACCATGCCACGTAATTGTTCAAAGCTTTCGGCACATAGCTCGGCTCGCTGATTAGAAAATTGGATCCCGTATTTAGTCGCATAAAGTGGTGCAGCGCGCTGCTAATACCCTCTTCCGTAGCGACCGGCTCGGCTAACAATGCCCGAGAGGAACACCCTGATTGTAACCCGACTGTTGAGCAAAGCGGTGCGGGTTGTACCTCATGAATAGTGCTGAGGGGTTTTGCCTGAACACTAAAAAGCCCGGCCTAATAGAATACAAGTGAAAAATTTCTCGAGCCTTCAACGTGGGAGCCCCATCTTTGAAAGTGTCATGCAGCGGTTGCACCACTTTGATAGATTCCGTGTCGATAGCCAAGACGCTATCGACATTCATGCTGTCCCCAAATATGCGTGATCGGAGGACCAGCCGCCGAGCCTTTCGCTGCGACGGGTCTGACGCAGAAACGTCAACCAGATACATGACCCGAGGAAAGTTGTAGCTGTCGTAAAAGCGGGGTCGTTTGTGAACACCGAAAGCCCCTAGCACATGCATCTCGATCCACAATGTGAAGTGGTGCAACGTGTTAGTTATATGTATGCTCTAGAGGCCATTACTGTACATAGAATGTATATTGTAGTTGATGCTGGGACATATATAGGTAGGACTTTCTTGCTCGACATGATAGTACGCTATCTGGTTGCACTTTATCCTAACATGTATACTTGTTGTCTCTCTATTACATGTTGATAAAGCCCTTAGGATATGTGCTTGACTTCCAGGACTGTGATGTAGATCATACTAGTGGGGCCTAGGTAGTCCATGAGTACATCCTTCAATGTTCCTAGTCGTGGGAATATCGAGACGGGGCATCGATATTCCAGTGTAGACTAGCGTATATCTTCTCGACCCATGTGATGGGCGATGGATGATCACATATCCATTGGTGTTTGACATCAGAGATGGTATGCGGGTGCTCAGTGGAGACTGGGTACACTGAACGGACTCACCGAGAACTCCCAGATGGTATTATACCTCACGTCAGATGGCAGTTCTCAGGTGACACTGGTACAGCTTAGTCTGTTGACCCGAGATCGTCATAGAGTCTTGTGTGTCTCCTACTATGCTTTGATTTCCACCCTACCACGGCTCTACTGAGCCGTGCAAACATGTGGTTTTTGGGTACAGTCCCGATTCACATGGAGGCAATGAGCGATAGGAGGGGATTCGTCTCTCCCGGTATTGGGGGTTGATGTTGCGCTATGCTCCACTGGCCATAACTGGAAATCCCTGGCCAGGGTTGCAGTGATTTACTGGTAAGAGTTATCAGTAGGTTCACGATTGTTATGGACCTTATATCGGCATGACTTATCAAGCTACTGGGGTCTGATGTTTACCACCCCTAGGCGAGATATGCGACATATCAGACGAACATACCGGACTGTGCGGTAAGTGTTACTGGTTGGATTCGCAGGAGTGTGAGCAGGCTTGCTCGTTGATCTTCTGATCGCTCAATACCCGGGTGGCCGTTACGTTTAGCAGACCGCTTGCGGCTTGTGGGTGTTTGATATGATCATCACCTACTGCCGGCGTATTGACGAGTCTTCAGAGTCCTACACAGAGGTTTCCTGGCTCAACCGGAATGAAATAGGAGCGCATATGAGATATGTGCGGGACCGAGAATAATACCAGTATGTGATACTGAATTCTATTCTCGCGATTTGTATCATCGGACGGTTATATAAGATATAGCCGGGTTACCGAATCAAATGTTGATTCGATATATTGATACACTTGATATTAGTCGGTTATATGCAGTATAACCGGATCATTAAATCAAGTGTTGATTTAATGATTTAATGTATAATTATATATTTGATATATTACTTTACATTAACTAGTATTTGTTCACTTAAGATTGATTTTCTCACTTGATATGCACAAGTTGTATATGTGATATATGTTTGTGCACTAGTTTGTATCATGATTGATGATACATGCAAACTTGGGTGTGTGTATACTTTACACCTTGTTTAGGTTAATGGTTAGGATTTTATTTATTTTATTTATTATGTTTTGTTAAAACAAAATGGTGCTTTTTCTTTTTCCATGCTAGAAGCTTCATGATGCTTCAAGCATCTTTGAAAAGTCTAACCATTTTGTTTTGACTCTTTAACCTAACCCTTACCTAAACCCTAGTTTATTCTCTACATAAGTAAACTCACCCATGGTTGCTAGATGATAGACTTCACTTGAATTTTCTTTTAAAATTTAATTCATATTCTTTTCTTCTTCTTCTTCTTCTTCTTCTTGATGAAGTGAAGAAAACCTTGCTAAAAAATTCCAAGTGAAGAAATCAAGTGAGAAATCCAAATCTAAAGTGAACCCACTTCCTATTTCTTCATCCTCTACAACTTGCCTTGTAGTAGAGTGTGTTATCTTCATAAGTTTCATGACCTAGTGAAGATGGAGCTTGAGTTTGAGTCGCCTCGACATAGATCATCTTCGGCATCGAAGTCAACGACCTAGCCCGCTCATTTTTCCGATGAAACCAACGCTAGAGTCCGGGATCCCGATGATCGCAGCGGAGGGACGTTAACACGGAGCTAAAGAAGTGGAGAACCGGATCTACAAAGGTTGTAATCCCTTTCACTTGTAGTTAAAGTAGTTAACTTGCATTCTTCGCCTTACCTCTAGTCAACGATCTCGATTAGGGTTTCTCGGCACTTAAAAAAAATTTGATTTTGGCATGGTTGATGCCTTGTGGAACCTCTTGGGTGTGCCTAGAAACCCTACAGTGGTATCAGAGCCTAGCTAGAATTTTAGGCGATTGGTAGACGAAGTTAGAAACCCGATCGAACCCCAAAACCCTAAACAAAACCCTTCTCTGTACATTTTTCAAAACAGTGTATTTTTGTGAATTAAAAATGCTCAGAAAATAGAGCAGGAAATTCTAAGACAAACTGGAGAAAACGACAACCTAAAGCTACAGTAGCGCCGCGGAACCGCGGCCTTACCCTACTTTTGGCGGCGGTTCCGCGGCCGTATGTGATGATTAGGTGCTCTATTTTCTTCAGTTACCTCCGTAGCAGTTTCCTCTGTTCTCTGGGAATTTTTAATCTATACTCAACAGTTGAGTTTTCTGGGTTGTTTTGGGGACTCGATATTTCGATCGGATTGTTTAACTTTGTTTATTTTGTTTTTTCGGGTATTTTAGAACATGTTAAAAAAATTCGACCAGATATAAATACCCACTTTTTCCCATGCCGGGAAATTTCCAAGTGTTGGATTTTTCCATAGTTTAAGAACGTCTAAGTAGTGCAAGTAACGTGATGGACCCTCTAGAAGACAACAAACCTTAACTCGATTATGTGACCGTCTTGAACTGCCCTTTGAACCTTAGGGTTTGGGGCAGTACGGTGTGCCACATGTGAGGCGTTGGCTTGACCCTTCTACGGCTGAACCGTTGGTACTGTGGCATGAAGTGAATGTTTTAAACTTATTTCATGTGTTGAGCTTTTCGGGAAAACTTGGGTGTTTGATTCTTCGATCGGAAAGTTTAACATTGTCTATTTATCTGGAATGTGATACAATAATTGGAATCCACAAGTAGTTATGAGATAACTAATTTGAATGTTATAAATCTAGCAGTTTAGTCTCACTTGATTAGTTGCCATGGAATTTTGATGCGATCAAAAGTCCGTCGCAATCACGTAGCGTACGCGGACACTCGCCGGGTAAACTTAATAGACAGCCACACCCCATAGCCCCGACCAAGTGACTGTAGGAGAACCCCGTCGCCAAAAAGCATCCGTTCGGGTGCTCGCGGCAGCAGTTTTCCGCCTTAGTGCACTTCGTCGACGGTATCGGGGGTGTGGCCATCTACTAAAGTTTGCGACGAGCATTCATTCTGCATGTCGGGAATCTTGTTGAATTGCCCGACTAGATATTGAAAAGTGTTTTCGATGATGAGACTAAAATGCGGGGTTTATAATTGTTAGGCATGCGATGTCTAAGGAATTCATTTGGTTAGGCATGCGATGTCTAAGGAGGTTGCGGATTCCAACTGTTGTAGTTTTACATTTTCTTTTTTGCGACCGTAAGTGTAATATGTGATATCGCCGGTTTCGTTGCTATATGTCAACGACAATTGGGATGGGCATATTTACTTACATTGATGACATGTGATGTTATGTGTTGCTGGATATGTTATATTGGATCGTCGTGTTTGAATAGCCGGGGGTTTTTTATGTGAGATGAGTGTTTTTCATTTTCATTCATGTAAAAAACTTGTATGTAATATTCTTTTATTGGGGCACTTCCGGGTTAAGGATGATGTCACCATTGTATATTATTTACTTTTCCGCATTAGGATAGACCCAAGGAGGGGAGCACAAGTAACCAGGTTCTAGGGTCCAGTGGGAGACCATCTCGAGGAGTCGAGTTCGGGTCTCCTAACTCTAGAATTGGTAGGGTTGCTTGCTGCTCTCGTAGGGGTCTAGAGGTGTGGGATTGGCTATTCATCACGACCGTGGAATCCGTGTTTTATACAGGCTCAAAATAAAACACGGACGTCCTATTATATCCAATATTTCATATGATATTTTCTGCTGCGTTATCTGTGATGTGATCATGTGATATGTTCAGATAGATATTGTATATAGTATATATAATATATTATATAGACGTTGCTTATGTTTTACACTCGCGCTATCCCTGCCCTGCTCTGCCGTTAGTTACCTAACGTAACGGTGCAGACGGGACATTGAGCCGAATGCGGATGGCATAAGTGTACGTTGTATTTATCTGTGATGTTTAGGTGGACTTAAATGATGGGACATTCATTAATGAGATTAATGAAAGAAAATAAACCTAATTGATGTTGTGGAATCGAATTTCAAAAATAAAACAAGTAGCTACAGTTCTTGCTTTGCATCGCGGTGTTCCTTGTAGAACATCCTGCACCTTATTCGATAAGGAAAGGGCCGAGATCACTTCACCGGGAGTGACCCCTTTAGCAATAACTGGCAGATGCTACAACCCTCGGTTTGTCTTTTGATTGCTTCTATAGTTTTTGCTTTGCACAGCGGTATATATGATATATTCTGCACCTTATTCGATAAGGAAAGGGCCGATGATCCCTTCACCAGGAGTGACCCCTTTAGCAAAACTAGAAAAGCCTCAAAAACACTCCATTTAAAAACCGTTTGATTCCACAACGAGATCAAGTTCAAAACGTTAAAGGTTTTCTTAAAAACCATCCGCAACCCTCCGTCATTTTAGGAAGTAGAGTACTTAGTATTCGTGCTGTATTTGTTGACCATAGTCAAGGCACAGTGTACGGTAGCTAAGTGATGTCTTCCTACACCGCATATGGTGCAATTAATTAGGACAGTCATGTGACTTTGTTGACCTTAGACAAGGGTCATGTGGGTGGGTCTAATTAATCACGAAATGACGGGTAGAACTTGACTAGTGCTTATGATTTGTTGACCATAGCCAAGGTCAGAAGTGCTAGGGGTAAAAACAATTATCGGGAGTTTCAAGTGTTGAAATTTGCAATGAGATTGCATACCTTCTATATGATAGTTGGATCCCGATACCCACTGCGAGTAATTGTTACTCCTGGGAGAGTTTTGTACTTTGCAATTAGCCGATCAAGTAGGTGTCTAGAAAGGTGTCAACGGGGTTACGCCCCTGGGAAAATGAGGTTTATTTTAATTAGGTCCATGCGAAAGCACGGGGAACCTCCCTCAAAGTACCGGCACTGGCCTGGCTGAAAGATTGGCGAACTTATAGAGTGTAATTAATACCGGCTAGTCTTTCCTTTTAAGATTTGAAGGAAGATTTGATAAAAACAGTGGGAGCCATCCTGATTAGATAAAATATATAACCAATCTAATCTTGCAAGAGCGCAAGCAGAGTGTTTTCTTCTCTCTCTCTCCAGGTAGCGACCATGTCACACCTTAATCAAGATAATAATATGGATGTATTGACCGAACCCGCTTGTCATACTGAGCTGGGGAACGTTGGTCCCGCTCCAACTTATAATTGTTATAAGACAGAGCAGGAATTAGGGGAATACCAGATTTCCCGTGCCGCCCAAACGAAGAAAGTGCATGATGATGCATCTTCTTCGGGTGTGTTCATTACAAAGAACTGTTTCTCTGTATCCTCTACGTCCTGGGTATTAAATACCGGATCAGGATCCCGCATATGTAATCGGTTACATGGGCTACAGAAAGGTAGAGAACTGAGAACGGGTGATAAGTTTCATGAGACAGAAAACGGTGCAAGTGTTGCAGCCAAGTCTGTTGGTCACTGTCACCCTGTATTACCAGAATACATTGATTCTGAACAAATGTTATTAGATACCGAACCTGATGTACAAAATCATATCAGTCTTTTTATTAGTAAAGAAAGGATATAATTTTGTATTGTTGGATAATGTTTTGAACATTTCCTATATCAAAAGTTGATCAGTTCAGGCACATTATCTAAAAGCATTGACATTCTAAATCAAACTACAGTTCTTAGTATACAAAACACACACAAGAGGAAGAGTTCAGGGATAAACGAGTTCTTCTTGAGGCATTGTAGACTAGGTCATATCAATGCGACCCGACTAGCTAAGTTACATTTAGATGCATATTTAAATCAATTTAAATTTACATCTTATGAAACTTGCCAGTCATGTCACAAAGATAAGATGACCATAGCTCCGTTTATTGGAAACAGAGAAAGAGTTAATGAACTCTTGGGACTGATACATAGTGATGTATAAAGGTCCCCAGTCTACACATGCCAGGACTGGTTCTTTGTACTTCATTACATTCACTGATGATCTCTCTAGATTCAGACATATGTTCCTGTTGAAACACAAGTCCGAAACTTTTGAGATAATCATCGAATATATTTTAGAAGTAGAGAACCAAAACGAGTATAAGTATTATGTCCTATGATGAGATCAGGGAGGAGAATACTTGTGCATGGAATTCTTGGACTATTCTAAAGGAGAATGAGATTCTCTCTCAGCATTACTCCTCCGTATACACCACAGCACAACGGTGTATCGGGGCGGAGCAATTACACCCTATATGATATGGTGCGCTCTATGATGAGTACTACTGAGTTACCTATTTCCTTTTGGGGGTTATGCACTTAAGAAGCAGCATACCTATTGAATTAGGTTCGAATCAGATCACTGCCTACCACTCCATATGAGATATGGTATGGGAAGAGCCCATCTCTTAAGAAAGTTAAGATTTGGGTTGTCCGGCCTATGTCAAAAGCAAAATCCGGACAAGCTCGAGGCAAGGTCAGTTCTGTAGAACTGGAAAGGTTCCAGCTATACAAACTGCAGCTGATGATTTGACAGAACCAAAGGATTCAATAGTCTCCAACGAACCTCAGCCTCTCCACCGATCTGTGGTAGGGTTCCTCATCCGCCTGAGAGATACTTCGGTTTCTCGATGACAGTGGGAGCGAGAATTGCATCATGAGATGATGACCTAACTAGTTTCGAGCTGGCCATCGAGAGTAGGGACTCTGTAAGAATGGCTGGATGCTTACCGATTTGAGATGGAATCCATGTACACCGATAAAGTATGGACTTTGAATGCTATATCTGAAGGGTTGAATGCCCATTAGGAGCAAGTATATCTTGAGAAGATTACTTGGTGTAGATGGAAAAGTTGAGACTTTCAAACCTAGAATTGTTAAAGTTTTTCATCATCGACCAGGCGTGGATAATGATGAAACCTTTTCCAGTGGCTATGCTTAAGTACATCCGGATCCTACTTGCCATTGCTACATACCATGATTGCGATATCTGGTGGTTGGGTGTCATGACTGCTTTTCTAAATATTGATTTAGAAGAGGATGTCTATAAGAACACAGCCAGAGGGCTTCGTAAACAGTGGGAGCAGCGGAAACGTGTGCAAGATGCTTTACAGAATAAAGCAGGCATCGCGGAGATGGAACGTCTGTTTTGATGTGGTAGTCAAAGAGTTTGACTTCATCAAAATAGTAGATGCACCTTGTATATACAAAAAGGTAGTAGAGAGTAAGGTGGTCATCCTCGTATTATACGTGGACAACATACTCTTAATAGGAAAAGAGTTTCCCATGCTACGCTCGGTCAATCTCCTCTTATCACATGGATTCTCCATATAGGATCAAAGTGATACCTCCTAAATCCTGGGTTTTTGGATCTATGAGATAGATCTAAATGGATGTTAGGATTCTCACTAGGTGTAGTGAGATGGTATCAATTAATCCTAGGGAGAATCACTGGAAAAATTCCAGGGTGATAAGGACGACTGAATGTCAGTCGCAGGCATTGTCTTTACCCTCAGTGGAGGGACGGTATGTTGGAAGAGTTCCAAGCTAAATACCGTGGCACACTAGATGATAAAGGCTGATGACATCGCTATCAAAGATACTACCAAAGAGGAAGTTTGGGTGTATAATGGTTCATGAGATGAACTAGGTTCCTACCATTGTATGACAATGGAAGTGAGGCTTTGGCCCAGGAACCCTGTTCCCATCAGTGACCCAGACATATTCTGAGGCAACATCACCTGATCATGGAGATAGTTGATCTCCAGGGTGATGAAGGTTAGGAGAGTAGACTCAGAGGACAACACGGCGGATCCACTCACAAAGGCCTTTTCCCAGAGAGAGACTTGTATGGTATGGTTGAGTATTAGATACTACAACCACTGCTACAGATGGCCCTAGTGTAAGTGGGAGATTATTAGTTATATGTATGCCCTAGAGGCCATTACTGTACATAGGATGTATATTGTAGTGGATGCTGGGACATATATAGGTAAGACTTTCTTGCTCGACATGATAGTACGCTATCTGGTTGCACTTTATCCTAACATGTATACTTGTCTCTCTATTACATGTTGATAAAGCCCTTAGGATATGTGCTCGACTTCCAGGACTGTGATGTAGATCATACTAGTGGGGCCTAGGTAGTCCATGAGTACATCCTTCAATGTTCCTAGTCGTGGGAATATCGAGACGGGGCATAGATATTCCAGAGTAGAATAGCGTATATCTTCTCGACCCATGTGATGGGTGATGGATGATCCCATATCTATTGGTGTTTGACATCAAAGATAGTATGCGGGTGCTCAGTGGAGACTGGGTACACTGAACGGACTCGCCGAGAACTCCCAGATGGTATTATACCTCACGTCAGATGGCAGTTCTCAGGTGACACTGGTACAGCTTAGTCTGTTGACCCGAGATCGTCATAGAGTCTTGTGTGTCTCCCACTGTGCTTTGATTTCCACCCTACCACGGCTCTACTGAGTCGTGCAAACAGGTGGTTTTTGGGTACAGTCCCGATTCACATAGAGGCAATGAGAGATAGGAGGGGATTCGTCTCTCCCGGTATTGGGGGTTGATGTTGCGCTATGCTCGACTGGCCATAACTGGAAATCCCTGGCCAGGGTTGTAGTGATTTACTGGTAAGAGTTATCAGTAGGTTCACGATTGTTATGGACCTTATATCGGCATGACTTATCAAGCTACTGGGGTCTGACGTTTACCACCCCTAGGCGAGATATGCGACATATCAGACGAACAGACCGGACTGTGCGGTAAGTGTTACTGGTTGGATTCGCAGGAGTGTGAGCAGGCTTGCTCGTTGATCTTCTGATCGCTCAATACCCGGGTGGCCGTTACGTTTAGCAGACCGCTTGTGGCTTGTGGGTGTTTGATATGATCATCACCTACTGCCGGCGTATTGACAAGTCTTCAGAGTCCTACACAGAGGTTTCCTGGCTCAACCGAAATGAAATAGGAGCGCATATGAGATATGTGCAGGACCGAGAATAATACCAGTATGTGATACTGAATTCTATTCTCGCGATTTGTATCATCGGACGGTTATATAAGATATAGCCGGGTTACCGAATCAAATGTTGATTTGATATATTGATACACTTGATATTAGTCGGTTATATGCAGTATGACCGGATCATTAAATCAAGTGTTGATTTAATGATTTAATGTATAATTATATATTTGATATATTACTTTACATTAACTAGTATTTGTTCACTTAAGATTGATTTTCTCACTTGATGTGCACAAGTTGTATATGTGATATATGTTTGTGCACTAGTTTGTATCATGATTGATGATACATCCAAACTTGGGTGTGTGTATGCTTTATACCTTGTTTAGGTTAATGGTTAGGGTTTTATTTATTTTATTTATTATGTTTTGTTAAAACAAAATGGTGCTTTTTCTTTTTCCATGCTAGAAGCTTCATGATGCTTCAAGCATCTTTGAAAAGTCTAACTATTTTGTTTTGACTCTTTAACCTAACCATTACCTAAACCCTAGTTTATTCTCTACACAAGTAAACTCACCCATGGTTGCTAGATAATAGACTTCACTTGAAATTTCTTTTAAAATTTAATTCATATTCTTTTCTTCTTCTTCTTCTTCTTGATGAAGTGAAGAAAACCTTGCTAAAAAATTCCAAGTGATGAAATCAAGTGAGAAATCCAAATCTAAAGTGAACCCACTTCCTATTTCTTCATCCTCCACAACTTGCCATGTAGTAGAGTGTGTTATCTTCACAAGTTTCATGACCTAGTGAAGATGGAGCTTGAGTTTGAGTCGCCTCGACGTAGATCATCTTCGGCATCGAAGTTAACACGACCTAGCCCGCTCATTTCTCCGATGAAACCAACGCTAGAGTCCGGGATCCCGATGATCGCAGTGGAGGAACGTCAACACGGAGCTAAAGAAGTGGAGAACCGGATCTACAAAGGTTGTAATCCCTTTCACTCGTAGTTAAAGTAGTTAACTTGCATTCTTCGCCTTACCTCTAGTCAACGATCTCGATTAAGGTTTCTCGGCACTTAAAAAAAATTGATTTTGGCATGGTTGATGCCTTGTGGAACCTCTTGGGTGTGCCTAGGAACCCTACACAACGGGCCCGGCTGAGTAGTGTCCGCCGCTAAGCTCAGGCCATGATATAGATGAGCCAGCCCTGCGATCCCAACGGTCACACACGTCCCTGCAATCATGCAGCCGGCCGGATAAAAGACAGACGACCTCATATAGCGAGGATGCTTCGGAAGCACAAACCAACTTAAACATAGGCCGATGAACCCCAGAAAGAACGTCTCTTCATCGACGTCTGGAGCAGTGAGCTCGGCAAAAGGGATGACCGGAACGTCTGGAATAAAAAAAATTCTTCAAATCCGCCTCTACCGTCGGCAAGTCATCCAAACCGAAACCGAACAGGCCATCAAGCTTAGCGAACTTCGCGGCTTATTTTGACAAGACTTCTGGGCGAAGAAAGCGGGCGATGAAATCTGCAAAGCCAACTCCATGCCCTCCAGACTATAAGAACAAACTCTCATAAATGTTCAACACCTTGATTAGGCTTGGGAACCGGTTTTGAACAGCCTTCTCTGGAGTAAGGCCCATCACCACTGATTTGGTGGCAAAGATGTACTCATCAGGGGGAGTATCTCCTCGTAATGTTCTCCTCTAATGGGTAAGCCGGAGATTTCCGCAAACTCCTCCAGGGAAATTAAGACATCTCGGTCTGATAGAAGAAATGTGTAGGTTTTGATGTTCCACTGTTCCAGAAAAGCCTTAACCCACCATACATGAGGCGCGGGATATTGGAAAAGTGACGCATATATGGCTGGATATAGCCCAAGCTTCAGCAACAGCGACTTCTTGGCCGACAAGATATACCGGGCCCACTGCAGGTAGCCGGCTGATTGGCGAGGAGTCAACCCTATCATATAGACTTGCTCCCAAGGGCGCGACTCGTCTTGGCATATGCGCTGCCCTAAAATATCCAAAGCCATCAGCGGCTGTACGAGTATTGATGCCATAGAGGGCTGAAGGCGACCTTCCAAAGTCCAGTTGATCTCTTCTACGGCATAATTCACTTGAGGCGAATCGGCGTAATGAATCGATGAAATTGGTTCTGAGGGCGCTGCACAAGAAAAACTGCGCTGACCTCTAATGATCTGATTATACCACGACCCCCACAAGTGAAGAGACTTCTGCTCCGGGTCATGATCTTTAATAAGTGCGAAGACTTATCGGTCCACGGGCGCGTCGGCAAAGGCGCTCTCTGAACATACGAAAGGGAAGGAAGAGTCGAAGGCCATTGCACCTTCACAAAAGGAGAAAGTTCATCTATTAGCGTCATGATTCAGGAATCAGAATTTTAACGTTCTTTGAGACTCAAATTTTTTGCACTGCATTGCAGTGGGACAAAGAGGGTCCCAAAAAATTAAGGTGACGCCCCATCATTGATGGGGCAGCACTCATTAAGAACAGAATCCTAAAAAGATTCTCATCTAATGAGAAATATCATTGGACTAAGGAGTTAAACTCCCTCGAGAGCTGTGCTCTGCAAATAAATTTCATATCTGTCAGAAAATTAAGAAGGGGATAAAATTCCCCAAGGGTTTCTTAGAGCCATGCTCTGTAAAAAAATAGGGTAATCTACCCGAACCCTTAAAAGTAAAGCTTTTTTTAACAGGATAAAACCCCAAGATCTTTAAAGATCTAAAAGAAAAATCCTAGAAATTTTAAGAGTTCTTCATGAAAGATGAGCAAAGCTCTGATTAACGGGTTAAAGAAACCCTAAAAAACATTTTTAATATCTACGATCTAAGAAAAGAAAAGCTCTGTTAATGGGTTCGATCATAATCCTTACCAAATTTTTGGACAAAGCTCTAAATCTAAAAGAGTTTCCTTGGGCAGAGATCTAAGCTCTAAAAAGAGAATTATATTCTCAGAAAGAAGAAGTTTAGTGAAGATGAACAACAGTGATCTCAAGGGCCAAAGACCCTACTTATAGGCACAAGGAGACGGTTCCACTTTCGAAGAGATCAAACAGTGGAAAAGATGCCACCGCTGCACTCACGTGTGAGCCATGTGAGCACAACGGTAGGGGGACATTTGTTTCCCCAATAAAAGAGCAAAGCTCTGTTCAAAAGGGCGCCAGTGCCAGATTTAAAAACTCTTATTAGGCGCCGCAGGTGCACAGCACGTGAGCACCGGCGCCTGGTAGAATTAAATTCTACTCTCTGTTAAACAGAGCCGTTAGATCGAAAATCCAACGGAGATGATAAATCATCAGAATGCAGAATTAAATTCTGTTGAGAAAATATTGCTCAAATCTTTCTAAACAAGAAAGATTACTCTCTGTAAAATAGAGTACCGTTGAATTAAAAATCCATTGGTGATTAAAGAATCACCGATCTACAGAATAAATTCTGTGTGGGAAAATATTTTCCTAATTTTGTTAAAAACAAGAAAAATATCTTCTGTAAAAAAGAAATCCTTGGATCAAAGATCCAACAGTGGGTAAAATCCCCAAATCAATTAGGATCTCTCAATGAGAGATTTCTTCAACTAATCAATAGATTTGCCTCTATTATATAAAGGACCCAAGACTTCAAGTCTAAGAAAGAGGAAACCCCCCCCCCCCATAAACTTCAAAAAAAAAAAACCTTTGAAAGAACAGAGAATTATATTCTCGAGGAAGAAGAATTCTCTTCTTGGAAATTTTAGGTAAACAAAAAGTAGATAAAGATCCCGTGGATCATTCAAAAAGAAAGAGAGAAAAATAAAGAGTGCTCAACACTCAGTGATTGACGCTCAACGCCCAGTGCCTCATGTGGGCGCTACACAATAAAGGAGTGCTTAGCACTCAGTGAGCGACGTCTAGCGCCCAGCGCCTCACGTGGGCGCCACAGAACATAAGGGTGATTAACACTCATCATTCAGCACCTGGCGCCTTGTGCCTCGCGTTCTTTGCACGTGGACGCTTTAAAGAGTGCTCAGCACTCCACATAAAGAGAAAAAAAAGTAAAGTGTCCAACACTTATTGGACAAATCCCCATGACTGAAAACCCCACATGGTTATGTGTGAGCGTCATAACTCACATAAGTGCTCATCGCTTTTTTTTTCAAGAAGAAGCGGACTAAGCCCACACCAGTGCTTAGCACTTCTTTTAAATCAAAGGAAAATTGAGTGGGCCAAGCCCAAGTTGGCTAGGTCCCTAATTCAGATCAACCGAGCCCATGGACTCATCATTTCTCAAACATGACTCATGACATCAAAAAAACCAACCGAGTCCCCAACTGCTCGTCTACATTTAAGTCTATCTTGATCTCAAAATAGATCAACGATCTTTAAATCAAGCCAAAACCAAATCTAAGAATATATGGATTTGGACTAATCCATGCCTTACGGGCGACAACATAAATTATTCTCCGTATACAATCCTCGGGCAGCCAAAAATAAAACAAACAAACATGACACGAAGTGAACTTCTGGAGCCGGAGAAAGTAGTTATCGTGATACGGTAACGTAATTAACTGCAGGGGATTGCACCTGCAGGGAAGAGTGCCCCATAATCAAAACCCCCTCGCAAACGAGGGGGAATCTGAAGAAATCTGCTACAATGGTCGCATCCATCCAAACCTCCGATATACGGTGCCATAAATCAACTTGGCGTCTTCGGAGAGGTGGACGGATAAATCCAAATAGCATCTGCCCCCAAATTCTGGAAAGACGATCCATCCCGGACCCGTCTCTGTTTTTGGCGGTAAACAGCAGTTCCCAGGTGACATGTGTACAGGTTAGTCTGTCGACCTGAGATCGTCATTTGTCTTGTGTGAGTTCCCACTGTGCTTTGATTACTACCCTACCACGGTTCAAAGGAGTCGTGCAAACAGGTTTTAGTTGGGCACAGTCCCGAGCCACATGGTGGTAGTAAGCGGATCGTTGGGGATTCGTCTCTCTCGATATTAGGGGTTGATGCCGTATAGTGTACGGGTGTCCATCACTAGAAATTCTTGACCAAGATAGACGAGAATTACTGATTTGGATAAGTAGTTTCTAAGTTAGTGATGTGCTTCATACTGAGACAAAATATCGTGTTATTAAGGGTCTGACTTTATCCACCCCCTAGATTTGATATACGATACTCTTAGACGAATAGACCGGATTGTACGGAGATTGTCACAGACAGGCTCAGTAGAGGTTCAGATGAGTTTGCTCGTCGGCCTTCCTTTCGCTCAATATCTGGGTAGTCGTTACGTACAGCTATTGCCGCTGACGTGCTTGTGGTTAAACCCACTGCCAGCGTATTGACGAGTCTTTGGTGTCCCATACAGAGGGTTTTCCTGCTTCGGGTGAAACGATGTAGAGGCGTATGGTTTTACGGCGGGGTTCGATCATATACATGCACTTGTGCACGTATCATGATTCGGACGGTTTATACTAGTGGGCTTTAGTTTAAGCCGGATTCTAGTATTATATTGTTGGATTATTTTCGTCTCTTTGTATTCGTATTTTTCAGAACACGGATATGGGTATGTATATACGGTGAGGGGTATTCTTGTAATTTATTACAAGGTGCTTCTAGAAGAAGACACTTCATTTAGTTTTTTACCATTTATGATAAATGGTTAATGAGGTAGAGGGATGAGGTGATATTTTCTTTAAATGAAGCATGGCTCACTTGGTGACTCATGGGATGACTCATGGGTTACTATTGTGGCATGCTTGATATTTGTGTAGGGAATTTTTGAAGTGCATGCTTCATTCTAGTTCACAACACTTAACCATTTTTTCCATGGTTGCTTCATACACAACACCCTCATCTCCTCCAAGCTTCTCTTCTTCTTCCTCAAACCCTTAATGTCTTATATGTTGAGAAACCTAAGGTATTTTAAGACAATATTAATCCATCATTAGACTCTACATCCTCTAGGCTGTCTAGTTTAGCAAACTAGATACCCTAGTTACTTCGGTATTGAGGTTGGAGCTCGAACTACAAATTCTCAGGTGGATCATCTTCGATGGAGGGAAACCAGAGGCCAAACTCGATCCATGACGCCTCAAGGAGCTTATGAAGATGGTAGAACATTGAAGGATTTGGATCATTCGATATAACCATTCTAACTCCTCTTTAGTTTGCTAGCGTATAGGTTTATGGTAGATCCGGGTTATCGGGTTGTTCTAGCGCCAGTTTATAAAAATTTTGTTCCGCAAACGGTCACGGTAGATGGCCAGGGCGCTGGCATAACCCAATAGGTGAAGATGAAGATGAAGACAGGGAGGCTAGGCGCGAGCAAGGTTAGGGTTAGGGCGAGGCCACAACTCGAATCGACGGAAGAGGGTTAGGTTTAGAATTTAATATAATGATGATTATGAAGATGACATTGAAGACGATGAAGAGCCAGCTGAGGGCGACGGCAATGCGAAGAAAATAGAGACGGCTAAAGAGGGTACATACGACTGGGGTCAAGGTTAGGATTTATGATGATAAATACGATGACAAAGAAGATGAAGTTGAAGATGATGAAGAGAATAGCTGAGGGCGAGACGACGACGGAATGGCAACAATGAGGCTAGATGGCGAATGAGGCAATGGCGGCTAAGGCTAGATGATGATGATGATGATGAAGCTAAGCGAGGGTGAGGCGATAATGGTGACAACAACAAGGCAGCGGCGGCGAGTCGGGGACGGGGTGACAAGAAGATGATGATGGTAGGGGAGGGCCAGGGCGACCAGGTTTATAAGGTTAGAGTAAGGAGGATGAACAGAAGGGTATTTTGATGGATTTTTACAATTTTTTATGATGCAGCAACTTAGCAAGTCATGTTGATGCGACAATGATTTAGAACCATTCATACTAACTAGACGATGTTAGCTAGGATAGTTTCCAGATGCAAAATGAACTTCTTTTCGATAATAGAACAAAAAGTCCATTAGATTCATGGATCCAAATCTTTCGATATTTTACACAGTCATTTTAAACGATGGAGATAAATACGAACGATTTAGATCGTTCAAATCTTACGTTGTTAGGAGTTCTCGTTTCTTATTGCGCAACCCAAGTTACAACGGATCAGTTCTATATAACTTATAAATAATTGTCATGTATTCTGCCATTGTAGGAAATTCCTACAATAGCACTGTATAGTGTATACTTCGCATCCTCTCTGTATATACGTTACAATAGTGAATTTTGTAGATCTCAAAAGAGTATAAACCACAACGGGTTTGAGGTCTCTCCGCTATTAATAATAGTGGGTGGGATGCAAAATTCATTACACCATCTATTCAGCAATGGATGGTGAGATTGATTGGAATGATCTTACTATTATCTCTGCTATTATAGGACAAAAGAAGGGTCATTTGATTTTGAAATTAATTGATTACCTGACTTCTTTTTATTTTAGATAAATCAAACAGAAAAACACCATTGAATTATGTGCAATACACGTAATTAAAAGTGATGTCATTATCATTTTACAAGTGTGATTCACGTATTTAAAAATCTATGTCGTCATTATTTATAAGCTGAGATGAATCGTAGTTAAATCAATAAAGAAATTTATTATTTAATTTAATATAATTACGTACGGTTAGCACGTGCAGAAAACGCTTGTTATTAACAGAGGAGAGATCCCAGCTCCTCACACCGCCATCTTAAAATAAAAATAGAAAGACAAAATTAAAAAAATCCCCTCACTACATACAACTCCCGTCCACTCACTCCAACAGTGGCTCTGTTACACACTGCAGCCTTCTGTCCTCTCACTCCCCTTTCCTAACAAAAACAGAACCAGAAAAGCTCACAATTTTTTAATTCCTCACTAAATAAGTCCATCTCAAACTCAAAAACCCAAGCTAGAACCAGCAAATGCGGCCCCCAAACTCGAGCAACAGCAGCTGGGGCAGCAAGAACTCCGTAGACGTCGACGACGACGACGACGACGAGCTCCAGATCCTCGCCTCCGGCACCGCCTCCCGCCGCCCCCGCGGCCGACCCACCGGATCCAAGAACAAGCCGAAGCTCCCCGTCATCGTCACCCGCGAGTCCCCCACGGCCTTCAGGTCCAACCTCCTCGAGATATCCCCCGGCGCCGACCTCATCGACTCCATCTCCGCCTTCGCCCGCCTCCGTAAGCGCGGCGTCTCCATCCTCAGTGGCACCGGCTCCGTCACCAACGTCTCCCTCCGCCAGCCCAACAGCACCGTTGTCCGCCTCTCCGGCAGGTTCGACATCCTCTGCCTCTCCGGCGCCTTCCTCCCCCCTCCCTCCCCCGCCGAGGCCAGCGGTATGACCGTCTTCCTCGCCGGAGAGGACGGACAGGTAGTCGGCGGGAGGGTCGCCGGAGAGATCGTCGCCGCGGGGGTCGTCATGGTCATCGCCGCCACCTTCGCCAACGCCACCTTCGAGAGGCTGCCCCTTGTCGAAAACGAAGGGGCCTTTTCGAATCAGGTCCGGAACCAGGGTGGTATTTGCAACAACAACAACAATAACAACAATTCAGGGTGCGATGAGATGAAAAGCCAGGATGGGGAGCAGGAGTTGGACCTGGAGGTGGATTTGTGGTCCACGGCGGTTTTGAATGACCCTTCACCGCCGCCGCCGCCGGTAAGCTTGATGGCCTCGGCCGCGGGGGCGAACGGGGGGAAATTCGACTTAGTTAAAGGTAAGGAGGGGTTTTTGGCAAATTGTTTGGGGTGATGTTGACGATGATGATGTTGGTGGAGTGAATTTTTTTTTTGGAAACGTTGGTGGAGTGAATTATTTTATTTTAGAGGGGGTTTATGTGAATTATATTTTATTCTTGTATGTTTGTTTGTTTTGGTTTGTGGAGGAGAATGCAGAAAAAATCTTTTGAAATTTTAGTTTAGTTTTTTCTTTCTCTTTCATTCTTTTGGATTGTTTAATTCGTTTTTCTACTATTCGATAGCCAGTGCAGTAAAATTTTGCTTTTCATTATGAAAATTGAGTATTCAGGAAGAAATAATATATATGGACGATTTAGTTTCGTCTTGAGAGGAAAAAAGAAATGTTTTGACTCACTTTCTTTGTTTCCGCATTTTTTTTTGCCAGATTATCACGCTCTCCGTTAGGATATAAATTGATCATTCTTTTGTATTTCAATTTTTTTTTATTAAATATCAATTAAAAAATGTTTGGAATCTACATCCAAAAGTAATCATTAATTTTCTTTATTGAGCCAAACCAACCAGACAAATCATAGACAAATTGTCTCTAGGGGCGGATCTAGGGACCGATCTAGTAAAGACTCCAGGGAGGGGGCGCGTGTCCCTGCAGAAAATTTGAAAATAAAGAAGACTATTAAACATTTGTTGGGATATTGACCATGGATAATGGATAGGATTGAATTTTCTTCTATAGGGTAGAAATAATACACCATCCATGATTTGTTTTGACGATTGACTTTCATCACTTCCATCTATATCATCTAAGACGTCGTATACACCAAATTCATGTGATTCCATCACTTCTAAACGTTGATTTAGTGGATACAAAATTAACGGTTTACCGACAATAGAACTTTTTACATTGCTAATTCGACGGTGAATAAGTGATGGAATCACATGAAATTTGGTGTATCGATATCTTATATGATAAAGATGATGGTGATGGGTGCCGATCGTCGAATAGAATGGTGAAGAATATAGATTTTTTGAGGTCAGCTAACGAAAAGGCCTCTTAGACATCTTTTCTTCTTCATTATATATATATATATATATATATATATATATATATATATATATATGGCTAATGTAAGAGAAAATAGGACTTTAGTATATGGCGTATGTAAGAGAAAATAGGACCTTAGCTCAGGCTGTAATGCATTTTGTTTTTTAATAAAAGGTTTTGGGTTCAATTCCTACCGCTCAAAATTACTTTTTGCATTATTTTGACTTATAGTTAAAATGCTATAAATTTAATTAAGCTTTATCAACATAACATAAAAGTTTTTTTTCCTAAGTTGTAATTAATTTACTTAAACTTTTGTTACTGATTTTCAAATTATTTGATAATTTTATATCATATTTAACTTTTAATTTCTTAACTTAATCTAGTTTTGTTTGATGCCTCTTCGACCGAAAATTACTGTGTCCGTCCTTGTATTAGTGTTGCTCTCGAGTAAACAGAAAGTGTTCGCCGCGAAAAAACCTTGGGGAGAAAGAGACCCTAGGTTTTAAGGGGTCAGATCGATGCAGATCCGCAAGGCTCCTCAGCGCGACGTATTGCTACGACGCAATATGGCTAAGGGTTCAAGCGGATACGACTGATATAGTGTGACTTTTTATATTCATCTTTGGAAAGGGTTTTTTAATTGTGGGGAGTATATTTTCTACATGTGTAAGCCCCTGTAGTTAATTACCCTTCCGTATTAAACGGAGAAAACTTTCTATAAGTTGTTTATGTCTAAGTACATTTAAATGCAAAAGCAACACAAATGGCAATAGCATGCATATGTATATTCAACAACAAAAGTATATAGAGACAACAATTAAAATATGTATTTTATAATCATCATATACAATATTATACATCTTAATTTACATCTGTCTCTGCCTTTGGCAAAACATGTACTCTAACTGCTATTTACGCCTGTGAATTGTATACGGTTTTATAAAATAATGTATTATCCTGACCGTAGAGCAGCTACAGGAGAATATGTAGTATATGTTTGTAGGAAGGATCCCGTAGATTGTATACACCAGATGGGACAAATGTGGTTGGCTTCAATGTCACGATGGTCGCCCGTGGATTATGCATGACAAGTTATTTTGCTTGCTATAGAGCATAGCACACTTAGTGGGACAAATGGTATATTTGTTGACTTCTGTGTTACGATAGATGCTTATGGATCGTATATGACAAGTTATTTTACCTGTCATAGGGTAAATTTGGGACTTGGGTATATATATTAGTTTAAATTCATCTCGGACATGAATATTAGTTTAAAGTCATCTTGAACATGGGTATTAGTTTAAAGTCATCTCGGACGTTTCTAGTTTAAGGACGTAGAGGTCTATTTTGGGGATTTTAGCAGAGTTTTTCAGTTTAAGGATGTAGAGGTCCATCAAATCCAGTTTAGGGACTTTGGGTCCAATGTCATATGTAGTTGGCTTCTATACCACGATAATTGCCCGTGGATAGTGTCGGACAAGTTTTTTTTACTTGCCATACGGAAGAATTCCAGTTTAAGAACGTAGTGTTCCATAGATCCAGTTTAGGGACTTGGGGTCCAATGTCGAGGACCTTTGGGGATGCCTGCCACTGGATTTGGTCGGGATAGGGACATCTGGGGGTTTCCGCCATTGGATTTGGTAAAGACGGGATGGGGACCTCTGGGAGTCTTTGCCGTTGGATTTTTGGTAGGGACGGGGACCTTTGAGGGTCTCTGCTGTTGGTGTGATAGGAGCAGGACCTCTGAGGGTTCTCTCACGTTGATTTTATTTGTTTCTTATGGCTTTTTATCACAACATTAAGACTTTGTTCTGGATATTCATGGGTCCCCGACATTGACTATTTTTTCAATGGGTCTTTTCAGGCCTTGAATGTGTGTCGTATGAAATATGATCAGTACAAATATGCATATGTTTTGTGTATTTGTTTATCTTCTACCCATGTATATGCCTGTGGAGTCTATTATGGGACAATCACATGGGGGATAACTCAAATGAGCATCCATATACATGAGGAAGACTCCGAAGAGCATCCAAAAGGATAACTTTTGCAAGCATCCATAATTTTAAAATCATCATGAAAGTGGTGGATCTTCAAGTCCTCGAATTTTTCAAAATAGGGCTATATAACTTGTATTTTGGGATAAATCTTATCGAGCATCCTTCGACTCCCGAGTTGTATAGTAATTAAAGAATGAATCACTGAGGCAGAGGGGATTTGCAGAGAAGAGGAGCTCCATTGCTCCATACTTACATGAGTTAAGTCTTCTTCTCTTTTTCTTCCTCTTGAAAACTTGATTTTTCGAGTGTTCTTCTGCTTTTTAATGATTAACAGTGATTCTTTTTTTATTAACCCATGCATAATGTATATGGAGGGTATTTATAACCTCTGAGATGGTTACAAACGTGGCCATGAATGTGGTTCATGAAATGGGGACGTGGGAGACGCAGTTATAGCCAATTCCCCACATTCAGCGAGGGACCTCCCCGACGTCGGGGGACTCCCTTAAGAATGGCAAGGACTCTCATGTCAGGGACCCCTATGGGTATAGCGGAGACCCCATAGCGGGGACTCCTCTGAGTATGGCGGGGGACCCTCATTTTGGCATCGCGGGAGCCTCCTTTTGGCATGACGGGGACCCTTTTTCTCCTTTTTTCTACCGCTTCTCTCCTCTTTTCTTGTGCTTGCTCGGTTAATGCTTGAGAAGCATTCCCTCTTGAATAGGTGGCACTATTTTGCATGCAAAAAGTCTAGTATCTTCTCCTTAAATTGAGAAGTGCCCATCTCTCTTCTTCATTCAAAAGATGAAATCAATGGCTTGTAACAGCTCGCATATCCCTTTGCAGCCATGGGAGGTACCCATTAGGGACATTGTTCATCGCTTCGCCACGCGCTTAGTGAACCCAAATTTTACTGATGCTTAGTGTGAGACTGTGATGGTTGAGATTGAGAGACGTGTAGGGTCTCCTCTTCCCGTCGATCTTCTTGTCTTCGAATGATTTTTCTCGCCATTCTTGATGCCATCCATTATCTGGTGGAGATGACTTTGGCGATGCTTGATAATGCGGAGGACAAGGTCGACTCTATTCAAGAGACGTGTTTGATCACGAAATCATTGAGGGACCGCTCCGTCCGTATCTTAAGCTAGATATAGGCTTGACGAGCTGTCATGTTCTCTTTTGCCAATGGATGTGGCATTGATAGGTGGGCAGATACTCCTCACGAGGGACGCCGCTACGACATGGTAGAAGAGGCTGAGAGGGAGCTCCAGCATCTTGAACTTTTTTTTTAATCCTTGTATTTCGGATTCTTTATGTGGCGATCTCTTTTAATGAAATGAATGCTTGTATTTTCCCTTTTAATGGAATGAATTTTTGTCTGTTCTCTTTTAATGGAATGAATGTTTGTTTATTCACTTTTAATGTGATAAATACTTGTCTTTGTTTGGCGAATTTTTTGCTTCAAAAAATGCCCCCAACAAATAGGCGTGTGAGGCTATCCATATAGGTGTTTGTTGTTTCAAATTTAACGGTTGAGATCTCGTCCAGACATAGATTTGCATGTCTATTAGATCAATGGTCAAGATTTGATTTCGATGGGTGAGATTTGATTGGTCTAGATTTTAAAACATGGTTAACTTGATCAAAGATCAATGGCCCAAATTCAAACTTGAATATATTAGGCAAGATCGACTAATATTTGGGGAGGATCCATTGGGATTCCCCACCTATAAAAAAGGATTGTTTTCTTCATCATCTCTTCATTATCTCTTCACTTCTCCCAGAAATTTTCAAAAGAAACTCTTCGTCTCTCCTCATCATCTTCTTCCTGCGCGAGAACCGATCGAGAGACCCCAATCTTTCATCGATATAGGTAGGGCTTCCCTGCCACCGGTCTTGAACAAGAGGAGAGTTTTTTCTCCCTCGACGACCTCGGAGAGTTCTTTGCCGTGGGTTCGCTACGGTGTAGTGCTTCGAATGAGGAGGGTTCACTTATCTGTCTATAAGAGATGGGACTTGTTCCTATCTCGATCTTATTGGAAGTAGTGAAAGCTATTTTTCCCTTCATAGGATTGGGTTCGCATATATCTTTGATTTCAAGAAATAGGGCTAAAAATCCTATTTTCTTTATGATTTTTTCTTCAAATCGAGGGGAGATCATGCCTAAATTTTTTAGGGAAATCGGGGATCAAAATCATATGGATTTAGGGCTTTCTAGAAAGTCTCCTTCATTGTTTTTTATGGGTTCTCACCTTCGGGCACTTGTTGATTTGGGGAAGAAGACAATGGGTCTCCGACATCGGGGACCCCTTTGTTTTGACTTGGGGTGTCCAATGTCGGGGCCTTTTTGTGTTTTGATTTGGGGTGTCCGACATCGGGGAACCCCCTTTAGCCTAGGGCGTCTTATGTCGGGGACCCCTTTTGCCTAGGTTATTTTTTTCCTTAGTCAATTTCATGTTTCTCATGATTTTCTTCTCTGCAGCTTACATTATATCGACTGGAGAAGAATCAGATAACCTTCCTATTCCAATGGAGGTTCCTTTCGAGGTCATTCAGGACCCAATCCCGTCGCAAATTCTGGATGAAGAGTCAGGTTTACTTAACTGGGGTTCTTCCGACGACGAATTACAAGATATTTCAGTTGAGGAAGGCGTTTTTCCACCTTTCGACAAAGGCAAGGCATATTTTCCGTCGGTGATTCATCCTTGACCAAAGAGCTAGTTGCACAAGGGTAGAGTGGGATATAGGCAACTGCATCGGACCATCAGGCTGGTACTTCAGCTGAGGCAGATCCCACTGTAGAGGAAGGCACCTTTGGGGCTCAAGGCTTTGTCATGCTAGAGCGTACTGCATACTGGGTTTGAAATGATAACGTACCATTAGATGAATCCAATCAGGAAGATTTTGAAGATTATGTTTGGAAAAAGGCAGGCAACAACGCAATGACTCGCAGCGCCATAAGGAGTCGTTTTCTGGTGGGTCGAGACACTTGGAAGGGATGCTTTGAGCGTCACCCTTTACTTTCCCCATATGAAGCTTATGTTGACGCAAAACACCGGTTTGTACCGGACGCTGAAGATTTGTGTCCCCGTGTGTTTACAAAAGGGTTTGCTTCAAACCATCAGATCATTTGGCCACCCTATATGGTGAGCATAAATTGTTTATGATGGTATGCTCGTACACTAACAGCGTAGTTGGCTGTCATCCCACTTTATTTGTCACGCCCCGTTTCCCAGTGTACGGAAGCGGAGACGTGGTGGGGCCGTAACGTATTTACTAAGAAATAAATACGTTAAGTGTAAATTAAGCAATATATATATATATATATATATATATATAATGCACAAGAATAACAAGAGATATAAAATGAACAACAAATTTTATTAACATTCATTTTTACATACAACTGTTTTGAAAAGGAAAGTATAATAATATAAAATAATGCCTAAACAATGGCATACAAACTGAAATAAGTACAAGGTGAACTAGATGTCTTGCTGCTCGGTGAACTGGTCCAAGTCCTCCTGGCTGGGCTCGATCTCCTGAGAGTCCTGTCCTTCTGACGAACATTCCAAAGAAAGAAATAGACAAGAATATCGTCAGCAAACTAGCGCTCGGTAAGTCCCAAAAGAAAGAAAGGAATATAGTAAGTAATGAGAATTGAACTGGTAAGATGCACATGTATAAGATTTCTATTCTAACGTAGTTGTTTATAGTTTGGTACAGAAGGTATTTGTGTATACGAAAGAAGTCCATCTTTCCCCGTAGACTATGGTAATATGTAGTACAAGGCTCCGTTAAAACCCACGGGACAACGGCACGAGAGTTCATGTAGGTGTCTTTTAGTGATCATCTCGTGCAACACTATACATTCCGTACCAATCTACCTCGTTAACCCCGTAATATATTGTATGGATTATATTTACAAGTCTTGCCGAAATCATGGATACAAGTTGTTCAAGTAGTCAGGTTCAGGATGTAAGCTTGTAGTCATGTCAAGTTATAGCCATGATTCAGTCAAGTCATATCTTGTATTCAGGTTTGATATTCAGGTTCATGTTCAAGTATACATGTTAGAGTTTGGATTCATGTTTGAATTGGTTTCTGGTTTGAGTTTGGATTCAAGCTTGATGTAGACTCAGACTTGAGTCAGACACTTATAACTGATTTAGATCCTGAATTATGTTCGGGGGTTATCGATAACTGCTGTACATGGACGGAAGGATTTGTGTTTTTTCCCAAGATAATTACCATTGATAACACCGTTAAGTTTTCTACCTTAAATAGGCAAGCACTCACTTTCTCCGGCTCCTTGGGGCTCAAGAGAATTGATCCCGCTTAAAACTATATTTACTAAAGTCCTTAAATATAGTTTTATATAACTCGAGGGGGTTTTATGAAAAATATTTTTAATTAGTTTCAAAATAATCTTGAAAAGTTATTTATATTATTTAGGTTTCCACGAATGTGAATTTTAAGAATTTGAAGTATTTTAGTGATAATAGTTTAGCTTGGATAATTCATGGTATTTTACTGTAAGCTTATCTTGTATTGATTAATGAACTTGTAAACTTTCATCTTTAGAAAAAAAATGTAAGTTTGTTATATTTTGAAAATATATGAATTTGTAATATTTATATAATAATAAAAATTAAATTTTATTAAATTAGAAAATGCGTTTTTCTTAAAAATCGTATTTAAAAACCTTTCGAGATCGAATGCTCCGTGAGGAGATCTGCATCTCACTCTACTAGCCTAAGGATATACGATAATCCACACCATCCAATAGCGGGTCCCCGAAAAAGAGTTGGAGAGGCTTATTTGCAAAGGAATTTTAAAATACAATTCCAAAGAAAACCGTTTTTATAGTCAATGGTATTTTAATAAAATATTTTCTCGAAACACAAATCTACATGAAAGAGTTATCGTGTTATGGAACCATGTGTGTTTGTGAGGGGTATGTCATTATCCCGTGAGGTTTTCTAAAGGTAAAGTATTAACAACATACTAAAAGGTGATATGTAATGTTCATGGTATTTTAACGAAAAAGTTAAATTATGATTGTTTTATAAAAGATTCTTGGATAAAATTTATTCTAACCATGAGTATTAAACTTATAAGTGAAGTGTTACAATTTGTTTGATCAAAAGGTAAAGGAAGATGGAGTTATATGCTTTAGAAAAAGGAACATCGGTAATAACTCCACTTTTTACCGATTTTGATTTAAAAGAAATTAAAAGAATAGAAACACAGATTTGGAGAGACCTAAAAGTTGGTTAGGTTAAGAGAAGGTAGAAAGAGGGAGGGTTGTCATCGTGGCGTCGCTGGGTCACCGGAATTTGGTTCGATCCTCGCCGGAACTTGATTGCTTGCTACTCCTCTTTTATTCCACTTGCACTTAGAGAATGTTGAGAGTTTTGGCTGTAATTTTTAGAATGAGGAACAACTTGTATTTATAGTGTGGAATTAGGATTTTGAAATTAAAAAGATGAATTAAAAAAGAAGATAAATGGGGAATTGAGGGGTCTCTGTTTGATTGCAGAGCAATCAAACAGTGCAGGGGAGTTAGAGGTAAGGGATGGGTCATGTGTGCAAAGCCCTGGGTTCATTAGGCTCGGGGGGCTTGTCGGTGCCGGCCAATCTCGCCGGTCGTTTGTGGGATTGGGGCCGCCGGATTGGTGCCACGTGTTCCTCTCTGTATTAATATTCTTTTGCACATGTTTACTTCTTCAGACTTATCATTTTTATGTGCATTGTACGTGTAAACTTTTGGGCTTCCAAAAAATCTAAAATAAAAATCAGAAAAATTAGAAAAAATATAATTTGTCTGATGGGAGTCGAACACACAGGGTATGTCATAACAGTGCAAGGCTTTACCTGTAAACTAAAAGTTGTTTCTTGCTGTTCTTAAACAAAAATTAACTTATAAATTGTACTCAGGCTTGTAAACTCCTTTTTGTATATTAAATTGAAAAAAAAATTGTACAGTACATTCAGAGTCGTTACATTCTACCATATTTATAAAAATTTCGTCCTCAAAATTTACGATTACATAAGGATTAATTTACAAATAAGTGAGAATATCTTGCACGCATGTCATCTTCTCGTTCCTACGTTGATTCTCCTGGCGAATCTTTTCTCCACATCACTCGAATCAAGTTTACTTCCTTGTTCCATAATGTCTTTACCTTTCTGTCCAGGATCTCAACGAGTTGTTGCTTGCAAGTCAGGTCAATCTGGACTGTGAGCTCGGAGTGATCAAAGATGTGGCTGGGGTCGCTCGTATATCTTCGAAGATGGGATATGTGGAACACGTTGTGCACTCCTTCCAATGAGGGTGGTAGTGCTAAACGGTATGCCACTTCTCCGACTCGTTCGAGAATGTCGAACGGTCCTATGTATCTGGGACTGAGCTTACCCCTCTTGCCAAAGAGGATCACTCCTCTATTTGGAGAGAGATTCAGAAAAACATGGTCTCCAGGTTGGAACTCCAGATGTCGGCGCTTTGCATCAGCCCAATGTTTCTGTCGGTCTTGAGCTATGCGCATTCTTTCCCTGATCGTGCGGACTACGTCCATAGTTACCATGATCATCTCTGGTCCAAGGAGTTCACGATCTCCGATGTTGTCCCAACTTAGTGGTGAACGACACTTCTTTCCATAGAGTGTTGCAAATGGTGCCATTTTAATACTCTCATGATAGCTGTTGTTGTATGAAAACTCCACAAGGTGTAGGTGATCTTTCTACGAACCTCCGAAGTCTAACATACAAGCTCTTAGCATGTCCTCCAGAATCTGAATTTTCTGCTCAGATTGTCCATCCGTTCGTGGATGGTAAGTCGTGCTGAAGTTTAGACTCGTTCCCAGGCTATCTTGCAGACTTTGCCAAAAGTATGATCGGAATCTGGTATCACGATCGGAGACGATGGAAACCGGTACTCCATGTAATCTCACGATCTCCTGCATGAGTTCATGGGTATCAAAAATAGTATATCTTGAGGTTAAATCTTATTTTAGATTCATGCTTACCTCTATGTACTTCTTTGCTAAAGTCTCGGTAGATTTAGCCAACTCGAAATGGGATGAAATATGCCGACTTGGTGAGTCGATCCACAATAACCTATATTGCATTGTTACCCTTCGTGCTGCGAGGAAGGGCAGTGATGAAGTCCATGGTAATGTGCTGTCATTTCCATTCTGGGATTGGTAACGGCTGAAATAGACGAACAGTTCTGTGATATTCAGCCTTCACTTGCTGACACACCAAATACTTGACTACGCTTCTGGCTATTTCGCACTTCATTCCATGCCACCAGTAGTGTTGCCATAGATCTTTATACATTTTGGATCCACAGGGGTATACAGAGTACGGAGAGCTGTGAGCTGCTTTCATCAACTCTTCTCGAACTGTGCCGTATGGTACACACAATCCACTTCCATATCTCAAGGATCCGTATTTGTGGATGATGAAGTCTGTTCGAAGTCCACTTTCTGCTTGTTCTTGGATCTTTTGTAATTTGGCATCATTTGCTTGAGCTGCTTTGATCTAATTGACAATAGTAGACTGGACCAGTAAGTTCATCAAATATGAAGCGTTACCTGGTATAACTACTTCGAACTCCATTTCATGTAATTCCTACTGTAGCTTCTACTGTGCGGTGAGATTCATTGCTAATGGCTGGCGGCTAAGTGCATCAGGAACTACATTCATCTTCCCAGGATGATATTGTAGGTTGATGTCGAAGTCCGCAATGAGTTCTAACCTTCTCTGCCGCATGTTCAATTTCTTCTGAGTAAATACATACTTCAGACTCTTATGGTCAGTGTATATATCTACTCGTTCTCCCAAAAGATAGTGGCAGTGCAAAAATAACGGCTGCCAACTCCAGATCATGTGTTGGATAGTTGCGTTCATGAAGCTTCAGCCGTCTCCATGTGAAAGCCACAACTTTCCCATACTGATGTAGAACACATCCTAATCCCTTATCAGATGCACCATAATGCACAACGAATCCTCCAGATTGATCCGGTATTACGAGAATAGGAGTAGAAGTTAATCTTGACTTGAGTTCTACAAAAGCGTTTTCACATATTTCTGACCACAAGAATGCTTCATCTTTACGTGTGAGTTTAGTCAGGGGTGCTGCAATTTTTGAAAAACCTTCAATGAATCTTCGGCAATATCTTGCTAAACCCAAGAAACATCGTATATCTTTCACCGTCTTTGGTGTCAGCCATTCGCTGACAGCTGACACTTTAGCTGGATCTACTGAGATTTGTTCTCCTAAAACAATATGTCTGAGAAATCCGACTTGATCTAGCCAAAATTCACACTTGCTGTACTTGGTATAGAGTTAATGCTGTCGCAATATCTTCAGGAAAATCCTGGTTTTCCTGGTTTCTGGCAGTTTTCAATCATAAACGCACCCAAAGCCGAAGCCACAACGTGCTTCCAATCCTGGTTTCTGGATTTCTAAGCCCTGCATTCTTTCTGCCAATTCCCTTTCCCGTGACAATAGGAACATCCCTCCTTCCCTACTGTTAGCCCCGAAACTTTTGCCCTGCCCTTTCCTTCTACATTACTGACACCGTCTTTCGGATTGGTGAAGGCTTTCTTCTTCTTTCCCTTGGCTTTCGTCTTGGATTTAGAAGAGGAAGATTTCCCAATAAGCAGAACGGGTGTCTCCCTGATTTCCTTCAGGGCGTAAGTAGAAGGGAGGGATTGTAGAATCAAGTTAGTACATAACTTGTTCTCCGACGTGGTCTCCGGGTCCGTGAGCTCTTTAACATAGCTGAGCATTGTAGGAAAGTGGTCCCCTAAAGATGATCCGACAGCCAATCTCGCCTGAAGCAATTCCTTCGAGGTCTCATATCTTGCGGTATGAGATTGCTCTCCATATAAATCTTTGGTATGGAAGAAGATGGAAGCTAAGTCTATCTTCTCGTGCAGTCTCTGGTGTTCACTATCCATTAAGGCCAACACGATGCACTTGGCATTCACACTGTCTTTTTCCATTATCTTACGGATATCAACATCCGCGACGGTGGAAGCTGGACCTGGGATGGCAGGGCTTTAGTAGTAAGGAGGTGGCCCAGCTTGTCATAGGTAACGGACATCTGGATAAACTATTTGTTAGTTGTATGTATGCCCTATAGGCCATTATTGTACATGAGATGAATATTATAGTGGATGCTTGGACATATATAGGGAGGACTTTCTTGCTCGACATGATAGTACGCTATCTGATTGCTCTTTATTTTAACATGTACACTTATTGTCTCTCCGTTACATGTTGATAGAGCCCTTAGGATGTGTACTTGACTACCAAGATTATGATGCATATCATACTAGTGGGGCCTGCGTAGTCTATGAGTTGATCTTTCAATGTTCTTAGTCGTGAGAGTATCGAGACGGAGCATCGATATTCCAGAGCAGACTAGCGTATATCTTCTCGACCCATATGATGGGCGATGGATGATCCTATATCCATTGGTGTTTGACACCAGAGATGGTATACGGGTGCTCAGTGGAGACTGGGTATACTGAACGGACTCGCCGAGAACTCCTAGATGGTATTATACCTCACGTCAGATAGCAGTTCTCTAGTGACACTGGTACAGGTTAGTCTGTCGACCCGAGATCGTCATAGAGTCTTGTGTGTCTCCCACTATTCTTTGATTTCTACCCTACCATAGCTCTACTGAGTTATGCAAACAGGTGGTTTTTGGGTACAGTCCCGAGTCACATGGAGGCAATGAGCGATAGGAGGGGATTCATCTCTCCCGGTATTGGGAGTTGATGTTGCTCTATGCCCGATTGGCCATAACTGGAAATCCCTGACCAGAGTAGATGAGATTTATCGGTAAGTGTTGTCAGTAGTTTCTCGACCCGTTATGGACCTAACATCGGCATGACTTATCAAGCTATTGCAGTCTGACGTTTACCAGCCTTTGGCGAGATATGCGACATATCAGACGAAGAGACTGGACTATACGGTAGTGATACTGATTGGATTCGCAGGCGTATGAGCAGGCTTGCTTGTTGATCTTCTGATCGCTCAATACCCAAGTGGCCGTTACGTTTAGCAAGCCTCTTGCGGCTTGTGGGTGTTTGATATGATAACCATCTACTACCGGCGTATTGACGAGTCTTTAGAGTCCTACACAGAGGTTTCCTGGTTCATGCGAAATGAAGTAGGAGCACATATGTGATATTTGCAGGACGGAGATTAATGCGCGTATGTGATACTGTATTCTATTCTCCCGATATATGATATCGGTCGGTTTTATGTGATATAGCCGGGTTATCGGATCAAGTTTTGATTCGATAGGATGTTACATTTGATATTAGCCGGTTGTATGTGATATAGCCGGATTATTAAATCAAGTGTTGATTTAATAATTTAATGTATAATTATATATTTGATATATTAATTTACATTAACAAATATTAGCTCTCTTAAACATTTCCTTTTCTCACTAGTATACACTTAATATGTATGTGATATATATTAATGTACATTATTTTGTGTCATGCTAGATGCCACATGCAACATGGTTGTGTGAGACTCACACCATGCTTATAATAATGATAAGGTTTTATTTATTTAAAGTAAATCAAATTAGTTGGTATTTATTCACATGCTTGGAAGCTTGGAGAAGCTTGAAGCATTTTTGACTAAGTCCACTCTATTTGTTTTACTTGTAGATATTTATTAACTTAACCATTATTGTTAGCCATGGTTTATTCTCTACTTGAGTTAGTGTATGTCACTAACTCACCCATGGTTGCTATTCTCATCTTAGTTTTGAGTTCATTCTCATCTTCATTCTTCATCTTTTTCTTCATTTTGAGAAAAGGCTTGCTAGATTTTTTCTAAGTGAGAAAATATTGTGAGAAAATTAAATCTAAAGTGAGCCCATTTTCTACTTCATCATCCTCTACTATTAGCCATTTAGTTTAGGGTGTTCTCTTCACAAAGTTCATCACCTAGTGAAGAGGTAGCTTGGGTTTGAGTCTCCTCGACGTAGATCATCTTCGGCCTCGAAGACTTCAAGCAAGCCTGTTCATTTCTTCATGTGAACCCTTACTAGAGTTCGGATGTTCACTACTTGGAGCAAAGGGACTACTACGCGGAGTTTTAGAAGTGAAGGACCGGTCTACAAAGGTTGTATTCCTCATTCACTTAGTTGTAATGTTTGATTACATGCTAGCTTTCCTCCTAATTTTCTAGTTAGACCCTTGGCATGGGTTCATAGCTCTCTAGATTTTTTTAAATTGTATACTTGGTGCCCCAAAAATACTAGTTAGGGTGCTATGGAACCCAGCAGTGGTATCAGAGCCTTACTAGAGCATTAGGAGTTGTCTAGGCGATGTCAGAAGTTCAAACGAACTCCGAAAACCCGATCTTGCCCATTCTCTAGAAATTTTTCAAGATGTTGGAATTTTTCACATTAAAAATATTCAGAAAAATATACAGGTAAATCTATGGACCCTCTAGAAGAACGACACCCTAACTCGACAACATGATCGTGGAACCGCGGCCAAACCATGATTTTGGCGGCAGTTCCGCGGTGCTATGTGTGAGACTTAGGCCGAGCTTTCTACGGTAGGTCCGTAGCTACTGTGGCATGATTCTGGGTATTTTTAATACTGCTCATGTGTTGAGTTTTCTGGGAAATTTTAGGAATTCGTTGATTTGATCGAAATGTTTAACATCGTCCGGATATTTGTGAAATGTAATACAATACTTGGAATCCATAATATTTGAATTTTATAAATTTAGCAATTTAGTCTCATTTGATCGGTTACCACGGGATTTTGATGTGATCAAAAGTCCATCGCAATCACTTAGTGTACGAGGATACTCGCCGGGTAACACTAATAGATAGCCACGCCCTAAAACTCCGACCAAGTGACAGTAGGAGAACTCCGTTGCCAAAATCATCCGTCCGGGTGCTCGCGGCCGCGGTGTTCCGCCTAAGTGCACTTCGTCGACGCTATCGGGGGTGCGGCCGTCTACTAAAGTTTCCGACGAGCATTCGATCAAGATGTCGGGAATCTTGTTGAATTGCCCGACTTGTTATTGGAAAGTGTTTTCAATATCGAGACTAAAATGTAGGATTTATAATTGTTAGGCATGAGATATCTAAGAAATTCATATTGTTAGGCATGAAATCCAAAATATGTGATATTTTGGGTTTAAGAAGTCTAACTTGGTTGTGAATTCCAAATGTTGTAGTTTTCACTTTCTTTTCTACGACCGTAAGTGTAATATGTGGTGTATCGCCGGTTTCGTCGCTATACGTCAACGACAATTGGGATACGCATATTTACTTACGTTGATGACATGTGATGTTATGTGTTTCTGTGATATGTTATATTGGATCGTCGTGTTTGAATAGCCGGGTTTTTTTTATGTGAGATGAGAGTTTTTCATTTTCATTCATGTAAAAACTTGTATGTAATATTCTTTTATTGGGGCACTTCCGGGTTGAGGAAGATATCACCGTTGATGTATATTATTTACTTTTCCGCATTAGGATAGACCCAAGGAGGGGAGCCCAAGTAACCGGGTTCTAGAGTCCAGTGGGAGACCATCTCGAGACGTCGAGTCCGGGTCTCCTAACTCTAGAATTGGTAGGGTTGCTTTCCGCTTTTGTAGGGGTCTAGAGATGTAGGTTTGGCTATTCATCACGATCGTGGAATCCGTGTTTTATACAAGCTTAAATTAAAACCCGGAAATCCTAGTATATCCAATATTTCATATGTTGTCTTCTGCTGCTGATATTCTGTGATGTGATCATTTTATATTCTGAGATGGATACATTGTATAATATATATGAAATATTATAGACGTTGCTTATGTTTTTTTACCCGTGCTAGCCCTATCCCGGCCTGCCGTTAGTTACCTAACCTAACGGTGCACGACGGGACTTCGTGACGAATGCGAATAGCATAAGCGTACGTTGTATTTATCTGTGATGTTTAGGTAACTTAAATGATGGGACATTCATTAATGAGATTAATGAAGGAAAATAAACCTAAAGATGTTGTGGAATCGAATTTTCAAAAATAGGTAGTTTTAGTTGTTGCTTTGCATAGCGGTATTCCTTGTAGAATATCCTGCATCTTATTCGATGAGGAAAGAGCCGAGATTTCTTCACCGGGAGTGACCACTTTAGCAATAACTAGCAGATGCTACAACCCTTGGTTTTATCTTTTGATTGCTTTTCTAGTTCTTACTTTGCATAGTGGTATTTTGAAATATCCTGCACCTCATTCGACGAGGAAAGAGCCGAGATCCCTTCACCGGGTGTGACCTCTTTAGCGAAACTAGCAAAAGCTTAAAAAACACTCCATTTTAAACCATTTGATTCTATAACGAGATCAAGTTCAAAACGTTAAAGGTTTTTGTAACAACTCCATTTTTAATGTACAAAGAATTGATTTAAATTCAAAGTATACTTGGAATATTTAATGTTGCTGATATCTCTTTAAATATTTATTTCACACCATAATTACAAGAAGGAGCTTGTAGCTCATTGGTAATACCTTGCACTGCTGAACCAAGCCACCAGAGTTCAAATCCCATGCGCCACATTATTTTTTAATATTGTTTTGTTTTAAATTATTTAGAAGCCCAACAGTCAACACGTGTTAAATCCAAATTTTCCCACTACACCCACTAACCTGAAAGCACCAGAGCACACACCTGACGACCCCCCATCTTCTGGCACCCCGACTTGGCCGAGTCGGCCGGCGGACCGGCAGACTCGGGCCGGCGCCGTCGACCGGACTCAACCGAACGGCCGAGTCGACAACATGGAAGTTGTGCCTTTTTCCCCTTCCTTACACCTCTGTATATTTTAAATATTGAGATCGTTTCCAGAAACACAATTACACCTCATTTACTCTATTTTTTATTACTTTTTCCTATTATTTTTACATTTTTAATTAAAAACCTACACCTACCCTAACCCTAGCTTAACCCTATAAATACACCCCTACCTCCTACCCTCTCATCCCAAAATTCTGAGCCCACTCTCTCAAAATCTCAAGAAAACCTTGTGTACTTTGAAAACGAGCGAAAGGCGAAGCTCCGACCAAATCGACGGCGAATTTCCGGTGATCGTGCTAGGAACTCTCGGCGACGAATCAACGCACCGGCGAACCCTCTTCTTCCTTATCGCTCTCGTGTTTGTCCAAACCCGTAAGTCCCATTCTAACCTTTCTCTCTCTCTTTTTTCTAAAATACAAATTTACAAACCCGACGGAATCGGAACAAAACCGATTTCCGATTCGGTTTTCTTATAAACTTCACTTCTCACTAATAAAATCATGATTAAAATTCCTCATGTTGACTATTAAACACTAATCAAATAAATGGATCAAGTTCCAATTCATGAAATGATAACTTTTCCATTTATCGTATTTTTTCACTTAAATACCACATCGTTCCAATTTCACATTGAACTCCATTAAACTTGCTATAACTATAAGTAGAGCACGAGGTAATGACCTACCTCCTCACACACTCCCATCTAAACATAGTACTATAATCTTGGAAATTTAGAATACGAGAAAACAAAACTTTTTATTAAAATACCCTTTACTTAATAAAACTTTTAGTATTGATACATTTTTATAAATACATAAATTTTGAAATAATAAAATATACCTAGACTCATCCAATTAAGGACTGTCGCATTCATTAGGAAAGTCGTGAACTTTCAGTCGTTTATCTAAACCCGACTTTGTGGTGTCTAGGCTAGACAAGTGAGAAAGGTAACTTTAAAAGGCCCGTCTTACGGTGATTCGTGAGCGGATCTCTCCTTTCTTCACTTTTACTTACCTGGCCACAATTGGCCGTAAAGAGGCGATTTGAACTTGTCACTAGAACATAGAATACGGAAAAAAATCGACATCTTTACTAATAAATACCATTTACTTAATAAAACCGTCTTCTAAAGAATTAGTATTTATAAAATCTTTGCAAAGCGCCGCTACAACCCATTTTGGGGAACCCGTTCGGGATGGTGCGGTTTATCGCACATCCTCGGGCTTAGTAGTGCGAGATTCAGACCTCCGCTAGGAGCATTCGGTCTCGAAAGATTTAAAATAAGACATTTTAAGAAAATGAGATTTTTAGAATATAAAATATTTATTAAAATTAATTTTGTATAAATATATGTATATTTTTCATTAAAATATCTATTTTGTTATGATATAAATATTCCACCTTTTTCTAAAAATCACAAGAATAAATTTTACACTAAAATACCATAAATTCTACATAATTCAATATTACAAATAAATACCTTTATTTATGAAATTAGGATATTTTCACTAGAAATATCACAATATAAAATCCACATTCATTACAACTCTAATGATGAATAATAAATACTTGGGGTGCATCTTGAAAACTATACAAAAGTATTTTTACATAAAACCCCCTCAAGTTTTATAAATTACCCTAAGGACCCTAGTAAATATAGGACTTCGATTTATATTTCTACTGTCCGACTCGGGTTTGAGTCTGATTATAATCCGACTTGAATATGATTCAAGTACCATATAAATCTACAATTTTACACTTCAACATGAACACACGAATCCATGAATCCAGTTATCAATCTATTCAACTTGACTGAACCAAACCATGGATATACTTCCCATTTACATGATTACAGTTTACATCCATTACATCCGTTACTGATATCATGGTTTCGGTCAGTCATCCAACTATACAACTTATACAATACAATATAACAATACAATCAAAACACTACGGGGTTTAAGGGGTAGATTGGTACGGAAGGTGTTAAAAGTGGCACGAGACAGTAAGATTAAGACACCTAACATGAATCCTATTGCTGTTGTACGGTGGCATAATGGTTCCTTGTACTTTCAGTTTGCCCTGGTCTCTAACATATAGAGTCCCCTCTCGTATACACTGGCATCCTTCTGTATCAAGCTACAAATAACAGCGTTAACACAATATTTTACAATATTATACAACTTTAAAAGATACATTCTTATTCTGTCTTTTCTATTTCTCTCTTAACTTTGGGACTTACCGAGCGACCTATTCGCTGACGACATTCTATTTCTTTCTTCTTTGAATGTCGTCAGGTGATCTGGACACAACAGAGATCGAGCCCACCACTGAAGACTTGGATCAGTTCCTCGAAGACCCCGAGCTCTAGACATTGTACATTTCCATTCAGTGCCTTTAATTTCCTGTTATGCCATTGTTTAGGCATCGTTTTTACTTCAGTTGTATTTCCTTTTCATGCATTGTACAAAAGAATGTTAATAAATAAAGTTGCTATTATTTTTATTTCTCTTGTCTCTTGTGATTACTTTTATATTGCTTAGATACGCTTAGCGTATTTACTTCTGAGTATATACGTAGCGGACCTCATCGCGTCCCCTTCGTCGTACACCGGGAAGCGGGGCGTGACAGGTTTTGTTGGTGGCCCATGCAGGTCAGAGCTGTATAGAATCGTACTATGCAGTTCTGTTCTGCGTGAACAAACTAAGCAATATAACACAAGAACCAGCAACTAAAACTTTCTTTACAATTCATGTTCCTTGAATCTTACAATTTCATATTCATTGAATCTTATCATTTCAAATATTTTGAATTTGTCCTAACCCAAATTTTTCTTCAAGGTTATGGATTCCCCGAACAACACCAGCACCAATGTCAACAACACACCTCCAGCCCTACCACTCTCACCTGTCGTCCCTGCTCCGATCAACGAGCAGACGGTTCTGCTTGAGGCAATCCGAAGCCTCTTAGAGGGACAGCAGCAGCAGACTGCTCTTTTAATGAACCGTCCTGAGGCAGACGCACTTGGGGTAAAGCAATTTAGGGCTTTACACCCCAAACAGTTCTCTGGAAAGGGAAGCCCACTTGAAGCTGGGGAATGGGCGCAGTGCATAGAGGATGATCTGGCGGCAGCACAAGTGCCAGACATAGCTTGGGTTCGTGTGGCGAAACTGCAGCTCACGGACAATGCTCGCAACTGGTGGAAGGTGGAAGAAAGCCGTCTTGAATAGCCTATCGAATGGAAGACTTTCCATGACATGTTCGACGCTAAGTACTTCCCTGAGACTGCCAGGTTTGATATGGAACAGCAGTTCATCCATCTGCAACAAGGTTCGATGTGGACCAAGTCAGTAGATGAGTATGACGATGAGTTCACCATGCTCAGTCGGTAAGATATGTCTCAATAATTCGAAATTTTTATATCACATATTACACAGCTAACACAATATTTTTACAGATTTGCGGCACACCTTATACCGACGGATGAGATCAGAGCCCGTTGCTTTCAACAAGGTTTGGATTCGGAAATCCAGGATGCACTGGCCACATGAGATTTTCCGACTCATGAATCGTCTCTGAAAGCTGCCCGCCGTTATGAGGCAGTGGTAAAGGTGATGGGAAGACCTCAATCTGCTGGATTTAAGCATCCTGCCAACCAGATGGCAGGAGGAGCCTCGTCAAGGCCATCTTTTGTGCCAAAGTGACCCGGAGTACAGAACAACCGTCCCAGCCCAGCCTTTTATACCTATTGCAAGAGAACTGGACATATGATGAAAGACTGCCGGCGAGCCAACCATCTTTGCTTGATTTGCGGCTCAGCTGCTCATGATATTGGGTCTTGTCCCCAAAAGCAAAACCCAGTTGCTGCACCCAGGCCAGCAATTACCTATCCGCAGCGACCAGCTCTTCAAACACCTATTCCAAGACTTGCACTACCTGCACCATCCAGAGGACCACAAGCTGCACCACCTCCTCATCAGTTCCATCAAGCTCAAAGGAGCGTTCCGAGGAATGCTCCTCCGGCCAGGAGGAATGTACCAAGGCACCAGGCTTTCACGATGACCGTGGAAGAAGCTGAGGCCACTGGCCAAGTCATCACTGGTAAACTTTTCTTTTCAAACTTTGCTTTTCTATCCTGCTAATTAGCTACATATTTTTCCTATAACTAAAACAAATCCTACATACCTTAGGTACAATCTTAGTATCCTCAATCCCTGCACTAGCACTGTTTGATACTGGAGCATCTCACTGCTTTATATCGCAACGGTTTGTTCGAACCCATGCGATTCCAGTCTCACCGCTTGTATCCAGCTGGAATGTCAGTTCGGGAAATGGCGTTCTAAAGGCAACCATGGGATACCGTTTGTGTCCAGTCGTCGGCTGCAGCAGAGAGTTTTATGTTGACTTCAAAGTGCTGGACATACCAAACTTCGATGTGGTTCTAGGAATGGATTGGCTTGGAACTTTTTATGCTACCATTGACTGTCGTCAAAGGAGGGCAGTATTCGAGATTCTAGACTATCCGGTCTTCTATTTCAAAAGCGGAGATCGTACACTGGAGCCAAGTACCTACAAAGCGAAGCAGTAGTTGCAGCAGCTCAAGCGGAAGAAGAATCAAGACCAGATGTGGTTCGAGAGTTCGACGATATATTTCCTGACTATATATCAGGTTTGCCTCCCGATCAAGCTCTTGAATTCAGTATTGAAGTACCAGGAGCACAACCGGTGATCAAAGCACCCTATCGTTTAAGTCCGGAAGGTTTGAAGGAAGTCCGAACACAGTTGGATGAATTACTGGCGAAAGGATGGATTTGTCCCAGCACTTCAAGTTGGGGATCACCTGTACTACTTGTGAAGAAGAAGGAAGGTTCATACAGAATGCGCATCGATTACAGAGCCTTGAATGAAGTCACTATAAAGAACAAGTATCCACTTCCACGCATCGACGATTTATTCGATCAGCTAAGTGGATCTTGTGTTTTCTCTAAATTGGATCTTCGTTCAGGTTATCATCAAGTGAAGGTCAAGGA